>CM028136.1:431835000-432435000 GCA_016271365.2 Neoceratodus forsteri | reverse complement strand
ACAAAAGAACATACATTCTTGCTTACATTTCATATACATATTGAAACAATATTGTTGTCTGTTATTTGCATCATATGTCATGCTATTAACCCTTTGAATGCTGAATATATTTAGAAAGGATTTAGATTCTGGATATATCATAGTAGCGCAGTCGCGCCACTATAGTTAGTGTTCAGCGGTCACTTACATACTAAAGTCAAAAGTTTGGGTGTTAATAACTTTGGACCTGTTCAATAGATTTGTCTGCAATTTGGAATGTACAGTGGGGCATGGTAAATCTTTTGATCAGCCAAACTACGTTTTGGTCAGACTTACGGTGTTTGCGTATGAGAATGCTGAAAAATGCTAAATTATCCATTTCTGGAGGCAGTTTTGGGGATTTTGGACATGGCCCTGCATGGCCGTTGTGTGGCGTGCTGCTCTGTGAGATGGTTCATTTGAAAGAGCTTTGGTGGCTGAACATGCCGCTTTTCATTTGGTGAACAAAATTTAAGGCATTCAAAAGTTATGCCACTTTTAAGTTCCCATTATAAGTCAATGGGAAAATTTATATGTATGTTTTGCGAACAAAGAATGGAGTTCTGTCCATCTGGTCCTGCCTGGTGATCAAAGAATTTGCAGCCTCGCGATTCAAGAATCTTAGTCCCCGAGGATTTTTACAATTTTTTTATCACGAGGTGCGCCATCTTGTTTTCAATTTTCTGATCAGAAAAACACAAATATCTTGGCTCAGGGCACATTTCCAAAGTAAAACTTGAATGGGCTTTACTCAGGGAACCCCGATCTATCAAGCCATGCCTTTGGTTGCATCCATATCAGTCTAAAAATAGAGTTCTGAGCTTTTGAAATCTTCGCTCGTGGATCGCTAATGATCTTTGATCGCGAGCCTGCAAATTCTTTGATCGCAAGATTCTTTGATCGCGATCGTGCATCACGAGCGAGGGGCATGATGGCCAGATTTTAAAATGATTTTTTTCAGCCCATGGGTGCCCTACAAACTTAAATGAGGCTGGGTTTTGCTCAGTTGGCTTTGATCTGCCCCATCTGAATAACAATAATACTGTATTAAATATCACTGGTAGTCTAGTGCCCCCCCAACATCATAATAAATAATATTATATGTGTAATGTCCTCGTAGCCTAGTGCCCTCCATGTGTATTTGTTTTCATTCCTGGTAGTCTAGTGGCTGCCCACTGAGTTGTACAAAATTATTATTACTGTTAATATCTCTGGTAGTCTAGTGGCCCCCCATCTGTATGAAATAATATCCATTGTTATTGTATATATCCCTGGTAGTCTAGTGGCCCCCACATCATAATAAAATAAATCATCATTTTGTATTTCCTGGTAGTCTAGTGGCCCCCTACCCCCCACCCAGCCATGCCAGCCCACCCAGCACCCCCCACCCTTCCCCAGCTGGCGACTGGCACAGCCCACCTCTCACCTCCATGGCCAGCCAACAGCTGTGGGCATTATGATCAGTAATACAAAGAGGCACTGAGAAATATTTTCAGAGTGCCTCTTTGCATTAGCACTCATAATGCAGACAGTCAGCGACTGGCTGTGAGATGGAAGTGGTCTGTACCAATCATTAGCTAAGTTTTTTGCATATATATATATATATATATATATATGCCTACTGCATTGTTTTAACTAATGAAACAGGGAAATGTTCATGGCCTAAAGTACTGTGTGCATGAAAGGATGTGTCCCTTGACAGTACACATAATAAATGCACATGATGATTTTGCTCATATGTTCATTAAACTTCTATTTTGAATTTCAATCTTTAGTTTATGGTGATTGCTTTAACTGTTTCTATAAAGCACTGCATCTTTAATAGTTATGTCTAAAAAATAGACAATACCTATTGCCATGTTCTACTCTCAAGTTACAGAAGCCAGGTTGCACTTTTCTTTTGTGCTTGCTAACAAAAGATGTCATATCTGATTTTTATTGTATTTTTCCATTTTTCCTTCACTTTCTCTTCTAATTAATCTAGTTCCCTGTGACAGAGTGGTCCTTCCCGGACTCAGCCATTAACACTGTTACCAGCTTTCTCGATACTCTGGTAGCTGCTGCCACTCAGCTTAGACACTGTTTTGGGAAGTTTCCAGGTTCATGTCCCTTCAGAGCCACTGCTCACACAGTACAGTGCTGCTTGCTTAAGGTCACATGACCACCCCTCCCTGTCATAGCTGAGAACACCTTATTTTGGAAATAGTATAGGGTAACGCCTTCTCCTCATTGGCAGCAAAACAGTTCTTGTCAGTTATAAATTAATTAGCTGTACCTCAAAGGATTCAACCATAGACTGTGAAATATAAAAAATATATTTTTAATATTTCAAGATAACTACACAGATTCTACAGGATATTACAAAAAACTATAGGGAACAGTAATATCTACTGAAAAGGAAAATAAACTTATTTTCATCCAGAATTCACACAGGAAAACTCTAACTCTCTAGCTCTCTCTCTCTCTCTCTCTCTCCCTCTCTCCCTACAAGGTGTGACTTACCACAAGACAGTTGAATCAGGCTGAGAACTCTAAATGGTAGTTTGTTCCCTGTCTGCTGCCTGACTTCCCCTCAGAGCTCCCAGGATGCATCACCTAGTATGTCACTCTGACATAACAGATTCAAAATCCTTTGTCTCCAAGCATCCATTAGGGGAGCCAGTCTTTACTAGTTTGAGATGTCTGTTACTATGGAATGTTTAACTTAGCTGTGGCCGGGTTGACATCAAGGACCCTGTTTAAGCTGAATCATCCTTGAGTGATATTCACAACCAGGCTTTTGCTAGTTTGAAGCCTAATCAGCAGAAACTTGCACAAGTTCCCAAATGGAAGTTAAAACCATACCTTACAGGTACCCAGTCATCACATTCCCCTGCCTTATCTATTGGTACCAATCTTTCTTCCTTTTGGAAGGACTCCTCCCTGCCCCTTTGAATTACTAGATGTTGAACTTATGTCACACATTGTTTACCTTCAGCATGTTACACTGCCCAGAAGGGTGAGTGAGCAACCCTACTCACAGCTGCAGTGTTTCAACAGTTGCTACAGCTATAGTGTTTCAAAGTTGTGATGATGCCGCCTTCATAACAGAGGGATTTGGGTCTTTTTTTAACTTTGTTTACTCTCAGTTTTTTGCCTTGACATAGAGATAGATATATGTGGGATATGCCAGGATACGCCAGGGCCTAACTCAAAATTTACGTCATTTAACTTCATGAGTGAGGAGGCAAAGGAGTAACTGTAGAAACTGTTCAAATGAAACGTAGTAAGGGTATTGACTGTTCATTAGTGAGCCTGGTAAAATTTTGTCTTTTGGTAGAAGTTATTTATTTCCACCTAAAATGAAAGCTAAAGTGCCGAGGCTTTAACATTGGAAATTAGTGATAGTATAAAGTAAAAAGATATAATTTCATTGAGAGATTGTAGCTCAGATTGGGGGCAAGACAGAGGGAAAAAGTTAAGTGAAACCATGAATGTATTAGGGTTAACACAACAATAAATTCTCCTACATGGTATAATAGGGATGCAGATTCTGGAACAATTTTAGATTACATTTTTACTTCAGAGGCATTAGGTGTATCATATGTGGACGTAATGATACCAAATCTAGAAGACCACAACCCTGTACAGTATAAAATAGGAACAAATGTAGGCCTTCTGTGAACCTGGGGTTAACCAGGAGAGACTGAAAGTACTTTAGGGAGGTAGACTTTAGAAATAGTACTAAAACATTTAGATGGAATAGGTGTTTTCTCATTTCAGATTTGAATATGGTAGTATCATTTTTTCTACATCTTTTAATGAAGGTTGCAATCAACATGCCCCCTGCAAAAGTGTTGTACTGAAAAAATGTAATTTGCCATGGATCGATGAAAAATTACATGCACTGCTGAAGGCAAAGAACTGCTTATGGAAGAAAGCAAGGAAACTGAAATGTACCAAGAGTTGGGGTAAATTTAAAAAAAAATGTGTGAGCAATATGATAAGCAATTGAGTTTGACCAAAGCACAATATTTGAATGCCTGTTTGTCCCCAGCAAAAAGTCCAAAGGAATATTAGCAGATTATAAAGGACTTAATAAATACTGTTAGCAACAGTCTCAGATTAATTTAGTAAAGGATGGAATGTTTGTAGGAGATAGAAGTATAGTAGCAGAGAAATTTAATAATTATTTTTCTGAATTACCAGATGTTGAACTTATGTCAGAAGATAGGTTGAATAATTTGATGGGAGGAGATAGGTAAGGAGGGGATGTAGACAATGGGCCTGATTCTAGACAGGCCAGCTACGACATGCAGAAAGTACACCAATGTGCAAAGTAAGGCAAAGCAGTTGCGACATGCGTGATAGATGGAATTCTAGAACACTCCGAACATATGCCACACATGCTGCAAGTATGACATGCATAATATAAGTCAGCACAAAGCACAACAGTGGTGTAGACAATGCCAGACAAGCATGTCGCAAAATAGGCAAGCAGAACTCAACCAGAGTGGGCCAGCTATTGGGAGAGCGAGGAGAAAATGCAGTTTCAGCCATGATGAGGTGGACACACTGGTCCAAGAAACAGAAAAGAAACCAGGATTGCTGCTCAGCCATGGAGGTGAAACAGCCAAAAGAGCCCGTAGAAAGGCAGCCTGGGACAGAGTAGCCAGGAAGGTTAATGCAGTGGCCCCTCAGAGGAGGACCGTATGTGACCTCCAGAAGAAATACAGTGATCTAAAGAGGCTTGTAAAGCAGAAGCTTGCCCACAACCGCCACAGTGCCCAGGCCACCAGGGAGGACCAAGCCAGCAGCAGACACTGACAACAATAGTGCAGAGGCTAGCTGCAATGCTGAGCCAGAACAGCATCAGTGGAGATACCAACCTGGACACCTTCAGACTGCAGAGGGGCACAGGTATGTGGACATCTGGGTAACAGAAAATACATGCCTGAAGAGTATGCATACATGACAAGCCAGGCAGCATGTAAAATCAGCTAGCAGCACCATACAGCATCAACCTATGTGTGGAAGGGCAAATGTACAGTGGCACACACAGGCTGGGGGGGGTGGGAGATGGTAAACAGTACCATAGCAAGCTGTGGAACATCACATGCAAGCCACTGGGGGGGGGGGAAGATAATGAGGACTGTAGCACTACGTAGACTACACAAGCTGGCCATTGGGGTGGAGGATACAGTGTCACATAGTGAGGTGGAAAAGCATACAATGGCTGTGGGGGTGATGCATGCTGTCCATTACCACCTGTTGGAATGGCACGTGATGCACATGGGGGTGGTAAGTGGCACACCTGTGTGTGTGTGCTGGTGGTGATATGGGACATGTACCAGAAGAGCCACATGCCTGCCATAGTAGACTGCATGTCGTGTCACACACAATGATCTGTAATAGCATGTGAGGGGCAGGGGCACACATGTGCCCTATCACACACACACACTGGCCATTGTATTTGGAACAGGGTGGGAACACATACACAGGCATTGGTAGCAGACACAGTGTACTGTGCAGGAGTCCAGGGACAGATGTGCTGCAGGGACCACTGTGTGAGGCAGGGTATGGGTACAAGCCAGTTCTGTGGGGCAAACACTGATTGCATGTCAACCCCACAGGGACCGCAGCAGTGCATGAAGCCAGCAGGGACAGTGGTGTTGGACCGAGCAGACAACAGTAGCTCAGCAGGGGTGCCATAAGGACAGGGGAAGGCAGCAGTCCAGCAACATGCACCTCCACACCAACAACACCTGAACAGGGAAAAAGAAGCTCAACAACAGCAACACCCCAGCAGAGAACAAGCAACACCTCACCAGCAACACCTGAGCATGCAACGTGCAGCTCCACACTTGTGACACCAATGCAGGCCACAACAGACAGCTCCACACAAGGGTCACCAGCAGAAGATGCTGCCAAGCAACAGACAGATGGCAGTTCCAGGACAGAGGCTGAGGACAGCGCTGCAGAAGAGGGAAGGGGCCTGTTACACAGCACAGGGCAGTGCAGGACAGTGTTGTGGGTGCCAATGACACCAGCCATGCATCCAGTGCTGGTGACAATACCCTTGGGATGCACAGTGTGGGTGGGAATGTGACAGCAGGCAGTCAGGGAATGGTGGCGGGGGAACAGAGCCCCAGCGGTTACATAGACTTACAGGCTCAGCTGGATGATGCAGTCAGGGAGCTGCAGGATCAGTTGTCACCTCCATCATATATTGGTGACTACTGTCAGTCAGTGTTGGTGGGCCGGGGGATATGAGACAGGATCTGGTTGCAATAAGAGAGGCCCTGCAGGAGCACCATCAAAGGCAGGATGGCCACCTGACGGCAATAAGCACAGCCATACAGGATAGCAGCAGGGGACCTCAGCAGTGCTTGAGACCATGGTGCAGGCTATCCATGGCCTATGCCACTGTACTCAGGGGCATATGGAGTCCATCGTGCATTGCACCCAGGTCATGAAATGCATGATGGTAAAACAGCAAGGCCACAATGAGGCCATGATGAATGCACTGCTGGCGATAACAGATGCAATGTGTATGCAGCACCCATCCATGCAACAGTGGTTGCCAACATACTCAGTGCCACACGTATACCCCCAGATCCCCATGCACAGCAACAACCAACCACAGAGTGTCGCACCACCTGCAATGGCAGGGCCTAGCACAAACTGGCAGGGCATGACACAGCATACACAACACTCACACAGGGAGGCCACTGTGGGTGATATCTTTCACATACAGAATGTGACCTCAACAGTGGCGGAACCATCCACAGCTACTGCAGCACAGACAACCACCCATGCAACACCCACAATCAGTGCCACAACCACCACTGCAGTTGCAATCCCTGTACCGGCACAGCAGAACATCCCAGTAGTGGCTATGGTAACACATTCTGCATGGACTGATAGTCCAGGCCAACAGGGTGTGAACCATGGCAGGGGTGATGTCACAACATCATTGCCCACAGTGACACAGCAACACAAATGGTGCAGAACAAGGAGGAAAGGAGCTGAGGTGGGGATGGGCACTGGGCAACTGGAGGGTGTCCCAAGTGCAACACAGCAAGGGAATGAAAGCCAGTGTAGCACAGACAACAGTGCGCAGGGGGCTCAGACTGCACAGGGTGTTGGAGTTCACACTTGAAGCAGGGCTGTGCAGCATACACAACAGCAGTAGAGGACAGTATAGCGTGAAGCCACGTGGGTGGGTGACCGCAGCGAAAGCTGACTATTGGCAATGTGTCATGTGTAACTGGCAATACAACAGTATGGACACGAATGCATATTATACTACTACAGTGGGTTAGGTGGTGGTGTGTACTGCACAACAGTGTGTGTGTGTGTGTGTATGTGTCTGCAGGGGAGTACAGTACTCAACAATGTGTCACCGTGTACAATATGGTATCACTGTTGTATGTGCAAATAAATGACTACAGACCAAACAGTGGTTATGTCATTGTCAGTGTCTGCCATACTACCATTAACAGTGACTGCAGTGCCCTGCAACTAGACCATCCCTGTATTTGGGTCTGCAGTATGTCATGGGGTGGAAGACTGTAGTGGCATAGTCCACCGATGGTGCAGGACATCATGGAGCAACGTTGTATGTGTACCATCCCACAGAGGCACATATGCACATACATGTCTGTGTTGGGCATACACACAGGTGATGGTAGGGAGGGATGTTGTGTGTCCCAGGGTTATGTCACTGACCATTAGCAATGGGTGGGTTCAGCACTATGTGCAGGCAATTCTGGGACATGCCATGCATGTGTGGGTTCCTTGTGGAGTCACATGAGTGTTTGAAGTGCAACTGTTGGGCACGACATGTACCACGGGTGCACCATACATAGTCAGGACAGTGTTCATTGTTATGCCATGGAACATGATGTGCATGTGTGTGTCAGCACCCTTGTGGGAGGGGCTGCACTGCTGTGTACCAGTATGTTTCTGCAGCCAGGTTGAACCCTGCAGCCTGCCATTGGGGTGGGCATCTATGAATGTGCACATGTGGTCTGGTATGTGAATACACATCGTGCAGGCATGACCAAACAGTGCACATAGTGCAGTATGTCTGTGGCATATGGATGCATGTGGGCAGGCCATAGACAAACCCATACAGGACACTTTACTTGGTGTGAGGGTGTGTGGTCTATGCAGCAGTACTCAGCACATACACAAGCATGGCATGATGGCAGGGGTGGTTGGATATGGTTGTGGGACTGCAACCACCACTGCAACCATGGATTATAGGGTGGGCGACATATTGCCTCACACCCGCCAGGTCAGTCACACTGTGTGGGGTAAACACTGCTATGCCTACAGCATCTGCAAGGCCCAACAGTGGCTTACTGTGCATAGGGCTTGCCTCAGGACAGTCATCGTGGGGTACCTGAACATGGCAAGTGGACAGTGTGCAGGGCACTCTGAATAGCGGTGGTGCACTGTGTTGCTGTAGCTGCCAGGCACTATGCACCAGCTGTGGTCACTGGTTGTAGTATACAGTGTCATCATGACAAGTGTGCAGCACCGAGCAGCACATCTCTGCTGTAGACCGGTGTCCTGCAACAGTACGGCCATGTGCCAGTAGTGCCACCTGCAGGGCCGTCGACGCCCTCAGGTGGCGTGGTGCCATACAGGCCCTCAGCCTACACAATGTCCCATCTCCTTAGTGCAGGTCTAGGTGGACATGCTCAGCACAATGCACTGCCAACAATGCATTGTGCCATACTACGCTGTACTATGTGTTTTGCTGATAGGTGTAGTGTACAACTGGCAAACATGGGCCATATGGCTATAGCAGACACACAAACAACACCGCCGTGGTGCTGCATGCATGTGAGCACTCCTATACTATACCACCCACTCATGCAACACAGACACCATTTCACAAGGAGACAATAGACAGGACCACGTTGACTGTGTAATGCACAAAACATTTACTGTGTGAATAATTCAAAGGAACATAACAGTGAGAACCCATACTGAACTATACATAGTACAATAACATATAAAGCTGTAACCCCCTACCCCAACTGACACATACACAGTGTTATAACATATGTACAGCCCTGCCCACCACCACCCCAGATGAACCACAACCTAAATGAAAAAATGTACAGGTACTACCCCTTGGACTACATATCATTGTTAAATATATGCACAGATCTGCCCACCACACACAAGATGAATGACTTACATAGCCACCACAGGTCAGGCTGGCTGCCCCTCATCCAACACTATGGCATTGTGCATCTGGCCCAGGTCCACATCTGGTTGTTGTGGCTGTAGGTCCTCCACCTGTGGTACCTGCATGTCCATTGCCACCATGGCTTCAGGACTGCCATTGTCCTCTGATGCAGCCTCTACCTGCTGTGGATCCTGTATCTGCTGTGCCTCTGCTCCCTCCTGAGGTGGCTGCTGAGCACCTTCCATCTCTGCCTGGCATTGGGCCACTTCACCCAGTTGCTGTTCCCCCTGCTCACCCGCAACACCCTCCATGGCCTCCTCCTCAGTCTCTGTGTCCGTCTCTGGTGGGAGAGGTCATGCTCTATGCCGCATATGCCTGGTCCGTTGGTGGTATGCTCTGGCATCCCTGTGCTTCAGCTCTGCCATGGCCCTCAGGAGGGCCCTGTGTCTCAGGGTCACTGGTGTCCGCACACCTGTTGCAGGGGAATGTGACGTATGTCAGTGATGTGCCAGTGCTCAGCATGTAACATCACATTTGTACATGCACTGTGTATGGATGTCATGCTGTGTGCACAGTCATCATGGTCCACTGGCACACACTTACTCTACCGGTGATGTCCCTACCTGTCCTGCTGCTGCTGTCCATCTGGCTGTACCCTGTCTGACCATCCTTTCTAGGCTACATGTCTGGAACCTCTCCATTCTGTATCACAAGAGATGTGACATATGTTAGTTTAGCCTATACATGATTGTGGATGCAGCTGCAGTATTGCCTAGCAGTGCTCCTACAGGGTTGATTACTCACTTTCCATGTGTCTGCCTCCACCCATCATGTCTGCATCCCTACGGGCGGACATGTCCATCAGATGGACAAGTATGTCCCTGTCCCTCCTGTACATGTCCTGCCACTTATGTTTCAGCTGCCTCATTGTCCTCCTGATGCCTGTCATCTCCTGCAGCCAAGCACCTATGCTCCTCCACACACTGTCCCTCTCCTGTGTTGTGTGTCTCCTGCACCCTGATGGCAGCAGTTTGTTGTGCCACTGCTGCACAAGGTTTATCAATTGTGCAGTCTCCTCAGGGCTGAAATTAGGTGCTCTGCAACTTAGGGTGGACATTCTTAGTGCACTGATGAGGTACACCCAGTAGACACTTGGCAGTGGCCTGTGTGTGATGTGTACAGCTCCCAGGCACTTTTGGAGTACTGTGGTGTCATTGGAATTTGGGTGCACATGTTTACCGCATGTGTAATGGTTGTAACATGTGTAGGCCGCAGTTACGTTGTTCTTCTTGCATGCCACTACTGTATGTCCTTTTCTATGCAATTAACTTGAGATGCACACACATATGCATACATTTAGATAGTACACACCACACTCATACTGACAGTGACTGTTACATGTTGCTTGAAATGCAATTGCATTTCTGATGTTCTGCACGATACTGTGTGTTAATAATCCCTCCCATTGCACCAGCCCACAGTGCTCAGGACTTTGGCATGCTGTTGTCAGCTGCTTACATCCTCTGTTGCCTGCTATTGCCCTTACTGCAGCATCTGATACCCATCACATATACACACAGCAAAATTACTCCCCCCTTACTATGTGGATGTTGCACTGCAGGCTCCTTGCAGCACATAATGTCACCCCTAGGCAGCAAAACATACCTGGCTGCAGTATGTACATCACAGTGGCCATGGCTGATGTGCTGCACTGGGCTGTACATATTTGTGTCCACACACACCTCCCTTGCAGCACACGGCACTGTGGCTGCCCAGTCTTTGTGCTGTCTTTCCTACCTTCGTACCATATACAGGTGCTTCACAAGCTGCAGTGGATGTCTAGTGCCACCAGTTGCTGCCACCACACATGGCCACTGTTCACAATGTACAGTGTCACCATGTTGGGTGTACAGCACTAGGCAGCATGGCTGTGTGCTGCTATGCTACACATGGACAGGTGGATTATTGCCAGTGGTGCCTCCTGATGGTGTGTCACAGTGCACTAGGTGAAATGCTGCACTGTTAGCACACATCTTGCCCACTGCCCTGCCTGAGTACATGTTGCTTGGTCTTGTTGCAGTCTACCATGGTCGCCAGGCTCCTCCTCCTCCTCATCTTCCTCCCTCACCTTCTCCTCTGCCTCCATGTTGGGTGTTGACAATCTGTTCTAGACTGCACTGTTGTGCAGCATACAGCAAACCATGAAGATCTTGCATACTGTCACTGGAACATATTGCAGTGCCCCTCCTGATGTATCCAGGCACCTGAACTGTGCTTTCAGGACACCGAATGTCTGCTTGATGACACCTCTGGTGGTGGCATGGGCATCATTGTATTGGACCTCACCAGGGGTGTGTGGATGCCATAGCGGTGTCATGACCCATGGCAGTTGTGGGAATCCACTTTCACCTGTGGGATATAAGGTACATGGTCAGTGTACATAGCACATGTTGGCCATGTGGCCATTGTGCACAGGGGTGATGGGCAGTGTCTCTGTATGTAATGGGCACACACCAAGGAGCCAGCCGCCAGTTATCTGTCTACTCTGGAATGCCTCATGTAGCCCACAGTTGTGGAAGATGTATGCATCATGGCTGGAACCAGGTTACTGTGCTACCACATCCAATATACAGCACTGGCTGTCACACACCACATGCATGTTCATGGAGTGGAATCCTTTTCTATTGACTTACACATCTGGCTCCCCTGGTGGTGCTCTGATACCCACTTGTATACAATCAATGGCACCAATGACATGAGGGAACTGTGCAACATCACAGAAGGCCTGCCTCACTTCTTGCTGTTGATGTGCTTCTCTAGGGAAGGTGATGTACTCCCCTATTCAGTGCATCATTGCTTCCAGGAACTGGTGGAGGCACCTGGATATTGCAGGCTGTGAAATTCCTACGGTGTCACCAGTGGGTCTCTGAAAGGCCTGGTTGCAAGGAAGCACAGAGAGGCACTCAGCTTGACATCCACTGGAACTGGCTGACCCCTGTGGGTGGCACTCTGTAGTTCATCCCATAGGTCATTGCACAGTCCTACAATGATGGCCTTTGGCAGGTGGTAGTGTGTGATGCATTGCTCCTTCCGTGAGCTGTCGGTATGATGTCCTGGGCCTGTACATTCATGGTGCATGTCATCTGGCTGCTACATGCTGCACTGGCTGCTGCCTGTTTCCCTGGTTCTAGACATTTTGATGCCTGCGATGCCTCTGCCAATTGTCTAGTAGTACTGCTCCCAGTATAGCAGCTGGTGCTGCCATCTTTCTCTCTGTCTGTCCCTCTCCCTCTCTCTCTCTCTGTTGGGTGTCTTCACACTGCTTGCTCAATAGTGACTCTGCTGATTGTCTCCCACAGATGCCTTTTATACTGTGTAATTTACACCTGCTCTCCTCGGTGTATGTTACACCATTTGCGAGTGGTGTAACTTGTGTATTGGTTGTTTCCAGAATCCTGCCAGTGCATATCCTTCCACTGTTTTTGGCATATGTCCATTTATGCAAATGCATATCTGGGGGTTTGTCGCATGTGCGGCTTAAGTAGTCTTTGGTGTATTGGTTTCTGACATGGTGCATGTCACTGTTGTGGAATACCGCATGTTGCAACACTTTGGCGCTTCTCGCATTTACAGCCTGCATATTGGCACATCTGTGTTATGTTTGGCATATCCCTTTCTAGAATCAGGCCCAATGAATGTAAAGTAGAGGATGAGAGGAAACTTAGATTTAGGATATTGTCAGTTAGTGAAGTGTATAGAGCTATAAAAATGTAAAATTGGGGAAAGTTTGTGGAGTGGATCAAATTGAATCTAAATTTCTTAAGATTTGTGCTTGGGGGATTGCTCCAACTTTAACATATTTGTTTAATTGGAGTCTTATGCAGGAAAACTTTCTAAAAAAGTCGTGGATACTCCACTGATATAGCTTTGGTGGATATTAAGAATTTGATTACTATAGGTCTTGACAATAGGAAGGTTACTGGAGCAGTTTATGTAAACTTGACAAAAGCATTCAACCTGGTGAACCATTCCATTTTACTGAGCATATTGGCTAGGATCAGCATGCATCCTGATTCTGTGGAGTGGTTCAGGACCTATATAATGGAAAGAAGAGGGAGGAAACATGTGTCTAATTCTATGTCAGGGCCCAGGGACCTCTGTTGAGGAGTGCCACAAGGTACTATACTGCAGGCTCCTTATTGTTTCTGATTTATACAAATAGTGTCCCTCAGGCCTGGTGCCTCACTGCAATTAGGATGTATATGTATACTAGTGACCCTGTATTAGCTGCAAGTGGTAATAATAAGATTGATGAACTTCAGTGGAAATTCAAAGTCAACTTTGTGGCAGCTCAGGAGTAATTCATCAGGTTGAAACTAGTAATGAGTACGGAGAAGACCCAATATATGAGTTCTGGGACAGTGGATGAAAAATGAATTGAGCTATGTATAAAAGATCTTGAAGGTATGACACTGGTACAAGTTCAAGAGTACACATATTTGGATGTGGTGTTTGAGGAATAACTCACATTTTCAAGTCATATCCAAAATACTTGTCTAAAAACAACAAAAGAACTGGGGGCCTTGAGCTATCTCTCGGGTTGATTACCAGTGATAGAATCTGGAAGTAATGCTTGCATAACTGCAAATACAAGAGACTTGGTGAAATTGGATAGAGTATATAACAAATTGGCACATTTTATTTTAAAGGCTAAATGGGTACTTCTCACTGTGATTTATATTTCCAACTGGGATGAAATTCCTTTGGGAACAGACCTGCAATGAAATGGTTAACCATGATTTTTAAAATGTTGAAAAGTGAAGATGATCATCCACTGTCTCACTATCTGGTCCTGGAGAACCAAGATAACGAAACTTATGATACCACGTATTCAAATAGCAGAAGGTTGAGGATACCTAGAAATTAGACTAGGTTTGGGGAAATGGGGATCTATACTAAAGCTGCTAGTTTTTGAAATAGGGTGAGTGTCACTACTAGGATGATGCCAATGCTTACCATGTTCCAAAAAAAAAGCTTACAAGATGAATTTACTCTTACATCCAAATGTTAACTGATTTATGTGTTAAATAATTGTAAATATGCATACTGATGTAGATTTGTTAAGACTACTATATTATTTTCTAACATGCATGCTTGCAAAGATTAGTGTATCTGTATGTACGAAACAGAATTACTACTTTGAGTTAGAACTGTTACTTGGGCTATGATATTGTAACTATTGGGGCTTGTGTGCTGGGTGTGGGAACGCTTGTTTGGCAGTGATAATTAGAGTGAAATTTAAATGTGATGTTTGTCTGGTGTTAGGGGAAGGGGTAATTACAAGAATCATCTTGTCTTTTATTGTCCACCTGGGAACAGAAGTAGGAGGTTGTTCAGGAAAGAGGTTTGGTTTTATCTTCTGTTTTAACTGAAATATTTGAATAGTTTTGTACTTGAAATTAGTTCTGTGTGTTAAAAATTACTACTTTGAGTTAGAATTGTTACTTGGGCTGTGATATTGTAACTATTGGGGCTTGTGTGCTGGACATGGGAACACTTGTTTGGCAGTGATAATTAGAGTGAAATTTAAATGTGATATTTGCCTGGTGGTGGTAAGCCCTCCCACCCACCCTGTTTTGTAGGCTTTCTTAAATATGGAAAAGCCACTGGGGGTTGGGATTGAAGGGCTGTGCATTTCTGTTTGTGACTGAAACTTGAAGCAACAGGAACTGGTGTGCCTGTGACATCATACAGTACCTGATGTCTGCTTACACACACTGTTAGTGGGACTGGACACACACTGGACTGTATGTGTTTGTGAGACTTTGGAACTTTATTGGTGGGGTTGAAATTGGGTTCATAAATAACTGTAGTCAGTATTGAAAGAGACTGTATTCCAGGGGGAAGGGACTGAGAAAAGGGGTGTGTGCCATTATGAACAGAGAGGGACAAACAGGGTGGCCACATTCCACCATGGCAGGCAACTTTGGAAGGGTTGTAGGTTGCACAGGCTGTGGGATGGCAATAATCCTCAATTGGGCCTGGAGAGGGAGGCTGCCCACTCTGTAGGCAGCTATCTTGTATCAGGAGTGAAGTATATTGGTTAAGGAGTAAGCTGGGAGAGTTGGGGGGGTGTCCAAGGATAAGGGGTGTGGATATGGGTGGCAGAAGGGTATGGCTGATGGGAGGCTGGGGCAATGCTAAGAAATGACAGGACATTATGTTACAGCAAGCAGGAGGGGGGATATTAGGGACAGAGGACCCTTAGATAGGAATGTTGACGCTAAGGGGAAAACATATGGAGTAAACATTCCGAATATAAAGAGAGTGGTGGGGGAAGAGTCAGGAGAGGCTGTTGTGGGGAAGCCTAAAAGAGCAGACTGTGGGAAGGGAGATCCTATGGAGAACAGGGCAAGAGAGGAGGAAGAGGGGCAGTCGGGGAAACTCAGATTACTTGATGGAGGCTGGCATAGAGTGTTACAATAAATTTGAGCTACTAAGCAACCTAGAGGGGGAGGAAGGGGTTGGTGGAAATGAGGAAACTGATACAGAGGCCGGGGGAGGGAGTTGGATACCCATAGGGCATCACAGAAAGGCAATGGAAAGGATAGAAATAGTCCCAGAGGGAGAAGGGGAAACATAAATGTTAAGCAGATGGGGGAGATGCAACATATTGCAGACATGAGGGAGGAAAGCACGACTGGAGAGAAACTGGGAGACAAGGAGGTGGGGGAGGGGCCCCCTTCAACAGGGTAGGTAAAGGGGACCCACAGAGGGCCTCTGGAGGTAGGGGTACTATGACAAAGGGGGAGGATGGTGGTGTGGGGGAAGGGGAAACCAACAGGGCCAGGATAAATGGTTCGGATAAGATAGGGTTAAAGGGGACAACTATTCATGGGGGGTCTGAGTTAAGTGGGCAAAATAACAAGGGAGCAGAAAGGGGAGGGTGACAAGGGGGTCTCTAATAAGGCAGGAAGACTCCCATGGAATTGAGATCATGAATAAAGGGGGGGTGGGGGGTTGAGAGCTCATAGTGGAGGTAACCATAAGGATGATGGTGTTGTTAAGGTTCTGTTAATGGGAGACTCGATGATTAGGGGTATCCAGTTGGAGGGACGGGGGTGGATGCCATAGCCAGGTGAAGGTAGTGAGTATCTCTGGGCTGACAGTGCACAGAGCAAAGTTCATGGTGTACGAACTGGTTAGGGATTGTGAAGGGAAACCGGATTTCCTGGTGCATTTGGGAACTAATGATCTAGAGGGAAATAGCATTTTGGAAATCCAAGCAAGGTTCCAAAAACTTGCCAGAGTCTGTTGGGATAATGGATGCAACATTTCCTTTTTGGAGATATTGCCAGTACCAAAGGCCTCCTTGGAGAATAAAATGAAGATCACAGAGGTTAATGACTGGCTCAGGAAGTGCAGTGAAGAGAATGAGTTGGAGGTGTTAGGGAACTGGAAAGGAGTTTGGCAGGATAAGGGACTGTATGCCAAGGACAGGCTTCATCTTGCCCCGTTAGGGAAGGAAGTCCTTAAACAGGGGGTGGCTGACTACATTCAAGAAAGGTGGGGTTTAAACTTGTGAGGGGGGAGGGATAAGGGAGAGGCTGACCAGAAGCCCTCTCCTCCAGATGAGGGAGTAGCCTTCAAACCCAAGGGGAGGGGAACAGACTGGGGAGGAGGTTTCAGGAGGAGCAGAGGGAGGATGGAAGTATAAGGAACCTGGGTGGGGTTCTACAAAGGGGACGGATGAGAAAGGGGTGGAGGTGGGTGTTAGTAAATGCCAGGAGCTTGGTAAACAAGTTGCTAAGAGTTCCAGGCCATGCTGTTCGGGTGTGGATGTGACGGCGGTCACAGAAACATGGGCCAACAAAAACCATGACTGGGACCTAAACGTGCGGGGGTACACTATGCTTAGGAAGGACAAAAAGGAGGACAGAGGGGGTGGAGTGGCTATGTTTATTAGAGATGACATAGAAATTGCTAGGGTAGAAGAGGCAGACGGAAACGTAGAGGCCTTATGGGTCACCTTACGAACCCCAACAGGAGGTAAAGTCAAGCTGGGTGTGGTATATAGGCCCCCCGGGATGGGTGATGTTCTGGAGGATGGTTTGCTGGACAACATCATTGCCCAGTGTGGACCAAAAAGGGAAGGAGTGGTGTTGATGGGGGACCTTAATATGCCAGGTACAAACTGGGGAACCATGTCCTCTAAGGTGGCCAAGGAGCAGAAGCTGTTGGAAAGCTTCCAGGATGTGTTCTTAACACAGCATGTGATGGAGCCCATAAGGATGGGGCATGTTCTGGATGTGGTTCTGGCAGATGGGGATCTGGTAAGGGACCTGATTGTAGAGGATCCCCTGACTGGGAGTGACCACAATACTGTCTGGTTTCAAATAAGCATGGGGGGGGAGAGATCTAGGACACTGGCAGTGGACTTCAAGGGGGCAGACTTTGTGGGCATGGGAAATATTCTCAAGGATCACTTGAAGGGGATTACATCAATGACAAATGTGGAAAGAGATGGGAGGTCATAAACGGGACTTCATGAGGCAGTCAGGACCTCGCTAAGGTGAAACGTAAGGAGCAGGTCACATAAAC
This sequence comes from Neoceratodus forsteri, assembly GCA_016271365.2. Lineage (NCBI taxonomy): Eukaryota > Metazoa > Chordata > Ceratodontiformes > Ceratodontidae > Neoceratodus > Neoceratodus forsteri. Next base: position 432,417,194 of record CM028136.1, on the reverse strand, counting down.
CATGCTGGTGGTCCAGTGAGGTTCAGGTAGCAGTCAGAGAAAAGAAGGCAGCCTACAAAAAATATAAAACAACAAGAGGGGATAGGAGAAAGGAAATGTACCATCTTACATCTAGAAAAGTCACCCGGATGGTGAGGGGGGTAAAGTCCAGTAAAGAGCAGCGGCTGGCACAGGGGATACGTGGAGGGGAAAAGGGGTTCTTCCGGTACATTGGGGAGTGGAGAAAAACTAAGGGCCATCTTGGCAGATTGAGATCAGAAGGAGGGTGGGTGGAAGAGGCAAGGGACCAGGCAGAGGTATTAAAGGAGTACTTTGCCTCTGTGTTCACTAGGGAGGGGGATGAGATATCTACAAAGCAAGGCACAATGGGGATAGAAGCGGTAGTGAGTGGGATCAGGGGAACAACAGAAATGGAGCAAGAGGGAGGGAGAGGTACCCCAGGGGTGTCGCATCAGGATAAGGACAAAAAGGCCAGTACGGTGGAGGGGATGGATGATGCTATCTCCACCAAAAGGGTGTGGGTAGCCCTCAAGGCCCTAAAGAAAGATAAATCTCCTGGGGCAGATGGCATTCATCTGAGAGTACTATGGGAATTGGCAGACATTCTGGCCGTACCCCTGGTGGAGCTCTTCAACAGGTCGCTTGAGACAGGGAGTGTACCTAGGGATTGGCGAGAGGCACATGTTGTGCCAATCCATAAAGGGCGGTCAAGGGAAGTACCTGGTAACTATAGACCCATCAGTTTGACCTCGGTGGTGGGAAATTTAATGGAGAGTATACTAAAGGAACGATTGGGGGTGTACTTGGAGGAGTTGGGAGGTCTGGATAGTCAGCAACATGGGTTTGTGCCAGGTAGATCATGTCAAACCAATCTTGTGGAGTTCTACAAGTGGGTAACATCAGAACTGGACAGGGGAAAGCCTGTGGATGTATTATTCTTGGACTTCAGCAAGGCATTTGACTCTGTCTCCCACAATGGTCTGGTGGAGAAACTGACGGGGTTGGGAGTAGGCCCTTTGATGGTCAAATGGATTGAAAACTGGCTAGCTGGATGCACCCAGAGAGTAGTGGTCGGTGGGGAGCTCTCGAACCCTAGAGAGGTCGGTAGTGGGGTACCGCAGGGCTCGGTCCTGGGTCCGATCCTGCTTAATGCATACATATTGGACATCAGGGAGGGTATAGGGTGTGAAACGAGTCTCTTTGCTAATGACTCCAAGATGGGAGCAGTACTTGAGGGGAAAGAGGGGAAGTTGGCCCTGCAAGGGGACCTGGACACCCTGGAAAGCTGGGCTCATACATGGAAATTAAATTTCAATATCACCAAGTGCAAGGTGTTACATCTTGGGGGGAACCCTAAACACAGGTACACCCTGGGAGGGGAGGCACTGGAGGCCTCAGAGGAAAAAGGCCTAGGGGTCATGGTGGATGCATGAATGAATAACTCTGAGCAATGCAGGAGAGTGGCTAGCAAGGCAAATAGGGTGTTGGGATGCATCGTAAGGGGGAATCACCTCTAGGAGCAGAGAAGTGATTCTGCCACTGTTCAATGGACTGGTTCGACCACACGTTGAGTACTGTGTACAGTACTGGAGACCACACTTCAAAAGGGACATACAGCTCCTGGAGAGGGTGCAGAGGAGGGCAACAAAGATGATACGAGGACTAGGGGATTTGACGTATGAGGACAGACTTGGGAAGCTCTGCCTGTTTTCATTGGAGGAGAGGAGACACGGGGGGACATGATTGAAGTCTTCAGGTACCTCAAAGGAATAAATAGAGTAAACATGGAGGGGATCTTTAGAGTAAAGCAGGGAGGTATCACCAGAGGGCATGGTTTAAAGTTGGAAGGTGGAAGGGTGAGGGGAAGAGGAGGAGGTTTTCACTGAGAGAGTGGTGGACCCTGGAATGCACTGCCTGGAGAGCTGGTTCAGAGATCCACAGTGGAGGGCTTCAAGAGAGGGTGGGACAGACACAGAAAGTGGATGTGTCAGATGATGGCCTGGCCCAGGGGGGTGGGGATGGATGATAGGGGTTTCTGGAACACAAAGTGGGGGGAGGGCCTCGGCACCCAACTAGGGGTTTGAGATTCAAGCAGACTCGATAGACCATAAGGCCTAATCTGCTGGCAATTAGTATGTTAGTATGTTAGAATTCATCTGAATATAGGCTTTGGCCCAAGTTTATATTTCCTGTATAAAAATAAAATGTTAATTACTTTTACTTACTTGCTTAACGCCCCCTCCTTTTTGTCTCACATTCTCCCACTGTGGGACTTGAACCCTAGCATGTGGTGTACACATTTCTTCAAAGTCTGCTGCACCTTCCACCAGACCACTCAGCCTGCTAGTATTTCTATATTAACAGGTTCCTCTAGTACATTTGTTCCCCCCTCACATTTGGTACAGTCCCCCCACTCACCTGGTACATTCCAACGAGCCTGCTAACCTTATTACTGCTGCTCCATGGAGCATTCATTCCTACCACAGTCATTGTGACTTCAAAAGCTCCTAAGAGCACTAGCCAGTACAATCACTGTTCAGCATCATATTTGATTATTTTTGTTTGTCAGTGTAGTATTTTGTACTGTGGTGAAATAATGACTTCATATTTGAAATCAAATTAAATTGATAGCATTACTGCACTGGGCATGCAGCCTCTACTTGACAATGCTTAAAAGCTACTTCAAAACCTCAGTTTAGTGTGTTTACCCTAAGTTATTCATCAGGCCATCACCATGCTAGTCCCATTAATAGTTGTGCTCATGTTGCATCACAACATGATGTTGTACTGAGAGCTCCTCTTAAATACAACACCCCCCAGATATGACCCAATACCTCTCATATACCCAACCCCCACCCCAGCTGGGATGCATCATCTATTACCCTTGCATACACCCTCCTACTACCTCAAAAAACTATGATCAGGGCCATATTAATTAGCTCTGTGATAGTCCAGTTTCATCTATACCCTGTACCCAAGTGACCTTCCCAAGTAATGTCCCTTATCAGTACCCCTGCTAAGAAACAGCTTATATTTGTGATGAAGTACCTTTGGAAACGAGCCTCTGGCTCAAAGGTTGTAAACTGACTCTTAGAAATAAATAAATAAATAAATAAATATGTATGTCGTATTGGTTAAAAAAGAAACTCATAACATTGTTACTGTTATGTTCAGGGAACATAGAAATAAACCAAGGCCCCATCTCTGCTATCAGTTTCCCTACAGATTTTGCATCGGCGCTAGGCCTAAAAATGATGCTGGTCAATATCTGCTGTCTCATGGACAAAATAGATTTAGTAAAAGTTTGGGTTACACATGCAAACCCTGATGTTTTAGGAGTGACAGAAACCTGGCTCAAGGGCAGCATTACAGACCAACAGATAGAGCTACCATTCTATAACACCTTGAGACTGGATAGGCAGTCGGGGGGGTAATTATTTATGTAAATTCCAGATTCATTGCCACCAAAATCCTTGCTATTACCAGACTCAAGGAATTTGAATGTCTGGCCATAAGACTTTCCCTGCACCCAACTGAAACAATCAACATCATTGGCTGTTGCAGACTACCAGTAGGGGGTGTAGAACTACTGCCAGCCCTCAGCAACATCATAGCAACTTCCTCTAATGAATCCATCATTCTTGGTGACCTTAATATGGACTGGTTGTCCCCTAGAGCAAATACACTAAAGGACATGTGTGATAAGTTGGATATCGCACAGATCATCTCGGACCCTACAAGATTCAACTCCAATAATAGCACTAAAAGCTCCATATTAGATTTAATACTTACAAACAGACCACATAAAATTGTGCATACAGCTGTCCTCCACAATGATCTTCATAATCACAACATTGTCGTCTGTACAAGAAGCCTAGAAAAATAACCATCCCACTCCACGTTCATCACAAAGAGAAGTTTCTGAAAATTCTAACCTGAATGTTACCTAGCAGATCTCTGACATACAAACTGGCAAAACTTATACCTGGCTACTTCACTAGATGAGGCTGCTAATATCCGTAATATTAACCTAACAAACCTAGCAAGTAAGCATGCTCCATTCATTAAATGTAGGGTGAAAAAGGCCTTGTATCCTTTGTTTAAATCCAACCTCAAAGCAGCCCTGACCCAAAGGATTAAACTATGGGCCAAAGCGAGGCATTCTAAAGCTCCAGCAGACTGGCTAGCCTTTAGAATCTCGAGAAATTTTTCTACCAAGCTGGTTAGAGTAGCCAAATCAACTTATTATGTGGACACCCTTGAGGGTGCCAAGGGTAACTCATCCAAGATCTGACAAACCATCAGAGCTGTCATAGGACAGAGAACTCCACCTGTAATCCCCATCAAAATTATAACACAAGGTACCACAATCTCCAACCAGGGCAGCATTCTTGAAAAATTGAGTGTTTAACTCTTCCCCAGCTGCCGGGCTTGTTGACTGCTCACCACCCAATGATGCCCCCTCAGACCCTCAGACTCAGGACTCCTCCTGTTTCTCACCAGTGACTTTCAAGCAAGTTGAGGACCTATTAATAAAATTAGATATAAAAAAAAGTGCAGGCGCAGGCAGAATGGAGTCTTTCTTCCCAAGACTAGGGTACCACTTTCTGTCTGCCCCCATTTATATATTTTCAACTTATCAATCACATCTGGAACAGTCCCATCCTGCTGGAAAACAGCCTTTATACTACCTTTGTTTAAATCTGGAGACCCCTGTGACCTTAATAATTACAGACTGATTTCCATCTTGCCTGTCCTGTCAAAGCTCCTAGAAAAGTTAGTCAATTATCAGCTGTAGGATCACCTCGAAAAAATCAAATTTATTTAACCTTCTCCAATCCGGCTTCTGGCAAAATGATAGTACAGTGTCAGCTCTAGCCAAAGTGACAAATGATTGGTTCACTGCCCTGGATGATAAAAATTCTACTGGAGCCGTCTTCCTAGACCTAAGCAAGGCCTTTGACATGGTTGATCATAACACTCTGTTAGCCACACTCAAAGATCTTGGGCTGAATAACTGCTTACTAAGCTGGTTCACTAGCTGTCTTACTGGTCAACTCCAATGCATCAAAACCAATGGACTCCTTTCCTCTTCCTTACCAGTTACTAGAGGTGTACCCCAGGGATCCATTGTTGGACCACTGTTATTCATAATTTACTGTACATCAAACCCCTTAGTGACAACATCCATAACTCCAGACTTCACTTTTTCATGGATGATACCGTTCTTCATACATCCAAACCCTCATTGTTTGATGTTGTCACAGAACTACAGTCTGATTTTTAGTCAGTTGCAGTGAAACCTGCTAAAATCAAAACTATTATTAAACACAGAGAAAACTAAAATTATGTACTTTTTACCTGCACATCTCCCAACTTCACTACATGTACAGGCCATACTGGTGCCTATACTAACCTACTAGAAGGCTCACTAGAGTCAGTTGATCAATTCAAATACGTAGGCGTATGGTTAGATAGCAAACTATCCTTCTCATACAACATTGAATTCCTCGTTGGAAACTGAAAATAAGGTTGTTGTTTTTTTCGACAGAAACAAATTCCTTTTTCCCTTAAATATTATAAAAAGGCTGGTTAAAGCTACTTTTCTTCCCTTACTCGACTACACAGGTATAATTTATAACAGTAGCACAGTAACTAACCTTCATAAGCTTGATATCCTGTTTCACCATGCAATCTGGTTTATAACTAATGCACCCTACAGAACTCACCATTGTGCGCTTTACATAACTGTATGCTGGGCTTCCCTGGCTGCAAGAAGGATGCTACACATTAGTATCTGGGCTCTCAAAACATTTCAGAACAAAGTCCCTTCCTACATCACCTCCCTTTTTCATTGTTATCACAGCTCCAATGCCTTCAGAAAAAATGCTTTCATACTGCTAAAATTATCCAAATTCCACACATTTTATGGTAAAGCTTCATTTAGCCATGTAATCTCACCCACCTGGAACAAACTACAAGTCACACTAAAACTCGCTGAACCAGTCACCTTATATGTATTTAAAACCCTGGTCAACAAAGCACTTACAGAAATTTGCCACTGCTAAAGCACCTAGTAACCCTCCTAGCTGAGAAACCTTTATAATCTCATAAAGCACTTAAATATAAACTTCTTTCATGTTTTCCCCTTTTCTCCTTTTCTACCTGTTAGCTAAAGTGAAATGCATGTAATTTAGCCATAACTCCCCTCCTACTGTACATTATTACACTGTTCAAACTTGATGTATCACAATTGTATTATATTGTATTACTATGCATTGTTTACCTGTCTCAACACTGTTCAGACTCGATGTATCACAATTGTACTATATTGTATTGTATTGTAATATTGCGCATACTTTGTACCAAGTTGTCCTACCAGGACCTCCTTGTAAATGAGTGTGCTCAATGAAGTTTGCCTGCAAATAAACTTGAGCTTGAAGTGGAAGAGCCATGATTAAGTTATGTAAGTCCTGCCACCTCATGAGTGATTCCAAGTGGCATATTTTGAATCAGGTCAAAGTTTGGCCAAGTTACACAATGTAGTTTGAATGATAAAGTTATTAAATTAGTGCTTTTTATAAATGTTTAACTGTCTGCTTGAGTTCACTGCTCTGTTTTAAATGCAGCAGATGTCATTGTGATGTCATCAGGAATTGCACAAGCAGCTGTCCCATTGGAAAATGTACCTTTTTCTATTGTCCAAAGTAGACATAAATGCTGAAGATACACCAAACATTGAGATAAATGATTTAGCTTCCTTTAGAATTCATCAGGGGCTAAAATACACAATTTATCTGTAAGACAGAACTCTTCATATACCTATACCGTATAAATAGGGTATATGAGAGAAAAAAAGATGAGACACTCAACACCTAAGACTTTAAATTATTTTTGTAATTTCTTTTTATTATGTAAAAGTTGGACTTTGCAATGTTTCCTGACCAGCATCACTTCTTCAAAAGTGGCCCTTCTAATGCACAATAGAAAAATTATAATTTGGTCAAAATAAGCAAATAAAGTAAAAAGAAAATATGAAATTCTCCCAAAAGTCACAACAACATTATAGTGTCTGAAAACCATGCTTATCCATCTTTAATCCTCTTTCTTAATCTTAATGATGAATGACCACATTTCTCATTTATACTTTACTTACTTATTACGACCTAGTAGTAATTTTTCAGTTGAGTACCTGGCAGGATGACCAATGCCTGTTGAAGAAGTGATGTTGGTGATGAAATGGCATGTCCAACTTTAGGTGGCTCTGCTTACATAATAAAAAGAAATTATAAAAAAAAAAATGAAGTCTTAGTATCTGATTCTACTTCACTTTTTTTCTCCTGACAAATTTGCCATTGAGAGACTCCTACAACCCTACTTTATTTTCCCTTCAAAGGTAATGTTCATCCAGGGACATACAGTACCATCATTTCTCTTCCAGAAACAGGGGATTCACCAAATTATTTCTTTTTAGTTTCAGTTTTTCTCCTCTGTTGTCTCATACAGTAAGTGGCAGAGACTTAAGTGAGGTCTATTGAGGTTGAAGTGTGAAACTAAATATAAATAATTTATGTTGAGGCAGACCATGACACATATCATTTATTCACTGACATCACATGGCTAATATGGTAAAGTGGTCTGGAGTATTGAATCATGCTGAATGATTATAGAAGGAGCTCATGCAGCTGGAGTGAAAATATTCATTGCTGAGTAAGTTGGATTTCCACTCCAGTTCAGTATGTCATGAAAATGAAGACATTTGTTGGACCATTTATATACTTACACCCATTGTATAAAACAGAGAATAATATGTGTGTGTGTGTGTGTGTGTGTGTGTGACCAGACTTTTACACATACCTGAGGAGTGGGATGCTATGTAAACCCTGAGAGCAAAACTCAAGAAGTTTATAAAAGAATCCCATACCGCAGGTGTGTGTACAATTCTGGTTTATACACACCCACACGTATTTTGCTTTTTATACTTATTTGGAAGCTTTTTTTAATCATTGTGGGGTCCCTGTGATGATGTTTATGTTATTGGCGGTAGCTGTGTTGATATCACTTGTGCCCAAGCATGAGCTTGATTGAGAGTCACTGATTACAACTGCTTGGTTGTAATGCGATTTTACAAACTTGTAATCTGTGTATTAAAAATGCTCCCTGGTACTTAGTATATTTATACAAAATGTGTAAAATAAATTTTGCAAGATGCTGAATAGTTTACATTAAACGGACTGTGCAGACAGTTACCATTTAATCTGATAAGGGTCTGGATAGGAAAACTCTTCATCACTAATATTTGGCCATTAGCTGGTTTCTGCAGAGCTCTGAATGAGTTATAGGAATACACTTTCAGCTAAAAGCCACATTCATTGCAGTCCATTAAAAGAATGGGTTGCAAACTGACTGCACAATAAATTTAATGCAAACTGTGCTGTAAATATGTTCTTATGATACCCAACTTAAAAGACAGCATGTTATCTTGTAAGTGGAGTATGTCATATTCACTGTCTTGATGGTAGAGTACATCACAATGGACTACTGAACCAACAGAGGGCAGCTTTCAGTGTTGCTGGCATCACAATGGCCTTGTGCACCACTGAGACAAAATACTTCAGATCAAGGTGGACAGCTAAATCTACACACAAACAGCAGAATTAAAAGTTATAACAAATAAGCTGATGTTGTATAGATTGCATATGCATTGATCTAACTCAGAATACACTGTTTATCATCACTCATGAGGAAAGTACTGTAGGACTTTCCTAACTCACTTGTGACTCTGCTACTCATTAGTTATGGTTTTGCCTCCACACACTTGAAGATAAATTGCATATTTTGAATCAGGTCATTACATATCCCCATACATATATATATGTGTGTGTATATATATATCTATATATATATGTATACACATGTACTATATATATATATATCTATATATATATATACACACACACATATATATATATATATATATATACAGTGTATATATATATATATATACACACATATATACACACACACACACACACACACACACACACACACACCTATAAAAATATAGATACAAATATTCAGAGATATATGGATATACAGTACATATATTAACTGCAAAAACCTATGGTTGGGCTGTATCACAAAATCACAGAGGTAGGGAACTGTGATGTTAGGGTACAAATAATCCACAATCTTGGTGACTTTGAGGTCTGGTATTTCAAGGGTTTGAATAATTGCATTGAGCGGTGTGGCTGCAATCTTAACTTTGGCATCCTCTCTTTCCATGTTTAATGAGTCCCACAGCAAAGCCCTCATTAGGTCAGACCTATTTATCAGAATAAGAGTTGGATTTTGGTATTCACAAGTTTTCTCTGTTACTAGATCTATTAGTAGTAATGTAAATGTTTCATGTAAGTTAATTGTGGAAGAAAGGAAAGAGTTGGTAATATTTGTACATGAGAATATAATTGGGCATTTATATTCCAGTGTGACCCAGTTCAGGTTTCGAAACATGTGGTGCACTGAACAGCTATAATCCTTATGGAGGAAAAAGAAAACCTAGTAGTCCTGTTTGTGAAAGATCTGAATGTTCTTCAAATTGCCCTTAGAATAAACTAACTGGGTACTACTAGTAGCATAGCTGAAATGGGTTTAAAAACTGGAGCTGAAAATTTAAAGTGCAGTTTTGAAACCAAGGCAGTGTGTAATGTGTTTTTATTAATTAAACAGACCTTAGATTTTGCATTCTACTAATGTGCACATATATGGTAGTGTACCATCCACATGCACTTGAAAAACTCTTTTTAACTGGGATCAAATGTGATACGTATTGTAAAAATACCCGAAAATATCGGAATGTTGGCCATGTTGACCTATTTATTCAAACATCTGGCACTTGAGACTGAGTATTGTCTATACTGAGAGAACAACTTATCTAATTGTGCTCTAAATACTGATTTTTATGTTTGCTTGCACGCATGTGCAAGAAACATAGTGCCATGATATGAGTTTTCATAGGTGTGGCACCCCCACTTCCAATGCCCTGATCCTTTTTGCAGGCATGGTCGCACCGCACCAATGAATGTCCAAGCTGTCCATGACAGCAGTTCAGATGCAGTGGCATACAGCTGAAAGAGAAAGACTGCTACAATCAGCGGTGGTAACAGATAGGCAATTTGCATACTGCCGTGCCATCAGCAGTATGCAAATAGCTTACACATCACCACCGCTGACTGTAGCTATCAAACTGTGCACCACTGCATCTCCCACCAGCATGATGTGCCCCCCCATTTGTTGTGTGCTGAGGGGGTGCCCAATCCCCCTCAGCTCATGCACACTCCCCCCCAAGTACACTGTATGTCCAATGGGGGTGTGCAATCCCCGTTGGCTCCAGTGCTCCCTCAAAAAACAAACTTCCAGGTGCACACTGGGAGCCCACCCCAGTGTGGCAAAAGTCCAGCATCCTCATGTGCTCCTCCCACACTGTATGGCTGTGACTGTCATCTGGTTATTCTGTCCTGAAAGGTGATTTCGTGGTCACTGAGCAGAATCACCTTTCGGGACCAATTAATGAAATGACAGTGTCACTATTCATGAGGTGGGCTCTCAAATAGCCTATGTTGCAAACCTGGTGAAAAAATTCCCAAAAATGACTGTGTTACGAGCGTGCTTTGTGCAGTTTCCATGCACACTCACAAGTTCACAAATCTGTAATATTTTCACTCCAGATATTCAACATTGGCATTTTTTTTTATACCACCTTATGAACGATACAGCTGTCATTTTTCACATCCTGGCCGAAATGTGTTTTCACACTTCTGGCGCAGAATAGTGCGGTCATTGTGGGAAATCAATGTTCGGGACAGATTAACAAAATCACAGTAACACTGTTCATGAGTGGATGTCCCAAAATGCCTATATTGAAAATCTGGTGCAAAAATTCCCCCAAATAATCGCAATAAGGGTGTGCATTGTGCAGTTTCTACGCACACTTGTGACTTCACCAGTCTTTTATATTTTCACTCCATATTTTCAATATTACCTTTTTTTACACCTCCTCATGAACAGTACAGCTATCATTTTTCACATTGTGTTCAAAATGTGTTTTCACACCTGTGGCGCCAAGTGGCACAGTCACTGTGCAAAATCACCTTTCAGCTAACAAACTGATAGTGTCATTGTTCATGCAGGGGTCACAAAAAGTCGATGTTGAAAACTTGGAGTAAAAATACCAATAGAAATCCAGGGAATTAGGGTTTCTGATCATAACGCCCTACCCTGTAGGGACTGATAGGCATCAGGGGTGTGACTTGGGATTGTCAACAGTAATGCTCATGCCATTCCACCCCCACCTGCTCCCTGCAGCCAGTGACAGGCATCAAGGTGCACCTTGGAATTTTTGGCTCCAGAGTTCACCCCATTCTCCTATACTGCACCCATTTCATCATATTTTCTTAGGGAATGAGGTGAGTGTAAAGCGTGAACACCCCAAGGCACACCTTGACACATGTCAGTGTCTGCAGGGTAGGGTGAGGTGAAATGTCATGACCATTATGGGTGATGACCCAAAGGCACACCCCAATGCCTATCCATCTCTGCAGGGTGGGGGTGGAGTTGGTGTCAGTTCAATACATCACTGCCATTTCTATATTGAATCTGTCTAACTCCTGCACTTCCACTGCTAATGCCAGCAAGCAAACATTCAGCATTGACAAATGCTTGTTCTTAGTAACACTTCTTCACGGTATTGGAATCTTATCCATGGTGATCATGATTACATGAGGTCTGGCTTACAACTGGCAAGACAAGAAAAGGTTAAGTTGTGGAAACTGCAGATGTGAAGCTAATTAAATCTAGCATAGGTCATTTATAACAGTAGTGCAACTTAAATTAGTCAAAAAATTTGACTCTACCTTTATTTATTTATTGTGTTATTTATTCAATCTTGGATTACAATACCTTTGAGTGGGAGACCGCTCTTTTACAAAGGTTCCACGTCATAAAAGAGGGGTATACAGACATTGTGGGTTTAGGAGTATCTAGCTAGGTGAGTAAACATAGACAAAAATACATTGTAAATAGGAAACAGAGATGGTTTTAACACTAGGATAATTCAGGTAACAGTAGCAGCCTAGGTGGCATTGTCAGGTAAAAAACAGTAAGCAGCTATCTAGAAAGGAGAGTAGGGGCACTGAGTGGGGGGGGCATGATGACTATTTAGGGGGAGGTGGGACAGGAGAGTGCAGGGGATTGCAGGGCAAAAATGGGGACAATTCAGGGTAGAAGGACAAAGTAGGAGTAGCAAGGAGATGGTAATAACCTGAAAGGTGAATAAGACATTTTTCACTGTAAAACATTTTTTTTGGCCATCTTTCAGTTTTATTCAGTGGTAAAATGTTACAGTTTCACTAAAATTTAGTATTTTATAAATGTTTTAGGTGTTTTTTCTAAAGGAAAAAAGATGGTTGCCACATGTGGCTTAGAAATATCATTGTAGACCAGGTAAAGATTAGGACAGAGATGGTATGCAGCATAGGAAGTACCTAGAAAAGAGCTGATAGGTATGCTAATATTTGTATCAATTGTAGCTTAAACTAGCTTTTTGGAAAAAAAAAATTGTTGCACTGTTGTTTTAACATACTTTGAAAACAGGTCATAGTGACCTATGTTTTCAAGGCAATGCCCCTAAATCTTACCAGAGCCACTTGGTTACATATTTAGAGAGGGGTCTACTTTAGTCCCTTAATTGTTTTCTTTATTTTTAAATACAATGCCTGTGGTGTGTTCATCCACTAAGTTAATTCTATACGTGGGCAACACAGTTATTTTTGGTTCTGATAAGGATGTAATGAAACTTCAAAAACACTTCAAAATGATTTTCATAATATGCGTAATGGGTGCCTGTCATATAACTTTTATAAAATTAAAAAAAAAAACACATCTCTATTGTTTCTTCCACCATTCTAATAGATCTTTCCCTCAGGATTTCCAAATTTTTGGTTTATTAGGCAATTGAATTGAAAGAGTGGACAACTTTTGTTATCTGGGTGTTCGCTTAGATATGTTTTTTACATTCAAGACCCATATAAATCATCTAACTAAAACATTACATTAAAAGCTTGGTATGTTGCACAGGATAAACCTGTTTTTAATATAGGAATCATGTAAACTATTAACCAATAGTCTTTTGTTATCTAAATTTGATTACTGAAGTATTTTCTGTTTTTCTGTAAGTGAAAACTCTTCAGTAAATTGAATATATTATACAGTTCTGTTTGTAGAATTGCAACCAAACTGGGTAAATTGTTTTGCCATTGTGCTCTGTACAGAGAATTAGGTTGTCTGTCCCTTAAGATTGCTTTAGCTACAAAGCAGCTATTTTTCTACATTAGCTAGTGCTAGGCTTAATGCCAAATTCTGTAATGGAAATGTTTACAAGCGGCACCAACAAATATTTCACCAAAACACAAAATAGATTTGTTTTCTCCACTCCACTGTTTGTACCTTCCTTTGGACAGAGAACATTTAATATGAAGCTGTTATTTATTTAATTTATTTATTTGAAAAAGTTTCACCATGAAAGGCATACTGAACTACAATAGCTCATTTCCAGTTGCATCCGGGATGGAGGGGAAATGGGAAATACAATTGGTGTATACATAAACCAAGATGCAAAAATATAAAATATACAATGATATAAATCTGAGATAATTACAACTATGTGCAGCTTAATATGTGAAGAGGACAAAACAATTAGAAATATAATATCGCACATTCAAAATTTGAGATTGGAGGCCAGTCCCTTAGCAGAGACAGAGTAGGTAAGTGGAAGAGAGAGAATATAGCTAGGCTGACTGAAGAATGGAGCAGGGGGAGAGGAATAGAGTAAAGGGGGGCAGATTGACCCTCTGGGATGAACATCCAGCAAGGGCCCAACTTGGCAGGGAGCAAACCGAACTGAAAGTACTGGTTTACCAGGCCAGCAAGATGAGAGATAGGGTATAAGGGAGGAAGACAAACCTATTGACCCTCTGGAGTAGAAACCCCACAAGGGTCCAGCACTTCTCAATGCTCACTCAGTCAGTGTCGCAAGATACCAGCTTTCTGGGGGAAAGGTAGGAAGGCAAAGAAGTGCAAGATCATGCACATAGGGAAGAAAAACCCTGAAGCCACCTATAGGCTGGGAGGGGAGTTGCTAGCAGTCACAAAGGAAGAAAGAAACTTGGGCATCATCATCACTGATGACCTGAAATCATCCAAGCAGACCACTAAAGCAGTAGGTAAGGCTGGGGGGTGTTAGGGTGTAATAATGCAGGGTATCTAGAAAGTAAGTAAGAGATAATAATCCCTCTTTACAAGACACTAGTTAGGCCCCATCTGGTACTGCATGCAGTATTGGAGGCCACACCTTCACAAGGACATTAACCAAATTGAGGCAGTCCAGAGAAGGGCAACCAAAATGGTGCAGGGACTGCATCAGAAGACATATGAGGACAGATTAACAGAGCTCAATATGTATACCCTTGAGCAAAGGAGGGAGAGATGATATGATGGGAGGCATTCAAACACCTTAAGGGGCATTAACAAGGTGAAAGGTCTAACATGTTTAAATATAAGAAAAATAGCAGGACAAGTGGACACAGCATGAGATTAGAGGGGCCGATTAAGGGGAATGTGAAATTCTTTTTCACAGAAAGGGTGGGTGGATGCATGGAATGGCTTACCACAAGAAGTGGTGGCTATGAATACAGTGCAGGGCTTCAAACAGGCATGGGATAGGCATATGGGAGCAATACAAATGACTATGAATAGATAGGCCACTGACAGAGCAAAGGCTGATGCCACATTTATAAGGTAGAAAAAAGAAATGGGCAGACTGGATGGGCCTTGCGGTCCTTATCTGCTGTCAACTTCTATGTTTCTATGAAGGGTGAATAGGAAGGAGTAGTTGTACACAGTTTTGGCAAAGAGAAGGAGTGAGGAGGGGTTAATTGGGAACTGGGTTAGGCGCAGTTGCAGGGTGGAGTAAAAATATTGTGAAGAAGAGAGGGTAGAAGGGAAAGAAGCAAACCTTGACCCTCTGGAGCAGAAACCCGACAAGGGTTCAAACACTGCTTGATGCACACCCAGTCAATGTCATGGGATACTGGCTTTCCTGGAGAAAGGTAGGAGTGGGGGATATGGAGGAGTAGGAGTTGCTATAATAATTTGCCAGAATCTATTTTGGAGTGTGAAAAATTGATTGTACTTATATCTGAACTGTTTAACTTTTTCAAAGATGGTTCATACTGTTCATGTTTTAAGTAATATTTATTTATTTGTCTAGGTACAGTATATATGTTATTTATGTATACTGGTTGCTGTGAAAATTGGCTTTCCTGACAATCTGCTTACCAGTTCAAATAAATGAAATGAAAATAAAAAGAGGGAGCCCAGAGCCCAGAGCCCAGCCATGAGCACAATATCACAGTTGGCATCAGAAGAAAATACAGAAGCTACTCAAAATTCCAAGAAAATTAATTGGAATTTTGTGCTGTTCCTTTTTTTTTTTGTTACAATGGGCATTTACATGAAAATGGGGTCTTTGTCCTTTATGCTTCACTTACTGTTGAGGCTGAGTGTGGAACTGAAGACATAATCCATAGCTTGTGATATCACAGTCTGCTGCTGTGGAAATGGTTGTGATGCCACAAACAGGGCATCATGTCGACAGCTCCAGCCTCAGCCTCAGCTGTAAGTGAAGTACATGGGACAAAGCTGTAGTTTCCATGTAAATGCCATTTGTAATGAAGAATGAAATGACTCTAAAGAAGGTTGTGCATTGTTGCCTCATACTAGGATTGGGTTCATGCCATAAAAGACGGCTCCTGAGTGCAGTACTAAGAGGATAATGTACTGTCAGGGTCTACCATCCTTCAAATGAGATGTTAAACTGTGGTTCCACCTACCTGTTCTAATGGTTGTTCAGGTGCATGTTAAAGATCCCATGGCACTTCTGGAAAAGAGTGGGTGGATTTACTTGGTGTTCTGGGCAAATTCTCCCCTTCCCCCCCATTCACTGATGTACCACCAACAACTTAATCTGGTTCAGTTTCAGTTAGGTTGCATCTATGGCCCCTCCACTCTCCTGCACTCTCCTGGGACAAGGCTATAAATAGACAGTAGGTCAACAGAAAAACAGCAACAAAAAAATGATTACATTTAGATGTTCTTGGAATGCAGTGCAAGTGAGTTATGCCAATGCCAGCAATGATTTTAGTGCTCATGGCTGGACTACACTTTAAAAATGAGCTTCCAAGAAATGAATTCCAAAGGTGTATACTTGGAATGCTTTGGTCCTGATTACTTATACTGTAATACCAAATTTAACAGGAAAATGCATTTTTTGTATTATGAAGTCAAAATTGTAACTATGCTCTTTATTTTACATTTAGTGCTTCATTTACCAGAAAGTGAAAGTAATGCACATAAGGGTGAGAAATCTGAAAATAGATTACTGAATTGGAGGTGGAGTTTGCAGTGGATAGTATGAGCAAGAAGAGGGACCTAGGGATAATAATACCAGAAAATCTCAAGGGTATAGCACAGTGCAGCAGGGCATTGGAGAGGGTGAATAAGGGTGATGGGTTGTATAAGAAGGGGGATCAGCAACAGCAGGAGTGAGGTGATGCTACCACTGTACAGGTCCCTGGTATGTCTTCACCTGGAGTACTGTGCACACCTCTGGAGTCCTCACTTGAAAAAAGACAGATACAGGTTGGTTGGAGACAGTGCAAAGCAGGGTATACAAAATGATCCAATGTCAGCAGGAAGGGATTTACATAGGGAGGTTGGAAGATCTCAACAACTACATGCTGGAGATAGAGAGGGAGAGAGGAGGACATGATTGGGGCATGCAAATACATGCATGGGATGAATAAAATTGCAGCATAGAGTTCCTCATACTGAGTGGAAACACAAGCACCAGAGGAAACTCAGTGAAGCTGGTGGGTGGGGGGGTTAAGAGGGATTAAGAGGGCATCAGAAAGTACTTCTTCCTGGAGATGGTGATGGATGGATGGATGGAACAGACTGTCAATGGAGTTAGTCTGTGCAACATCAGTTTAGGGATTTAAACATGGATGGGACAGACACACGGGTCACTACAGTGGCTAAAGGGGAGGGGGTAGGGAGGATTGAAGGGCCATTACAGCCCTAACAGTCAACACAGATAGGTAGGAGGCTGGGCAGAACTGATGGAATCAAGATCTTGTTGCTAACAGATTTTATATTTCTGTGTTTCTATGCTTAAAGGTGAAGGATTGATGACACATAATACCTTTAAGCCTCTGCCCACAATGCAGGCTGAGATAATACAAACTTTACCACACAGTGCTTTATCAGGCAACCTCAATGCTGACTTGCAGGGCCCCTCTTGCTAAAATGAGAGGGGAATACAGTCACCAGGCTCATTTAATTGGGGACCCCTTTAGCAAGGACTGCAAATGGCATCATCCTGAAACTGTGAGTGTTTAAACACTTGGCCATTAAAGTTGTAGTATTATTTATTTATAGCTGGTGCCCTTCCTCGAAGGCTCAGGGCACCATTACAATGATAGAACAGTAGGATTAAACAATTAATTAACTCAGGATGATAAATGCACCATAAATAACACAGTCCAATAGCATAAACCCCTTATTAAATCAATAAATAACAACATATTGGGATTGTGACAAATGGAGAAAATCAGTTCCCAAACACTTGTATGAAAAGGTGGGTTTTCGGATCCTTCTTAAAAGCCTCTACTAAGTAGACCTCCCTTAGGGCTGTCAGGAGAGAATTCCAAAGGAAAAGACCTGCAACTTCAAAGGCCCAGTGTCCTGAGGTTTTCAAACTTGCCCTGGGAACTACCAGGAGGCTCTTCTCAGAGAAGAGGGTACTTGGGTATGGAAAGAGTCAAGAAATCAGCCAGGTAACCAGAGCTCAGCTCATGCAGGGCTTTGTAAGTGAGCAGACCCACTTTAAAGGAGATGTGCCACTTAACTGGCAGTCAGTGCAGATTATGCAGCACTGGGGAGACATGACACAACCTTGGAAGATCAGCCAGCAACCTAGTAGCCATATCCTGCACCAGCTGCAGGCACCACAGCACAACCCCATTGACACTGAGGCACAGAGCATTGCAGTAATCAAGCCTTGAGGTCAAGAATGCGTGCACCAGTGTGGCCAGGTTGCCAGGGGGTATAAGGGATTTAACCCGGCTAATGTTCCCCAGATGATAAAAGCTATTCTATA
The DNA here is from genome assembly GCA_016271365.2 of Neoceratodus forsteri. NCBI lineage: Eukaryota > Metazoa > Chordata > Ceratodontiformes > Ceratodontidae > Neoceratodus > Neoceratodus forsteri. The sequence continues at coordinate 432,398,920 of CM028136.1, read as the reverse complement.
CTACTACAAAAGGCAGAGCTGAAACCGCCAAACTCTTTTTGCATCTGCAATCCAAACCTAGATTAAAGCATAGACCACCAGCAATGAAAGGTTAGTTCTTTGAGTATTCAAGGGGAATCTGTGTACTACTAGTTAGTCCAACATTAATGTAGAGAAGACTTTGAACCTAAAATATTATAGAACATAAAACTATTTTGACCTCTTTCTGTTATTAGTCTGACATACAGAATTAAGCATCAACATGGCTCCATTGGTAATAATTCTACCTTTGTCCCAGAAGGTCATGGATTCTAGTCCCACACCGGTGTTGGACTCATACCATAAATGTTAGCCCCCACATACAATACTAAGGGGATGCTGTACGGTCAGGGTGTGCTGTCCTTCAGAGGAGACACTGAGATCTTGTCTGCCACTTCGGGGAGTTGTTCAGGTAGATGTTAAGGATCCCATGGCACTTATCAAAAAGAATTGGGGACTTTACATGGTGTATGGGACAAATTTCCTCACATCACTAAACTATCACCAACAACTTAATCTGGTTCAGTTTCAGTTGGTTTGTATCTGTATCCTCCACTGGATGAGGCTGAAAATAAACAGCATTGTCTAGCTCTCTTTTTCTAGTAATTTAAGATAAATACAGAGGGCCATATGTACTAGTACACTCAGCACATGCCGGTAGGGACATATACCAGGCTGTGCAGTTGCATGCTACATTTCTGGCCCACGCAGGATGTGCTGGGCCTGGATGCATGACCATGGTTGGCATAATGCACAGCTATATAGATCTGTGCATGGGGCAGGGATGGCTGGGGAAACAGACATGGGCCAGACTGGGGACTTTCATTCAGAAAACCCATTTGGTACCAAACTGGATCCCCTGCTCTGCAGGAGCAGGGGATCATGGTACATGGCAGCCTGCGTATGGACTGCCATCTCCTCTAAGGACCACCATCAAAGTTTGGAATGTCAGCAATCAGTACCCCACAGCTGACAGTCACTCTCCAGCCTTCCATGTCATGGAAGGGGCTGAGGTCCATATCTGTGTGGTGCCAAGTCCTCATGGTCTCTGGTCAAGTGGGTGCACACCCTTTATGGCAGCCCTATTAGCAGCATAATAGTAAGCCTCCCTGCACTGGCCTGGTGGAGCATACAGGGCATTGTGCATGCCAGTCTCTAGCAGCCCTGCATCGGCATGCCCACTCTCCACCCCCTGCCTGGGTTGACTGTGCAAGTGTGTGAAAACTGGTTTGGATGACCCACAGTAGGGGTGCACAGTGAGATCATGCTGTTCATGCATCCATGGGTGTTTGTTGAACACCTGTGATGCACGTATCCTGACCCACGCTCTCAGCATCAGGGCACATAGGGCTGGGATACCATTTGTGCATATGGCCCTCATTTTGTAATGAACATGAACAGAGTCTTACAAAGACTGACTAATTCCCAGTAAATAAATCACATCTAGCATCACCAACACACCAAATTTCCTCCAAATTTGAATTTCAGGACCATCCATTTTGTATTATTGAAGGTACTTTCATTAAAAAAGGATTCTTTGCCTCTAGACTGTGCCTGCTTCAGTTGGTTATACCTGCCATGAAATCATAGGCCAGGATATTCAAAGCTGGTTTAGGGCTGTTGAATGGGGTTTGTGACATGCTAACACTGGTTAGTGCCCATAAATTATGGTAATGGTAGAAAATGCTATATTGGATGGCATGGTTCATGCGTCACTAACTCATTTAAGATTGGCCCTACTATATGTTCATGTGCCTATGCAAAGAAGCTGACTGTGTCTTGCATATAGGTGCAATGGCATATTAGTAGGTTTGGAGAGTTGGTAACTAACTGTGCCTCTATAATTGCTGCCTCTCGAACCATGTCTTATTGCTTGCACCTCGGTGCCTCCCCTAACCTCCGTGATCACCCTCCAGTAATATTGAAATTAAATCCCTGGTGGTTCAGAAGTTTGCCACCCTGAACCTGATCGCCCACCTGTATTCATGTCATTATGTCCTTGGTGGTCCACCTGTCCCCTCTAGATCACCCGCCCAATGTCTTATCATTATTTTGGTGGTCCAGCAGCCCCCTCACACCCTGATTAACTGCCTCTAGCCATGTTATTATTTCTCTGGTGGTCCAATGATCTCCCTGCCCTTCCAGTCACCCAGCTGTACACATGTAAGTAATTCCCTGGTGGTCCATTGATTTCCCCCATCCCTGTATGCAACAGTAGACCCCACCCAGCCCCGCCTACTCAGGCCCTCAACCACCAATCCGCCAGCGTCTCACTCACCCTTGATGTCCCCTCATATAGTCCCCCTCCCTGAAGGTGACCAGCACAATGCCTTGGTTCATCAGCTTGGCTGGCCATTATCTGAATGACAGGGAGTAGTCCTGCATCTACTGTAGAAATGCTGGGAACACTAGGAATGGGAATAGGCATCCCTAAGAGCTGCTGTGGGGAGAGGGGTGATCGCAAACTCCATTTGCTCTGGGTCTTTAATGAGGCCCTAATGGGATGTAAATGACTCCATAGCACCTTGCTAGTGACATTTGTGGGCCCAAATACTCAGATTGTCCCTGCAACCCCCATAGCATCCTATTGGCCACATCCCTCCCATGGACAGTTGAGGACAATGGGGCTGGGGTTCGCAGGAGTAATTGGGATAATGTCTGGCTGGTATATTGGAACATGCCTTTAATGCTTGCAATATGCTTCAGCATGTTTCAATAGACCTGTGGTTTGCTCCAGGCAATAATTATTTCCTGGATCAAACATTTAGTGGTCCCAGTTCAGGATGTTTGAATAATCCTTGCCTTAATTTACTCCTCATGACATCACAACTTTCTACTGTGGGAGTTATTCTAATGTCACAAGCAGATCAGGGCAAATATGGCAGCAGAGACAGATGAAGTCTAAGGATCAAAGATTCTATTTTCATACAAATGTATTCATTAATAAAGCATGATACGTCCAGAAATTTAACTCTTTGGGGAATTGTTTTGAGATTTGAGTCCTTCCAGTGCTAGCAGTAGTTTAATTGCAGAAACCTGGAAAATCCCTTTACTGTATAAAAAAAAAAAAAAAAGAACCCATCCATCCTATGATTTACATACTATTATGGAGAAAGACTTGCTCATCTATGAATTTTTTTTTTGCAAAAAGAAATCTCATTTGTAATGTATTCCTTGAGAACTAACATGGTGCATATTAAATGCAGAACTGTTTAAAAGTTTTTGAACCCATACCTCAAAATCAGTATTTTTTTATGAAATAATTTTCTTAGCTAGCTGCTTACACAACATATTTTAATGCTGGTTATATTAAAATAGCATAATTTCTAAGCCTGGGGGGCAGTATAGCCTAGTGGCTAAAGCACAGAGCTGTGAACCATGATAATCTCTCTCTCTCACTCCTTAGCTCATTACCACCTGGAGCGCTTTTTGAAGTCCGAGTTTTCCATTGCTTAATCTTGATACAAAATGGCCGCCAAGATATAATTGAGTTAAAGATCAATTGCAATGCTTTTAAAATTTTGTATTTGCTCAACATGTGAACAACCAGTCCATACATATTGCAAGTAAAATACAGGAACTGAAAATTCCTCAGACATTTTCAGACCAGCTGGCTGAATCTTCAGTGAGTGCTGATGTCATTCAAGCAACAACTACATCATCTGCCTCAAGGCCCTAGCAGCTCCGTACACACAGAATACAGCAGGTTATGACATTCAAAAATCAGTCTTTTCTTCCAGTTTTCTGATAAGGGCCTTTACTAATCGAATTATTCCAGTAAAACATCATGAGTAAATATCAGGTAATTTCCCTAAGCTGATCACCAATGCTTTGAGCTCAGTATCACTCCCCCCCCAAAAAAAAAACAACCAACCAACCAGACAGGCTGTTAATGTGCACATCTGTATTTCCATTGTTCTGTTCCAGCACTGAATACAGCCCCCACAGCTCCTTTCTTGTTTCAAACTTAATCCCTTTGCAAAGGTTCCACAACACTAACAAAATATTTATCACTAGCCCTGTACCACTTAAATGTATGATCCCACAAAAATTCATGACTCTCTGCCACTTCCTTTAGTGTGCTGGAGAGCCACTGTTTTTCGGGAATGATTACAGACTAGTATATAGAAGCAGAGATTGGCTGGAAACACAGTCTACATGACCTGATAGCTTTGGGCACCCATTTTCTTATTTAATATTGTCTCCTAAGAATTAATGATTAATCTGTGAAAGTAAGTAACTATTTATCTGTAATGCTATACTAATACAATTCAATGGGTAAAGATCATCAGACAACTGAAAGTAAACATGAGCTTTTGCCATTTTACAGTCCAGTGTGCAGTAGTGTGTGTGTGTGTGTGTGTGTGTGTGTGTGTGTGTACTGAGCTGCCAGGACCTTAAGGAATATAATGTCATTGTTGCCTGAATGACATCAGCACTCACCCAAGATTCCGCCAACTGGTCTAAAAATGTCTGAGGAATTTTCTGTGAAAACATCAAATAGGGGAGCATTAAAACAGTATCTGTACATGACAAATGACAGTTTCTTCATTTCACATGTAATGAATAAGACCTGGTAGTCCTCATGTTAGTGAAAAAGAGTAAAGTGTATAATATGTTTATAATATATCTGCAGTTGAACTTTAATGTCTGAGAGGTTTCTATAACCTCCATCAATCTCGATTTCTCCTAGTGCATTCTTAATGATTCTTGTGAATCTTTATAGCTTTTTATTTATTGACCCAGCATATCCCAGCTAGGATGTAATATGTTGTTTGCACTGGGCTCCTGCTTTTCGCCCATTTTTACAGCAAGTTGGACAGAAACACAAGATTGGAGATCTGCTCATGGTCACATAGAGTTGAGGTGGCAAGTGATAGCTTCCAACTATTTTTGTCATGCATGCTCTTGTGGGCAGGTTTCAAAGATTATTGTTGTTTAGTGTGTGTGTGTGTGTGTGTGTGAGGTGGCTGAGGCTTCAGAAGTGACATGTCAAACACAATGTAGCACCAGCTGAATCATTTTCTAGTAGGTTTACCCCTACCCCACACACACACATATTTGGATACCCATGGTGCTTTGTGAAGAGTCTGAAGCATTTGCTTGCATGTGTGTTTAGAGAAACCACAAAGACTGGGAAGGATCTGCCTTCTTGTATCATTTATGCATCCTATAGTACACAGTGTTCATCATTCTTGTCAGCATTTCTACTGCTTCACCTCACTAACTCACTCATTCACTCACTCACTCACTCACTCCAACATTAAAAAGAGAAGTTTAAATGTGCCTGCTCTCAGGAAGTTGAAGCAAGAGTAACTGCCTATCCTTAATGGAATTCCCTTGTGGTGAAAAGAATATGCCATAAACTGAGAAGTAGTTTTTTTTTCATGAAAATCTAACCCTAGGTTCTCAGATTTTGGATGTATATGCAGTCCCACATGCAACATGCCAGCATCTGGAACCCCACTCAGACTTTGAAACCATTGTGTACTATTATCTAGCCTCCACAAGATTGCAGTCATTCACCAAGTGCTTGAATCCCCTATCACCATCTAGAGGAGGAGGGCTGTAGTCCTTGACCTATCTGGCCTTCCAATGACTCTAGCTCATTCCCGAACCCAGGTCATTGGCATCACAAGAAGTAGCACTACTGTTGTACCAACAGACTAGCAATATCATTGGTTCTTTATTAATTACTGGTAGTGTCTGGACTAAAAAGTAGTACTGTTCATGCACTGCATCCCAATGCTTTTCAAGCAATTTATTTACACAGGATAACCTAGCTGAGATGTCACACCTGATTTCTAGTGGGATTCTGCTGCTGCATAAGATGGCATGATGCCTTTCTCTACTGCTGGTGCTTTGATTAGCTATATAGCCTATAAAGCATTTTAGATTACAGTGTCTATTGGAAACCATATTCTGTTCCTTTCTTCCTTCCCCTCTATAAAGATTTATTACCATACTTACTGTAAACTATGCCAGTATTTTTTGGCAGTTTGGAGGCTTCAGCATAAAATTATGAAATAACTATATCTGCATGTGTCCTTGAGTTGAATTTGATGTGCGTGTGTAATTGCAAATAATTTTACAAGTGCAGCTGGTACTATAGCAGATCAGTAAGTGGAATACAAAGGACTTGGTCCAATTATAAGACTGCTCAACTGCAGCATACAGCAAGAGAAGATGTGAGCAGTAGGCAAACCAACATTACACCCACACAAAGGCTGCAAAGACAAGAAATCAAATGAAATCTATCTCCTAGCTGGTAGGCTATGAGCTGGGAATGCCCATGATTTTAACTTTTTCAGTGGATTGTATAAGCTGCACCACTTTCTACATGAGAGATTTTTAACATATTTAATAGCTTGATTTACAGAAGGATTTGCTGCTGGCCATTTTCAGCAACTTGTCTTTTGTATTAAATACGGATTACTTAGTAAAGTCACAGTTACTAATCCATTTCACTGGGAAGTAGATGGCTATAGAAAAGAAAGCTGCAAAGTATGACACACATCTGTAAAACAGTCTTGTATTTCTTCCCTTGTTTCCAAAATAATGAATGCTGGATTATGGAATACTTTTTCCTAACACTATATACTCTTCAAAAAGGATTTTCAAAATACATTCCACAAAAGACCCACAAAAAAATTACCAATCGAAAATAAGAAACTACTTGTCAATTGTTTATAATTCCAGAAGATGCACCATCCTTTTTTAATTACTGTATGGGAAAAACACATCGAACATCACGTTACTGTAGGAAAGCATATTGATTCCAGACTTGCGTAGGCTACAGTAAGCTAGAAAGCCTTGAAGCAGTGCTGAGTCAAAAATCCTCCAGCCAATAATTAGTTGGCCCACTGATTTGTCATTTTCTTCAAACAGTTCTTGCTTCATAATGGGATGCTTCTGATATACTAGGAATGGGGTTTTAAGTTTTATTGCAGTCTCAAACAAAATGCCTTTTTTCCATGCAGTAAGCTGTGCTATCTTGGTTGGTGACTTATCATCAAGGAATGACTCCTTGATGGAATGCAGCTGTAACTGAATAAAGCACTGAGCAATCTCAGTAAGATTTTTTTATCCTCGTTTTACACCCTCTCGAAGTCTAGTAGGCTCCCCCAATCTGAAAAATGACTGTTACCAGCACCAGTCCCCTGTCCAAAATGGCAGTGTGAGTGGCTGGTTTGGAAGATTAAACTAAGCTACTTTGAGGGATCTGCCTGCAGGGGAGCAACATCTCAGTATAAGCAGTGACTTAAGCCTAAGAACCAGAGTCCTTCTGGCACCCTAGTCTCTCCAGAATGTAATACATCATTTAGTTGTCTCACTGTTGGAATGATCAGTGTCTGATGTTCATTGTATGGATTCCTCATTACTGACTGCAGTAGAAAGCTGAGTCACTCACCAAATTATTTTAAAAAAAAGAAAGCAGTTTTATTACTGCAGGAATCTTTTTAAATCCAGTAAACCCCTCACTACCAATGTTTGCTTAGTTGTTCTAGTCTGATAAGCCAGTTTAAATGTCTGTTTTGTGGCCACACTTGCTTGGATTAATAAATGGTGCACTTGCTGACTTCCAAATTTCAATGATAACAAAAGGGCACTTGCAAAGCAGCGTTGTAATCAAGCGGTGGGGGGGGGGGAGAGGGGACGGGACTGTTGGTACTTTTAAAATTATTTATTTAAAAATGCACAAGTCTGTAAATACTTAATTTCAAAATATAGCAATTAACTGCAAATCTGAGGCATACACTGAGTTAAGGTCATATCAAGTGGTAAATGTGTTGGGTGCCTAATGTCCAGGTACTCAAAGCTGACATTCTACAAGTATTCAATAACCTCTAAATTTGGTTTCAATCTAATGGCCCTAAATGCTCAACAAAGAATTACTATGATTATGACCTTCAGTACAAAACATAAATTTGACCAAACTTCTATGCTTCTGTGCCTAACAACTCCTGGTGACTGTAAGATGGAGCAAGTATACTCTTTCAAGATTCTTAGAGTCTGACAATCACCTTGATTTCTACAAACATATTGACTACGAGGCTTGTTGAACAACACTTTTGTCGACCGACATCACAGCAACAGGATTTATGTTGACCGCAAGTTGTGAGTTGTGGTAGACATAAATCCCAAATGTCTCCCGGTCCTTTTTTTGTATTTGGGTACTCTGACCCCTGCACCTCCCATACTAAAGATTCTCAACTCTGAGTCAGGAGTTGATTCGTGCAGGACAGAAGACAGTATGTCCCTGTCTCGGGTGCGCACCAACACAGGGACCTGTCGACAAACTGTCGATTTTGTTGACAGCGACATAGGTCGCTGTGTTGGTGTCACTGTTGGGTGGGCATACCTGTCATTTCTACTAGAATCCTCCCTAAATATAATGCCCTATATTGAAACAAAGCCTGCGCTCCACTCACTGCCAGATGAGTAGCCATATGCAAAATAATCTTCTCTGTCTTTGAGTATGGTGATGTCATGCTGGGGTACCTCCAAAATTTCCCTGGCCTGCTTATACCATCTTGTCAACAGCTTCTGCCATTTCACTTTGAATCCACATCCCACCTGGATCCACCTCCTCTTCCACTCAATGCAAATTTGATATATTGCTACTGAATCAGCATACCAGTAATGGGCCAGGGCTCTGCTACTGGGGAAGGGGCTGATATTATTACATGGGGTTAAGCCAGTGGTACTGCAGTCTGTACTGCCAGCAAGGACACCTTACTAGAAACTGGACAGGCACAAGCATGACAGGAGGAGGGCCCACATGCATGACTGGGGTATGAAATTGTAAATTAAAAAATATATATATATATAAATAAACTTTTCAGCAACACTGGTCCCATTATCAGATGCTGAAGAAGGGACATGTAAACCCCCAAACATGTGTACTGTATCTATTCTGTAAATTAGGGAAATAAGATGTTTTTATCCTATGGAGGTTCTTCTGGTGAAAGGTTTTACATGAGTCTATGTGCCATATCTATGTTGGACCAACAAAATGGATCATATTATTAGGTGAGTTTTGTTTCCCATGGACCAACATGGCTAGAGCATTCTGCCCTTTTTTACATCAGGAAATAGTACTGTTCATGAGTGGAGACTGTAGCAATGGCTCCAGAAACATTGGATAATTGAGGCACAGTGATTTCCCAGCCAGGGCACACATAGTATATTTTGAGACAGTACACACACTGCTGACTAAATAAAGTGCCTTAATGTTAGTACCAGGATACAGGCAATACATTTGAACAAAAGTACAGTACAGTCCTCATCTGGTCCTAATCTGGAGTGGCACTGCAAGACTGTAAAATGTTTAGAAGTACATAAGTAAGTAGAAGAGTCAAAATGTTGAACACTCTCTACGAAGAAAAACTGAGAAGAATGAATAACTGTGCTGAACATCAAGATATACTGTGTATTTATATGAATAATTATAACTGTAAAAATATCTTTGTATTGTATTGCAGTTATAGATTTTACCAGGATAATATTCCATTGAGCAGGGCTCATTTTCAAGGCGGTCTTGGTCCTATATTACTAGAATGTTCTGGAACCCTAACTCAGAAACTGCACCATTTTATACATTTTTAAAACAGCAGAGACATTATTTGGTGAGTTCATAGTCTGTCGTTGTTGTTCATGAATAGCTCTTTTGTAATATTTTATGGTTAAGTATAGTTTCTACCTTTTGTCAAATGATTATGGTATGCTATAAATGGGACTAGTTTTCTCACTGAACTAATCCTACAAGCGGCAACTTTTTATAAATAACTAAATAAATAAAGGAAATTACACAAGCTTAAAACAGGGATGGTTAGGCTGTACAAGAAACAAAGCAATACAAAACAATGGTGGAAGAACTAATACAATGAACCAAGGGCTAACACACCTTGGGCCAGATATTCAGAGGTCTAGTACTCTGTAAAATAACTTAATGCTGTGAGTCTGTACTTAGCAAAGGGCTTATTATATTTGAGGTATCAGTTTGAATGGTGGCACAAAGTTAGGGACTGCACACATGCAAATGAGTGGGGGGCCTCCATACATTGTACTAAGCTTTACTTAAAGTATTGTGATGGCACTAAGGGTAGTTTTCTGTTGTGCAAATTATCATGTTTAAAAGGTATGTTTTATCTTAGCCCACAGTATTAAAGACACCTTCAGATAACTCATACGGCCTTCTGAGGTTCCGAATGCATATAAAAGCATACATGTACATTGACATGCGATAGTCATTACTGCAAGTCAGATATTTGGGTGACCAGGAGTCATACAAATGTCTTGGGGACATGGTACCACTACAAACCCAAGTCAAACTACATGCACTGACAAACATATGTGATTCAAAGGCATGACCTGCACTCTGACCATAGCACAGAAGTACATGTGATACAGTGCTGCTTAGTACTAGGTTAGACTGCAGATTGAATAGCTATCTGTTAACAATGGTATCTGACCCCTGCTCCCACAGTCCAAGGTGCAAAGTCCTATTAATGAGATTAAAATGGCTACAAAATAACCTGGTGATGACTCCTTAGTGCTTTGAATGAGGAATGGACTAATTTGCATGGGGATGTTCGAATACAGCACACTTGCACAACAGCGTCAACACATTTAGCACATGCTAATACTTAGCGCACGAGCTGCCTGTTCTCTGTCCTGTGTAATTCCCTTCATTGGGCAGCAGGATGTTGTGCTTTGTGACTGCACAAACCTGTTAGTGCCTTGCTTTGCACTGTTCTCCAGGGGTACAGCACATTTGACTATGCTTTGTACACTCACAGCATGATCTACGCTTATATGAATATGCCAGCTTTTGTACATCATGCGCAATAGTGACAGCAGAAGGGACTTTACACATGGCTAGTTCAAGTCTTCTAATGTGGGGCCCAAACTGTACTGAGTACCAAAATAAAATTTCAGTACAATAATAGAAAGACATAATTCACAATTACATTTTCAGCACAGTGGTTATCAAATAATTTAAAGGAATCAAAAGATGGTCCCCATTGTTGCCTCCTTTATTGTTTAATAAAGATGTATATCTATTAGGGTACTGTTTGTGCTAACATCATGGGTCAAGAAAACCCAAATGACAGAAAAACATTACATCAAGGGAATGCTGCATTTCTCAGCTGTGATTCATATATATTTTTTTTAAAATTTCTGTTGCTTTCAAATAGTTCTGTGTTTTTTTTCTGGATTCATTTTTAAATTGTATCCTAGATATGACACACTTTGCTGCATATCAGAAAATGACTGCATTGATGAGAAATCCTCACGGCATGCATTATGAAATATGCTGGCCAGAGCATGTCATGTTGAGAGACCTAATCTATACAACTGTCAACACTTACTGCATACTAAAAACCTAAGCCCAGTTATTCCCATTCTTTATGCTCAAGCTCATCAGGTTTTAAAAGCAGTCAACTAATTTAGTTTCAAATTGACCAAATTACATATCTGCTCAAAATAACCCATTAGTCCCTGCAAACTATGTAAAGGGAACACATAACTGGGCTTTCATTTTTTATGAAAAAGGTGGAAGTCAAAGAACCCACTGCACTTCTCGCAAGAGTGGGGGGTTTTTGCACATGTTCTGGCCAGCATTCACTTTCCATAAAATGGGTTCATGCAATTTTCCATGACTGCATGTGGGTGGCTGATGCTGAGTGGAAGGACTGCCACTGTGGCCCAGATATTCAAACTGCGCCAGGCTGTGGCGCAAGCCTGGGCGCAGCGCAACTTGCCTGCACAGGGGCATTGACTGGGTGATATTCAACAGATCTGTGTCGTGGCTCAGCATCGTTGAATATCACACCCTGGCCACCCGCAGTGCACGTGGTGCAGTGGCACTGCACCAGCGCAAGTGGCCAGTGTGGAACAGGGGGGATGTGCTAGCACAAGTTCCATTGTGCAAGGCGCAGCAACCGTGATATTCAAAAGCTGACATGCAAATGGGGCCATAATGTATGCAAGGCGCACATGGGGCCATTTGCATGTCATTATGGCCCCATTTGCATGCAGCTGCACTGATCCCCGACGACTTGCACCTGGTGCCCTGCCAGGCAGCAGCCATCAGGGACTGACGCCCCCTGCAGCACGGCAATGTGCCCCACAGCCCGATCATGGGCATTAGTTAAATATAAAAGAGTCCAATATCCCTGGTGGTCCAGTGGACCACTGTCAGCCAGATCGCGGGCATTAGTAAAATAAAATAGGACTCCTATATCCCTTGTGGTCCAGTGGACCACTGTCAGCCAGATTGCAGGCATAGTAAAATAGAAAAAAGTGTCCAATATCCCTGGTGGTCCAGTGGACCTCTGTCTGCCCAATCACGGGCTTAAGTAAAGAAATAAAAGACTCTTATATCCCTCGTGGTCAGTGGACTGCTGTCTGCCCGATCATGGGCTTAAATAAAGAAATAAAATACTCCTATATCCTGGTGGTCCAGTGGACCCCCTCCCCACCCGCCCTCAGTCCCCACTGCCCGCTCCCCGGTCAGTGGTGGGTGGCAGCACACCACCGCCTGCCGCCCGCGCCCGGTACTACACATTCTAGATATGGATCCATTCACATATCTGGAATGTGTAGTACTATGAGGCTGCATGCCCATTGGCTCATGCTGTGGACTAATGGGCGTACAGCCCTACGGCGGTGTCAGTAGCGGCGGCAGGCAGGTGGGGTGCTACCCCCGCCACTGACTGGGGGTCAGTGGGTGGGTGTGAAGGAGGGGTCCCCTGGACCACCAGGGATATAGGCATCTTTTATTTCTTTACTTAAGCCCACGATCGGGCAGACAGCGGTTCACTGGACCACCAGGGTATATTGGACTCTTTTTTATTTTACTAATGCCGGCAATCGGGCTGACAGCAGTCCACTGGACCACCAGGGATATAGGATTCTTATTTTATTTTACCAATGCTGGCGATTGGGCTGACAGCAGTCCACTGGACCATCATGGATATTGGACTCTTTTTTATTTTTACTAAAGCCCATGATCAGGCTGACAGCAGTCCACTGGACCACCAGGAATATTAGACTCTTTTTTTATTTTACTAATGCCCGCGATCGGGCTGACAGCAGTCCACTGGACCACCAGGGATATAGGATTCTTAATTTATTTTACCAGTGCCCGCGACTGGGCTGACAGCAGTCCACTGGACCACCAGGGGTATAGGATTCTTTTATTTCTTTACTTAAGCCCGCAATCGGGCAGACAGCAGTCCACTGGACCACCAGGGATATTGGACCTTATTCATTTTAACTGATGCCTGTGATCGGGCATGGGGGGGCGCCACCATGGAGGTGCAGCCGGCTCGGTGGCCACCCACAGGTGGCAGCTGCCGTGTTGCACCCTGCAATACAGCAGCTCACCTGTGGGTGGCTGGCCTTGCTCCTTTTTTTGGATCAACTTTGTGCAGCACAAGTAGGAGTTACGCATACATGGCTCAGCACATCCTGTGCTGAATATCGGGATATGCAGAGTATGCATGGGCACAGCCCCCCTACCTGTGCCTGCATACATTACTGATGCACTCCGGTGCATCGGGATTTGTGCCAGGCGCAATTCCCATTTGAATATCATGCCAGGGCACATCAGTGGGTTGCACATGGTGCAACACTGTTGCGCCATGCTCAACCCTTTTGAATATCTGGGCCTGTGTGTTTATAGTCACTGCACCACAAGTGTCTCACATCACTTATAAAGTGCTTTTGGATACAGTTGGTATGAAAAGTGCTATAAGAAATGCAAATTATTATTCTATAGCATTAGAATTTTAGACATGTGTGTAATCTAGACTTCTGAAATGACTTTGAGATTTGCTTTTGAAATAATTATATTTATTTTTCTTTCTTTATGTGCAGCAGAATGGAGAGGGGCAGACCAGCCCTGGCCCCATTGTAAAACCTATGAGGGGAATGTTGTCTTTTGCCCCCCTTGTTTGATTGTACTATATGTTTTTTTTCTATTCTCAATCAGGATTTTTGCTGTCTGCCCAAAGACACACATGAGCAAAACATGCCATTCACTACAGCAGTAAGTTCCAACCATGTGGCCAACATTATTATTTTTAGCTTGCTGCTCCTGATGGGAATAACTATGATACAGCCAATGAGGCAGGGACTGATACTGATTCCTGTCACTTTAAGCAGTAACTGTTGCTGCTACTATTGGGTGCTATTCAGTAATGGGGTGGAAGGTATGTGCTAAAGGTGTGTACCCCTTCCACATAGCTCTGTGGCCCTGGACAAGTGCAGGGTGTACGGTATTCACAACTGCATGCACCCACGAGGTACCTGTCCATGGCCCTGCTCCCCTGGTGCACAGAATCATGGGGGTGGCTCTGTGTGGAGGGGCGGACTGGGGCAGGCATCCAGTGGGATACCTGACCCAGGTCCCATAGTAGATCCCTTGTGCCCATCGGGTGGGGACACATCAGAGCAGTGTATCCTCATAAATAAGGAAAATATATAAAATGCATGGATACTTACCTGATCAGCTGCCCCAGCCCTCCTCATTAGCCTAATAGGCTGCGGCTGCATGGAGGGTCATTTTCAAGTCCCACCTTGACAAGCAGGCAATGTCAATGGGGGCATGCACTGGCTTATGGCAGGGTCCCAGCTGCCACAACCTGTGCCCCCCGTGCCTGGCACTATGCACCTTGGTGAATGGCATGTAGTGCAGGCACACCCTCGACCACCTCCAGCACATTGCTGACCACGTGGCCATGGGATCTAGTGCATAACTGCGTTGTGCATGATTCATGAATGCCACCGGGGGTTCGCAGAACCACTACTGCATGGCATCCCATCTTAGGGTTACCTACATGCCTTGGATATGTGATGTGTAGGCAATCTTTTTTTGCGCATAGGGCCCATTGTTTGAAGTGGAGTGGGAGGAAATGTACTCAACACCAGGCTGGCCATGCCAGCCTAGAAGAAGCTGTATAAGTATTTGGACTCTGTTATTGCTGCCTCTAAGGTTTTTGTCATCATTACTGCCTGACCTGGGCCTCACTGTCACATCATCTGAGTTTTCTTAGAATAACAATCATCATATATTTCTTAAGAACTTGAAATGTTTAGCATTGTGTGTGTGATAACACATAACTGAAAGAAGAGATTTTTATTTTTTCACACACACACAATGCTAAATGCTTTATGTTTATGAATCCAGAAGCAAATGATTTGATACCTTTTAATGGACCAACATAGATGTAACAACAAGAAAAAAAGTGCTCTAGCTTTTGGACCAACCAGTCCTTCTTCAGAAGTGTAATGTCAGTTATTTAGAAAAAAATATACTTTTAACAGCTAGATCATGCAGAAAAAACAGAAAAAATTCCCATTGGTTTAAAATACTAATTTAAAAAATACAGATGATGATGTCAGAGAAGTTTAACAGTACTATGTTACCTTCAGCTGGGAGGGTCCCAGGGTCAAAGGTGTATGGAGCAAAACACATACAAAGAATCTTACTGCATATAAATTTAATTGACATAGGATAACACTGCTGGAGCAGATGACTCTTAAATCAAGCTATGAGTGTCACAGTGTGTATAAGGATGTGATTACTGAAAAACAACCCCCACCCAGATTAAAGACATACTGAGATTGTCTTAGGACTCCAAGAACTTTCAATGTATGCATTATAGACAAGAAATTACCAGTAAAGCTGTCTTAAAAACATCAGTGCACACTGTATGATGTGTGAAACTTAGCTGGTCCTAACACCCAGCTATACTCTCCATCTAGATATCATTCCCCATAAAGTTCAAAAACTTCTAGTGTAGTGACAGGACTTTATAAATGATAATTTAACTATAAATTGAAAGTGTTAGTGTCAAACAAAAAACTCTTGTAGAGGACCACCAAGGAATGAAGACCATGTAGCCTGATATGTACTGATGTCACTATACACTGAGAATTTAACAACTTGATGTACCAGAAGTGTCTAAGGAAT
Organism: Neoceratodus forsteri; assembly: GCA_016271365.2. NCBI lineage: Eukaryota > Metazoa > Chordata > Ceratodontiformes > Ceratodontidae > Neoceratodus > Neoceratodus forsteri. The sequence continues at coordinate 432,382,917 of CM028136.1, read as the reverse complement.
CTGAAAAAAGAGATAAAAATGTAATTTCTCTCCTTCTCTTCACACAAACAATACATCCTACCCCACCCCACATCCCCATAATGCGGGGGGGGGGAGGATAACTAGCTTTAAGGAGATACACACACACACACACACACACACACACACACACACACACTCTCCTAATGAGCCTTCATTCACATCAGTCACTGCAATTGTTCCACAAAGGAATTCAACTTGCCATGAAATCCCAAGTAAAAGGGATCATGGTATCCTAATACCTACAGAGCAAAATTATGACACTATTTGACCTTACTCCTATCTGCATAGTAACATTTCCAAGGATTCTGGATAGAACCACAATGAAATAAAACTGCCACCCTCCCCGTGGTAAGGTAACTAGAAGTAAATATTAAGTATGTCTGTAAGACCAGAGGTCTAACATACCTACATTTCCACAAATCACTACAGTACTAGCCTAATGTAAAAAGATCTGTCCATGACCCCCATGAAAATGAGATCTCACACTCCAATATGTTCAGAGTTAAAAAAATATGTGACAGTCTATGATAATACTCCTGTATGTACAGCAACAGGCTAGGTAATCTGAATACAGCGCAGTGGAATCAACCTCACTCCCGGGTGAAGGTAAAAAGTAAGGAGGAATTAATATTCATTATGTGTGTGAAGTAAGAGTAGTAACATACTGTAACTCCATGTATCTAAATAGAAGCCTACCTCAATGTGACAGCAAGCCCCACACCTGCTATATTCACATACAGTACCTCACAACACACACATACACTCATACACACACACACACACACACACACACACACACCACACACATGCTGAAGTCCTATAATATGCCAGTCTGAAGAAGAAAAGGTCTATGGATGTCAATTGCTGTAATGTTCCATGAAACCCAGATCAATGTTCATCACATCTGCTACCATATTGAAATGTAACAAGTTTAATCTCAAAAGCTTTATGAAGTTTATGAAGAAACTAACAGAGCCATAGATGTGTAGAAATCAATCAGCCACATACTCAAAAATGGGAGCTAGATTTAATAGTCAAAAGCAATAGATATCTTTCTGATGTAATAAAATCCTAAAGAAAACAAATCAAAATATACCATTGTGTGTAGTGTTGCTTGGAGAGTGCCAAATCGGATCTGATTGCCTGTCATCAAATAGTTAAAAAATCTGAATCCGAACTAAAATCTGGTCTTGTCAGATCTCAGATTTTAATTTGGATGTGATACGTAATATGCTATCCAAAATCCAATATGGTATATGTTAAGATGAAAAACATGGTAAATCTTGTATGACAAGTCTCATTTCATCCTTTATCTTTGGTGTGGATTCATTCTTCCAGTCTTCCTTATCTTAGTGAGGGTTGCTGGGCCTTACATACTAGTTGCAGGTGGCAGTTGTGGTGGCTCATCTACCAGCATTGCCTTCTTGGTTTCTGCTGTGGAGCAGGTGAACGTGCTGGCTGAGAAAGAAAAAAAACACTTAGAAACAAATATCTGTAAGTTACCTCAAGTCTGTCATTAAAAGCCACTGTTAGATGGGGCACTTCAAACCTTCCCATGGGAGGGAAGTGTCTTCTTGGACACTGCTAGTCCTTAGTCTACCAGCCTTTGCTTCTGCAGTCTCAGTCGTGGTGGTAGACTTTACATGTCAGCATGCCAACCAGATGCTCCACTATTCTATGCTACTGATTTAACTGTGATTGATTGATTTATTGATTGATTGATTGATCAATTTATTTATTTATGTATGTATGTATGCATGTGTTGTCATGAACTTTTCAATTTTTTTCCAATGTAATAAATGTTTTTCTTTAACTTACCTTTGTAACAAAGAAGGTATGTTTCACTGCATTACAATGTAGTGTCATGGACATTGTCTATCGATGGACATCACTGCTGAAGTTGCCTTTCTGAGCAGAATAACTTTCTGCCTGAAAGCGACAGAAAGAAGGGGGAGAGAAAATGGAAATATCCTTTAGTCAGCATTTAGGGAATGGCTTTTAATGTGTGTGTTACTAATACTGCTGCTATTGTGGCAATGGCAATACTGTCTCGGTGTGTGTGTCCCTCCTTCATTTTCATATTAGGTGTGTGTTGTGTTTGGCTTTGTTGTGTTGTGGATGGGTGAGCCTTTTTACTGGAATGACATACCTCAGCAGCAAAGAAGGTAAGCTTCATGACGTCGCAGTGCTGTGTCACATCAGGGGCCAGATATTCCAATACATGTAAAGCAGAGCACAAAAATTTGCATTGCGCCTTGCAACTGCCCAGGTGCCCAAAGATGCTATATTCAGTTGAACAGCACACTGGTGCTTTTTGACCGAATATAGGACCATGTTGACCCAGCACTAAGTCACTTAGCGCTGCACCAAAAGGGCTCCCAGAGTATGTTCCCAGAATGGATAGTGCCGGAGCGCTATTTGCAATTATTCAAAGGGAACCATGCAAATGAGCCCATTGGGTATGCAAGGCAGTAAGGGGCCATTTGCATGCCCATTATGGGCTCATTTGCATGGGCAGTGAGGCAGGCTAGCAGGGCACTACCCTCCCTAATTGCCCAGTCCCAGACATGGACATATCCCTGGTGCACGTGGTCCCCCTGTGAATCGCAGGCCTGTGCTATATGTAAGTAATAAGCCATGACAGGGTGTGCATTTTAAAGATTTTAATGCATGCCTCAAGGGCATGCTAAGGCATCAAGCTAAAGGCTATGTGTCCTTATGGCCCGGGGGAAGTGAATTAAAATCCTTGAAATGCACACCCTGGAGTGGCTTATCACACTTATAAAATGGGCCACCATCATAAAAGAATTAGTTTGAGTCACTCTGATAGGGATTAAATAGAAAATAGTGGATAGGCAAGTGTGTGTTATGGAATTTATTTACACACCCAAGGTGTGTAATGACCCATACACCTCGAGAGTGAAGCTCAAGAGGTTTATGTGGTCACACACACCAAGGATGTGTAAAACAAATTCCTTAACTCACACTTGCCTATCCATTGTTTTTTATAATTATTGGGGCAGGCTTTTTTTCTTTTTTGTCAGAGTAGAAGTATTCAAATGAGAGACAGAGATATAGGTGTTAATGTGCGCGCGCACGCGCGCGCACACACACACACACACACACACTCTCTGTCTTCATTTGAGGCATTATTTTTTTTCTTTATTTTTTCTTTTTTCTCACACTGTGGAAGCATCCCAGGAACCATAGTGAAAGTAGTCACTGCGGTCCATTGCCGAATAGGGTCACAGTCTTCTGAAACCATGTCCAAAACAAAAAAAAATAGAGCAGGATCAATCAGATACCAAAAACAAAAAAAAAAGCTGCTTGTGAGGACCAGGCCGATCAGTTAACATCCTTGGAAACAGAGTCGTCATTTGTTTTTGGTATACAGGCCACCCACACACAGTCTAAGAGCCAATCATGTGCCACAGTAGAAATGAGTGACACTGCTGTGACATGAAGTTTTGAGAATGCCGTAATAACCTGTTTTTGGGTTATTATGGTGTTTGAGTGCACTCATATTCAGGTTGATAAATAGGGTCACCAGTAATTATAACTTCTTTACCATTTTCAAACAAGTGTACAATACATTAAAACTTTTAAAAACTGAAAAATGTAGTCCCTATTAATGCATAAATAGCATATTTCAGCAATAGATTAACTAGTTCTTCACAGTAAAAGCATTTATTAGGGAGTGTTAGTTGAAAATATATATATTTTCACTGTAACATGTAAATTCTCATATAAATGCACTGCAACATTTGTAAATTTGTGGCAGGAGGAAGAGGTGTGGGAGCTGAGAAGAGAGATTAGTGAGGGTTTAGAAGAGGCTGAGCGAATGTTTAAGGGGAGAGAATTCCAGATTTTAGGAAAGCAGAAATGGATTGGAGGGAGGAAGGGCACCACTACCACCAGGGAATATATTTCAACATACAGAGCGGGGATCATTGGGGGGGGCAGCACTACCACCAGAGAATGTATTTCAACATATGGGTCTAGAATCGGAGGGAGGGGGGAGGGCACCACTAATACCAAGGAATATATTTCAACATACAGGGCTGGGATCAGATGTGGGAGGGCACCACTACCACCAGGGAACATATTTCAATATATGGGGCTGGGATTGTGAGGAGGGCACTGCTACCATCAGAGAATATATTTCAAGCTACGGGGATGGAAATTGGGGGGTAGGGTAACACTGGCAGCAGGGATATATTAATACAAAGAATGGGCTGGCGATTGGTGGGGCAGAACCACTTGCACCAGGGATAATATTTCTTACAGAACAGGCCAGCGATTGTTTGGGGGAGGGGACAGGGGTGATAGGGGGTGGTTGTGCTCCCCCCAGAGGCCAACCAACTAGGTGGCTGCCTTACCTCTGGCAGCTGCTAGGGTTTCCTGAAGTTAAGTCAAGGTTTTATTTGGTGGTATTTGTGCTGCACAAAAGGACCACACTAAACCTTTTTGCGCAGTGCAAAGCCACTGAATATGGGGTAGCATGCATATTCATGGCCACATCCCTTCCCTTACCTGTATGCACACATTATGTTTTGTGTGGGTGCTAACCCTCTTTGCCCATACAACAGCTCCTTTTGAATATGGGGATCCAGCATAAACCCTGGTCTGCACAGGCACAGACCCGTTAGCACCCATACAAACTTTTGAATATCGGGCATCAGATATCTTGTCTGCTGCTGACTGATGAGGATTAGGATTACCGTGATGTGTGCTGCTTCCAAGTTGATAAACAGTGCTGAGATGGGTGAAAAAAAGTTCCAGGAACAGAAGATTACAATCCACAAAAAGAGGATGAAGGCATCAACCTTTTGGCTTCTAGATGACTGTGATGTGTGCTGCTGCTAGAGAATGAAAAGGAGGATGAAAGATAAGAGGTTCCAGGCAATGGAAGATGAGGAGGTGGGCATTCTTCCATTATTCCTGGGGGACAACAATATACATGAATGAAAAAAGCAGAAGTAAAGTAGTTTGAGAAGTAAAATACAATGCTGAGAATTATATTATGTAAAATCCTGAAATCATTTTTCTTAGTTTCTATTAGCCAATAACATTAAGCAACAGTTCAAATAACATCTTGCAAACCATGAACTTAAAGGAGAAGACTCCTGTATATGTATGATTTGGATATATCTGATGTATTTATTATACATTACATCAAGTACTGTACATATGTCAATAAGAGATCAGCCATTTCTTCTGTTGCAACACATATCTAGAGTTTGAGGCTCTGACACAAGGTAGTAAAATGTCAAGCAAGCCTCCATTTACATGCAAATGAGTCACTTGTAATACAGCCCCTCCCATTCCTTGATGTCACTGCAGCAACAGTGCAGAACAAAACATAAGGGTATCAATGCTGTCTAGCCTGATTTTAGTTTAAGTTTGCAATGTCTTAAGGCAGTTCTGTCATGCAACTCACACAGGTAGTAGTACTTGTAGCCTTAATACTGTATGTGTAGAGCAAATAAGACATCCAATAGTATATCATTCACAGGAAACAAAAGCTGTTTCTCTGTACTGCTCATCTCTCTCTGTGAGACAGTTGTAACATGTTGTGGAAAGCAGTAGACTGAATCAGTCAATCAACCAACCAACCAATCAATCGAGCAGTCAATCAGAGTCACTCTGTATTGAACCAGGTGGACACCCTTTAGAAGATTCGTTACAAGATGAGCCTGGGCAGTTTACCAAAGGATCACACAAGACTGACTTATACACATCCCCTTTCAGCAGCCTGAAAATGGAGAGCTAGATCATTTACTTTATAAAGTATATTATTTTACATTTCAAATGCTCCTTAAATCTGAGTTTCTGACTGGAAATACATACATGTGATATGTCCAACTTGCTTAAGAGGGAGATTTGGGTCAAATTAGGAGGGAGATTGGCCTGCCAACTTGCTTAAGAGGGAGATTTGGGTCAAATTAGGAGGGAGATTGGCCTGCTAGTAGGGAGATGCCGTAACGTCATGTGTTTGTCCTTAAATGGTGTCAAAAACATATGAAAAAATTAATTACAAAAATGTAATGCATTTTATTTTGTCAAGAATAAACACTAAAAAGAATAAACAACTAGTTATATAAAGTTATCAGATACATTGCTCATCACTGATTTAATTTTTATGTGTCTTTATCTGCCCATAAAAGATGGATATTTTGGACAGAATTTTACTTAAGCAGGAGATTTTGTTTCCCAGGAGGGAGGGAGTTCATTAAAAAAAAAACAGGAGTCTCCTGCGTAAAGAGGGAGACATCACATGTATGGAAATACCAAGACACAGAATGCATATGACATGGGAGGAGTGAGCTAAGCAAATAGAGAGCACTACAAACAGATACTGATTAGTTTATTTACCTACAACAGCTGAGGTGTAGCATCTGATTTGTGAGGGACATCCTACTTCAAATGCTGGCATTACAAAGCGGGGGTGGGAGGGCTGCCACAGCTTATCCTTAGTACCTTGAAAGTGAAGTGCTGTAGCTCTCACATCACTGCTAATGATTTATAATGGGAATTGGGGCACTTTTAAAGTCATGGACCTGAGGGGCCATCACAGTTTCTAAGGAGGTTAGGGGAACTTTTTAAGGGTTAGAGAGTAAGGGACTCTAGTATGATTTGAACCAAAGTCCCCCAGTGCTTGTGCCTGTGCTTTCCTGGTAACCTATTCCTTGTCATAGCTGAATTATTTATTGCCTTACAGCAGTCATCCAATCACTGACTGCCTAGTTACAAAGGGAAAGGGGTGTATTTGCAAGATTGTTTCTCACTGCTGGTGTCAATCAAAACAGAGAATGTTAACACACACACCATAATACAACAGCTGCATAATACCACTTAAAACTCTTGTTGTACCCAGAGTCATTTATCGGGTAAACTATTTTTACTAACAGAAACAGTAACACAACACATACAGGCACTTCCTTATATGAATACTGTACATACTTCAAATCAGTGCTGCATCACACTCACATGGTCCTAGTCCCTATTAGACCTGCACTTCAGGATGTGCACAACACTTAAAGGGTTTCTCCATTACTCAAGTGGGGAATCAGACATTGTGGGTTTGGTCTACTGGTGGAACTGCATTTAGTGCAGCACCACTATCTGTTGCTCTGATGACATCATCCTCTAGCAACATTGATGGTAAAATGGAGGACAAACACATTGATAACTTTTGGTGGCTGTATATTTTTTATTTATAATCTAGATCTGGACAGCAATAGGACTGCTGGCAACTGGAGGAGGCACACAACAGTTTCACATAAGGAGTTGGGAAAATATTGGTGTGGAACTATTGGAGACTTCCCCTTTAATGTTATGATTCCCTTTGTCATGAATGACTGATAAACAAGCTCAGAAATACAAACAGACCACTTCTCAGTGCCGCTAAGCCCCTGACAGACATATTTTAAATCAAGGATGGAAATGAGGAAGGAAAAGTGTGGTCCACTGGGAATAGAACCCAGACCCCTGGTAATACCGTTCCAGTGCTCTAACCATTAAGCTATGGGCTCACATGGTCAGCAGGCCTTGGGCTTTCCTTAAATCCACACAAATTTCTTTCTCAAGTGTTGTGCAATCCTGCAACTTAGGAACATATCAGAAATACAAATAGACCACTTCTCAGTGCAGCTAAGCCCCTGTCAGGCATATTTTAAATCAAGGATGGAAATGAGAAAAGAAAAGCGTGGCCCATCGGGAATTGAACCCAGCTTGATGAACAAGCTGGGATGTCTGCAGTCACATTCAGCAGTGCATAACATCTTATATGATTGAAATTACAGCCAAAAGAGCTGTGAAAAACATTTTAAGGAGTATGCTACAGTTCTCACGTACTCATCAATGTAGACTGAGTAGAAGTTGACCTTTAAACAGAATCATAAGGGGACAAATGGCACAGTGTATAAACTGTGCTCTAAAGAGAAAATTTATAAGTATCACACATGGTATGTTTTAAACAATACTTTATGTTAAACCAACTTTTCTAAAAAGTAATGCAATTCACATGATGTTATATTACATCATGTAATAACAGTATGGTTGCTAACTGCACACATTGGCAAAAAAGTCACTGCATGACTATAGTTGTCTAGAAACACTAATAGTGAAATGTAAAAATATAAGGTAAAGAAGCCTTAAAATGCCTTTCCACTGTTCAGTGGAATGGATATAAGAAAAATGAGAAACAACAATTGAAGCATCATTTTCAATCACGTGGGTGCGGTGTGCATATTTGTGGAAAATATACAAACAGAAAGAAGTAAGTGCCTTAGCCGGGACTTGAACCCAGGCCTCCCAAAATACCATTCTGGTCATGCTAACCAGCTGCTACGCCAAGGCAACTGGAACCTGAGCTGTCCCAGAGGACACATTAATCTTTCTCCAATGCACAACTTGGTGTTGCACAAATAATTACTTCATTTTCAATCACATGGGTGTGGTGTGTATATTTATGGAACAAATACAAATGAAGGACAGAAAGAAGTAAATGTCTCAGCTGGGACTTGAACCCAGGCTGCCCAGAATACTGTTCCTTTCACGCTAACCAGCTGTACCACCAAGGCCTGCTTTCAAGTCCCAGCTGTGACAAGAAGCACCAGGTTGTACACTGGAGAAAGAGTAATGTGTCCACCAGGATGGCCCAGGTTCGAGTTGCCTTGGTGGTTCAGCTGGTTAGCATGACTGGAATAGTATTCCAGACAGCCTGGGTTCAAGTCCCAGCTGAGGCACTTACTTCTTTCTCTCCTCTGTTTGTATGTGTTCCATAAATATTCACACCACACCCATGTCACTGAAAATTAAGTAATTATTTGTGCAGCAGCAGATTGTGCATTGGAGAAAGAGTACTGTGTCCTCTGGGGCAGCCCAGGTTCCATTTACCTTGGTAGAGCAGCTGATTTGTGCGACCGGAATGGTATTCCAGGCGGGCTGTGTTCAAGTCCCAGCTGAGGCACAACAACTGAAGCATGTTTCCTCATCACATTACACTGTAATGGTATAATGTTTAGAAAATTACACAGAATTGGCCCAAATCACAACATGACTACAATACTCAAAGAAGCACTAATAATGTAATGTGAAAGTATGGGTAACCAAATGCAAAAATTACCTTCCTCTATGCTGTGGAATCAATATAAGAAAATAAAAGAAAACCGCAAAACAGCAACAACTGAAGTGTGTTTCCATGTCTCATTACATCATGTCATGTTAACTGCATGGTAAATGCTGGCAATTAAATGCAGTTGTCAGAGAACCATAACACCATTGTTAAAAAAAAAAAAAAAACACACACACACAATGAACTTCTCTATTGGTCTATGTGATTTGAATTTAGAATTACTGTCTCCAAAAGTAAAATGTGAATTATTTGAAATCAAGAAACAATGATTAATAATGAGAAATATAGAAAAGGAAGACAAGGTGCAAATATAGCACTCTCATTCTCAATTTGGAGTAACTTTGTTTCATTGTCTCTGTCTTGATCATCTGACAAAGTTCAGTAGTAATCATCCTCTGCCCCGTCTTCATATCTTTTTGCAATATCCTCATGATGTGTTAGTATTGATACTGCACTGGGTTAAATACATGGTTTAGTGGTTCTTTAGGTTACACCCAGATATCATAAGGTTCACCTTTAGAAATGCTAGTTGTTCTACATTAACAGGGCTCAGCTGTGTACCTATGAGCAATGATCACATCTGTAGCACTTAATACTTATTAAGAATACACGTGAGAAAATATAGTAATGCAGAGCACAGACCAGGCCATGCACACATTTTTGGATTATCAGTTATGTAAATGAGATTCTTCCTGTGCTAGTACTGATGTGTCTGTGAAGTACTGGTTTATCTGCTTAGTAACAGAAAGCTGACCTGATCAAGAAGAAGATACTCATATGCAGATTCAAGTCATCAAATTCACAGATTTTAAGTGGTCCATTAGTGACTTCCCATGTTTTGACAATGAAAGGCAGGTGTCCACATCTTCAGCAGAAATATTATCAGTTTGACCCCCCTCCGGTCCCTTTTTTCAGATGACTATTGTCCATCGTATCGTTGGGAAACTCAGTCTCTGAAGTTTGCATCACCTCCTACTTGCCATGTAGGACCCACTTCCAGTATTGTGCATCTTTACCCAAGACCGTCTCCGGTGTGTTCTTAAACTTATAATCCAGCATTGTGGCAAAAACATACTCATCCTGTTCAAACATTATGTTAAGTCTGTTGTTCTCCAACAGTATGTGTAGAAGGAAGTTTGTCAGTGTGATTGTATTCACTTTTCTTTCAGGATTATTCAGATATTGTGAAGGCAGTTGCCACAAAAATGCATTAAGAAATCAATCAGATCTGAGGAAGAATCATACTGAGGAATGAAGACTCATACCTCACCTCCCATGTGACTGCTTCAAAGGTTCCAAATGATTACCAATGCATCAATTGTCATCCAGTAATAGTTAAAAATCATTGAATCAGCACTGCCAATCTTATATTATAGTAGGTACTCATGAATTGCAGTCTTCAGTTCCTGGGATCTCATCAGCATATAGTTTGTGCTATTCCATCCTGTCACCATATCCTACTTGAATGCATGATCTGTCAGGGGTTTGCCAATTTGAATACACCAACCTCATCTCTTTTCCTGTCTTCAGAGACTGAAAAGTGAGTGTAAATGTGCTTTAGTGTCCCCCAAACATCCTCAACCAAATTATTGCTATTAATGAAGTCACGAACCACCAAGTTAATACAGTGTACTAGATAGTGCATATGGCTGTACTTCTCCTCAGACACTGCTTGGATGATGTTTTTGCCATTGTCGATAACAATGACTCCTGGCTGAAGGCCTTCACACAGCAACCAAGTTTGAAATACTTCTTGCAACAGTTTTGGATGTTTTCATGCCTATGATCTTTCTGGAACTTGACTACACACAGGGAATAATTTCAACAGTACATGGTGGTACTAGCAATATGACTGGAGGATGAAGGTACAGTATGGTATTGCTCCAAGCACACTCAATATGCAGTCACAGCCTTGTAATCAAATAGATAGTCACTAGTTCACATGTTGGTGGTAATGGGAATCTTCTTTTCATAGACTTCCTTTTTTATCATGAAACATTTTTTTATTGTTTTTTTTTCTTTTGAACAAACAACAATTATAGGTACAGTCAAAATATGGTCCATTCATGAACTTATGAGAGTAGAAATATGAGCATACAGGTACGATAACAACCAGCAAGTTATTGTAACTTATGCAAAAACCAAAGCAACAAGAATCACATGAGTGTGAAACTCAAGGAAATACTGTTATACACACTTCCTAGCACCATGTAGTCAAAGTAATGTATATAACATGAGTGACACATCACAAAAGATAGGTGAGTGATGCTATGGGTATAGGTGAGGCATAGGGATCAAATTAAATTGCCTGGAAAACATTCTCAAGAGAAAGAGGAACAGGGAATAATAAGTGAGCCAGAGGGAATGTCTGGTGTCCTATGGGAACTAAGGGATGATATACCAGAAAGAGGGAGGAAGAGGTGTGCCTGCATCTCCTAGTCCATGGGGCTGGTGGACCTTTATGAAGGGGGATTGGCTGAGGGTGGTTCGGGTACTGACCCCAGATGTGACTGGAGAAAAGGGGCCCATTTGGTTTGGAAGATCTGAAATTTGTGTATGACAGCCTTTCAAATGTAACTACTCTGGCTAGTGCTGAGTGCCAAGTAAGAATGGGAGGTGGGAAGTGTTGCCTCCATCTCATGAGAATGGCTCTCATGGCTTCCATGAGAGCACGTAGGAGCCAGTCTTTGGTAAGAGAAGACTCTAGTGGGATATGCGAAGTATCCCCAAGAAGCATTAGGGCTGGGTGAGGTGGGATTGCCCCGTGTAGGATGTTGGAGCATTCTCACAACACTTCCTTCCAGTATAGCTTGATAGGAGGGCACTCCCATAGCAGGTGCAATAGCCCAGCCCAGGGAATGCCACATCTCCAGCAGTTTGAGTGAGGCATTAACCCTCTACAATATAGTATGCTTGGTGTGTGATACCAATGGTGTACAATTTTAAACTGTATTAACTGACTTTTGGCATCCATATATGCTGACTGTGCCTGACCAAATGCATTCATCCCAGTCTGATGGAGGGATTGACAACTGCAATTTCTTTTCCCAATCACTCTTGCGCTTTAGTGGATCAGGTTCAGCATCTCTTAGGATGTTATAGACTTTTCCTGCAATGCCTTTGCAGGCCTTGGGCTTGTGAATCTGTTGCAACCAGGCCCATTCAGGGGTGTGGGCAACTGATTGCTTACCATTCAGAATTGCTCCTTGGAGTTGGAGGAACTTCCAGAAATCTTTCCTGGGAATGTCAATTTTTGATTGCAACTGTTAAAAGGATGGGAGTATGTCTCAGTCAGGCAGCAAAATGTCTGCAACGGTCAGTATCCCTGCCCATTCCCAGTCCTTCCATATTATAGGGGACCCTCCAATCTTGATGTCACGGTTGCGCCATAGGCTTACGTATTGTCTGGGAAGGAGTTGTGCATCCTTAGGGCAGTGCGTAATGTTAAGACACTTGGTCCAGGCAATTTGAGTTTCCCGAATAATAGGGTTATCCCCCAAGGCCTTTGATACCCTGCCACTTTGGAGCACCCTGAGCCATGTTACATTAGTAAGGTGTTGCTCCAAGGTAACCCACTATGGGAATTCTCTGATGGGAGAGGTAGCCACCTCGTGGCCTGCGCCATTCTATATACCCTTACATACCCTGAAACCAAGGTAGTCTGAGGCCCCCCCTTTTCCAGTGGGCCCCTAGTTTTGCTTTACTGACCCTAAGTTGTTTTCCCTCCCATAGAAAGGATGATGTGATCCGATTGAATTTAAGAAGGATTCTGTTTTGGATGTGTAATGGGAATATCGAGGAATTGGTAGGCTACTCTTGATAGTACAAACATTCTAATGGCCTCTATCTTGTGATAGATGCATTTGAAGTCATCTTCTCATTCACTTTCTAGAGAGGTCAGGACAGATGGATAGTTCCCATTAATGTTATCTGACCATTTAGTGGGGATCAGAACCCCCAAGTAAGAGAAGCTTTTTGGCACCCAAGTAATGTTAGTGCCATTAGTACAGCTTGCTTTGCAGTGCTAATTCAGGTGCGAGACTATGGTTTTACTCCAGTTCACTGCTAGCCCAGATGTGGGTACAAAGGAGTCTAGTATGTGCATTATGCCAGGTATGGCTTGTGAGGGATGAGATACCATAAGCAATTGGTTATCTGCTTACGTGTTGACCAGGTACCTTTTGAAATTGACCTCAATCCCCGAGATATTGTCTGTGGCCAGTAACTTTCTTGTAAGAGGTCCTCGGGCTAATAAGAATAAACGGATTGAGAGGGGGCATTCTTGGCACATTCCCTACTGGGAACAAATGGTTGGCACATAGTATTGTTTGTGAGGATCGCCACTGTAAGGGTGTTGTATAAAGCTGTGATCCAGCTCCTAAAGTGCGGTTCTACTTCATAGGCCTACAATATGGCATGGAGATAACCCAATTTAACGGAGTCAAAAGCTTTGCCGAAATCAACGGCTATAGCAGCCATAGGGGTATGAGAGTGCATGGCATGCCACTTAAGGTTTATGACAGTGCGTATATTATCTGCCCCTGTCTTATCCTTGTGAAATCCAGCTTGGGAGGAGTGGATTAGGAAGGGGAGAGTTTCTCAAGCCTGTTTGCCATTGCCTTGGCTAAGATCTTTGTGTTAGACGATTTATTGGGTGTAATGGTGATTAGGTCCTCTTTCACAGTGGAAAGGAAATTGTTATTTACCCTGGTCTCACTGAGTGCTACCAGGAAATGAGGAATGATTATATGGGACATTATCTGGTAGAAGACAAAGAACCTTAGCACACAAGCACTGAGGCAATAGTTACCCAAAGGGCATTGGCCGGGCAACCAAGTTTCAAAGAAATACAAAATCACACATGCGCCCATAATGAAAAGCATCATGGGCTGCATATGCAAATCATCATAGAATATTATGCTGGTTCAACTTTAAGCAGAAGAGAGGTCGACCATGAGACTATTTCTACCCAGGAATGTTCCTTTGGTGAGTTGCTTCAGGGCAATGAAAAACTCCCCCTTTGTGAGGGGTAGGTTCAGTTCTTCACATAGAATAGAAGATAGAGAGGGTAACGTGGCTACACCCAAGAAGTTCTGTAGAGAGTGAGAATTTGGGAGAGGGGGAGTCTTGGGAGGCATACAGCTTCTTGTAAAACCCTTTCATAGTCTCATTGATTGCTTTGGGATTAAACAATTCTCCCTTGGGCATCCCACAAGGTGAGAATCTGAGAATCTGCTTTTTACTTATGGAGTCTATAAGCTAGGAGCTTTCTCTCCTGATTCTCAGTAGTGGTGTTTAGCTCTAAGGAAGAGTCATTCAGTTTGGCATTGCAGGAAGGTATTGATTTTGTATTTTAATCTGATAATGGTAGTAAGAAGATCAGGTGAGGCAGAAGGGTATTGTTTAAACAGTGCTTCCTTCATCTGTAGCTCCACTTGCAGTGTAGTTGCTTCTTGGGCTCTTGCTTTTTGCTAGCTGATGTAAAGGCAATTGTCCTCCCCCTCTAGAAGGCTTTGAATGCCTCCCATACAGTTCCTGAGGTGACTTCCCCATTGGCATACTCCTTGAAATAAAGTTCAGTTTTTGACCTAATCCAGCTCTGAAATTCTGGATCTTGGAATGTAAGTGGGTTGCATTGCCACCTTAGTGATTTACCCTGTTCGCTGGGTGAGATAAAGAAGATGCCAACCGGGACATGGTTGGACATGATGATACTCTCTATTGTGGTGTTTAGAACCATCCCGGCTGTCACACTATTGGCCAGCCAGAGGTCAATACAGCTATACAATCCATGAACAGAAGAAAAAATGGAGTAGTCCCTTCCTGTTGGATGGTCACGCCTCCAAACATCTGCGAAACCCCATTTGGACATTAAAGTCATCAGGGCACCCCGTGCCTTAGGGTGGGAGTTCAAGGCAACTTTAGAATTGTCCAGACATGGATCGGGGGGAAAATTCAGGTCCCCCTCCCATGAGTATAGGAAGCTGTGACTTTCCCTTTGTGATATCTCCTAGGGCTTGGCTAACTTGCAGACGAATGTCAGAGTCATCTGCATTAGGGGCATAGACGTTGCATAACACCAGCTCTCCTCCAGGTGTAGAGAAGAAGGTGATCGTCCACCTGCCCTGTGTATCTCTGAGGGTGAAGACCTTTGTCAATTGCAGGGGCTTGTGAATCAGTATGGTATCCCTTTGGTTTTGGTCTGTGCAGAGCTGTGTACTAATTGGCCCACTCGTGCCTTCCTCAGCTACGGGATACATTTGTCAGTGAGATGTGTCTTTTGGATAAGGGCTACATTGACCTTCATCTTTTTAAGATGTTGGAGGACCTTAGTTCGGTTTACAAGGTGGTTAAGTCCATTGACATTTCATGAGATACATTTCACCTGTTTGCCCTGTGGGCTGCCAGCTGAGGTAGATATATTATTTGTCTAGTACACACAGGTTCTAGCTCCTGTCTGATTGCTGAGCAGTGGGGGTGCAATATGAGATTTATAAGGGCTTAAGAAGTGCAGTGCATAATGTTGTACAGCCAAATATGAAGGGGCAGTGAGGGCAATCGAGCAGAGGTTAGAGAATAGCTCTGGCTGACTATCTGAAGAAACAACAGTTCAAAGAGATGAAATCTCCACCAGAGTAGTAGTTGAGTGGATGCTATGATGGTGGTGGTGGTGGTGGTGGAGGGGGAATTTAGTTAGGGTCAGTGCCCTAGCCTCACCTACAGTGAGTGGGGGTTGATAGAAATCACTCATCGTAGGGATATGTCATGGATCTTACCTACATAAGTACATTCCTTCCAGACTTGACTGGGGGACAGGGAGGAGCGAGATGGCAGCCATGCTGGGCTGTTGCATTCAAGTGCTCTAAACAGAGCTGGAAAATCCTCCTTTATCATCCCTTAACTTCATTTTTCTGTGCTTTCAGGAGAGTTTGAATTAGTTGTATCGTGACTCTTGTGACTGTTACTCAGTCCGGAGTCCTAAATTTTATTTGTAGTTTTAAATAGTTAGCGTACGGTGTATGGCATAAGTGTAAGGTAGGGTTGGGTCAGTGAGGCAGATTGAGGCACCAGCTTTTTCAATTTTTAGGTAGGGGGTTTGAGTGCTACTCACTGTTATTGCTGTGGAGCCTTTCAGGAGGATGAAGAAGCTGAGGAGCAAGTGGGTGGCCTCGGAAGACCTGTCTGGATGTGGAAGCCTGCTGTGTTTGCTGATCCACATTTTGCTGCTGTTGGGTGTCTCTGTGGAAGTTTGGCCCTGATATGGGGGGGTGCCCCAGGATTCTTCCTGAACTTTCATCTCACAGGAAGACTACCGATATTTGCTTTTGCAAGAGGAGCTGGCATACTGGCATGCTTAATTTGCAAATTGCAGTCTTCTGACTCCTGCTGCTGGTGTTGCTGGTCCCAGTCAGGGAGTTTCCCAGAGTGTAACATCTTAGTTCTGGACTTCACTTGGTGCTAGTGAGAGGAAACACCGAGTGATGAATTTGGATTTTGGGCTGATGAGTCTGCTCTTTCTCTGACTGGAATTGTATCACAAAGTTCTTCTCAGCATTGGTGAGAGTTTGCTGGACCTGGGCTGACCAAAAGCCAGGCCCTCCTGAAGGTCTCTTCTGTTTTCTGATTTTGAATTTTCAGCTTTGGCAGTGTCCTGTTATTAGACATTCTGGGAGTGAATTGCTGTTGCTGTAGCTTCCTTGCAAACCCCCACAGTTTGGTGACAGCGTGCTGCTGGATTTTGGAACTGCAGGAGTATCTGCTATTGGATCTAACAGTACAGAACTGTTATTACATTTTTCAGTAAATTCTGGACTGCGCTCTGAATACGAGCATTATAAATTCTGTTTGGTAGCACTCTAATTTCTCTCCTGACAACAAAAAAATTCTTTGGGCTTGTAGATCTGTAAGGTGGGAGGTGGTTGAAGGGCATTGTTTTTAGTATTTTGGTTAATATTGGGTTGGTGTGTGTGTATGTGTGTGTGTGTGCGCGCACGCGTAGTGCCTGCTTAGGTAGATTTGTTTTGTATTAATTAGATTGCATTTGGGTCGAGACTGTTTTGGTTAGATAGTGCTTTTAGAAGGAGTAGAGTAATACCAGCCTGTCTGGATTTTATTTCGAAGGTAGTGGTAGTGGTGCTGGTCTTTTGGGATGTGCTGGGGCCCTAGACCCTCATGAACTGCCTACAATGCATCCCAGCTTGCAACCTCCATCCCTTTACAGACCTCCCTGTGTGAGCTACGACAGCGAGGTGCTGTCTGGAGGTCGGCATTATCAAGGAACAGGGAGGTTGGTGGTGGCTGAGTGCTGTGGGCTCAGCAGAGGTGAGAGTTATTACGGTGGCTAGGTGCAGGAGACACCCTGGGTTTAGATGGAGCCTAGAGAGAGGCCAGATATGTTTGGTCTCCATCCCCAGGGTTCCCACCAGACCGAGTAGGCTGGTAGCCAGAGGGGCTGTAATGCTACCAGTCCCCTGCATGCAATGCTGTACAATGCCAGACTGATGAGGAACAAGACCACAATTATGGCAGACTTGATTTCCTTGGTCGATCTGGCTTGCATCACAGAGACCTGGTTGGATGATGATGCTGGACCGGTTTTGGGGAGCAGCTGTCCCCGCTGGATATTCTGTGGTGCACTGCCATGGTGGGAACACAGGGTCCACTGCAGTCAGGTTTCAAAGCCAGGCATAGCACTGAATGGCATTAGTCAGGGTGCATAATGACCTCCTCAGGGCTAGAGATAGAGAAGACAAGTCAGTTCTTGTCTGCCAGGATCTCTCTTCAGCTTTTGACACTGTAGATCACATTGTGCTTCTTGATCACCTTAGAGAGTACTGTGGACTTACCAGCACTGTCATCAGCTGGTTTGAGTCCTATCTCTCTGGCAGGAAGCAGTGAGTGGTGATGGGGAATTTCTTCTCCTCCTCTCCGAGGCTCATGCCATGTGGAATGCCTCAGGGGTCGATCTTCTCACCAATGTTATTTGCAGTGTACATGCTGCCTCTGGGAGAGCTCATTAGACAGTACAGCGTGGGTTTTCACTGTTGTGCAGATGATACACAACTGTACCTGTCCTTTGCCCTGGAACACTGGACACTGTGGAAGTACCTAACAGCTGCCTGGCCAAGATCAAAGATTGGATGTCAGCCAGCTGGTCACAACTGAACCTGGACAAAATGAAGGTCTTAGTGATTAAGCTGGGATGAGGGCATGATGGGAGTGCCTCCGATGTGGTCACTGGCTTATTCCTAGGATCTAAGCCACTGATGGCCTCCTCTAGGATATGAGCTCTTGGCATGTTCTGGGATGACATACTGGCACTTGAAGCTCAGGTGTCGGCTGTTGTCCAAAGTGAGTTTTACCACTTGAGGAACATCACCAGGATCAAACCCCTAATTCCGCCTGAGGGCCTGCCCACACTGGTGTATGCCTTTGTGACATCCAGACTCGATTACTGTAATGCTATCTACTTCGGAGTCTCTGGGGGTACCCTTCACCAGCTGCAGTTGGTGCAGATTGCAACTGCCCAGTTGCTGACTGGCCTTTCTAGGTCTAGCCATGTGACCCTGGTGCTGCGAGCTCTGCACTGGCTGCAGGTTAGGTGGAGGGTTATCTTCAAGGTGAGTTTACTCACTGATAAGGCCCTACATGGACCAGGTCCTGGCTACCTGGCTGACCTTCTGACACCCACCACCTCAGTCCACTCCCTCTGCTCCTTGACCAGGGGCCACCTTGAAGTTTCCAGGACCAGATTAAGAACTTTCGGCAACTGCGCTTTTAGTTTTGCTGGACCGGTCCTGTGGGACTCCCTTCCAGCTGTTGTCAGGGAGGCCCTGTTGGTTGAGAGATTCAAGAGTGGTCTGAAAGCTTATTTATTTTCCCTGGCCTTCCCTGATGTAGTAATCTGACCAGCCCCAAAACTGCTAGTTTTAATGTTGCACCTTATGTTTTATTGTTTTATCTGTTTCATTTATGATATGAGATGTTTTATCTAGTACCATGCCTGTTCTAATGTAAGGTGCCCAGAGCCTCCAGGATTGGGCACCATATAAATAAACTTTGCCTTGCCTTGCCTGTATGGTTACAATATCGCCTGTAATAACAGTATAAAAGCAATGCACAACTAGAAAATCTGAAAAGGTAAATTGCATTAAGTGAGTCACATTAGAACAACTTTCTACAGCTCTCACAGCGTAAGCAGATGAGTAGGTCTACACCTATCCAGCTCTGCCACTGTGGAGTGCAACCAAGGGGTTAGGTTCAAGTCAGTCCAGAGGAGAGACCCGTTCTAGCCCTCAGTGAAAAAGTAGAATCACCAACCAGGTGACCCAGGGAAGATGCAGCAGAAACGCTGCTGCTGACACTTGGAGAGCTCAGCATGAACATCCTAAGTGTTCATCCCAACTAATCTGATTTCTAAACCTTCATAAGATATTGATAGAGAGCTCAGAGCCCTGTGGGACGAAACATCCTGTGCTAATTAAATTGTAGTCATCTGCCCAGTCAACAGGAGTGAAAACAAATCAGAGAAGGCAAATTCATATACAATGTCATATACAATAACTTTTGCCCTTTTGGCTAAAAACTCAACGCAGTGAATAATAGAGTATATGGCCCATTTATCACCAAAGGATACTGAACGTAGAGGAAACCTCTCATGTCCAAACCATCTGGGGAGGTTAGACAAAGGAAAAGTCCAAGGTACTAAAATTTCAGGTCCCTGCAGCAGCGACCACTTTGGAAAAAGATCTTATCCCTGGAGTGACATGGGGTAGTTCGGGAGCTGCTACTTCCAAGTCCGATGCACCATCCATTAAGTCGGCCCAGGACTGTGAGGTGCAAGGGCATGCTGTCTCTAGGTGCTACATCTGGGGGTCAGGATTCTTGCCATTGTGCTGTGAGGAGGGTGGTGATTCCCTTACTGCCTTGGCAGGGTTAGAGAGGGGTATATGCTCTGTGTCCAGACATCGAGGTTGAGGGCTGTGAGATCTGTGCCTGGCTCAGCTAGCTGGTGGGAGGTTGATGTCAATCTGATCTTGCCCTGATTGCGCTTGTGTATCTTGGTGGGGAGACTTGTCTGGTGGTATGCCTTTGGCTGTGGGGGCAGGGGCATGACCCTGAGAAGACTCACCCACTGTATCATGCTGCTGTGTCTTGCCAATGATCTGGAGTTTTGTGGTGCTCTGCAGTTTGGAGTGCTTGTCCCAAAGTTGCCTGGGGGCCAGAGGTTCAAGTCTGATATCCAATCAATGCTAACTAATCCAACCCGCTATGTCTTTTGACAATTTCCCTTTGAACTCTTGCCCATTTCTGTAGATGTAAAAGTTTGTCAGTCCTTTAAAGCAATAAACAACCCCTGCCTCATGGAGAGTTGCTTTTAGGGGATCGCAGGATTTTCGAGTGTGTACAACCACTTGCAAAAAATCTTGATAGACTGAAATGAGGGAACTCCTCCAGAATAAGTCCCCCTTCTCCCTGGTTGCCCTTAGTAAATGTTCCTTTGTGGAATACCTTAATAGATAGGCAATGACTGGCCTTGGACAGGATCCAGCTGCAGCAGGGTGACCCCTGGTATGATGAGCCCGTGCCATCTCTATGGACTTTTGCTAGCATGGGCCAAGAATCTGGGGCAGATGTTCAGGAAATCCTGCTGGTGCCAAGAGCTAGTGGGGAAAACAAGAGGAAGATTAGGGAGATAAATCAGTGGCTGTGGGGAAATGGGGTATGGCCTGGTGGGGGACTGGGGGGAGACCTGGAAGAGTAAGGGGCTGTACACTAGGGACAGGCTCCGCCTAAATTTTGAGGGGAAGGAAGTCCTAAAGCTCAAACTAGCTGGGTTCATCAGTGAAAAGTAGGGTTTAAACTTGTGAAGGGGGGAGGACTAAAAAGGGACAGTGCCAGCAGGCATAATAAAAGAGGGACAAGGTCTCCACTCCCCTGAGGGCTAAGGAGATGTGGAAATAGATCACCAGGTAGGGTGCAGGAGCCAATAAACGGGAGCTCAAGGGGGGGAAGGAGAGGAGGGAAAAGGGGTGGAGGGTGGTCCTGATGAATGCCAGGAGCTTAGGAAACAAGATGCCTGAGCTCCAGACAATGCTAGTTGGGGGGGGTGGATGTGGCAGCAGTCACTGAGACCTGGGCCACCCAAGGACATGAGTGGGACCTAAATCTGGAGGGCTACACTATGTTCAGAAAAGACAGAGGGATGGAAGGGGGGTAGTGTAGCACTGTTAGTCAGAAATGGCATTGGTATTGGAGGGGTAGAGGAGACGGGGGGAATGTGGAGGCTATTTGGGTCACCCTGCTGACACAGGGAGTGAGAGAGTAAAGGTTGCAATGGTGTACAGACCATCTGCACTGACAGAGGCTCTGGAAGAAAGTTTGGTGGCAAAGCTGGAGGGACACTATAGTTTGGGAAAGGGAAGGGTAGTGGTAATGGAGGACCTCAACATGCCGGGAACAGACTGGGGGACTATGTCATCACCAGTGGCCAGGGAGCAAAGGCTGCTGGATGTCTTCCAGGATGGGTTC
This sequence comes from Neoceratodus forsteri, assembly GCA_016271365.2. Classification (NCBI taxonomy): domain Eukaryota; kingdom Metazoa; phylum Chordata; order Ceratodontiformes; family Ceratodontidae; genus Neoceratodus; species Neoceratodus forsteri. The sequence continues at coordinate 432,361,226 of CM028136.1, read as the reverse complement.
TTGACCCAGCAGCTGGGTGAGCCAACTTGGGAGGCCCAGACACCGGACATGGTCCTGGCGGACAGCAATCAGATTAGGGGCCTAGAGGTGAGGGACCCATTGGTGGGGAGTGATCTTGCCACAGTGTGGTTCTTCCTGGACCTAGGGGGATAAGGAAAGCTGAACAAGGATGGTAGTAACCGACTTTAGGGGTGCAGACTTCAGGGAGATGAGAAGGATCCTTAAGGATCATTTGATCAGAATAAGGCTGGATAAGGATGCTGATAGCAGGTGGGGGATCATTAGGAGAAGAATGTAGGACGTTACCAGATCTTGTGCAAGGGAAAGGTGTACGTTTGGTAAGGCCAGAAAACCCTGCTAGTGGACTTGGGAGATTCAGGAGGTGGTGAGGGACAAGAAGGCGGCATATAGGTGCTTCAAGCACTCAAGGAGTGAAAGGGATTGGGGGAGTATGAGCTGACAGCCAAGAGAGTCACCAGGGTGGTGAGAGCAGCTAAGGCAAAAAAAGAGCAGTCCTTGGCCAGGGGGATCCAGAGGGGTGACAAGGGGTTCTTTAGATACATAGGGGAAAAAAGGAAAGTAAGGGGGCAGATCAGCAGGCTAAGGATAGGGGAGGGTTGGGCACAGGATGTGGGGGAACAGGCAGAGGTCCTTAATGAGTACTTTGCATCAGTTTTTAACAGTGGGAGATGGAGGGGCTTTGTCTTCCGGGGGGAGCGGGGGCAAGCTGGAGGAAGAGATGGGACCGGTAGAGATCAGGGGCTCTGATGGGTCTGAGGAAAGGGAGTGGCCACCACAGACAGGTAGGGGGCCAGCAGTACAGGGTGCAAAGGGGGGAGGAGGTGGAGGCTGAAGTCCTGGTAGAGAGAGTAAAGGAAGCCCTCAGGCCCCATCAGATGGAGAAAGCACTTGGGCCAGATGAGATACATCCCAGGGAGCTGAGGGAACTGGCGGATGTCCTGGTAGTCTCCCTGATGGAGCTCTTCAACATCTCTCTGAGGACTGGATGGGTGCCCCATGACTGGAGGGTGGCCCATGTCATGCAGATCCATGAGAGAGGGGGTCAAGGGAAGAGGTGTGAAATTACAGGCCCGTTAGCCTGACGTCAGTGGTCAGAAAGGTGATGGAGGGCATCGTTAAGGAAAGGCTAGTGGGGTTACTGGAGCAAACTGGGTATTTGGACTATAGGCAACATGGCTTTGTCCCAGGCAGATCATGTCAGGCAAACCTTGTGGAGTTCTATGACTGGGTGACAAGGGCCCTGGACTGGGGTAGGCTGGTGGACGTCATCTTTCTGGACTTCAGCAAGGTGTTTGATTTGGTACCCCTCAATGGCCTGCTGGCTAAACTGAAGGAAATGGTGGCAGGGAGACAGTTCTTTAGATGGCTAGGAAATTGGCTCTCTGAGCATACTCAGAGGGTGGTGATTGGGGTGCAAGCCTCATCCCCAAGGTGGGTTACTAGTGGGGTGCCCCAAGAGTAAGTGCTCGGGCCACTCCTGTGCAACACCTAAGTCTCAGACATAAGGAAGGAGATCAGGAGTGAAATGAGTCTCTTTGCAGATGACTCAAAGTTGGGCGCAGTGGTGGATGAGGAGGAGGGGAGGGTGGCCTTGCAGGAGGATCTGGAGGCTCTGGAAAGGTAGTCAGGAAAATGGAAACTAAAATTCGATGTGGGGAAGTGCAAGGTTCTGCACCTAGGAGCCAGAAATCCAGGCCAGGGGTATACCCTGGGAGAAGAAAAAATTAAAGTCACGGAAGGGGAGAGGGACCTGGGGGTAGTGGTAGATGTCAAAACGAATAACTCAGAGATCTGTAGGAGGGCAGTGGCAAGGGCAAATAGGATGCTGGAAAAAATCACCAGGGTATTTACCTCCAGAAAGGTGGAAGTGATCCTTCCCCTGTACAACTGCTTGGTCAGGCCACACGTCAAGTAGTGTGTGCAGTTTTGGAGACCACATTTAAAGAGGGACATAGCACTTCTAGACAGTGTCCAAAGCAGGGCAACCAAAATGATCTGGGGCCTGGGGAGAGGACCTATGAGGAGAGGCTCAAGGAGCTTGACATGTACACCCTGGAGGAGAGGAGGGACAGAGGGGACATGATAGAGGTTTTTAAGTACATAAAAGGGATCAATAAGGGTGGCCCATTCAGGGTGCTCCAAAGGAAGGAGGAGGAGATGGAAACAAGGGGGAACAGGTGTAAGCTGGAAGGGAGCAGGCTCAGAGGGGAGAGAAGGAGGTGTTATTTCACTGAAAGGGTGGTGGTGCCATGGATTGCACTGCCCATTGAGCTGGTAGAGATGGAGACTGTGGACGGGTTTAAGAGAGGATGTGACAGGTACAGGGGGACAGTAAATCTGACCAGGTCCAATGCAGGTGGAACATCTTGGACTGGGGACAGTATAACCCAAGGTGAGGGGAGACACCAATTTCAGCCCTCAGTGTGGGTGCTGAAAATCAAGCAGACTTGAAAGACCATTAGGCCTATTCTGCTGGCATTTTAGTATGTTAGTATGTTAATCTTTCCATGCTTCCCCTTTCAGCCTTTTCGGGAACCCTAAGGCTCTTGATGTTATTCCTTCTGCTTCTGTTCTCCTGGTCCTCGGCATGTTCCCATGGTCTGCCCAGTCTGTACTTGTGTTTATCCAGACGCTGCAAAATTGTGTGCTGGAAATTTTCAAAATGCAAAGCTTGCTTTTCCATCACATTTATACTGTCATAGAGTGCCCTCACATCCTCTGAGTTAGCTGCACAGGTCATCTTCTAGTCTGACATATCTGCCATGAGGGTCTCTAGGAGCCGCATCATATATGCCAGGGAGGCATCATGATCCGTATCATGCCCAGTGTTCTCTTGTGTGGCCATCATGGAAATGGAGATTGGGGATGTCTCGTCATGTGTCATGGCACATGGTAGGGCCTGGAATGCAGTCTGTTGAGTTTGTGTCCAGGGATTTCAGCTTTTGAGTAACGCATCCGTGGATGATTTTAACTTCAGATTACTGGGTGTTGTCTCTGCTGTCAATAAGAGTGTCTGAGGTCCCTTAAGTGTCCATCTGGAGGGTGAAAACTCATTTTATAAGCAGGACCAGGATGGGGCAATGAGATCCAGCTGCCATGCTGCTCGGCGTCTGCACATGCACCCCTGCTCATAAACTTCCTAAGAGAATTGTGATCTTCTTGAGAAATCTGGTCATAGAGTTGTGTCATAGTCACTCGTGAGGAAGTAGAGGAATGGAATATCATAACATGGTTCAAATACATGTGTGAATCGGTGGAAGTCAGGGTTGGAAACAAAACTGAAGGGAAACATATTCTCCACTATCATCTTAGCAAGGGCATTGCTAAAGAGCATGTGTTCACTTCTAATAAATTGATAACTGGCTGTTTTATTTATTGTGTTTTAATGTGTTTGTAATTGCTTACTATTTTTACAATCGATAATTTGTTTGTGCAATAAATCTAATGGATTTTAACCTTTATTTTTCAAACTACTAGTAAAATGAATTTTATAGAACTTTGGTGTCATGATGTAAGTAAACCCCAACTATTTTGGAGCCCAGTGTGTCTCAAAGATAAATGATAGAGTTGTGTCTATCTTTTTAAAAAGAAATTGATACTTCTGTCTGCAACAAATTGTGCCTTTTATATGTCTGCAATATGGTAGTCCATCTGTAGCATTTTATAGTTGTAAACAAAAGTAATAGCTTATGTTTCTTCTTCCCAAGTAAAGTCTGTTTTGAAAGAAATTGTCACCTGCTAAATTCTAAAAAAGCTCCCAACATAGCTGGGGCAAGTTCCTGAATTCTCTCCCACTGGTAGAGTGATGGTGCTTCACCTGGGGATAATCTGAGAGGGAGAAATGGAGATAAATCCTGATTATAGAAACATAGAAGTTGATGGCAGATAAGGACCATGTGGCCCACCCAGTCTGCCAATTTTGCCTACCTATTTCAAACCACAGATCCTAGTTGCTCTGCAGCTCACCGTTTCTTTCCTGTACCTAGGGTACCCTTATGTTTATCCCATGCATTCTTAAATACCCTAACAGTTTTTTTCCCCAACCACCTCCTTTGGGAGGCTGTTTCAAGCATCCACAACTCTTTTACTGAAAAAGTACTTCCTCACATGTTACCCTTGAATCTCCTCCCCAACATCATTTCATGTCCCCTTGTTATTGCACATCTTCATTTTTGAATGACATTACCCTTCTGTACCTTATTTATACCCCTGAGGTACTCGAATATTTCTATCATGTCCCTCCTCTCTCTCCTTTCCTCCAGGGAATACATATTGAGTTCCCCAAGCCTCTCCTCATAGGAATGTTCATGCAGACCCTGCACCATCTTTGTAGCTCTCCTCTGGACTGCCTCCAGTCTGTCTATGTCCTTCCAGAGATGTGATCTCCATAACTGGACACATTACTCTAGCTGAGGTCTCACCAGCAATCTGTACAGTGGCATAATCACCTCCTTCTTTCTGCTGGTGATACCTCTCTCTCTTTGCACTCCAGCATCCCACTGACTTTCCCTACAGCCTTCTCACATTGTTTGGTTGGGTATACCATTGCCGTAGTGACTCCCAGATCACGAAGACCACGACAGCGACAGGAATCGGGCAAAATCCACCTGTTGCTGTGGTGGTCTGTTTGGCGATTGGGACTGCCTCACTGGGTATCTGCCCCCCCCCGGTCCAACTCTGACTCGGAGTTAGAATCCTAGAGACCAAGGGGTGTGGGGGCAGAGCCCCAACATGGGGGTGTTTGGGAAGTGCAGCCCCCCAATGGATGCATGGAGACATCCCCGACACTGCAATGCCGACACTCTTCACTGCGGCTGTCGCTGTCGGGGATGCCTCCATGCCGACTGTTGCATCAGCATGGGTAAACCATTTAGTTGCCTTTAGGTTGCTCGATATGAGTACCTCTCAGATCTCGTTCCTGCTTGGTGGCCGCCAGTACCTTGCCCCCATCTTGTACACCTCCTTTGGATTTCTGTTCCCTGAGTGCATGACTTTACATTTTTTTTTTTTGCATTGAATCTTAGCTGCCACACTTCTGACCACTCCTCCAATCTGCTTAGGTATTTTTTTCATTTTTTCCATCTCTTCTGGAGTGTCATCCCTGTTGCAGATCTTAGTGTCATCTGCAAAAAGACATACTTTCCCCTCCAGTCCCTCTGCAATGTCACTTATGAATACATTGAAGAGGACTGGTCCCAGGACTGATCCATGTGGCACCCCACTGGTCGTCTCCCTCTCATCTGATTGAACACCATTCACCAGCACCCTCTGTATCCTACCCCTCAACCAATTTCTGACCCAGTTTACCACCTTGGGGCCCACCTCCATGCTGCCTAACTTGTTTTCCAATCTTCTATGTGGGACAATATCAAAGGCTTTGCTGAAATCTAAGTAGGCCACATCCACCACCATTCCCTGATCTACCTCCCTGGTCACCCAGTCTAAGAAATCTATTAAATTTGTTTGGCATGACCTTCCTGCTGTGAATTCATGCTACCTTGGATGCTGTGCTCCTTTAGATTAAAGGAATGACACAGTCCTCTCCTTTATTTATTTATTTATTTTTTTGCTTTTGATAGCCGGGTGGGTGCGCTAGGCATGACAATGCCTATTTTCAGGCATGACCCGGAGAGAACAGTTTGAAACAAAATCTTAGTACATACATAGTGGTGCATAGGATGCAGCACATGCAGAAAACAGAGCAACAGAACAGGGTAAAACAAGTTTAACAAGTAATACAGCAACAAATACTGAATATACAGGTAATGCATTTCAAACACTTTGAGATATACAGGTAGAGCAAAATAGATTTGAGAAGATACAGGCAGTGCTAAGGAGATGGTGTACATTAAACAAGACAGTAAAGGCAAGTCTGAAACAGTAAAACAGTAAGATGGTTTAAGTGCCTGGTTGAGGTAGGTGAAAGAGCACAAGGAGAAGCAGGAGGAGGAGTGGTGGAAGCCTGGAGAAAAGGGATTAGAGAACCTTAAATGGGTTGAAGCCAGAGAAGAGAGAGAGGACATGGGAAAAAGGGGAGGTGTGGGATGGGTGGGAAAGGAGTATGAGAAGTGAATGGACTTGGTGGCTGGTTTAAGGCGGATTGAAGCAGGTACGGGGCTGGCTATTCGCAGATGTACACAGTGCAGTTGTTTGAAACTGGCATGGGAGGTTGCTTGATGGATTGAGTAGGTTAGGGAGTTCCAATATGTTGGGGCCACATGAGGGAAAGCTCATGCACCCATATTTGTTTTACATCTCGGGATGTGAAGAGGAGCTTTATCAGTGGATTGTAGTCCATAGGAGAGAGGTTGTGCATGTAGCAGAGAGGCAAGGGATAGGGGGAGACCTGATCTGGTGATGCAGTCAATTTGAGCGCCAAGAGACTGAAGTCATTGGGTAGAGGGACTAGGCCATTTGAGGTCAGCATAGAGTTGGCAGTGGTGTTTGTAGCATGGGGATGCAGAGGCGTAGTGGCAGATGTTACTATAAGTGGTGTTCCATTTATGAAGGGAGGATTTTGAGGCAGTTTGGAAGATGACTGAGCCATAGGCCAGAGCTGGGAGCAGGAAACCTTGCGCCACTGCTAGTCTGGCCGAGGGGGTGAGGGCATAGCTAGTTCTGTAGGTGCTACCTAGCTTGGCATTTACAGACTTACAGACAGTAGTTATATGCAGGTCAAAGTCAAGAGATTCATCCAATGTGACTCCTAGATATTTAAAGGATGTAGTGTTGACCAGAGGGGAGCCATCCGCAGTTCGGCTATCTAGGGCAGGGTGGTTCATTTTAAGCTTGGCAGGCGAGCCAAAGAGCATGGAGTGTGTCTTTGGAGTGTTGAGAACAAGTTTGTTCTTTGTAAGCCAGGATTGAATATCTGCGAAATCAGAGGCAAGAGAGAGGGTTATGTCGTCGGTCTTCCTAGCACTGTGGTAAATAACTAGGACATCGGCGTAAAGCAGAGATGAGCAGTTTGGTGCAAGGAGAGGTAAGTCATTTATGAAAATTGAGAAAAGCAGGGGCCAAGTATGGAGCCTTGGGGTACTCCAACTTGTATAGGGAGGAGATCCGATATGGCTGAGTTAAAGACTACAGCCTGTTTCCTGTCAGATAAGTAGCTCTTGAACCAGGCTACTACATCAGGGGAGAAGCCTAGGGAGCAGAGTTTATCAAGAAGAAGGGCATGGTTTACCAGGTCGAACACCTTTGCTAGATCAATGAATATTGCACCAGTCAAGAGGCCTGAGTCCATAGAGGTAGCTTGGCAGAAGACACCAGGAGAAAGGACTGATGTGTGACTGGACTTCTCTGCTGGGACTAAAGTAGGAGAACTTTTGTACTTGGACCTTTAATTTAGGGTAAAAAAAAAACTAACATACAAAACAAAAAAAAAGTGTGTGTTTGTCTGGGTTAACTGAACTGAATGGGTATCTGAACAGTTATCTAGGTGTAAATCTCAGGTGATTGAAAGGACTTAACTGCTGTGAGGTTTAAATTACTTGTAGAAAGATCTAGTAAGTAGGGGGAGTGGCTTAGCTAGAAGGATGCTACATTTAAAGACTGCCTTAGAAAGATTCTGCTAATAGCTTGGCAGAAGACACCAGGAGAAAGGACTGCTGTGTGACTGGACTTCTCTGCTGGGACTATATTGCCCTCCTTCCCTCCCCTCCACCCCCCCACCCAAAGCTAGTCCTATTTTTATAGGCACAGGATTTGACTGACAACAGGAACTTCCTGTTTGGGAGCAGGAAGTGAGTGATCACAGAACCACCAAAGACCCACCATTCTAGAAGGGCAAGAGTAGCTCTCCAGCCCCCTCTAGCTGCTGGAGGTCTGCCTCTGAGCAAGTAAGTGGTCTACTGAGAAATATAGGATATTCTTGTCTCAGAACAGGACAATCAGGAGCTGAAAGGGCACACAGGCAGAAAGTAAGGAGAGAGAGAAAAAAAACAGAGGACAGAGTAAGTATTGCAAACAGTTAAGGGGCCAGAAATAAGACATGATTGGAGTGGTGCAGTGCAGTGGCTGTGGAGCAGCAGTCTTCCGGGAGATGTTCTGGAGGATGCGGTGTTGTCCCATCTGCAGGCACCTCTCTGGGCTGAGGGAGGGTTGCTCATCTCCAGGCTGAGTTGGCCAGGATTTGTGGGACCTCCTCTTCCATCCAGGGACCACCAGTGCCACTGCCGTTGCCTCAGAGGTTGCAAAGAAAGAGGAGTGGTTGGACCACAGTGGGCTCAGGGAGGGTGAGGGTGGTGGAACAGAGGCACATCTCTCCAGCTGGACCTCTCCACAATCCCTATGCCATTCTGGCAAAGTGTGGGTCCTCTATGGAGGCACCTGCAGTGGAGACCAAGGAGGATGCTGGGAACCTCCACAAAGGAGACCTACAGGAGGGTGGCAGGGGACCCTGCAGGGGAAGGAAACAACTCCTGGTGGGGGACTCCATTGTTAGGAAGGTAGAACTGGGCAAGGAAGGGAGAGGAAGTAAGGTGCCTGCCTGGCGCCATGGCTTGGAGACAGGGAGCAAATCCTCAAGATTGCCGTGAACGGCTGCACAGGGAGGGAGCTGGATGTCATTGTCCACCTAGGGACAAATGACCTGGCTAAGAAAGGGATTAGAGAAGTTCAGGAAGAGTTTGTGGAATTGGGGAGGGGCCTTAGTCAAGTAGCACGACGGTAACCTTCTCGGAGGTGCTGCCCATCTATGGAATTGAGAGGCTAGGTGTTCCAAACCATGGGATTCAATCAGTGGTTGAAAACTAGTGGAGCTCAGGGATTTGGCTTCATTGGGGACTGGGGTCCACCTGGAGTGATGCAAGCCTATACTGGCATGATGAGTGCATCTGTCCTGGAGGGAACCAGGATCCTGGGTGATAGGTTTGATGCTTCATTGGAAGCTTTTAAACTAGCCAAGGGAGGCACTGGAAGGAGCAGGGAAATCCTATCCCCCAAATAATCATGGTAGTAAGTGCAGCAAACACCAACATAGAGGTGTCTGATAGGGAGAAGGGCAGGGTAAATGGAGAAAGTGACAAAGGCAAGAAGGACAGAGATGGGGCAAATGGAGTAAGGCCATCAGGAAATGGAGGGTAATGAGTACCAATGCCCGTAGCCTGGGCAACAAGCTCCCTGAGATGGTGGCCTTGATGGAAGAGGGATGCCTGGATATCGTAGCAGTCACAGAAACATGGTACACAGAGAACCATGACTGGGATGTTAACATACCAGCGTACATAACCTACAGGAGAGACAGGCAGGAGAAGAGGGGAGGAGTAGCTCTCATGTAAAGGAAGTGATAAAGCAACTGAACAAAAAGAGTAAACAGGGAGGAGAGGAGGCACTGTGGGTCACCTTGAGACTGGAAAGGGCACCACAATCCACACAGGGTGTGTACAGACCTCATGTCAGGGAAGGAATGACAAGGATATGATAGAAGGCATTCTTAGAATGGCAGAGAAAGGGGAGATACTGTTGATGGGAGACCTGAATATGTTAGATGTTAACTGGAGCACATTTGCTGCAGCCACATCCAAGAGCAGGGCCATTCTTGATGCCCTACAGGTGGCAGGCATTAGACAGCTAGTTTCAGAACCCACTCATGAGGGAGCAATCTTAGACCTCGTACTCTCAAATGGGGGCAGTGAGAGGATCTCAGATCTAGAAGTGGGTTGCCATCTGGGGACAAGTGACCATCAAACAGTGTGGTTCACATTAAACTCAGCTACAGAGTCAAGCCATACAAAAGTGAGGGTACTGGACTTTAGGATGGCTGACTTTGGTAAGATGGGAGAGTGCCTCAGAAAAGTACTAACAAACAGGTTAGGAGGAGGTGTGGAGCAACAATGGGGAATCATAAAAACTGCCATCACAGAGGCAAAAAAGCCTTTGTGTGAAGCAAATAAACAAATCAAAATGAAAGAAAAAGCCACTATGGTTCTCAAAAGAGGTGGCTGTGAAAGTCAGGAAGAAAAAGATAGCATTCCGGAAGTATAAGGAAACACAGAAGGAGCAGGACAGAGAGCTGTACCAATTAAGGCAGAAGGAAGCAGGAGGAAGTCAGAATAGCAAAGGCCAAACTGAGGAAAAGATAGCCAACTCAGTTAAGAAAGGAGATAAAACCTTTATAGGTACATCAGCGAGCGAGAAAGACAAAGGGAGGGACAGTGAGGCTGAATAGAATGAACAGTGGGTGGGCAGAGGGGGACAGTGAAAAAGCAGGGATACTGAACAAATATTTCTGCTCAGTATTCACAAAAGAGGAGGGGGAAGTGCCTAATCCAATTAACAGAAGCACTCTTGATAGGGGGGTCGATCCCAGTCCTTTCACAGAAGAAAGGATTCTGCAAGAACTCCTAAAACTGAAGGTGGACAAAGCAATGGGGCCTGATGGAATTCACCCCAGGATTCTAAAAGAATGAAGGGAGGAACTAGTGAAACCACTGGCTACTCTTTTTAATAAATCATGGGAGGATGGTGTGGTACCCGAGGACTGGAGGAAGGCAGATGTGATTCCCATTCACAAAAGTGGGACCAAGACTGAGGCAGGAAACTACAGACCTGTCAGTCTGACCTCTGTGGTAGGGAAAGTGATGGAGTCACTTCTGAAGGAAAGAATAGTTGAGCACCTAGAGGCCAGTGGAGCACAGGACCCAAGGCAGCATGGGTTCACAGTGGAAGATCATGTCAGATGAATCTAATAGATTTCCTTGACTGGGTGACCAAAGTAGTAGACCAGGAGGGCTGTGGACATGGCCTATCTAGACTTTAGCAAGGCATTTGACACAGTCCCACACAAAAGATTAATAGTCAAATTAACCAACCTGGGAGGGGTCCCAGGTTGGTAGCCTGGTAAAACATTGGCTGCACAACAGGACACGGAAGGTAATTGTAAATGGAGTCCACTCTGAAGAAAGAGGGGTTACTAGTGGGAAACTGCAGGTTCAGTATTGGGTCCAGTCCTTTTAATGTCTTCATCAGTGACATTGCAGAGGGACTGAAGAAAAGCATGCCTTTTGCAGATGACACAAAGATCTGCAACATGGTTGATACACAAGGAGGCATGGAAAGGATGAAAAGGACTTGGCAAGGTTGGAGGAATGGTCAGAAGTATGGCAGCTAGGATTCAATGCAAAGAAGTGCAAAATAATGCACCTGGGAAACAAGAACCCAGGGGAAGAATACACAATGGGTGGGGAAGTAGTAACAACAACAAAAAGGAAAGGGCCTGGGGGGAATCATATCAGATGACCTTAAGGTTAGCAAGCAATGTGGAGAAGGCAGTAGAGGGCTCGGGGTATACTGGGATGTATAGGAGAGGCATCAGCAGCAGAAAACAGGAAGTTGTTATCCTTCTGTACAGACAGTTGGTGAGACCCCATCTGAGTACTGTGTCCAGTTCTGGAGACCCCAACCCGCAAGGACATAGACAGGATAGAGGTAGTCCAGAGGAGGGCAATTAAAATGGTGCAGGGTCTGCAAGAGAAGCCGATGAGGAGAGACTAAAGGAGCTTAATATGTATACCCTTGAGGAAAGAAGGAGAGGGGGACATGATAGAAACTTTAGCACCTCAGTGGAATCAATAAAGTCCAAGAGGGTAGCATCTTTCAGAAAAAGAGACTTGCAAGAACAAGGAGACACAATTTAAAGATAGAAGGAGGGCGATTCAGGGGCAATGTGAGGAAGTATTATTTCACAGAGAGGGTAGTGGATGCATGGAGTAGCCTTCCTGAGGAGGTTGTGCGGTCTAAAACTGTGGGAGAATTCAAGAATGCATGGGACAGACATAAGGCAATTCTTGTGGGGGGTAGGAAGAAATAGGCTGTTGGTTAACTAGGATCTGCAGCCTATCCTGTAGGTAGAGAAATGGGCAGACTAGATGGGCCTAGCAGTCCTTATCTGCCATCAAAGTCTATGTTTCCATGTTTCTATGTTTCTATGGTATAGATGTCATTTGTAAATTTCAGAAGAGCAGTAGAGGTGCTGTGGCCTTTTCGGAAACCATGCTGTGAGCCAGATAGAAGGTTATGTTTCTGAAGATAGTCAGTTGCTTGGGTGGCCACTAGCTTTTCGAGAAATTTACTGAGCATTGAGAGAATAGCAATAGGGTGGTAGTTCTTGATTTTCTTGAGGTCACCTTTTTTGGGAATTGGAGTGACTTTGGCTATTTTCCAGATGTCAGGAACTGTGCCATGACATAGGGAAAGGTTGAAGATTTTGGCTAGGGGAGAGGCAATGAGGGGGGCAACTGCTGTCAAAAGCCTAGGTTCTAGACTGTCAGACCCTAGGCTGGTATTTTCAGGAGCAGAGAGCAGTAGATTTAGTACTTCTGCCCTGGTGATGCTCCGGAACCTAAATAGGGGATGCTTAATTAGAGGTTCAATTTGGGTTGAGGCGGTACTTGTCTGGCAGGATGTCAGGTGGCTAGTGAGATCCAAAAAATGCTGATTGAAGGAGTTTGCTATGGTCTCCGGGTTATTGCAGTGAATACCATTTAGAAGCATGTCACTGGTATGGGCCCTGGAATTGGCACCAAGGAGTGTTTTTATGGTAGACCAGAACTTTTTAGCATTGCCGGCAGCCTTTGTTAGCAGGTCTCTGTAGAAAAAGCTCTCTGCTAGGTGAATATTTCTTTTACATAAGTTTCTCTGAGATCGATACTGGTAGTAGTCGTTTGGTAACCCTGTTGTTTTGAAACATCGCCATAGTTTGTCTCTGGCTCTTAATTGCGTAAGCAGATCTTTTGTTAGCCATTTAGTCTCTGTTCCTCGAATCCGACGAGTGACACGGGGGGGCATGGGTGTCTTGAAGCAGGCTGAAGTGAGCCATGAAGTAGTCAAATGCTGCCTGGGCGTTTGTAGAGGAGTAGATGGGGGACCAGTCAATCAAGGAGAGATCATGAGTAAACTGGGTGAGGTTGAAATGGGCCATGTTGCGGAAAGTAATTAGTTTGGGAGGAGGTGATGATTTATTTGCAGCATGCCAGATGCAAAAAATAGGAGAATGATCACTTATGGCATCTGCAAGGGTGCCTGCACTTATTATGCTGTCTGGGTGATTTGTAAGGACCCAGTCAATGAGGGTGCTAGTCCGAGGGGGAGTCATGACCCTAGTAGGGTCTGTGATAAACTGGTGAAGGTTGTTACCTTGTATCATTGTGTGTGCGGATAGGTTAGATTTACTAGCCCAGTTTAGGTTGAAATCCCCCAGAATAAGGACTTCATTACGGCCGATGGTGCTGTTAATTTGGGAGAGGAGTTCGTCGAGACCTCTGCAACCACCAGCGGGAGGGTTATAAGCACAGACGATGTGTAGTTTCTTTGAGCCTAGTTGTAAGGTTGCATGGATTGCTTCGCAAGTCAGTAGTGTTGGCAATACATTGAGGGATATCACCAAATGTGGTTTGTAAGAAATGGCTACGCCACCTCCACTCTTTGCTGATGGCCTATCCTGTCTGAGGATATTGTAGCTGGGTAGACTACAGAGGGTATCAGTGGTGAAAGGTTTTAACCAGGTTTCGGATAGACAGAGTATATCCAGCTGATAAAGAGCAACCCATGCCTCAAGTTCTGTTTTATTATGGAGAAGGCTCCTAATGTTCATGTGTACAATGTGGAGGCCCTTTGAATTGCTCCAGGTCGCATCAAGGCAAGGTAGATTACTTTGAGGTCCTGGGTTTAGCTCAATATCCCCGGCTAATATTAATGCTAAGAGTGCCAGGTACCATAACTTACAGTGGATGAAGGGTGTAGGCAGTCTGAGGTGCAACGTGGATTTACATAGAGTGTAGGATAGAAGATAGATGAAATTATGGGGGATGAGTAGAGGGGAGGAGTCATGGAGCCAGCATGCTGGCGTGTGCAAAGCACAGAGCGACAAGTCATCAGGGTGGGTGAAATGATGGTATATGATTGGAGGGAAGTAAAATATAGGTAGCCACATAAGGCAGGAGAAAATAATAGTGACCATCAGAAGTGTAGTGCTGGGTCTATTTGCCATGCTTAAATTATTTAAGAGGATCATTTGGGGTGGGGGTAAGGGGAGAGTGTTTGGCAGAGTGGTATAGTTTGTGAGAGAGTTTGCAGGGAAATTGGAGTATTTAACCAGATAAACAGTGATTTCCATTACGCCCTCTAGCTTCCAACTATGATAACCTGAAAATGGTGAAGTGAGGAGATAGTTAATTTTGCCACGGGGAGTGTTATGGGCGTGGTTTGAGTCTTACTGCCCTATAAAGCTAGAGCCAGACAAGGGTGGGTGTGGTGGGGCGGGTGGGGAGCAGTCGCGAAGTGACTGCGGGGAAAGCAGCACCCGTCCACCAGCTCGCTATTCCAGACCCAATTCATTACAACTGGTGCTTCGGGCAGCGAGCGGGAGAGAAACAGACTCTAATTTCCTCAGAGCGCAGGTACAGTTTTCTAGTTTCCTCAGAGTGCAGGTAAGGTTTTTGGGCTCTTTTAAATTGGGCAGCCGCTTGCAGGAAGAAAAGGCACCAAGGTTTGAACAAAGAAAATTACCTTCTCAAAAAAAAAAATGGCCAGCTGGAATCATCGGGGAGGGGGGAGCTCCTGGGCAGAGGAGCCCTCCACACTGAAACAGTCACCTGCTTCTCAAAAAACAGCTGACTGGAATCATCGGGGGGAGCTCCTGGGCAGAGGAGCCTCCACACTGAAACAGTCACCTGCTTCTCAAAAAACGGCCGGCTGGAATCGTCGGGGGGGGGAGCTCCTGGGCAGAGGAGCCCTCCACACTGAAACAGTCACCTGCTTCTCAAAAAACGGCCAGCTGGAATCGTCGGGGGGGGGAGCTCCTGGGCAGAGGAGCCCTCCACACTGAAACAGTCACCTGCTTCTCAAAAAACAGCCAGCTGGAATCGTCAGGGGGGGGAGCTCCTGGGAAGAGGAGCCCTCCACACTGAAACAGTCGCCTGCTTCTCAAAAAATGGCCGGCCGGTCAGGCTGATTGGTCTGTAGTTCCCTGCCTCTTCTCAGCTCCCACTTTTGTGATGAGGGACCACTTTAGCCCTCCTCAAGTCTTCTGGGACTGCCACCGTCTCTAGTGATCTGTTGAATAGGGTGATCTCCAGTAATCTGTTGAATAGGGTGGTCCTTATACAACGGAAATGTGGTTAACCTTAGAATGAATTATGTTGCTTTACTCTGTATGTAATGCATGTTTTGATTTTCTAATGTATTATCTTTTGTTTTAAATCAAAATGTTCAATAAAGATATTAAACAAAAAAGCTCATAGATTATCAAAAATCTGTATTAAATTCTGTAACAGATGTAACACCCAAGACATTTTTTTCCTCTTACTAGTTATGTTGACTGTAAAATATTTTAGATGTGGAATGTATGGGGAGAATTAGAAATTGCCTCATACTGCACTCCCAGGCCTGTTGTGTGAGCATTCCTTGCTTCCATAGAGGTTGGGATGGGACCACAACAGTCCTGACCTATAAAAGGCTTTTGTTTTAGTTAAACTTCAAAAGGCTGCCTTTCATAACAAAAAAACTTGTTTTGAGTGTAATAAACAGGGCCAAAGCAGAGTGAGGAGGCACCCTAATGATTTAGGCAGCCAAGATAAGAAAGGTACCAGGCTTCAATCCATAAAACCAGTTTAGATCCCTTCTGAAAAAGAGTGGCCTCCAGAGATCAAAGGTATGGTCCAGTATTTAATTTCAGAGGCAAGTATGATGATGCAGATGTAGTGGGTCAGCCAGCTGAAGATATTTCACTGTATGTTTACTTTTAGAGTCATTTATGTTTTGAGATTTTGAATGAGCAACATCATGGATCTGACTCTGCCATAACTTACCAAATTCCTAGTTAAGGGTAACCTTCTTATACTCTACTTAGAATTTAGATAGCTTTGATTAAGGTTGTTCCAAATGGCCTTTATCTTCTCAAATATGTTTATTTTTATCTCTGTAGAAATACTGTATTCCTGAGACCTACAGCGATGTCACCACTCATGAAGCACCAGGGCAGCTATGCTCCATTTCAGGCAAATTTAAATCTAATTGAACCCTGCAGTTGGGATCCATCAAAACTGATCTGGACTTCAACCCATGTAATGTTGGCAAGGCAGAAATTAAAAGAATTTGTGGTGGCAAGTCCAAAACCAAAGTGCTCTCAAATATCAGCTACAGGTGGGTCACCCAACTGAGTGGCAGAGGCAGAGACTGATGATGAGAACTTTATGATATCTTCATGGTCTCTGTTCACGGATCTTAAAAATATCAGCTCCACTATATTCTTGCCAGACTTGAAGAAACTACTTCAGCAACCCAGGCAGACTTGAAACTAATTCAGAGCAGGGCCTAATGGAGATCACCACACAGACAAACCTGTAAAATGCAGCACTCCTCTAGCTCTTGCAGAAAGAAAAAGCTACTGCTGAGAAACTGGACAACTTGGAATCCAGGTCATGCCAAAATAATGTCAGAGTTTACAGATTATTGAAAAGGACAGAACTGGGAGACATGTCTGTTTTTATGGCCTCCTTGCTTAAACAACTATTTTGACTGTAAGCCAAGACAGTCCAAGAGCTGAAGTGGGCTCAATGAGCCTTGGTGCTGAAGCCCAAGACAGCCGAGGTTCAGCCCAGCTCGATCAATATGCAATTTTTGGACTACAGAAAAAAAAATGTCTGTCTTAAGAAAAACACTGGAGAAAAACGAAATCACATCTAGTGATCAGTATTTGTTTCTCAACCACAGCTTCACCCCCAACAGATGGATCAGAAGAGATGGATCTTAGAGGTGGTGAGCTCACTTAAGGAAAAGGGAGTGAAAGCTCAGCTATTTGTGCCAGCCCAAATTAAAATATTTGAAGAATCTGTTCCTACACTTTTCCTTAGTTTAGAAGACACAGCAGACACCATCAGAAAGCTGGGGGTCATACCTCATCTCCCACTGCAAGAGTCCAGTATTGCCAATTTGGAGAAGGAACTTTGAGCCCACACATGGACCACCCTGATGTTGAATCCCAAAGGACAGAAGAGGCAGACAAGTTCTGTGGCCACAGCCTTTAAGGAACTTTGGCAGAAGGGGAGATGTGGGGGATCACAAGACCTGGAATGAGCTGATACACAAGACTGGATGGAGATCAGACACAGGTACTTTTTGCACACTGTCTGAATACCACCATGAGATCCTTATGTACTATGGGCTCCCACCCTTTGTTGTGTAGCTACTGTGCTTCATTGGTGGAAGAAAAAAGCAAGTCAATTTTATCAGACATTTTACATACCTAGTTAAATGACTGAAGTCACCGGACTTTAAGATTTAATTTCTTCTATTGTTTACTTTGTTTATGCAAATATGCCGGTTTTTGTACGGGCACTTCATGAGGATTAAACTTGCTACAGGCCACACTGTGCAATCGTATACCATGTGCTGGGTCTTTGGGGGAGGACTTTCAACTTGGACACATAGCTGAAGTGCCATCAATGACATTAACTAAGCATTGCCCTTGGTGGGGCAACTGGCCATAGAGTGCTGCTTCCCTGGGCCAGGGGTTTGGGTGTGCTGCAAAGCTATTCTTCTGGGTAACTTGACTGGGGCCCTGTAATTCCCTAACTGACTGTCCTATGGATCACATTGCTCCCCATTGAGAATCTGGCACAGGGCTTTATTCATACTGCACCCTTGTATCATGTGTTCATAGCCTGGTGGATTTCCTTGGCTTGTGGGGTAGAAGATTGGAGGAACTCCATCCCCCATTCACCCAGGGATATCACATTTTCACACCAGATTTAAACCTGATTATAGGGGTGTGTGCACTGTGTATTCTTGATCTCACAGTGACCAAACTGTGAATCCATGGCTGGTGATGATGGTGTAGCCCCATTGTGAATGTTCCCTTCATTCGGGGGGTGGGGTGGAGGCGGCTGCCTTGCTGCTCCCTCACCACTCATCAGTTCTTTAGGATGCTCCATGATCCTGGGTATTGTGAGACATTCTCCACAGTCAACCCAGTGCATTTTCTCTTGGTGGATAGGTTGAACTAAGTTAATTACCAATCATGCTCATAATGCTATGATACTGCAGTTTACATCTATATCAGGCTGTGACAATCTAGTGAGGTGGCCTATAGATAGACATCATGAGGCCCACCACCACAGCACAGTTGAATATGGTGCATGAGGTGTGACACCTACTCAAAGAGGACCCGGGTAGTAGTGCCATCCTCCTGTTCAATGCACTTAGAATGGGTTAAAAATATATGCTTGTTCTGACATCCTGATGATGCAGTTCCTGGTTACAACTGTTTTTAAACCTTTTATTGTCTGTGAATTGGAAACATTTGAGCACTGTGTGGGTATGCATTGGCAGAGGAGGGGGGCTGTGGGTGGGGGAAGCAAAGTATCCTGATGGTTGATGATTTGAAAATTGTTTCTTATAATGTCATGTAACTTAATAGCCCTATTAAGTGGGCCAGAGTGCTGAGAGAAATAAACAGATTGTGTCAGTGGCTCTACTGAAGGAGACCCACCTTACCTTGGTGAGCACAGCAAGCTGGCCCACTGCTAGGTGTAGAAATGCTACTCAGTCTCTTATGATCAACACCCACACAGATGAGGGTTGGCCATTTTGATATGGAGGGATGTTCTGCTTACAATCACAGGGACAGCAGCAGATCCCTGGAGAAGACATGTTAGTATTGACAGGTACTACAGAGACACCACAATTCATATTAGTTATAGTTAGGGTTGAGTAGGCTGTTCAATGTTAAACCCCTATTTTTGCACCTTAATAACTTTGACATCATTTGAGGAAATAGAAATAGTAAAAAATTTTGCATGCGGTTAGGCTGTCAGAGTCTCAATACATGAAAAGTTTTGTGATGGCATCATATATGGTTTTTGAGATAAGGAGCACCAAAAAATGATAAAAACCCAATGCTTAACATTACGCATTTTGTCTCTCACCTACAGCCTAGATGTTGTGGAGTTTTTTCGTGAAATTTTCAGGTCTGAAGGGGCTCATGCCAAGGATATGCCTTTCAAATTCTTGTGTTAACGTTCAAGTTTGACAGGTAAAAAAAAACTATGACAAGTGCTTATTTTCATAATTTACCACTTGTGCTGAAAAAAAAAAACTGATTGTGTCAGCCGCCATTTTCTTCCTCTTTTTAAATTTTCAAACACTGAAAATGCATAAAAAATATCTGTCTTTAAAAATAAACACCTGGACCAAGCTAAACAGGACCCATTTAGCTAGATTCTGGTACATTAAAGAAACAAACAGCAGAATCTAACTAAATGGGTCCTATCTGAGGGCAGAAATTACAAAGTAATGCATCAAAGTTCAAAACTCCATTGAAATACATTGAACCGCACTTACTGTACCTTACTTTCTCATATCACAGTCAGCAGTTCCAGCAACAAGACATGTGTTTGATTGGAGGGTGGATCTTTGCCATGGGAGATGCTCAGGTGAGTGAGGGTGTGTGGGGGTGTGGGGGTGTAGGGGAATTTGGGGTGGTGGGTGCTGAATGGGAGGTCAGGATGGGGGGCTCAGATCAGCAAGGGACCATTTTCTTTTTTGCAAGTTATAAAAAAAACATGGATGGACATTTTTCTTTACTTCAGCTGAGCTGACAGAGTCTTCGGCAAACAAGGGTGGGTGACCTGGAGCAGAAGGGTGCACAGAAGAGGTACTGGGGGTGGGCACCCGGTCCACTTATATATTAAAAGAAAATAGACATTGGGAAGGGCAGGCCACCTGGAGGGAAGGGGGGAGAAAGAAATGGTACCAGGGTGGGCACCTAGATAGATAGATAGATAGACAAACATTTTCAATGTTTGAGAATTTCACTGCAGCCCACAACATGACTTCCAGCTGCAGCTGCATAACTCAAGAAAGTCCCACTGTTCTCATACAGAGAATGTGGGTGAACAGCTCCTCTCTGTAAGCTGTAAGCTGGGAACCCTGGATTTCTCTTGGTCAGCAGGGATTTGAATACTGTCATCTACAGGGTTCATGAGGTGGGGTAATAAGAAGGCTATGCTGCAAATTTGGTGTACAAATACAATAAAATACCCAGGATATGAGTGAATGTTGTAGTATTTCAATGTTCACTCATAACTTCACTAATTTTCAATATTTTGACTCCAAACTTTCACCATAGTCATTTTCCACACCACCTCATAAATGTGATACACCATATTCTAAATCCTGGATAAGATGTGTTTTTCACACTTCTGGTGCGAAATGACATTTTGTCCGATATACTGTAAATGGTACATGTCACAATATACTATAAATGGTACATGCAATGTCTGTAAGGCAAATCATGAAATGAGTATCTTGAAAATTTGGGGTCCAAATTAAAAAAATATGTAATTGTTAACAAATTTTGTGTGTAGTGTCAGTCTTTACCTCAGCAGGTATGCTTTGTGATTCCATGCCAGTGAATTAAATTTGGTGGTGAGCTCAGTGACCCAGCTGGATGGCGTGAGAGTGGGGGGATGGCACTGATATATGATACCCCCAGTCAGGGAATGTAAGGTGCAGGGTTGTCCGCATGGGCCAGGGTACCAAATAGTGAAGACAACTGTCCTTTTGGCATAGGGCTCTAAACTCCTGGGTGACAGAGGGCCCTGTGCATTGAATGACAAATGGACTCTTTGCCTGTGCACCTGTATCTGTGGCCATATGGAAGCACAAAGACCAGGGGGCTCTGCACTTTTGCAGCCCACCAGATAGCCTCTTGAATTCTTGATATCCATCACTGCACTTCTGTAGGTGGACAGAGTCTTCCCTTGGGGCAGGACCCAAAGGGCCCTGTGCATCTACATCTGTTCACATCGGTCCAGAGGGGATCTGAATGAATGAGAATATGATTCTACTGTCTCAGAAAGAAAGTATTCTTTGCAAAAAAACTTCATTAAAGCACCAGTTAGGGTTCAACTTAATGCCACAAAAGTAGGAAAATGGGATGTTAGGGTTTCCAACCCTAATGCCCCCCCCCCAAGCAGCAACAGGAAAAAACATTAGGGTTTTGAGTCTCCAGAGTCTTGGGGAATCAGTGGTGGGGTCTTCCTTTGGGGGTTATCAACACTAATGCCCACCCCATTTCCTGAGCAAACAACATCATACATGATCTCCTTTCTTCATGCAGTGCTTGAAGAAAGCTGCAACAGATTGTGTTGGCAACATGTGGCATGACATAGTTCTCTGCCTTTGAAGACTGTATCCCTACTGGTCACTGGCTTGCAGCTGCACCTTGTGCTTCAGATAGGAGGCTACAGGCTGGGAGAGGGGTGAGCATTAGGGTTGACAACCCCAAGGAAGACCTCACCACTGATTTGCCAAGACTCTGGAGACCCATAACCCTAATGTTTTTCCTTTTGCTAATTTGGGGGGGATTAGGGTTGGAAACCCTAATGCCAAATTTTCCTACTTTTGTGTTAAGTTGAAATCTTTTGCAAAGAAAAAAAGAAAAAAACATATATATATATATATATATATATAGTAGCACAGTAGTGCTACCATAGTTAGGGTTGAGGAGCCCTTTTAAGGTTAAAGGGTCAAATTTTACACCTTAATAACTTTGCCACCGTTCAACTGATTTGCCTGAAATTTGGAATGCACGATCAAGAACCATATACCTTAGGACTGCCAAATTTCGTACCAGTCAGATATATGACTGTGGAGTTATTAAGCATGATCTGTGCACATGTTTACGCTATCTGGTGCATTCTTTGCTCATGACTACAGGTCGCACGGTTTGCACGAGCAGTCCGAAAACTTCAGGGAACGTGCGGTCAAAAAATATTGAACGGTTCAAAAATTATTCAAAAAACAAGTTCCCATTATAAGTCGATGGGAAAAGTTAACAAAAAGTTCGACACTTTCGCAAATGCACTTTTTACAGTCACAAATGCCCCTAGTACTTTCGCAAATCCACCATTTTGTTTTCAGTTGGTGATCAGAAAAATGCTTGGCATTCAAAATTGGGACCATCTAGGGACATATTTCTTTTTGTGTTCACCTAGTCGGAGCCTGAGGATGCTAGCCATGTCTTTATTTTGGGGTTAAACACCCCAGAAATATGTTTTTCAAAGTTCTGGAAAAAGTACTTTCTCAAAGTACTTTTGTGCTCACGACAGTTTCGCAAATCTGTGCGAAAGCTTTTGCAAATCACAAAAGTACTTTGCAACACTATGGCCAAAATGATGGGAGTTCTTTGCCACCTTGCTGCAAAAGAACGGTTAGGTCTTTTGGCCTGAAATTTGGAAGGAACGCAGCCAACATCTCACAGATGTGCTTTTTGGTGGTTTGGTGAAAAAATATTGCATCGCTGCAAAGTTACGGTACTCTGAAGTTGGTGTTTTTTCCCATAGACTAACACGGTGGCATATGCTGTGCCTTTCGGGGCTTATATCTCGAAAACAATGCAAGATACAGATTTTTTGTTGTGAGCTGCATAGCCCAATGGGCTACGTAATAGCAAAATCCTAGGCAGGAAAATCATGTTTTTTGTGAAATTTAATTTTTTTTTCAACGTTGTGTGGTTGCTGAGATATTAGCAATTAAGTACTTCCAATGCTCGTTTTCAGCTTCGATGCCCATTACACAATGCATACATTCTTTGTACACACTGTGTTTCTCTATGCACCTGTTCGGCAAAAACAGGGTATGCGCTTCCGTTACTGTTCAAGTTACTGTTTCAACTTGCGTTTCTGTCCCTGTTTGTGTTTACGTTCCTGTGTACGCCACCGTGTGCGTTACCCTTTGCATTGTCATTTGTGCTTGTGTTTTCGTTACTGTTACCATTTACGTTTACACTACTGTTTCTCTTTGTGTTTTTGTTTGTGTCACCGTGCACATTGCCATTTCTGTTTATGGCAGCCCTTTCATTTGTGTTTCCTTTTCTCTTTCATTTTGCGTCTTCCTTGCTGTTACTGTCACTGTTACCATTTACATTTACAATTCCTTTACTGTGCCCATGCACATTACGGTTTGCATTTCCATATACGCTTATGTTTCCTTTTGCATCTCTGTTTGCTTTGGTGTTGTTGTTGCTGTTACCGTTACCATTTGCATTTACAATTACGGTACTGTGCCCGTGCACGTTTCGGTTTGCATTTCCGTACGCGCTTCTGTTCCTGTTTCTGTTTCTGTTTCCTTTGGCATTATTCTTCCTGTTATCTTTATCATTTGCATTTACAATTCCGGTACCGTGCCGGTGCGCGTTACAGTTTGCGTTTATGTGTGCACTTGCATGCGCGTTTCCATTTCCATTCTTTTTGCTGTGACACTTAATATTTCCATTTTAAATACCACTGCCATCACTGTTCGCGTTACCAGTTGTGTTTTCATACACGCTTCAATGTCCATTTGCATCACTGTTCGCTTCAGTGTCACTTTGTACTTGCGTTTCTATTAACGTTTCCTTTACCATTTATGTTTGCATTACCATGTGTGCCACTGTTGTCGCTTCTGTTTGCGTTGCTGTTCTTGTTACTATGTCACAAGACATCACATGGCGGGGCCTCGCGCTCCCGCTGCCGCATTACATTCACTATTTCACATCATCATTCTAAAAAAGAAGGGAAATTAGAAGCAAAAAACTCAGTTTAATGCATCAGTTAGGGTTGTTCCACAGTGACAAAAGCAAGGAAATTCGGTGTTAGGGTTGAAAACCCCCCTTGGACCCTCCACAGACCACCCCCCAACTGGCATCATGGTGCGCCATGGGGTCATCAGTCCTAACTCTCACCCCATTTTCCTACACCTCAGATTCTTTACACATGTGATGGAGTATGAGTTAGGACCAGTGACCACATGGTACACCACAATGCTGGTTGGGAGGATGGGCTGTGGGGGTCCAAGGGGGGTTTTCAACAATAACACTGAATTTCCTCACTTTTGTCGCTGTGGAACAACCCTAACTGATACATTAAATGGAGTTTTTTGCCTGTAATATATACATATATATATATATATATATATATATATATATATATATATATATATATATATATATATATATATATATACAGTATATAGGATATGCAATGAAATGAGTGGAATACGTGATTTACCTGCACAAGAGCAGTTTGACCTCGGGTAACCTTACGAGTGGCATCAGCCATTTGTGAGGTGTCCCAAGGTCAAACTGCTTGAGTGCAGATAAATCATGTATTCCATGAGTTTTGCATTGCATTTCCAATTTATGCAACAGGGATGAAGTTTTCTGGATGCTGTTTTTATTAATCTTTAGTATAGTTTGAGTTTTATTTTTTAATAAAATAGAGGAATTATTTTACTTATTCTTGCTTAGTTGGGACTGGTTGCCATGGTGTGTTTGGTTGCTGTGCAGCTGACATCCAGACCGTAAGAGTGCAAGTTTTTATTGGGTGTTTTAGTATGTGGGAGGGACAGATACTTATGAAAACATGGTGGCTCAGTTTCTCGCTTAGCAAGAGTCAGAGAGTGCCACTGTGCTATTTTTTTTTGGGTGGTTTTATTTATTTATGTTTCTATAAAGTAATCATTTATCTGGTTGATTCTGCTTTTACTGTCTGCTTGCGGATGTGTGGTGCATAGTGGAGAAGGGAAATGTCGCAGTGTGTGGCTGGCAAATTGGACAGGAGCAGAATGGAGAAGGAACCCATGTGGAAGAAAAGCATGGTGGTAATGGAGCAGACCGTTTTATTTACTTTTCAAGGTCAGTGACTGGTTGTAGGTCTGTTTTGTTTCTGTGATAGATTTGTTTAAAAAGTCTATTTTTGCCCAATGGAGTGAGGAGCATCAAACAGATAAGTGAGGGAGCAAACAAATGAGTGGACGGGCAGGGGCGGGATAGGAAGCTTGTACCATATTGGTTTTAGATGTTTGAAAAAAGAAAAGAACAATTGTTTCAGGGAACAAAAGGGAAACTGTGGCTCTTGGTAGGGAGAGTGGGAAGAGTTTTTGTTTTAAATTACTGTGTGGTAGATGGGATGGCTGAGGGGCTAACAGGAATGAGAAGTAGTGTCAGCAGATGGCCGGAGAGGTGGTGACTGACTGTAATGAAACTGAAAGTAAGGGTAAGGGTAACTAGTGCTGATAGGAGGTAGGATTATTAATGTTAGGATGTTAAATAAATCATGGCTGATTGACGTTAAGGTGTTAAAAAAATGGGTGGTTCCATGATTTATTTAACACTCATGAGAATAAACAGATTTATTTAACTGTTTTGCTGTCCACTCCTATTGCATTAATATATTGTAGGGGCACCTACAGTTAGGGTTGAGTAGCCTGTTTAATGTTAAACCTCAAATTTTGCACTGTAATAACTTTGCAATCTTGCAACAGATTTGCGCAACATTTGGTATGTTCTGTCCTGTTGGGCAGGTCTCTTCACATGACAAGTTTTGTTCCAGTTGGATGAGCAGATTCTGAGATCTGAATAGTGTCAAAAAGTTAAAAGTCAACATTTGTTGCAGTTTTTTCCTCATTGCCTTGCACCCAGATGGTGTGGAATTTTGGTGTGATTTTTTTTTGGTAGAAAGAACTTGGGTAACAGAACTGCCAGTGTTTGTTTGGTGCAAAAATGTTAACCTGTTTTAAAGTTATTCAGTTTTTAAGTTCCCATTATTTCCTATGGGAAGTTCATTTTTCAGGAAAGAGGTAAAAAGTTCAACAAAGGACTTGATCTCGTGAAAAAGGATTCAATCTTGGGGATCATTTTCTTTTTCATGACAACAAAATCCTTTCTTATGAGAGAAAATTCCTTTTTTGTGAGCAGCCATCTTGTTTTTTTTCTTCCACCAACTAAAAAACAGGGAAAATACATAAAAATGTTGTCATTTTAAAACACAAACATCAGAACCTAAGTAAATGAAACCCATTTAGCTAGATTCTGATGTTTGTTTTCAGAATGCCCACAAATAGTTTTCTGGGCACCCAAAATACTAGGTGCCCAGCTTTGAGAGAGGAGCACTTCCCATGTGTTCTCTGTATAAGACAAAAAAGAAAACTTCAGCTGCCTGTTGTTATTTCATGTACCTTGGCAGAGAAAAGTGATCACAATCCCCACAACATAGCAAGCTTGCTAAAGCCATGATCCCCCAATCCCCAATCCATGATGCAATTGTTCCCTGGTGCTCCCATGTCCACTTGAATCCTAGTCCTTGAGTGATGATGATGATGACTCATGGCTGCTATTCTTCTGTCTACTGTCTGTTCAAGGTTTTCCAATCCCAACCCCTGGTGCACAGAACAAAGCTCCAATATTCCCCATAGTCCCGCACCACAGAGAAAAGTGATCATGACTCCCCTAAACTAGCAAGCCTGTTCAAGCCACAATCCCTGATTCCCATTCCACAATCCATGAAGCAGTCATTTCCCATTCATCCCACCTTGATGTCTGATCACTGATCCCCGATGCAGGCTGCTGGGAACTGGAACACTGCAGCTGAAGGGCACAGATAAGAATTCATTCAGCAGCATTTACTGAAGTAAGTGTACCATGCCATTGTTGGGGAATTTAAAGTTTTATTAAAAAACATTAAGGCTGCTACTAAGGCTGATAACTGAGTTTCTCCCTGGAGACTGTATGGCTACTGTATGTATGGCAGCATAACAGAAAATCAGTGATCTTGCATCTGTGAAAAGCCTCCTATGTCCCAACATGAAATTACTGAAAATTACTTTAAGAGAGTATGCTGGCAGTGCTGAATCTGTGAAATATTTAAAACACAGAATATATTACTTCTGCAGTATTCTCTGGTGTCTAGTGGTGTCCCCACCCTCAAATCACCACCTTTCTGGTGTCTAGTGGCACCCCATCCTGAAATTGCATCCCCATAATTACTGTTGAATTCCCTGGTGTGTAGTGGCACCCCCACCCTCCGATCGCCATCCCCATATTTTTTTTTAATTCCCTGGTGTCTAGTGACACCCCCCACACTCTGATCACCATCCCTAAAATTTCTGTTTAATTCCCTGGTGCCTAGTGGCACCCACCACCCTCCCATCCCAGAAAAAGCCTGAAACAAAGAAAATGGTCCCTTGATGTTTTTTTTTGGTTACCTGAAACAAAGAAAATGGTCCCTCTGACCCTCTCCCCCATCCCAATCCTCCAGCTGAGCACCCACCAACCCACACCCCCTTACCCTATACTTACCACTGGAGGTAATAGGCTATCATATTCTGTGGACTAAGACATGTCTGCACTCTTCAAAGCTGAACCATCAACTAAGGAATAAAAGTAAGTGCCCTATAATGTATTTCAATGGTGTTTTGAACTTATGTTCATAACGTTGTCATTTTTTGGAATTTTTTCACCAAATTTTCACCATGGCCTTTTTGGAACCCAACCTCATAAACACTATAACTGTTGTTTCATTAATCAGGCCCAAAAGGTTATTTTGCAGTTGCTGCTTGAAATCACCTTTTGGGAACAAATAACACAATTTCATTGTCATTGTTCATAAGGTGGAGTCCCAAAAAGCCATGTTGAAAAGTTGGTGAAAAAATTCCTAAAAATTGTTGAGTTATGTGCGTTCATTGAAATTTTGCTATGCACATGCAAAACTTTGTAATTTTCAATGCTGTATTTTGACTCCAAATTTTCAGCGTAGCAATTTTTCACACCACCTTAGGAACAGTACAGCTGTAATTTTTCACATCCTGTCTGAAATGCGTTTTTGTACCTGTAGCTCAGAATGGTGTTTTGGCACGGATTTGAAAATTTGCACCTATGGAGTTTATGAGTTGGGGTCATAAGATTACTCTTTTGAAAATTTGAGGTCAAAATATTAAAATATACCAAAGTCATGACCATTCATTGCAATTTCACTACACCTGCTTGTAACTTCAGAAATGTTAAATATTTTTACCACACATTCTCAACATAGCCTTCTTATTACCCCACCTCATGTATGTCACAGCTGTCATTTTTCAAATCCTGGCCAAAATGTGTTTTTGCACCTGTGGCATGGAATGGCATTACAGTTACGCAGAATTACATTTTGGCAGGGATTCAAACATTTTCTGTACCGGGTACATGAGGTGGGGTAATAAGATGACTTTGCTAACAGTTTGGTCACTGTTGTCCTATAAACAGAAGTGCAGGGCTGAGAGGGCTCTTTGCTTCCACAGCTACATACATATACGCATCTTTGGAAGATAGGCGTGCAGGGTCCAAAGGACCCAGCGCTCCCACAGTTAAATAAGGATACTATCATACTATCTCAAAAAATAAGGAAACAGGTTGCAAAAACTTTGTTAATGCTCCAGTTAGGGTCAATGTGACAAAAGTTGGGAAATAAGGTGTTAGGGTTTCCCTAACACCCCACCCTCCCAAACCATGCAGAAGAGCAGGTGTGGGGTGTGCCTTGGGCTTCTCAAGCCTAACACTCACCCCATTCTCAAAGTCTACACTTATGACCTTATTTACAGATGGAATGGGGTGAGCACATACTGACTCTCCTGCCTGGTATGTGAGGGTGGGGTGTTAGGGAAACCCTAATGCCTCATTTCCCAACTTTTGTCACTTTGACCCTAACTGGAGCATTAACAAAGTTTTTTGCAACTATATATATATATATATATATACACACACACACACACACACACACACACACACACACATATATATATATATATATATTATTTGCAAAAAGCTGTGTTAATACACCAGTTAAGGTAACTAAACACCACAAAAGTAGGGAAATGTGGTGTTAGGGTTTCTAAGCCTAACACTCCATCCCCACACCTCTAGCAGCAAAAGGAAAAAAAAAATATTAGGGTTTTGGATCTCCAGAGTCTTGGCAAATCAGTGGTGTGGTCTTCCTTGGGGGTTGTCAGCCCTCATGACCACCCCATTACATGAGCAAACAACACCACACATGATCTCCTTTCTTCACGAAGGGCCCACAGGGCCCTGCATGAAAGAAGGTACAACAAATTGTGTTGGCAACCTGTGGCAAGAAATACTTCTCTACCTTTAAAGAATGTATCAGTATGAAGCAGTGGCTTGGAGCTGTACCTTGTGTTTCAGATTGGAGGCTTGGGGCTAGGGGAGGAGGGGAAAGCATTAGGGTCTGCCAAAACCACAAACAAATTGTCAGCATAGCCTTGTTATTACCCCACCTCATGAACCCTGTACTAAAAATTTTCAAATTCCACTGAAAAGTCATTCTGCAGGATTGAAACATCATCCCGACCCATGCCACAGGTGCAAAAACACATTTTAGCTGGGATTTCAAAAAAAAAATGACAGCTGTCATGTTCATTAGGTGGTGTAAAAAAATGGCTATGTTGAAAATTTGGGGTAAAAATATTTAAAATGATCAAAGTTACAAGAAAGCATAGTAAAATCTTAATGGGGCCTATGCATGAATGTGCGGAGTAGCCACAGCATGTAGCCACTCTGCACCCATTGAGCCCCCCAAGCAGAATGCATGAAACATGGCATGCAGCTTCTAGGCACCTGATCCCCTGGACGCACGGACAGCAACACTCCAGGAGCGGGCTGGGGGGCATGCCAGCACTACATGCCATGCACCAAGGTGTGTAGTGCTGCACACTGGGGGGCATGGGGTGGTGCCTATTATGCCAGTAGGAACCCTGTGGTAAGTGCCCTACATGCCCGACCCCATGCACATGGCTTTCCCAGCACCATTACCCTAAAAGATCCCAGCCTTGACACAATGCAGTCCTGTCTCTGAATGCAAGAACACCCCCCATGCACACACACATGCACAGTGCATCCCTGACACTGATCTGTGATAACATCCCCCCAGTACCCATCTGTTCTGACTCCATTGTACAGTAGGCAGACCCCAACCCATGTACGGTCTAGCCCCATGGTATGTGAGCCAACCCCCCATCACATTGCATCCCCATCCCAGACAGCTTGCAGGCACCTGCCCCACACATTGTAGCCCCATCCCCTGTCCAGGATATCACTTCCCACCCCATCACAGATCAGCCCCGAACTAGGTACTGCAAGACAATCGCAGCCCCCTGCACCCACACACACACACACACACACTCCATGCCACCAACAGGACTCCCCCGTCCCAGTGCCCATGCAGTACCACTGGTTGACAGTGGACCCCCCCACCCAGCTGCAGCACTGACAACCCCCCTCCCGATACCTTTCAGTCAGTGCCATGGCACAGGATGGGCGGCACAGCCCTCTTCACACTTCAATGGCTGACAGCCATCCAAGTGCTGCCAGGCGTGCTTCACCTATAAATAGCAGCACACTCCCAGAAGCACTTGGACAGCTGGTGGCCATGGAGGTGTGAGGAGGGCTGTGCCGCTGGCTGTCCTGGGCCACAACACCGACAGGCAGATATGGAGTTGGGGGGGTGTCAATGCCACAGGGTTGGGAGAGACCACTGAACACCAATGAGGGTGTTGGGGTTGTTCAATAAATCAATCAATCAATATTTTATTTATAAAGCACCTTTCAAAATCAAGGCGCTGTACAACAATAAACCACAATATATAAACAACAACAGTATAAAATTATTTAAAATCAGTCTGGGTAAGCCTGGGAAAATAAATACATTTTTAGCATAGTTTTAAAACTACTGATGGTCAGGCATTCTCTTAACTGATGAGGTAGAGAGTTCCACAGGGTTGGTGCTGCAAATGAAAAAGTGCGAGCCCCAGAAGTTTTCAAATGAACCCTGGGAACCTCTAGCAATCCCTCATCAGCAGATCGGAGAGGATGACTGGGGGAGTAGGGAGTCAAGAGATCTATCAGGTAGTCAGGTCCCTGTTCATGTAGGGCCTTTAAGGTAAGCAAGCCTACCTTATAGGTGATCCACCACTGAACTGGTAACCAGTGCAGCTCGTGCAGCACAGACATAATATGACAGGTCCTAGAAGTGCCAGTCAGCAGCCTGGCCGCAGCATTCTGCACTAGCTGCAAGCGGTGGATATCAACCCCAGATAGCCCTAGGTAGAGGCATTGCAGTAGTCAAAATGGGTACTAATGAAGGCATGGACCAATGTTGGAAGGTCACCCAGAGAAACCAGGTTTTTCACCCGGGCGATATTGCTTAGATCGTAAAATGAGGATTTAATGACAGCCGACACCTGAAATTTCAGGGTCAGACCGTCATCAGCAATAACGCCCAGGTTACGCACCTGGTCTGGTCTGAGGCAATTAGTCAGACACCATCAAGCCATAGGACCAACACGTACCCATCCCTCAAACCTGCCCCAGGTGACCCAGGTCCACAATCAACACTTCAGTCTTATCTGGATTCAGTCTCAGCCAGTTCAAATTCATCCAGTCTTTTATCTCGGAGAGGTAGGTATTTAGCACAGAGACTGCATCAACCTGTCCAGGAACAAAAGACATATACAACTGAGTATCATCTGCATAGCAGTGAAAACTCAAGCTGTATTGTCTGATATCTCCCAATGGCAGCATATACACTGCGAACAACATGGGTGCCAATATGGAG
Source organism: Neoceratodus forsteri (assembly GCA_016271365.2). Lineage (NCBI taxonomy): Eukaryota > Metazoa > Chordata > Ceratodontiformes > Ceratodontidae > Neoceratodus > Neoceratodus forsteri. The sequence goes on along the minus strand of CM028136.1, from coordinate 432,329,781 downwards.
CCCTGCAGCACTCCGCAGGACAGGGAGATGGCGTCAGAGGAATACATTCCAGTGACCACCCTCTTTGACCTGCCTGTGAGGAAAGATTAAAACCATTTGAGGACTTTGCTCAACAGTCCACAAAGGAACCGCAGGGTCTCCAAAAGCACCCCATGTTCCACAGTGTGAAAGCCTGTTGAGAGATCAAGAAGGACCAAGATGGTACAAGCCTTTCAATCTCTCACCATTAGGAGATCATTGAGTACCCGAACAAGGACAGTCTCAGTGCTATGCCTCTTCCTAAAACCAGACTGGAGAACTTCATAAACACTGTGAGTTACAAGATGATCGGCCAGCTGCAACACAACCACCTTCTCAATAACCTTCCCCACAAAAGGAAGGTTAAAATCAGGTCGGTAGCTAGCTGGATCATCGGGATCCAAGGAGGGTTTTTTAAGGAGTGGTCGAATGACCTCCTCCTTTAGGGGGTTTGGGAAGACTCCTTTCCAAGGATCTCCATACAATTTCAGCTAGGATCAGGCAGATAACATCTACACAACCCACTAATAGGTGAGTAGGGCCCGGATCCAAATTACAACAGGTTGGGCACAAAGTCTGAAACATAGAAACATAGAAACATAGAATTTGATGGCAGATAAGGACCGCTTGGCCCACCCAGTCTGCCCATTTCCCTACCTACTGGATAAGCTGCAGATCCTAGTTAATCAGCAGCCTACTTCTTCCTACCCCTTCCCCCCAGAACTGCCTTATGACTATCCCATGCATGCTTGAATTCCACCACTGATTTTGACTCCACAACCTCCTCCAGAAGGCCGTTCCATGCATCCACAACCCTCTCTGTGAAAACATACTTCCTTAAATTACCTCTGAACCGCCCCTCTATCTTCAAATTGTGCCCTCTTGTTCTTGCACACCTCTTTTTTTGAAAGATGCTACCCTCTTGGACTTTGTTGATTCCCTTGAGGTACTTGAAAGTTTCTATCATGTCCCCACTCTCCCTTCTTTCCTCGAGGCTATACATATTAACCTCCTTAAGTCTCTCTTCATATGTCTTCCGGTGCAGACCCTGCAACATTTTAGTTGCCCTCCTCTGGACAGCTTCCATCCTGTCTATGTCTTTGCGGAGACTGGGTCTCCAGAACTGCACACAGTACTCCAGATGGGGTCTCACCAGCTGTCTGTACAGAGGGATAATAACTTCCTGTTTTCTACTGGTGATGCCTCTCCCTATGCAACCCAGTATTCCCCAGCCCTCCTTGCTGCCCTCTCACATTGCTTGCCCATCTTTAGGTCATCTGATATGACTACCCCCAGGTCCCTTTCGATTTTTGTTGTTGTTAGTATCTCACCCCCCATTGTGTACTCTTCCCCTGGGTTTTTGTTTCCCAGGTGCATTACCTTGCACTTCTTAGCATTGAATCTAAGCTGCCATACATTTGACCATTCCTCTAACCTTGCCAAGTCCCTTCTCATCCTTTCCACCCATCCCTGTGCATCAACTCTGTTGCAGATCTTAGTATCATCTGCAAAGAGACATACTTTTCCTTCCAGTCCTTCTGCAATGTCGCTTATAAAGACATTGAAGAGGACCGGTCCTAATACTGAACCCTGTGGTACCCCACTAGTAACCCTCCTTTCTTCTGAGTGGACTCCATTTACTATTACTCTCTGTGTCCTATTCTCCAGCCAATTCTTTACCCAGGCTGTCATCTTGGGACCCACTCCCAGGCTGGCTAACTTGTATATTAATCTTTTTGTGGGACTGTGTCAAATGCCTTGCTAAAGTCTAGGTAGGCCATTTCCACAGCCCCTCCTGATCTACTACTTTGGTCACCCAGTCAAAGAAATCTATCAGATTCGTCTGGCATGACCTTCCCACTGTGAATCCATGCTGCCTAGGGTCCCAGCCCTCTGGCCTCTAGATACTGACAATTCTTTCCTTTAGAAGTGATTCCATCATTTTCCCTATCACTGAGGTTAAACTAACAGGTCTATAGTTTCCTGCTTCTGCCTTGCTCCCACTTTTGTGAAGGGGAATCACATCTGCCCTTCTCCAGTCCTCGGTACCACCCCATCCTCCCATGATTTGTTAAAAGGTAGTCAGTGGTGTCACTAGTTCTACCCTTAGTTCTTTAGAATTCTGGGATGAATCCCATCAGGCCCCATTGCTTTGTCCACCTTCAGTTTTAAGAGTTCTTTCAGAACCCTTTCTTCTGTAAATGGGCGGTATCAACTTCTGTATCCAGAGTGTTACTACTGTTTGTTTTATGTACCTCCCCTCTTCCTTTGTAAATACTGAGCAAAAATATTTGTTTAGTATCTCTGCCTTTTGCAGTCTCTCTGCCCACCCTCCTCCCTTTATTAAGCTTCACAATCCCTCCCTTGGTCTTCCTTCGCTCCTGATGTACCTATAAAAGGTTTTATCCTTCTTAACTGAGTTGGCTATCTTTTCCTCGGTTTGGGCCTTTGCTGTTCTGACTGCCTTCCCAGCCTCCTTTGCTTTAACTGATACAGTTCTCTGTCCTGCTCCTTCTGCGATTCCTTGTACTTCCTGAATGCTTTTTCTCTTGAACCTTCACTGCCACTTCCTTTGAGAACCATAGTGGTTTCTTACATCGTCTTGTTTTGTTTATTTGCTTCACACAAAGGCTCGTTACTCTGTGATGGCAGTTTTATTATTCCCATTGTTCTTCCACCCTCCTTCCTGCCCATTTGCTAGTGCGTTCCTTAGGCACTCACCCATTTTGCAAAGTCAGCCCTCCTAAAGTCCAGTACTTTTGTCTTTGTATGGCTTGACTCTATTGCTGTGTTTATTGTGAACCATACTGTTCGATGGTCGCTAGTTCCCAGATGGCTACCCACTTCTACATCTGTAATCCTCTCACCATCTCCATTTGAGAGAATCAAGTCTAATATTGCTCCCTCTCGAGGGACTCTTCACAATGTCCATGAATTCTGGTCAGCTGAAATCAGTGCAGACAGACCGAGTGCTCACTACCTTCCATCGACCTCCACAACCCCTCATAGGGGGAGCCAGGCCGATTCTGGCCCTGATGCTAGCAACCTTATCTGCGAAGAACTGAGCTAGCTCATCACACTTATTTTGTGAAAATGCTCTTCTGAACTGAAGACAGACTGGATTGCACAATCTGTAGGCAGTTTGAAAGAGCTGAGCCGGTCAATTTTGCAGAACAGAAATCTCCTGGACAGGAACTCTGCCTTCTTACAGGTGATTTCTGATTGATAGCCCTCATAATGTTCCATCAATCTAAGTCTGTCAGCATCAAGGCCAGACTTCTGCCATGCTCTCTCCAGCCTTCAACCAACCGGCCTCGACTCCTTCAAGAACCCATCATACCAAGGGGACCTTGGGTGAAGAGTGAGTGGTTGAATGCAAACAGCAGCAATCAAGTCCAAGACATCTCCCACTGCCTTATTATAGGCTAGTACTAGATCCCCCAGACTTGTGCTTTCACTCAGCAATCCCGATAGGTCAAGAACCGCCAACAGACCATCTGGGGTAACTCCCCTTAAAGGGTGGTACCAGACCATCTCCGAAGGGGTAGGTCTATTTGGAGGGCCCCAAAACTGAACCCTATGGTATGATGGTCAAACCAACCGACTGGTTCCACCCTCAAGTCAGAGATCTCCATCACCAGGAGGAACAGCAGATCCAATGAATGATCTCCTATATGGGTAGAGGAGGTAACAACCTGTGTAAAGCCCAGCATTGTCATTAGCTGGTGTTGGGAAATGTTGTAGTGTCATCTATTTTGGCCACATGTGGTGACCAGGATGGGCATGCTGTGCCACTGACATGGACGTGGTGGGGGCAGAGGCAGCTATTGCACACTGATGGTGGTGCTGGGGTACCAGGATCAGGGGTTGGAGTTGTACAGCTGAGGCACCACTGAGTGTGTAGGTGGAGTTACCCCACTCAGCACAACAGGGACTGGGCATGCCCTTGGGGGGGTGAGTGGCTTTGATGGGGTTGGGCTGGGCCTGTGTTGGGGGGTTACTGTTGAGGGGAGTACTGTACTATGGGGTCCAGTATCGAGTAGGCAAGGATTGCTGGACATCAGGGCAGGGCTGCGTGGGTCCAGGTGCTGGCTGGAGGTATTCACACATCTGGACACATGCCTGCTTGTGCGAGGGATCCATTCCTAGGCCTGGGACAGACATCTCATTGGATGCCCGCCTGGGTCCACTACTCTGCTTCCAGCTGCCCTATGCATTCCTGCACACCGGGGGGGCAGGCTATGGTCAGGTGCCCTGCAGGTGTGTGTGGTTGTGCATACTGCACACCCTGCACCTCTCTGGGTCTGCAGAGCTATGTGGGCAGGATACATACCTCCAGCAAGCATTTCCCATCTGTTCATGCATAGGACCCAATGTGTGCACATACCTTTGCCAATTTTATATATTGTGACCCCAAATTTTTAACATAGCCTGATTATGACCCCACCTCATGAACAAGGGTTGTGAAAATGTTTAAATCCTGCCCGAAAATTGATTTCACCAAGTGACCAAGAAATTGGCTTTTGGCCCAGATTTGCATAATTCCACTCTCATCATTCATGAGGCGGGGTACCAAGAACACGATGTTGAAAATTTGAGCTCAGAATATGCAAAAATGGCAAAGTTATGCATCAAAGTTCAAAACCCCATTTAAATACATTGAACAATACTTACCTCAGTTCCTCATATTGCAGTCAGCAGTTCCAGGAGCAAGAGGTGTCTTCAATCAAAGAGTTGAAGAGAGAAATATACATTAATTATGGGGACAGCAATCATAGGGTGGGGGTACCACCAGACACCAGGGCAAGACAAAAAAACTAGTAGGGATAGCGATCAGAGGATGGGGGGGTGCCACTAGACACCAGGAAAAGATACATTAACTATGGAGACAGCAATCAGAGGTTGGGGGTGCCACTAGACACCAGGGCAACATTACATACAGAAAGGGACAGGAAAGGGGTGGGGGAGTGCCACCTACATCAGGGAAATAGCAGCTCACTGCTCTCATTGCAGCTTGCAGCACAAGTTCCAGCTGTGACTGCAGGAGTCAAGAAAGTTCTGCTGTTCTCACACAGAGAACACGGGTAAATGGCGCCTGTCACTAATCTAAGCACCCTGGATTTTATGTGCCCAGAAAAGGTATTTCTGGCAACTTAGTAAAAAAACAAACACCAGAATCTAGCTAAACCTGTCCTATTTAGCTAGGTTCAGGTGTTAGTTTTAAAATACATCATTTCTATGTATTTTTAATATTTGTAAGTTTGAAACACTTTTCTTGGTTTGTGAACCAGTATTTTTTTAGTTCGAATCAAAAACAAGTGGTTTGAGCCAGACATTGCTTAGGAGCCATCATCAATGTGTGACATATAAAATTTTGGCAGAGTATTCCATAAACAGACTATAAATGTTTGCTTAGGGAAAGCATTTACCACCAGGGATGTTTTAGTTTTGTTGAAACTATCCCTTTACAAGTTGTTTTCCAACTTCAATAGCAACAGAAATAAAGAAACAGGGTGGCAGCTGTCATGAACCACGAAACAAAGTGGTTAGTGAGACCCATTTTGGGTTCATGATACAGTACAGAACATTAAATCTGTGAACCAAAAAACACTTTCACGAACCAGAAATTTCTCATTCATATGGGGCATCTATTTTTTTAAATGCTTAAAACTCAAGAACCGTTTAATATTTTTTCACCAAACCTTCGAAAGGCACTACCTCAGTACAGAACACATGTACCCTGAAAGTTACATGCAGAAATTCAGTACTGTGTAGCCTGTACATAAGTGAAAAAAAAACATGTTAAGTATAGGGGAAAATGTGACAATTTTCTGAGTGTTGACATTGACAGCAGTACTACATTTGGCAACTGCTTTGAAGACAACAACTTCAGGAAGCACTGACAAAGTAAAATTGTTTGCCCCATCAGTAGGAGGGCTTTTAAGGTTTCAGGTGATAACGGTGAACACAAAAGGATGAGGATGAAAATGGCGAAAGGAAAACAGCACAGCCACATTGGGCGAGTGGCAAAACACAGCGATCGCCAAAACCACAAAAACAGTGCAATAGTGACTTTCTCCAGGGGGTTTTGCTTCCCCTTACCCCTCTTACTAAATATAACCAACTCCAGGGGGACGTAACTCGAGGAAGGGGAAAAAGCTGTATTTCATCATTTTGGTGATCGCTATTTTTTGCCACTCGCCCAATGTGGCTGCCCTGGTTTGCTTCATCGTTTTCATCCTTGCCTTTTTTGTGATCATTGTCTTCACGGGATACCATTTTCAGTAACCACAGTGACTGTAAATGCTTTGTGGGAAGTCAAGTATGTGAAAGTTTCTCCCCCTGCAGTAGCAATGTTTGAAAGGGTCTATGATAGTAAATGTTTTGTTGAGTGCAGTAGTAGGAGTTTCAGGTAACAAGGCAATGTCCAAGAAGCAAGTTGGCTGCCAAAATGAAATTTCTGAGTGTGAAGAGAGTGAATTGATTTCTGTAAATTTGTTTTTGAAAACAGGTTTGCTAGCAGTTTATCCGTGAGTTATGGCAGGATTTACTCACTGTTAAAAATACCATGTGGCCGGCCCAGTGGTGCTGAGGGTTGAGACACTGGATGCCACACCTTGCTGTATGCTGGCGACCCGGGTTCGGGAATGGACTCGGGTTGGTGGGGGTTGGTGGGGTGAGGGAGGATTGAGCATCCCAGTGGATGCTGTCCTCCCTCTGGGGTGGGATACCAGGGGTGCATCTAGCACCCGACACCCCTGAAGCCTTTGGATGCATGGGCTCTACTGAAGTCGGGGAGGGGGACACTGTTTCATGGGTGGCTGTTGACAAGCATCAGCATGTTGTCAAGCCTGGACGTAAGTCCTATGCACAGGTGTCCCAGGGGAATGGGAGAAAAAACTGGAAAAAATGTAACACCCTGGCCTATGAGCAGATGAAGATGGGATGCCATGGGGATTGCTCTGGCAGACGGAGTAGGAGGAGGTACGAGGCCTCCTCTGAATGCCGTGGAAGCCAGGCAAATAACAAAAAAAAAAAAATGACATCTGACCAATCAGATTACAGAAATGTTTGCCCTCATTGTATAACATTGTTTAACCATGTGATTAAGTAAAAAGTGTATTTTATCTTGCGCACTTAGGGCTTGTTCATCAGTTTATAAGCACATTGTTATATACTATTGGTTGGGGAGGTGTGTTAGTTACATGGAAGTGGTGGTAGGCCTGTTACATGGGATTTGTAATTTGGTTGTATTATTAGCATAATTAAGCATTAAGGCATGACCACGGTTTGAGTTAGCATCAGCTAATCTAACCCTAAGGGAGTCATGATGCATGAGGTGCAGCCGAATCATTTATGCCTCAATGTATCATAATGATCATGTTTGTACTTTTTGTACCAGATTTGGGCCGTGCCATCCCTGACAATGTGACATTAGTCCCAGGGAAGTTTTACAAGAAAGAAAGAAAGAAAGAGTGAGTTAGAGTAATAATGGTACGCTAACCATTGCAATGCTGTAATGCTACAGCACAGTGAAACTGAAATGCAGCTTATTTTTTAATCAGCAGTGCAACGAAATGGGGCAAAACATTTGACCCTACATTTTTTTTAACTTTAAAAGATTCCAGACATCTTCCAGTTTAATGTGGTGGTACAATTTTTAATTCCACTAAAATCTGAGAATTCTGTAATTGTGTGAATAAATTTTTGTCTCAAGAAAAAAGATGGCTGCCACGTTTTGCATAGAAATAGAAAAGACTCATAGTGCACAGCATAGGATGTACCTAGACAAGTACAATTGACAGGTATGCTAATATGTGTTTTTATTGTAGAGGAAGCTAGATTTTTGGGAAAAACATTTTCATTGCACTGGTGCTTGAAATTAATGTTGTAATAGCTTAAATTAAATAAAAATTGCTGTACATTATGGTCTTCTGCCATGAACACAGTCCTTTAGAATGTGAGCCAGCCAGTCTGGATGCTCTGGGCATGACTGTCAAAGAGTCAGTAGATTGCCGCAATTTGCAGCAATCCAGGGCTGTGGTAAACTCCGGGTGCATGAGGGACCCTGTGCCCAACTCTGTAAAAACAGGGGCCCCTGCACCAAACACCTAGCAGTTGCTGCACCTGTAGGCAAGCACCAAACAATTAGTGCACCTGTGGTAAGTGCTGCAGGGATCTGCCCCCACCTGATGCAACACTAGAGGGATCTGGATGCTTGGGGGATTGGTAAAACATGCTTGGCAGGAGGGATCCGAGGATGGAAGGGGTCCAGGAAAACACAGTGCCATGGCCCTAGGTTGGCATAGCCCTGGAAGCAACCCCAGCCTTGGGGCTGCTTCCAGGGCTGTGCCCACCTGGCACCTGTGGTACTGTATGTTCCTGGACTCCCCCCATGGTACCATCTCATTAGCCTTTTAACTATATAATTGGCACCCCGGCTGGGTGCCACATTACTTCTAGGCATGCCCACTGCCTTCCCAACTCCCACTGTGGTACACCAGCCCTTCTGCCCTCGTACCCAACTTGCAGATCCCAGCCCAAATCACCACATTGTGTGACACTGGCACAAGGGGCTTAGACCACATCATAGCTGGTCTAAGTTGAGCCCCTTGCTGCACCCACATCAGGGCTTATGGAATGTAAGAAAAGAAAATAGTACAGCCCTGCCATGGCGCAAGCCCCCTTGCAACCTGGCACACCCTGCTTTATGTTGCAAAGATGACACAGTGCCACTTTGGAGCAGTGACTCCTCACTCCAATGCAGACCACATTCCAGAATTGGAAATGCTGCATCTTTTGATGCAATGTGCCACTTGTATCATTTATGTTTGACACAGGCACCTTGCTTCATTCTTCAGTCTTTCAGAATGAGGCCCTCTGTTTCCAAACATTATTTTATAATGGTCTTTTACCATGGTACACTGTTTTTCAGGTAACATGCCTCTAGTGGTGTGTCATATATAGGGCAGTATACCCACATGTGACCTGGTCTTGACCACTGAAGATGCAGAATTAGTCAGACCCCATTAGTTACAGAACAAAAGCACTGTAAAAAATATCATTGGAGAGATTTGTGTGATTTCACAAATCTTTTCATTTTTAAGCAACGTAACATTCTTAGTATATTTGTTAATTTAACAAAAAGTAGCCCAACATTGTTCAGCATCTCAGTCTCCCTTTTGTGTCTAACCGTGTCATGGGCATTACTAATTCACTTTAAAGTTAAGTCACTAGTATGAGTATGAGTATGATATGCATATTGTGTCTCAAAATAATGAGTTATTTAAAAGTTTGATTTCACATTGCATAAATAATGTATATTACTAACATTTTTAAACTGGATTAATCACAAGTCAGCATAGCACCTAATGGAAAGTGCTACTCTTTAATTTTTAAACAGTTATATAGAGCTGACATTTTCTGGTGATTAACTCCTTTGAGTGGAAGGAATATATAAATACTCAAATAGATTCCTTTTCATAATTAGTATGCCCAGGTCATAACAGAAGTTTTATTCTATATATGTTATGTCACCATAATATTTTATTTCTTTGTGATTTTTACCAAGGATGGCACACTAAGCTATGATAGCTTGTTTCTAGGTGTGTCCTTGGGTGCGGCTTGCATGGACATTTTTTATTGAAGGGGACTGTTGACCATGACATTGAGGAAGCTCGCCTACTGTATTGCTCAACCTCTTTTTTCCCAGGTTTTATGGGGGAGCAGGCTGAATCTGATGGAAAGTAAACACAACATCACATACTTGCCACTTAGCTCAGACAGACTAGTTATGGTGAACCCAGTTTTTTTATTGTATATCTTTTCAGTACAACACGAAGCCCATTTTCTCCCAGGCTTAAAGTCTCTGAACTGGATGGATGCAGGAACAATGCTCTCAATGGTTATTTTCATGGGAAAAATGTTGCTTGAAGGTTTTTAAGAAAACAGCTATGATACCAGGTTACATTAGATGTGCATTTGTTAAACTCAGGCCATGGCAAATAACTGCCACACAAATGAGGAGGGACTCTAGAAAACAGATTTATGAAACTATTCTAGCCTACCAGTACTCAGAACCTATAATTTCTGACCAGGTGCTCCTGCAGGAGAACCTTTCCTACTAAAGCAACTAACAGAAAAAAAGGCAGCCCCATATAATGTGGAATGTTGTATGGCTTTGCTGCCGTTCCCAATTAAATGTTAAAGATAACCATAAACATCAGTGCATGAAAAAGGTATTGCTCCAGGGTGTATTGTGGTCAGTAGTTTGAAAGTATCACACATCTTTTTTTTTACTTTTCCTTCATAACTGGCTTTTGGCACTTGATGGTGCAGAAATATTACAGGGATATATGCAGGAGTGCAGGGAAATGGCATGTGGAAACTTCAGCTGTACTGTGTTTTAATGATGTTTCATGAAAAATAGATGCCAATTCTCATGCACCAAAAACATTAAACTCTCAATATGATTTGTTCACTGCAGTAGAAAGAGAACTAACCAAGGTGTACCTTGCAGACAGCCATAAATTTACTCAGTGCATACTGTTAGATAGTTAAGCAATAACCCACAACAGGATCTGGGTTATGGTGGGATTTGCCCATGCCTAGTGTGGTTCATTCAGGAGCCTGCAGACTGACTGACTTATCCACACCAGAAGTGGGGAAATCCCACCATAATTCTCATCCTCAGTCATCCTGGAATGACTTACTATTATTATGCAATTGGTAGGAAGAAAATGTTTAAGAAAAAAAAAATTAAAAGGGTGTTTCTTTTTAATAAAACTTTATGTGTTTTTGTGGTATATCCTTCCTCTGGGTGTCAATAGTTCTAGTGCTAGGTAGAATAGTGTTAAGGGAGATGGCCTCATGCCACCCTTCAAAGTGCCCCTTTCCCCACAACTCGGTCACACAAATATGGCTTGAGTTTTTTTAATTTAATAGTTTTAAGACATAAAGAGAGCCAGGTTGATGTATGTCTGTGGTCCTGAAGGAGTGAGGCTGTTGTGAGGTGAGTAGCTGGCAAGCATGTCAAGATTTGCAGAGTGTGCTGTGAGTGGAGAGTGCCGTGCCTGCCATTGCAGAGTGTGCTGTAGACAGATAGCGGCTCACCTGACAGTTACGCAAACATGGTGTCATACTCTGGAGAAGTTACTTGGATTGCTTCTGCCAGCCTGTTATAGAACAGTGGGCTAAAGCCTATGATTAGGTTGGACTGATGTGGCTGCTGGTGAGTGGCTACTTCTAGGCAGAAGACTGTAGAGATAGATCCATGGTGTAAGTGTGACTGTCATTCAGTTTTGGTAGTACATTGGATGTTTGCTTTAAAAAAAGCAGGGTAATAGGTGAATTGTGGTCTCATATAGTGGTTTCAAGTATTAGTTTTTTTTATACACATGTATATATCTTGGAGTTTTTCTTCGCTTTACAACTGGTTTTGGTTTGTGAGCAACATCCAAGATGGCGGCCAAAATGAAACTTTTCAGGGCATAGGGAGATAACTGATTTTTAATAATGTAAATTGATCTGCTGGCACTTTACTCAGGTGTTATGGTAGGACTTACCCACAGGTAAAGTTGCCAGTTGACCAATCAGATTACTAGATTTTCAGACCCTATTGTATAACTTGAAACATGAATCATGGATTATAGCTTGATCAGGTCTGAGATGCATGAGTATAGCTTATAAGGGGTTAGTTATAATGCAGCAGCTGTTTCCCTTTGTTTTCTTCCCCTTTGTGTTTTTTTATTTCCTTCTTTTTCTTAAAGACCAAGTGTAGTTGTGCTTTTTCGGTATTGCTGTGAATTTTCCTTTATGAACATTCATTTGGTTTTCATTAAAAATTATCCTAGTCTTCCTGAGGTGGGAGGGGTGCTGTCCACTTCCTGTTTAAAATGGTGGACTCTGGTGACCGATGAAAAGGTGACACTGGACAGGTAAGGGAGCTGATCTTTCTCTCTTTCTGCAATGAAAGCCCAAGAGATTAGTTAAAAGCCTACTGAAGCTATGGATAAGGGAAATGAAGTTCCCTTATCTCAACCTGACCAAGGTGAGACATGGTGGGAGTAAGAGATGCTTTCATTCTGGAAGAAGACTGTAGACTTGCAGAGGTCCGCAGTGGTAAAAACCAAAAATTGATGGAAATGATGACTGAGGAAGAAATCTGTTTTGTACAAGAAAGGAACCTGTTGTGAAAAAAATACAGCAAGTGATGTTTCCATTTCTGATTGCACTGCTGATAACGTGGAAGGCACTGCTGCTAATTTAAAACACTGTAGTACATCTAAAAGCAATGGCCAAAAAGCTACATGCACTAAACTCCCAGTTGAATGAACACATAACACTAATCAAAGTTCTGACTGCCCTAATAAAAGCTTGAATCCTGTCATTCTGCTGGCTTGTCCTATCAGGCTTCTTGATGTGTTGTCAGAAAGCAAAATGACAGCCTCTGACAAAACAGAAGTGAAAGTTAATAACCCCTCTACCAGTGGTATGGTGCCAGACCACCTTTTAGGCTTGTGGAGATGTCACAGCACTGCCTCAGATGAAGAACTTAACCTGTTCCAAAATCTTGAAAGGAGCAGGAATGGATATCAGGGACTGCACACTTAAGGGCTGGCTGGGTAAAGTTGGCAGATGGATCATAATGGCTGCAGGCCTTTCTTGCCTCTGAAGTTCCAGTGCATCAAATCACAGGTGATTCATGGAGTTGAGTACCCAGGATCAGTATTAAACTGGGACAATGGCTCCTAAAAAGAAATTTCGGTTTCTATGCCCTAAAAAGCTTTTCCTTTACCTTTAATAGTTCCTAGGACAATGTTTCAGAGCCTGACATTCTGAGTGTATAGAAAGAAAATCTGGAGCTAGTGAATATGCAAACCTTACATATGCAAATTATGCACATGCAAATCACACATATGAAAATTGGGTGGCATGAATATGAATGAGGCAAATGTCAATATACAACTGACTGCTGGATGTTTTCACAGATCGTGCCACACAGAATAGCACACCAGTGCTACAACAGACTAATAATGACACCTAACTCTTAAAGCAGAGTCAAAATTCTAGAAATGAGCAACTCGTGATTAGTCCTGCACATAAATCTATGGCAGCTGCTCCTGCTCAAACTGCCAATCTCTCTACACTTGCAGCACACAGTCCTTCTACACTTAGTCCAAGTACTGCCTCAGAGGGAAGAAAACAGGGTCCAGAACCCTCCAGATCTAGGATGTCGGAACTCTTTCATAATAAAGGTGAGAAAGCACAAAGAAGGAATGTGGTGTGGCTCAGATATAAAGGAGATCTGGAGACCCCAACCCCCAATTATAGCTCTGTTGGGAAGATGCTGCTTACTGATGCCATGCTTTTTTTATGTGTCTAAACTATATGCAATGACAGAGTACATGTGGCTGGTGAATCTAAGTTAGATGTCAGCTTCAACACAGCTGCATTTCTAAAAAGATTCTAGAGAAGATACAGCTCTGGCAAAGATTCCTTTCTCTGGGCACTTTTTGTGTCTATCCCACCTATGAAGCTGACAGCTAAAATCATTACTGTATTATTCTGCAATGAAGGAGTCAACATATCAGATATTTTACAGTGGCTTCATTTACATTGCAAAGTATTAGATAGACCACAGCCGATAATGGTCTCCAAGCAGATGTGGACTGGGGAGTAGAAGTTCAAAGTTAAATTGAAACACGCAGACACTAGAGTACATCTGCCAAGCAGTTTTCTTATTGGGTGGAACCAAGCGGTGGTTTTTATCCAGGGCAGCTGAGGGCCTGCCATAAGAAAAGTGTGGATCTTGTTCTCACCTGTGCATTGTGTTCAACAAACTACGATGTGGGCTCTGTATGGAGTTTATACATGTCAGCATTGACTATACTAATGTCTTATAATGTGATCTATGTGATAAGCAAGGCCACTACTACCAGCAATGCCCCTGTGCTGCCCATAATAGGGATGACGGGCTAGATCAAGACAACATTTGCATTCAAACACAACTTCTGGGATCATTACAGGAATCTATCCAATAGGTTGAGCCTCAAAGCATGCAGCCTCAGGCTTCAACTGAGCCCAGTACACAGATGCAGCACCCAACAAACCCACAGCCAAATCTAGGAGAAATGGCTCAATCCCCTCTGGATAATGAGACAGAATTTACTGATCAAGACTCTGTAGTCACCAGTTCAATTAGACACAACTTTCAGGAATTGGCGAAGCCTGGGACTTAATTAGTTCTACCAATTAATAAATAACTCTGGCATCTAGTCTTTCACTGAACTCCAACACAAATACTCGCTCCCTGATAGAGATGATTACCGATATACCCAGGTGAGAAACTACATTTTAAGACAAAGAGATTTTTCTATTTGCTGCCCCACACCAGTACCTCCTCTCTGGGCTCTCTTGAGGGATACATTGATGGGTATCACCTGGGGGAAACAAACAGGCCACCTGTATAGAATACCATGAGACAAACTGGGGGACTCTTCCAAGTCAATCTTGGAAGACAGGAATAAGAATTTAGAAATGGAAATACTTCTCCCAAAGCAGGAAATGGCAACCTTGAAAGCGATCAAAATTATGGCTTCCACCATCTGGTGAGAGTTCGAATAGAAGTCTCATTCCAGATTTTTTCGTTCTCCAGTCATGCTCACAAAATACATGCCAGCTTCTTATGGCCACTGTTGGAGGACATGTGTATGTAATATGGCTGACCTGGGACATATATTCTAGTTTTGTCCAGTTTTTATGCCTTTTTGGTCAACTTTACAGGTGAAACTGGGGAAATGCATGAACGAAAATATAGAACTAATGGCAGAGATGGTCTTGTTGTCCATTTTTCCTCCCCATAGTCCAAGATGGATGAAAACCTTACTTCCTCTTTTTTTTACTAGCTGCCAAGAAAGCAATCACATGTAGATAGATAGTAAAAGATCCCCCACAGTATCAGAATGGCATAAAATAGTTTGTGATATTTACAGACTCGAATTCCTGACAGCCAAGCTTCATAATAAACATGATCACTTCCTTAGGAAGTGGCAGCAGTGGGTATTGTTTTTCCTCACAGGAGGACCCTGAATTTGTTCCTTAAGTGGGGGGAATCCCTCCCTGGAGTTTCACATATTTAAACTAGTTCCCATTTATTCTCTTTGAGGTGGGGCTGCTGGCCCTTAGTGAAGGCCTGCTCCCTCATTCCTGGGGTCCGAGGTCCATCCACCTTCTTAATAATTTAATGGACTTTAATTACTAAATCTAAGTATGAATGCTGACATAACTCTGTTTAAGCATTGGTGTAAACAATCCAACTTGCTTTTCTCCTGATTCCTAAATGTAACCTTTTTCAGTACTACACCAAATGATGTATTAATGTTGTCTCTCGTAATAAAAATGAAATGAAAAAAACTCTGTAGTTACACCTCCCTCTTAGACCACTGTCTCATCTTTTGCTTAGAGCACCTCCCCACACATCAAAACATCCTCCTTGATGTAATACAGAAGGTCCAGGAGATCAATAAAGTTTGACCATTCAACAAAAACTGAAAGAGAGGCATCCAGCCACTACAACAAATTCTGTGGAGCTGCTGCCCCCTCTTACTATTGATTCAGAACAGATGACAATGGTTAGCAGAAGGAATCATGGATTCCTGAAACCTACAGCTAAACTAAAGAAAAAAAAGAGAAACTCATCTAGGAGAACCAGTTGGAACCTCTCCAAAGCACAATGCAATGGGGTGACATGGATAGTGAATCTGGGAACTCTGATGCATCATCCAGAGTATTTGTCTCAAATGGTCTGATGCGGAAGAATCTCTTTTGGACACTAAGACAGAGAAAAACCTAACTCATGTATCGGGGATGAGGAAGGGTAAAGCTAGATGGTGGCTATAAAGTGGGATAGTTTAGTTCCCCTACCCACATTAGTAACCTGAATTTCTACTGATTCAGAAGGTATTTTGCTGGTGGCAACAATAAATGTAAACAGTGTGAAATCTCATAAAAACATTTTGGGGATCTTTTCCGCCTTGCAATTCTTAGGCCGTCATATCTTGTTTATACAGGATACAAGGTTTCAAACAATCAAAGAACTTTAGCAGGCACAATGAAACTGGCCCTGGGGTGAATCATACTGGTCTATGAGAGAGGATCTTTGTGACAGAGGGATTCTTTTCACCAACCAAAACTTTATGGTGTCCCTTCTAGTAGATAGTCACTTCAGAGAGGGAGCTACTGCAAAATATTCAAACTGGTGATGGGCTATATCATCGTACATGCATTTATGCCCCACAATTAAAAGCCCCCATTGTAGAACTATTTTAAAAAGTTCAGTCTTACTTGTATACGTCCAGGTGGGTAATCCTGGGTAGAGATTTTAACTGTGACATAACATAGAATGATAGAGGGTTTCATTTTAAATTTTTTTTATTTTTAAACTGGTTAGCAGATTGGGAGAATTGCCCTTTTTCATAGTGACCACTGTAGCAAGCACAAACATGCATACAAATTTAAATTAAACAATGACATTATATGAAACAAAAACAATTAGATTGATCAGTTAACAACTGCAAAATATTAGTTTTGAATGTCTACTGTTACTAGGAAGTTTGTTCTAAAAGCTTACAACTGTGAACCCAGGAGCTCTTTGACCAAAAGCAGTGGAAAATAATGGAGTTTCAAAAACATATTTATTTTGAGTTCTAGTTAACAAATTATTGCAGGATCTTGGAAATATGTAAATTATAGAGTGAAGCATCAATCCAAGACAGGTTTTATGCATAAAATTTGATGCATGGTAGATAAATGTCTCTGTGTGAGAAACAACTCATTTCTCTATAAAGAGAACAGTGGTGTGTTAATGTGGGCATAGTGGTTACAAATCTGTAAATACCATTATCAAACAGAGTTTAACCTATTCAAAAGTTTGTCATTTACTGAAAACTAAATTGAAATTCCATAATCTAGTTTGGATTGCAAAACACTGGTGGCAAACAATTCATTAGATTCTGATATAAGAAAGAAAGGAATAAATATTTGGGGGAAATTCTGAAAAACTTGGTAATGGAACATAAGGACATGGTTACCTTTTTACTCAGATCTAAAACCAGATCATCACTGGAACCTCTGGCTTCTCTCCTCTGCCTTATTGAGAAAAAGAAGTTACATTTACAATAAGAAAAGTTTATATCAAATGAAACTGGGAATGGGTAATATCTATGTAATTTTTAATTGTTTAGTTCCTAGTTTGGATCATTATGGGAAGCAGGGATCTCCTTTTTGGTTTTATTAAAAATAGATGACATTTAATATGAAGGCACTTTGGAAAATATTGTGCAATATTATAGAATTAATGGCAGCTAATACGATATAATAAAGAAAGCTGAATTTTAGATATAGACATAATGTAAATAGATTAAGCAATGTAGATTCTATTTTATTTTTTATAGTTTTAGGGCAAGATATTCAAAACTTTGCTAAATTAGCACTGCCCAGCGGGCAAACTTAGCTAAGAGCACAAAGCAAGCCATATTCAAAATGAATAGCCCAGGGCAAGCAGCTTCTGAATATAGCATGGGGAATGAGGCCAGACAAACTGGCCTGGTAGTGCAGGGCAAACTTAGCCCTGGAATAAGAGAGCTCTGAATATGGCAACCAGGAAGTGCAAACCACAACAGCAACACAGTGAACAGTGATGTGAAGATAGGTAGATGTGAACTATGTGGCCAATGTGTGTGCCAGCAAATGCGTGGACCCAGTAAAGCTGCAGGCAGCAGCATATGTGAAAGTACAGTGTGCAAAACTGTAAAATATTCCCTGAACTGTTTGCACAACGCTAACACATTTGCGTGGGTTTAGCGCAGGGCTAAACCATTAGCCGGGTGCAAACACATTTGCCCGGCGTTAAACTTTGCCATATTCAAAACTGACATGCAGATTAGCCTACTTAGGTAGTCTCTGGGCAAACATCCAAATTAGCATCTCATTATGCCCTGATTTGCATGCAGTTTGCACTGGGCTAACGGTTTAGCCCTGCACTAAACCCACTCAAACGTGTTAGCGCTGCACAGTTTGGGGAATATTATACAGTTTTGAACACTGTACTTTCACAAACACTACTGCCTGCTGCTGTACTGGGACAACACAGCATAGGCACAGATGGTGGTGGTGCTGCATGCAACTGTCACACTGTAGGTCAAGCTACAGTGCACAGCAGACACTACAGTAGCAAGGGGGCCAGTAGTGTGTGGACACAGCAATGCCTATGGTGTGTAGGGCAGTGGTGATGATGACTGCACTATACACAGTGAGAGGCCCAACCTGCAGGTGTTTACTGACAGTGGACATTACTGTTATGCTGTTGTGTGACCCACAGATGCTGCACCTCTGTCATGGGATGCCCACAGTGACATACATGTCCAGCTTTGTGTGCTGTGGCAGTTGTACAGCTGTGCGGTATGTGGCTGGGGGGGCATATATTATCAGAAAGGGACACTGGTGTTGGGGTATTTGGCCCATGTGCACTGCATGATGTGTCCCAGCCTTGTGGCCACACCTGGTCTGTGGCTCAGCCTGGCCACCCATACACTCTCGCCTCAGCATACTCCATGCCCACAGTGCTGCATGTGTGTGCTGGCATCTGTTGGTGTCCACAGAAAAGTGGTCTGCAGGTGTGTGCTGTATGGCCACACTGCCATGCTGTCCACTGGCGGCAGGGTCACCACTTACTGCCTGGCATGGCTGGGACTGGTGGCAGATGATGGCATCATTGTGATGTCATCAGTTAGTAACATGTTTCCTCTATGTTTAGCTTTGTCTACGTGTCATATTTATTTGTTAGGGTCACGCAAAGCCGCACAAACACTGCGCAAAGCCAAAGTGTCACACAAAGCTGATTGCCCAGGGGTAAGACAAGCTTTTTCTGTGTGGTAATGTGCACCATGCTAAGTGTTGTGCTAAGTCACTTTGTGCAGTGCTAGTCACTGAATATAGCATTGCACCTGCATTCATGTCAGTTTGTCCCTTGCATACATTATGATTTTGCCTGGTACTAATGCAGTTTGCCCACGCTATTTGGCCTTTTGAATATAGCAGACCCACGCTAATCCCGCGCTAAACCTGCACAAACGGTTTTTGCCCAGCATAAAATTTTGAATATCTGGCCCTAAGTGTGTATTATGTGTAAAAATGACATATTTCTGTAATGCCATTTAATAGATGGTGAACAATAAATTGATCTGATCTGATCTGACATAGAATAATAGAATTTGTCAGCAGATAAGGACCATCTGGACCACCAAGTTTGCCCATTTTTCTTTACCTGAATTATCACCACAGACCCTACCTAATCTCTGACTATCTCCCCCTTCTTATCAAAATTCCTTTGTGCCCATCCCACCCATTTACTTCTCCAGGGTAGTAGGAACAGCTTGAAAAAATTGCAAACATTTCTTCTTTAGAATTTGATAATCACAGTGTCCAACCCAAATGGTCTTGTACAATAGGAGTAGGGGGTCCTTAAACAATATCAAAGTAATAGCAAAAACATCCATAAAAATGCTATCCTCTTCAATGGCTAAAGGCATATCCATAGGCAGAGCATCAATAAAGGGAAAAACACACAATCATTTAGATTATTATTTAACCAGTTACCTGATAAGGGAGAGTGAATAAAAACAAAAGATGACCCTTACCAGAAATCCTCACCTGCTTCAGCGACAATTTTGTAACTCACATTAGGTTATAACAATTAGTGAAAGAGACACCCAAATACAGTAATAAATTATCCTCACTACAGTTAGGACTTTTCTGCAAAGATAATACCCATTTTGAGTCACAGCAGACAACACCTTCTGCTTCAGTGTACTCATGCCATAACATAGCATATGAGTAGGAGCACCAAAATGGTGTGAATTCTCACATCGACCTAATAGTTGAAAACCCCAAAGCACAGATAAAATAGATCAGACAGTGGCTCCACTCATACAGCCATGCTACTATACCCCAAACTAAACATTTCTATTAACTGCGCTCCCCTTAAAACAGCAAGGGAAGCAACACATGGTAACAAGTCACTGAAGCCCCTGAAGAAAGATTTTAAATGGTAAAAGTCTGACTACAATCAGTCCTCTTCTGTGTCCGAGTGCAGGTTATCTTGCTCCTCCCTTCGAGCTGCCAACTTTGCCTCCATTTTTTTTATCCATGTACCTGCAATCTTGGGGATAAGTGAATTGCCAGGACTTGCCCCCATACACAATCCGAAGCCTAGATGGTACTAAAAAGGAATGCCCAATCCCCAGTATGTGAAGGTGCTGCTGAACTGTGTCAAATGGTTTTCAGCAACCACAGGTTTGAAAGGACAGGTCTGGGAATAAACTTGATATCTGTCCAATTAATAGATATGGCATAAGCCAGACATGCTGCTTTGATTACCAAATCCTGAATTTCAGATCCAGAGGTTTTTAAGCAGAATGCTGTGTGGCTGGTTCAGGGCAAACACATGGATTCACTCTGTAGGCTTTTGTAAGAAGAAAAACCTAGTTAAATCCCTTTGGTGATGGGATAGCTTCTTGAAGTCAGTTTGAAAAAAATGACGGTAAGTTCAGGACTTCAACATCCTCTAGGACCACAATTGTACCTCTCCACAATTCCTATGCCATTCTGGCAAAGTGTAGTTCCTCTATGGAGGCACGTGCAGTGGAGACCAATGAGGATGCTGGGAACTTCCACAAAGGAGACCCACAGGAGGGTGGCAGGGAACCCCACAGGGGAAGGAAACAACTCCTGGTGGGGGACTGCATCATTAGGAAGGTAGAACTGGGGGAGGAATGGGAGAGGGAGGTAAGGTGCCTGCCTGGTACCATGGCTTGGAGGGACAGGGAGCGAATCCTCAGGATTGCCGGAGCAGCTGCACAGGGAAGGGAGCTTGATGTCATTGTCCACCTAGGGACAAATGACCTGGCTAAGAAAGGGATTATAGAAGTGCAGGAAGAGTTTGTTGAATTAGGGAGGGGTCTTAGACAAGTAGCATGCACAGTAACCTCGGAGGTGCTGCCGATCTATGGCGTAGGAGAGGCTAGGGTGTTCCACACCATGGGATTCAATCAGTGGTTGAAAAACTGGTGTGGAGCTCAGGGATTTGGCTTCATTGGGGACTGGGGTCCACCTGGAGTGATGCAAGCCTATACTGGCATGATGGGTTGCATCTGTCCAGGAGGGGAACCAGGATCCTAGGTGATATGTTTAAATTCTTCATTGGCATGCATTTATACTAGCCAAGGGGGGAGGCACTGGAAATGAGCAGCAAAATCCTAGCCCCCCAATAAAGTCTTGGTAGTAAGTGCAGTAAACACCAATATAGAGATGTCAATAGGGAGAATCGCAGGGGTAAATGGAGAAAGTGACAAATGCAATAAGAACAGGGGTGGGTCAAAAAGGGGTAAGGCCATCAAGAAATGGAGGGTAATGAGTACCAACACCCGTAGTCTGGGCAAAAGGCTCCCTGAGCTGGTGGCCTTGATGGAAGAGGGATGCCTGGATATCGTAGGAGTCACAGAAACATGGTACACAGAGAAGCATGACTGGGATGTTAACATACCAGGGTACATAACCAACAGGAGAGACAGGCAGGGGAGAAGAGGGGGAGGAGTAGCTCTCTATGTAAAGGAAGGGATAAAAGCAACTGAACAAAAGAGTAAACAGGCAGGAGAGGAGGCACTGTGGATCACCTTGGAGACTGGAAAGGGCACCACAATCTTCACAGGGGTTATGTACAGACCCCCATGTCATGGGGAGAGAATGGACAAGGATATGATATAAGGCATTCTTAGGATGGCAGAGAAAGGGGAGATACTGTTCATGGGAGACCTGAATATGCCAGATGTTAACTGGAGCACATTTGCTGCAGCCACATCCAAGCGCAGGGCCATTCTTGATGCCCTACAGGTGGCAGGCCTCAGACAGCTAGTTTCTTAACCCACTAGTGAGGAAGCAATCTTAGACCTCATACTCTCAAACAGGGGCAGTGAGAGGATCTCAAATCTAGAAGTGGGTTGCCAAATGGGAACAAGTGACCATCAAACAGTGTGGTTCACATTAAACTCAGCTACAGAGTCAAGCCATAGAAAAATGAGGGTACTGGACTTCAGGAGGGCTGACTTTGGCAAGATGGGAGAGTGCCTCAGAAAAGCACTAGCAAACAGGCTAGAAGGAGGTGTGGAGCAACAATGGGGAATCATCAAAACTGTCATCACAGAGGCAACAAGCCTTTGTGTGACTCAAATAAACAAATCAAAATGAAAGAAAAAGCCACTATGGTTCTCAAAAGAGGTGGCTGTGAAAGTCAGGAAGAAAAAGATAGCATTCCGGAAGTATAAGGAGACACAGAAGGAGCAGGACAGAGAGCTGTACCAGTTAAGGCAGAAGGAAGCATGGAGGTAGTCAGAATAGCAAAGGCCCAAACTGAGGAAAAGATAGCCAACTCGGTTAAGAAGGGGGATAAAACCTTTTATAGGTACATCAGTGAGCGTAGAAAGATGAAGGGAGGGATAGTGAGGCTGAATAGAATGAACGGTGGCTGGGCAGAGGGGGACAGTGAAAAAGCAGGGATACTGAACGAATATTTCTGCTCAGTATTCACAAAAGAGGAGGGGGAAGTGCCTAATCCAATTAACAGAAGCACTGTTGATAGGGGGGCGATCCCAGTCCTTTCACAGTAGAAAGGGTTCTGAAAGAACTCCTAGAACTGAAGGTGGACAAAGCAATGGGGCCTGATGGAATTCACCCCAGAATTCTAACAGAATTAAGGGGGGAACTAGTGAAACCACTGGCTACTCTTTTTAATAAATTATGGGAGGATGGGGTGGTACCTGTGGACTGGAGGAAGGTGGATGTGATTCCCCTTCATAAAAGTGGGACCAAGACAGAGGCAGGAAACTACAGACCTGTCAGTTTGACCTCTGTGGTAGGGAAAGTGATGGAGTCACTTCTGAAGGAAAGAATTGTTGAGTACCTAGAGGCCAGTGGGGCACAGGACCCAAGGCAGCATGGGTTCACAGCAGGAAGGTCATGTCAGATGAATCTAATAGATTTCTTTGACTGGGTGACCAAAGTAGTAGACCAGGGAGGGCTGTGGACATGGCCTACCTAGACTTTAAGGCATTTGACACAGTCCCACACAAAGATTAATAGTCAAATTAACCAGCCTGGGAGTGGGTCCCAGGGTGGTAGCCTGGGTAAAACATTGGCTGGACAACAGAACACAGAAGGTAATTGTAAATGGAGTCCACTCTGAAGAAAGAGGGTTACTAGTGGGGTACTGCAGGGTTTAGTACTGGTTCAGTCCTTTTAATGTCTTCATAAGTGACATTGCAGAGGGACTGGAAGGAAGAGTATGCCTCTTTGCAGATGACACAAGATCTGCAACAGAGTTGATACACAAGGAGGTGTGGAAAGGATGAGAAGGGACTTGGCAAGGTTGGAGGAATGGTCAGAAGTATGGCAGCTTGGATTCAATGCAAAGAAGTGCAAAATAATGCACTTGGAAAACAAGAACCCAGGGGAAGAATACACAATGGGGGGGAGGTAGTAACAACAACAAAAAAGGAAAGGGACCTGGGGGTAATCATATCGGATGACCTTAAGGTTAGCAAGCAATGTGAGAAGGCAGTAGGGAGGGCTGGGAGTATACTGGGATGCATAGGGAGAGGCATCACCAGCAGAAAACAGGAAGTTGTTATCCCTCTGTACAGACAATTGGTGAGATCCCATCTGGAGTACTGCGTCCAGTTCTGGAGACCCCATCTCTGCAAGGACATAGACAGGATTGAGGCAGTCCAGAGGAGGGCAACTAAAATGGTGCAGGGTCTGCAAGAGATGCCGTATGAGGAGAGACTAAAGGAGCTTAATATGTTTACCCTTGAGGAAAGAAGGGAGGGGGGTACATGCTAGAAACTTTTAAGTACCTCAGTGGAATCAACAAAGTCCAAGAGGGTAGCATCTTTCAGAAAAAGAGACGTTACGAATAAGGGACACAATTTAAAGATAGAGGGGAGGTTCAGGGGCAATGTGAGGAAGTATTATTTCACAGAGAGGGTAGTGGATGCATGGAACAGCCTTCCTGAGGAGGTTGTGGGGTCTAAAACTGTCGGAGAATTCAAAAATGCATGGGACAGACATAAGGCAATTCTTGTGGGGGGTAGGAAGAAATAGGCTGTTGGTTAACTAGGATCTGCGGCCTATCCTATAGGTAGGGAAATGGGCAGACTAGATGGGCCAAGAGGTCCTTATCTGCTGTCAAAGTCTATGTTTCTATGTTTCTGTTACATGGCTGCAGCAATATTGGTGCTAATTCCACTTTGAAGGTTTTATAAAATTCTATATTAAATCTGTCTGGTCCGGGTGATTTATTATTTGGCATTTGTGAAATTGTATCCAGCACTTCTGTTATTGGATTTCTTTTTCTAGTGTTTCCTTAGATTCATTATCAATTTCTGTTAGGTTTAAATTTGTCAAAAATTCCATTGCCTTATTGTTACTATTGTTATTTTTTTCTAAATATAAGTTTTTATAATATGTTAAGAACGTGTCATTAATTAAGGTCATAGTGTTGCTGTCCTTGGCTATCCTGAATTGAATTTATAGAATTATTGGATTTTTCACTTTTGATTTGGTATGCTAATAGCTGGTTAAGTTTTTCTCCAAGAAAATGATATTTAGATTTTGCCGTCATCATAGTCCCTCTTGCTTTCATTTCTAAAATTTGGTTTATTTTGACCCATAATGTTAATGCTTCATTTAAGTTCTCATTAACTTCTGATGGCATAAAACCATACTCTGCTGTTGTCAAATATAATTCTAATTGGTTGAATATTATGGAATTTGTTTTGTTTTTGTAAGCGGTATATGAAATAATTATCCCTTTTAGAAAAGCATCCCATACAGTCTGATTTGAGACAGATTGATCATTATTAGCCAGTAAAAAAAAACAAAAAACTTATTTTTTTATCAAATTAATAAATATTTGATCTTGCCAAAGAGTATTATCTAACCTCCATTGTCTCACTCTTGAATCCACTTCTTTGTTTGATATTATTATGGTTACTAGAGCATGATCTGATATGTTAATATTTCCATAGTGGACCTCCTTAATGTTTCCCAATACATTTTTTGAAATGAGGAAAAAATAAATTCTTGAATGAATTTTATTTGGCTTTGAATAAAATGAATATGTCTCTTTTTCTGGGTGAAGTTGTCTATATGGGTCTGTTAAATGTAACTCCATCATCATATTTTTCATTAATGTCACAGATTTTAGTTTTTCTTCCCATTTATCCAGTTGTTCTATCTATATGGTTTAGAGTAAGGTTAATGTCCTCTATCACTATATAGGGTTCTTCAAATTATGCCAAGTCCAGAAACAATTTCATAAAAAGTTTGGGTCATCTTCATCTGAGGCATAGACAGTTGCTAATGTACTTTTTTCTTTGATTTTTTTATTGAGATTATCTGTCATTTGGGTCTCCTATTTGTTTAATACTTTTGTATCCCATGTTGATTTTAATCAGTACTGCTATTCCCTTAGTTTTTGTAGACTGACCTGCATATACTCCTGCTGACTGAAATAAATTTTTACAAAATCTGTAGTCCTTGGGTCAGATATTCAAAACTTAGCCCCAGGGCAAAATTAGCACTGCACGACATACAAAATTAGCCCTTAACCAGTTGCATGCTATATTCAAAGGAATAGCCCTAAGGCTAAATCAGTTGAATATAGCATGCAAAAGAAGCCATGCAAACAGGGCTGAGAGTGCAGTGCAAAAATAGCCTGGCAAGCAAAACAGGGTATCTCGTAATAACTGCAAAGTTGTTATAGTGAGTACATTTGGGCAACTGCAATGATAGCACCTTGCACACAACAGCAATCCAGTGTTAACAGCTCCCACGGTGTTGCTACATACCCCCACAATCAAAGTGCAGCATGGAGTGGGAATATTAGAAATGGGGAAGGGAGGCACAGGCCCCTGCGGGAGGTGCAGGGGCATAGCCCTCTGCATATTACATAGAGGACAACCAATTGCTAACAACTGAGGTGCAGTATTAAATGGATGGAGCAGTTACTGTCTGCTTCCAAGACCCCTAAGGTGCAGTGCCAGTATCGGGATCTTACAGAGCACCTAATACAGATCATGGGTGAATATGAGGAGAGGAGACACTATTACTATCTTTGGGGGTTTGCGTACAATTTTCAGCTCCAAATATGAGCTGAAATATTGCTATATTAGGTGTAGCTCTGCTGTGTCATTGCCATTATGTGTGTGATGGTCACCCTTTTTACCTTGCTGTATTGACATGGAACCGTAAGATAGCTCTGAATGTAGTAACCGTGCAGTGCAAACCACAAGAGCGGCCCAGTGCACACAGATGTGGAGTAAGGCAAAGGTGAACTACATGACCAATGTGTGTGCTATGAAAGAAGTGGATTCACAAAAACTGCAAACAATAATGTACAATAAAAACTTTAGAATTGTACTGTGGTTCTGACAGTTTTGCATGGGACAAACCCATTTGAGCAGCTCTCACACATTTGCATGGTGCTTACATGTTTGCCTGGCACTAACAAGTTTGTCCAGCACAAACTTTTGCTATATTCAAAAGTGCTATGCAAATTAGCCTACTTAGGCAATCCATGGGCAAACAGCCACATTAGCATGTCATTATTGCCTGATTTGCATGTAGTTCCTGTGGATTGTCCAGCGCTATTGCAGGGTGCACACAGCTTCACTTGTAGGTTGAACTGGAACTACAGGTTGAAAGCTGCAGCCTGGGTCTCCCCACAGCACCACCTGTATGTCAGACTGGAGAAACAGGTTGGTAGCTGCAGGCTACATCTGTACACAGCAGCAGAGTCTAGTGTGCCACAGGGGACTAGTACCACAGCCATGGGTGTTGGTGCTGCATACCATGGACATATTGTAGTCCCTGCTACAGTGCATAGCAGAAGCTACAGTACCATAGTGGCTTGTTTAGTGAGGGATGCAGCAATGCCTACAGTGTGTCAGACATCAATGACTGCTGCTCACCACACAGTGACAGGATCAGCTGGCAGGTCTGTTCTGATAGTGGACACCACTGTCATGCTGTCCTGTGTCCCACAGATGCAGTGTCACTGGCATGGAATACTCATAGTAACATACATATAGCTGGCCATGTGTGCTGTGGTGTCTGTACAGATGTGAGGTGTGTGCTGGGGGGGGGACATACCATCAGATATGCACACTGGTGTTGTGGTATTCCCAACACTGGAACATATGCTCTGTGGGGATGACCCCAGCCTTGTGGAAACACACACTATATGGTGCATCCTGGCCACCTGTGCACCCTCCACTCAATACCCTCCAGTTCCCCAGTGCTGCATGTGTGCTGGAGTGTGCTGGTGTACCCCAGTGGGGGGGACTGGAGGTGTGTGCTGTATGGCTGCACTGCCAGGTATTTCATACTTCCATATGTATTTATCATTGTGTTGACTGGGTAGCCACAGTGGGCCATGGCCCATATTTAGGAATGACCCGGAGCCACTACATGTGATGCAGCAGTGTAGAATAAATACATACAACGTACAACAACACACAATTCACATATGGCAACACAGTTAGTTTGCTGCTGCAAGTGGAGTTTTAACTATGTTGTATAATGTGCATGCTTGTTAGCTTCCAAACAATGTTGAGGCATTGAATTCCAGAGTGTGCATGCCTGTGCACATGGAGTGGCCCAGGGTGGCTGTCCGCCCTTGCTGCCTGCCCATTGGCTGCATACAGCCTTGTTAACTTTTGCTGCTGTGTTCATGCTCCCCATCCTTGGTTTGCCTGGAGTAATGATTACCTTTTCATAGGTGGTAATGTGCATCACGCTACATGTTGAGCTAATGCATGTTGTGTGGTGCTACAGTTTTGAATATACCACTGTGTCTGTATGTATATCCCCGCCCTCTACCTTTGCACCATGCATACATCATCTGTTAGCACTGGCACTAACATGTTGCACCACTGCTATTTGGCCTTTTGAATATAGCAATCTGGTGCAAATGTGGCACAATCATGGCACAATCAGTTTGCACCTGGCACAAAGTTTTGAATATGTAGCCCCTTATCTACAAATTGGGTTTCTTGAACATGAGGAAATCAACTCCTTTCCTTTCAGCAGCTGAAATAATTTTTCTATTCTTTCTCTAGTTTCCTTGACATTCAATGTCATTATTTTTAGGGCTGTGGGTGGAGCCTACATCCCTTCTGTCATCGATCAGACTATAGCTGTAAAATAACTTTTCATACAACTACCTTTTTAGACATTTGGATGTATTCCTCCACAGCTGCAAAGTAGCTCACTCCCCCTCTGATTGTTGCTATTTGCTGCTCTATGTTAAAGGCATCTGAAGGAGGGGGGATGCTGCTGTATTGTGCCTCAAAACTTCTCAGGATATTAACAAAAACCTTTTTAAACTGCTGTTTCTATCATCTGTCCAGCTCAGTCTAATATATGTATTCTGTTTCTTTCAGTAACCTAGGGGTTAACTCATTATGATGTCTGTAGTCTACGGTGTCAGATTACAGACAGTGAACATGCAGTCTGAGAGCTATTTCATTCCTATGGGCAAACATACAAACTACAGGGTGGGGGGGCGCTGTAGCCCCATTACTTTTTTTGGCCTGAAGGATCTTGCCCTTTAAACAAACAAACAAAAAAGTAAGTATAAAATAATGTGACAGAGATAATTAAGTCCAGTTGCCCAGGCAAACATAGAACAAAAGAGGTGCTTCTGCTTGTTTGCTGTTTCTGGAGTTGGAAGTGTCAAATTGAAAGTGTGTTTAACTGTGTGTGTATGTGTGTGTGTGTGTGTGCACAATCCTGCTTTGGGATGGGCCATGTGAGGCAGCCTGCTCATCTCTTATCTAGAATTTATGATCTGAGGCTCTGTTTGAGTGAAGCCATTCCCCCTTGCGCAGCAGCAGGTCAGTGTAAAACTAAACTGAAAGGGGAAAAAAATAACAGATTTACAGAAACACTGGAGAGATTAAGTGACTAAATCAGAGCCACACAGTATGGAAATGGAGGGTGTGGGAATCAAACCCATGTCTGAATGCTGGATGTACAAAGCCCATTTATAGCTCATTACTCTAACCTCTAGGCTATACTGCCAGTCCCATAAATAGTGAACAATTTAGACTGGGCTGTTAATATCTCAAAGGAGAACTGCCTTGAATCAACAAACATGCATATTTGTAGAAGTAGATGTTATTTTTTAAAAATACCAGTTCTCATTTTGTTACTGCTTAATCTTAACTGACCTTTTGGTAAATTCAGTGAGTGTTTCTGATTCACACACTGCTGGCATTCACCATTTTATAACAATATGATCTTATCAGGAACTTAAATTGTTGGCACAATGCATCTGTGTTCTAATTTAGAATTCTTAGGTTCATGGGGACTTAAACAACATCATTCAGTTCTTAGATGGCACTTTGCAGCAGTCACTAACCTATAAATATCCAATGGGTTAACTAAAAGGTCAACAAAAGTGGGGCAGAAACAGAAGGGGGCCCACTATATGAAAAAAAGCTTCTACAGGAAACATTACTCACTGGTTCAGTGCAGTTCTCCTTTAACTAAGCTTGTAAGAAATGTCAGGTATTTTATCTAAATGGTAAGGAACTCTGTTTACAGGGATTTGGTGCCATCTACCGGGAAATTCTTCCCATAGATTTGCATTAGTTATACAGCAAAACAGTGGAATTTGGCATCCACTGGAAATAGTGTATGACTAAACAGCATTATAAGACACAAACAAGAAAATAAGTTTGGTCATTTGGTAGCCCTTCACAGCCCTATCAGCTCTGGCTAGAGTTTGTTAATTCTGACATGGTTTCTTCTTTATTCAACTATCTCCTAGAATCCATGTTTTTAGAATCATGGTCTTTTTTTTTTAATTATTGTGTCCTTGATTCCTTTGATTACTTTCAGGCATATGGGTGTTTAATTGCTTCAACCTTATTGTACTTCTTTTCTTTATAATATAAATGCTCTCCCCCCTCCCCTTTCCTTCCCTGAGGTATACAGGTAGTATTTTCATTTGATTACGCATAGTAAATAAAAATGTTTTTGTCTGCCCCTGTACCTCTACCCCCCAAAGCAACACAAAATCACCGATAAAGTTATCCAAGTGGATCAGTACACACTGACCATACCTGGCTCCTATAAACATATTTTTCCCTCTGGTCACTGCTTGTGGGAACCCCCTGGCTTGTACCCCCCAGGATGGGGCTGCCACTCCATCTTCGGCACTTCTTGAAGGCAGTATCTGCTGCAGGCAGGGCTTGGGGAGGAGGGAATTGAGAGAGTGGGTGGGTGGGGGGATCTGGCAGAAAGCATGGGGGTCAGGTGCCATCACCTACCCCACAGAGCAGAGATTTTCCTTGTTTGAGATTACTCCCCCCCGGAGGCATGGATGTGCAATGACATCCAGCACAGTCGTGCACACTCTCACACATGTCTGCAGGTTGTCTGCTAACACCTCTCCCCTTCTTGCAAGTAATCCCTAGGCTGTAATGCACCCAGCCTCTTCTGGGTGTCACTAGCACTGGAAAATGCTCCCTGACTTCCCCCCAGGAGAGGAGAGGAGAGGAGAGCCAATGTAGGATGCTCAATCCTCTCCTCCCCAGCCAACCCCCGGCAACCTGAACTCACTCCCGAACCTGGGTTGCCAGCATGGTGTGAGGTGTGGCTTCCAGCTCCTCAACCCTCAACACCACAGAGCTGGACATTCTAACAACACTTTTGCAGTCATTATTTAAAATAGTAGACAACTTCTCTATACACTCAGGGTGGGATATTCAGAAGGGATGCACATGGCACAACACAGTTGCACCTTGCACAACCCACTGATGTGCCCTGGTGTGATATTCAAAAGGGGAAAGTGCCTGGCACAAATCCTGATGCACCACAGCGCATCAGTAATGTATGTGGTGCATGTGGGGGGTGCCCATGCATGCTCCGCACATCCCGATATTCAGCCTGGGATGTGCCGAGCCCATGCAGGCACAACCCCTACTTGTGCTGCACACAGTTGAGCCAGAAAAAAAAGGAGCAACAGCTGGCCACCCACAGGTGAGCTGCCATATTGCAGGGCACAGCACGGCAGCTGCCAGCTATGGGTGGCCACCTGAGCTCCGGTGGCACCATCGTGGTAGTGCCCCCATGCCAGATCATGGGCATATGTAATAAAATAAAAAGTCCTATATCCCTGGTGATTCAGTGGACCACTCCCAGCTCGATCGCGGGCATGTGTAATGAAATAAAAAGTCCTATATCCCTGGTGATCCAGTGGACAGCATCCAGCCTGATTGGGGGTGTACATTTCAAAATAGAACACACCAATCCACCCCTGGTGGTCCAGCAGTATCCCCCTCCCCACCTGCCAACTAAACCCCGGCACCCCACTCAGCGGCGGGAAGCAGCTCCCCATCTGTCTGCCACCCTGCTGCCTGCTGACCGACTGCATATAGTAGGGCTGTACACCCATTGGTCCACAGCATGGGCCAGTGGGCATACAGACTGTACCATACTACACAGTCCAGATATGTGAATGGATCATTGGCAGCGGGGGTGAGGGTGCTGGCCCGCCGCTGACTGGAGGGAGCGGGGTGCTAGGCTCAGTGGGTGGGTGGGGAGGGGGTACCGCTGGACCACCAGAGATGGATTGTGTGTTCTATTTTGAAATGTATGCCTGTGATCGGGCTGGACGTGGTCCACTGGACCACCAGAGATATCGGACTTTTTATTGTATTACATATGCCCGTGATTGGGCTGGGAGCAGTCCACTGGACCACCAGGGATATGGGACTCTCATTTTCAATCCCTATGCTCATGATAGGGCAGTGGGGCACTTTGTTGCTTGTGCAGGGGGCGTCGGTCCCTGACGGCTGCAGCCTGGCAGGGCGCCAGGTGCAAGTCACCAGGAATCAGAGCACCTGCATGCAAATGGGGCCATAATGACATGTAAATGGCCCCATTTGCACCTGGCATGCAGTATGGCCCCACTTGCATGTGCACTTTTGAATATCGCGGTTGATGTGCCTAGCACAATGGCACTTGCGCTAGTGCATCCCACTGCCCCTCTCTGGCCTCTTGCGCTGGTGCAGTGTCACTGCGCCATGCACAATGCAGGTGGCCATGGAGTGATATTCAATGGTGTTGAGCCATAGCACAGCACCGTTGAACATCACCCTGTCAGCACCCTGGCACATCCCAGTTGCGCTGCACCCAGGCTTGCGCCACAGCCTGGCACAGTCTGAATATCCCACCCTCAAATTACAAAATAAATTGGAGCAAAACAGAAATATTACCACTACACAGGCAACCAGAATATAAAGAATTTATAGAACAGTATAAAATACCCATTAAGGAAAGTATAAAATATTTGGGTGTAAATTTAATCAAAGATGAAGAAAAATTATACCAATTAAACTATACACCCTTATTCACAAACATATATGATTTTGACAACTGGGTTCATCTACTTCTAACTCTTACAGGAAGAGTAAACAATATAACAATGAATGTTTTACATAGACTTCTGTTTTTTTGTTCCAAGACCTACCTATATGGTTACTAAAAAATAGTGTTTACAGAATGGTAAAATAAATTGAGAAAATTCCTCTGGCAAAACAAAAAACCTTGAACAGTGCCACAAAAGCTATATCCCCAATGGAACAGGCAGGTCTAGACCTACCAAACATACTTTTTACAATTTTGCAGTACAGTTAGAACAAATAATAGGATGGTTTAAACCAAACAGCAACATTAATAGATGGAAATGACAGAACTAAGAGGTATAATATGGATAGACACAGAGCAAAACAAAGAAAAAAAGATAGGATTAGCAACTGAAAAACTATATATTAAAATATGGAGAGCCGGCCCAGTGGCACTGAGGGTTGAGACGCTGGACTCCACACCTCACTCCACGCCGGCGACCCGGGTTTGGGAGCGGACTTGGGTCACTGGTGGGCCAGCCGGGGGGGGAGTTAGGCTTGAGCATCCCACGACAGCTCGCCTACTCCGGGGAGGGTTCAGGCTATAGCCCGAACACTTGTCTGACTCTGAGCGGAGGCTTGGAGTACTGCAAGCCCTCAATGTTAAGGGGAAGGGCTGCCGATATACAGCGTGACATCAGCGCTCTGTGCCTTGACATCAGGGGTCCTACGCTGTAGGGGGTGGGAGGAAAAGTGGAAAAATGCCTGCCATCACCGGGAAGATGGAGCCTCTGGAGACATGCCCTCGATGTGCCTTCGCCCGCCCGATGGCCCCCGGACCGACAAAAGTTGATTGTTGGGGTAAGGGGGCTCTGCCCCATCCCAGCTCAGGGGGGTAAACCGTAGCTCTATGGGGTTCCTGCAGAGTCATATGGGCAGGGTGGAAGGCAGAGGGATGTCTACCTTGAGGCTCCTGAAGGGTCGGGGATGGCAGGCAGGAAGGAAAATAATAGTAATTTCAAAAAAAAAAAAAATATGGAAAGAATCACACAAGATACTACCATGGAAACTACCCTTTTCCTTAAAATCATTTATAAAATACTTAACAGGAATAGCAAATTTAAAATTTTTTTTTTAAAGAATGGGAACAAAAGGATATGATCCAACTACAACAATTATATAAAAGCAACTTATGATTAGAATTCTCAGAAATTCAAAAACGCTATGATTTACAAGCAGGTCATTTTCTAATTTGCTGTATCTCCAAATTAGACATTATTTGCAATAGAAAGTGGGAAACTTAATAGCACCCCAATTATGACCAATAGAAGAAATATTATCACAACACTGTAGGAAGAACATATAGAATTTTGATTAAGACTAACTTTCTATCTTTAAATAAACTCAAGAAGTCATGTGAAAAGGATGGTTCCATGTCATAGCAGTGAGAGCATTACGGTGATCACTATTATGATGAGTGTATATTGCTGAAAAGCAATTCAGCGATATACACTTGCAGGCGACTGGGCACACATAATACATTAAGTGTGTTTGCCCTGCACCACCCTGATCATGGATTGTCAACTCCAGGGGGGGGTGAATGTCGGGGAGGGGGCACAGCCTAGTTTAAAAAAAAGACCCCCAGTCGGGGGAACAAAAAATCTCTTCCCAGCCACCAGCCCCGAACCCAGGACCTGCTCCATCAGAAAAAGCCTCCCTACCCACCACATCACACAGTTGGTTCAGTGGAGCAGGCACACTATAGGGTAATAACCTCCTTCCCTATCCCTCCCTTCCCCTCGCTAGTTTTCTTTTCTGCTCGCCCTTCACTCCCCTCACAGTTGCAGTCCTCGCTACCCTGGCAGGTCACCCATTATAATAGCACTGCAATATGGGTCACCGTTTTGATGGTTGCCCATATATATGATCATTTTTATCACTGGATACTGAAAAGGTTATAGTAAATGAACAACAATGAACAGATATGTTAAATACAGTAGGATCCATATAAAACCAATAAACTAAAGCAAATTCTGCACAATATTTTGCACAGAACGTATTACACTTCTAAATTATATAAAGTCAATATATAGGTATCCTTCCTGTGCCAAAGATGTGAAAAATCAGCAGGCACAAACAAACATATGTTTATAACTTGCCCAGAGTTGAAAGAGTACTGGATAAATATCTGCAAAACTACAGGAGTAATAATAGGTTTAGATATACCCTTCAATACTGGAATTTTATTTTTTGGAACCCTTTTTAAAAGGAGATACAGTAACTGCAGGAAACCAAGCTTTTCTGAATTTGGTACTCATAAATGCAAAAAAAATAATATTACAGAATCAGAAGAACAAAAACTCACCAAATGCAAGACATTGGATAAACCTATTGTTAGAAAGTGCAAAGCTAGAAAGAATTCATTATAATATGGAAGATAAAGCAGTAGAACTCTAACAAATCCAGGACCCCTTCCTTTGAAACCCATAAGTACACATAGACATACAAATAACTAAATACTGTAAGTAGGGAAAAAATAGAGAATCTGGAAAAAAGTAAGTAGTAAGGCACATAAGAAGCAGGGTGGAATATGATGAATAGCAAGCTACATCCTTATAAGCAAATATGAGGAAAGAAAAGCCACAATCTGGTTCTAAAAAAAGTAAAAAAAATAATTGGGTTGCATATATTTCAAAACAAAAATGCAAACCAAATGGAAGCCTAAATGACAAAATGATTAACTCTTTCAATTGCATTCCCCATTAAATCTATAATATGAGAGCTAGACTTATGAGAACCTGAAAAAAATCACAGTGTTGTTCTTTTTTGAATTAAGTATGAGTTTATGACACATAAACCAATGAAATTATTAAAAATCGGAGTGACGTGTATTGAAATGCATTTTGCCATGCCAAACAATCCTTGTCAGAACTAAAAAGAAAGGCATCATTTGTAAACTACCATTACAAACTAACAAATTGTTAAGCTATTAAAATATTTTGAATCAAACAATTGCTGCAGCAAATTTAAAAGGTGTCTATCCTGTAGGGCCATGCCCCTCAATGAGGCCATACTTATTATTGTGGGACACTACCCAATTGTCTCCATTTATTATTTGCATCACAATCAATTCCTCTAGGGGAAGCCTCTGTTAAAGCCTGCAAATTCTTAAACCATATGCTACTCAGTTTTTCCTGTAACAATACCACCACACCCAAATTGGAGATGGGAAATTAAAAATGCAATAGTTCACTGTTAGAAACAGAACAAGTCAAACAAGCTTGGGTGGTTTATTATAATGCAAAAAAGACATCCAGTGTCATTATGATTCTATCCTTTTATGGTGGAAGGATATACAATTAAATGAAGCAAATTTCTATCTTTGGTTGCAAAATGACCCCACTACTCAAAAAAAACAATGCATAAAAGAAATGGTAATTGATGCCCTAAACAATAAATGGATTACAGAGAGAGACGTTAAGTATTTAATAGTGGATGAACCAAGAAGATGTATTTTGTGTTTATCACATAAGTTACATAAAGAATGAAATTCAACACCAGGAAGACCTTTAGTCTCCTTGATAGGCTCAGCAATTGAACCCCTTTCAAAATATGAGGATCAATGCATAACAAAATTCATGCCATATTTACATTCTCATGTTAAAGACACAAATTACATGTGCAATACACTGCAATATATGAAAAGTAGAGATGCAACAAATTATTAATCCACCCGTGAAGTGGGCACATCGCGTCCGCGGAGCACAAACGCGAAGTGGACCCTGTAAAGTGCTCACTTCACATTATTATTATTACCACTTCGCGTTGCCATTATGCCTTAATGTGAAGTAAGGCAAAGTGAGAAGAAAATAGGCACATCACATGGCTTGCAGTACTGTAAGTCACATGCTTTAGCCAGGCAGGAAGGAAGAGAGTCACAGAAGCAGTTTCACTTTCTCCTTTGCATTTGTAGAGGGAGAAAGCATTTGTGAGAGGAGAGGAGTTACTGCTTGCCTTTCATTGTTTTTCAGTGCCAGAACAAAACAAACAGCTTTTTTTAAAAGCTATTTTATTTAGTTTTTGTATTGTATTTGTATTGTTTTTGTTAGTGAATTTTTTTATATAAGTTTTGTTTTGTTTTGTGTGTGTGACTGACTGTGTGTGAGTGTGTGTGTGTGTCCACTGTCTGTGTGTGTGTGTCGGCCCGTGGACTTCAGGAGGATGGATGGTCATGTAGGAGAAGGCGAGTAGCTGACCCGTGGGCGTGGTAGGAGGGGAGGAGTGTGGACCCATGGGGGGCAGGGTGGTTGTGTGATGTTGGACCATTCCCAACTCCTGGCCATTGTGACTTCCCCCATTGAAGCAACAGGAGCAGCAGCACCAGTGCCACCGGTGGCTGCTGCGCATGCACCTTCTCCGCCACTACCACCACTACCACTAGCAGCAGCTGTTGGGGCTCCAGCAGCACCCCCTCCACCACCTCCTCAGCCACAGGAGGTGGCCCCAGAAATTGTAGGTGGTGGTGGGACTCATGCCCGACATGTGAGGACTGTGTCTGGTCCCCCATGCAGCTCCCAGTGTGGGAGTTTTTTAATTGTGTGGGGGGAGACAGCACAGTGGTGGAGTGCCATGTGTGTGGTGTGCTGGTGCACCATGGCCCCCCGGGACACATTTGAGACCAGTGGCTAGCACACCCACATGCTGAATCACCACAGGGCAGAGTGGCAGGCTGCCACGGAAGTGGCCAGGCATCCACCTGCTGGCCCTTCCGTGGCAGTGACTGAGGGTGCTGCTGGGGTGGGAGATGTGCCTCGCAGTCACTGCTGCAGCAGGAGGAGGAGGGCTACTACAGCAGCTGCTCCACCACCACCACTGCCACCATAGCCACCAGCACCACCCTGTCCACCACCAACCCCACTACCTGGATTCCCCACTGCAGTGGACCCTGCCACAGTCCCTGCAACCCAGTCTGACATTGGCCTGGTGTGGGCAGCACTCAAGGAAAACAATGAGCGGTTCAGTGATTTGGAGCAGCAGGTGAACAGAGTGGAAGCACAGCAGCAGCAAATAATTTCAATGCTGCACCTGCTGCTGACCACCATGGCATCCCACGGCCATAATAAGATAGGGAATTGTTTCTGCCCCCACCCCACCCTTACCCACCCCACTACTGTGTTGTACTTTTTTTGTGTGTGTTTTTTGTTTGTTATTGTTTAATCATACACATTTTCCCTTGCAGGGGAATCTTTCTTGCACCACATAGTGCAATACATTTTTGTGAAAACCACCCATAATTTCATTACAGTGTGTCACGTGATGGAGAAATTCCTGTTCTGAAAATCTGCCCACATTCTGCCTCCCGTCTCAGCAATGTTAGGACATGATGGCAGGGAGAGCACATGTGCGTGCTCCTTACAGTGAATATCCAATTTTCAGGCAGGTTTCTGAATGTTTCTTTATGTTATAATGGTTAGTTTGTGGTGAAATGTGTGGCCACGTTTCCACTAAGAAGAGCCTTGTTAGTGGAAACATTCCATATTTCACCATAAAGTGAACCTTATAACATAAGGAAACATTGGGATAGCTGCCGGAGATTCACTATAGTGGAGCATGCACCTACACCCCCCCGGCATCACATCCTAACGTTGCTGAGAAAGGGTGGCAGAATGTGGGTGGCTTTTCTGATTGGTAATTCCTCCATCACTTGACTCACTGTAATGAAATTATGGGTGGTTTTCACAGAACTATATTGCACTCTGTGGAGCAAGAAATATTCCAGTGGTAATAATGCACCCACATATTAGTTCATGTGCATCACCATAACTATGTAATGTGGTGAATGTCTGTAAAGCAGCAGCGCAACAATCTGTTGATAACTCTGACCTGTATTTTTTAATGCTATGTTACAACTTCCTTTACTTACATCCTGACTGACTGGAATGATACAATAATTTGCAGTAGTTGAGTCTGCTGTACTACCTTTTTTCATGTGTGAAATAATGAAAGGAGAATTCCTTTTAAATTGGTGCTGACCAGGTCTTTGTCATTGTTTTCCTCTGCTTTTCTCCATCACATCAAGTAGTTATATATCACTTCTGTTGTTAATTAACAGTTATGCATCATGCAGTGTTTTATGACACCACACAACAATAGTTATTGAAAAGCATCTGCAAATAAATACAAACTTGGTCCAAACAATATTGGAAGACGTGCTCATTTTTTTTCATACATGAAAAAAAGTAGTCAAGCAAGTAAAGCAGACATAAATTGTGAAAAGAATCGTATTA
Source organism: Neoceratodus forsteri (assembly GCA_016271365.2). Classification (NCBI taxonomy): domain Eukaryota; kingdom Metazoa; phylum Chordata; order Ceratodontiformes; family Ceratodontidae; genus Neoceratodus; species Neoceratodus forsteri. The sequence goes on along the minus strand of CM028136.1, from coordinate 432,290,948 downwards.
TTCAAGTCATGACTCAGAGGTAAGTAGTGGTGGCTGTGGCAATGTAAAGTAGCATAAAAAAGTACAGTTCAGAATTGTGAGGACATTCTTACAATGCTGCTTTAATTGTTAAAATGTCAGTATGACATCATGAGCTCACAGCAACAATCACAGAACACACAAAAGTGGCACAGAGTCCCCAGATTTTTTCTGCAGGCCCAAAATGCATCCTCCTTGTGTGCAGAAAATTGACAAGTGGTTACACAGTGAAATGAGACTGTTTCAGCACATACAAAGTACCCCAGAATTTATTGCATAGTCACTCATGTGCGCAGTGCCCCAGAATAAAATGATGACTGTGAGCGAACTATTGCTGGTCTAGTCTGTGCTACGATTCGAGCAAATGTAATGTAATCATCTCAACTGGATGGAAGGGTGCCCTTTGTCTGTACATTAATAGTAGCCTTGGTGAGTTGATATACATAGATATATATTTCTGTATTTTGTAGGTGGGGGGGGTTGACATGGACATGTACTCATGGTATTGTTCTGTATCATTCACAGGTCACAGATACTGTTGTTGTGCACATTCCAGTGCTCGACTAGAACTTTTTGCGTAGACATTCGCAATGGATAACTGTCAAGCACATGAAGGTAAGTATTTTCTTTTTTGGGTGGGGGGAAGCATATTTGCAGGTTTGTCTGTAATGGTTTCTTATTTTCTTACTTCTTCACAGATTTCATCTGCATCCTTCTCGAGTCTGGTTGTTAATGATGGTCATGGTCATCTAATGAAATGACTTCTGCATGTTGCATGTGCACCCCAGCCCGGGAAGGGGGTGCCTGATGTTGAAGAACTTGTTTGGATAGGGCTAGTTTGTCAGAACAGTAAAGCATCTGCAAGTTTCCTAAAAAAAGAAATGAATGACTTCTTACAACTTAATTGTTATGTGTCCCTCCCTGGTTCTCAAATCTCAATCCCTAAAGTCAAGTTACATTTCAAAGCCACATCGTGTCAACTAAAACAACCTGTGTGCAATATTTGCTGCAGTCTTTACAAAACAATGAAACGGATGAAATAAAATCTTCATACTTACCACAATGGATTTCACATGGATATTACATCGCTTCCTCTCTGTACGGTACAGCTACAGTACCATTCCCAATGAGTTTTAGTGATGGAGCCTTTTTTTGTTACCCTGTAAAAGAAACTAAAGAAGTGTACTGTATGTGTTTTACCATTGAGGCTCTGAAAAACTACAGAAAACAAAACATACAACTAAAGGAAGTGAAGCAGCATAACAAACATGAGTACACATACTCACTTTATGGTTTAAATATTAAGAAGCTTTCTGTCTCTGGCTGATGGATGTGGTGGTCCAGACAGACTCATGGTGGTAGTGGTGGCAGTGGATAACATCAATCCCTGTGGTGGTGGTGGTTCGGGGGGCAGACAGACTCATGGTGGCAGACTTGGATAACATTAGTCCCGGTGGTGGTGGTCCGGGGGGGGCAGACAGACTCATGGTGGCAGTGGATAACACCAGTCTCAGTGGTGGTGGTTCAGGGGGACAGACAGACTCATAGTGACAGACTTGGATAACATCAGTCCTGGTGGTGGTGGTCCAGGGTGGCAGACCACCTTTTAAAAACTTCAGTTAAAACCTGCCAACATTAACCACATCATCATCCTCATAAAGAAAACTGCCCTCACAGTCATCGATGTCTGAAGTCTGACCACTGAGAAATTCTTTCTCCATTGTATCATCATCTACGTCAGTGGTGGGCCGTTTCAGGCAGCCACTGCCAGTGCCACCAGGATGCTCCATTTCCACATCAGCAAGACCACTATGACTAGGCTGAGGTATGAATACCAAGGTTGCAGTCTGTGCTGGTATGTGCCTCTCATTCATTTTAATGAATGTTAGCAAACTAACATTTGCAGGAGACAGATTTGTCTGACGATCCCTGACTATTGCACCTGCTGAGCTGAATACCTTCTCAACACTTACACTGGAGGGTGGGCATGTGAGGTACTTCAGTGCCACTGCAGTCAGCTCTGGCCATTCACTGACCTTTCCACTCCAGTACAACAGAGGATCTTCAGTTATTGTCAGATGCCTGTTTTCAGACAAATATGACTCAACCATTCTCTGTGCCACACTAAGTCCAATTGTTGATGCATCATCCTGTTCTCCCGAATCATTTATTTCACAAATACCCACTTGGGACAAAGCCTCCCAAAGCGGGTTGACACCAGCCACTTTGGATGACAGACAGCCTGGAACTACAGTCCCCTTCCCCTTGCAGGATATGCTTGATGGTCCTCCAGGTACACCTTCAGCTGGATTATACTGCTGAGGTTTGCTGACCCCGGCACATGACTTCTGTGCCCCATGAACCAAGCGCACCAGTTGACCACTGATATTTTTTACCTGTTCAGGCCCTTCCTCCAGTACTGATGCAATTCCATGTTTGTATCGTGGGTCCAGCATTGTTGCTATGGCAAAGTTGTCACTACGCTGAATGCTCACAATGTGATGATTCTAGTCGAATACTGTCAGCATGTGTTGCAGCAACATACTGCTACCACCATCTCTGGCAACATCAAGGCTATGCTGCACATTTACCAATGTCTGCCTCAGCACCCACAGCAGTGGAAATGATTGGCTAATGGAGGCAGACTAGCCACTTACTGCCTGTGTGGCATGTTCAAAAGGCCACAAAATTGTTATTATAGAGTCCATGAGGCACCACTGTTCAGTCGTAATAGACATGGAGGCCCCGGAACTGTCACGGCTAGTGTGCATAACAAGATATTCTGAGATGGCTTTGTATTGTTCATACAACCTCTCTGCCATGTATAACGTGGAGTTCCATCGCGTGACAACTTCCAGCTTCAAGCGGTGCTGAGGCAGGCTGTTTTGTATCTGCAACTGGCGCAGTTGGTCACAGGCCTTTCCAGATCGTGAAAAGTGAAAGCAGATACGTCGTGCAATGGTCAGCATTTCCTTTATATCAGGGTGCTGCAGAAACTCCTGAACCACAAGATTTAAACAGTGGGCCATGCATGGAACACAAAAAAAAACCACCATTCGTGATGCATTTCACCACATTTGACCCATTGTCACTTGCTATGAACCCAGCTCTCAGGGACAGAGGGTTTAGCCATCTGTCAATTTCAGTCAGTATCATGTCCAACATGTTCTCACCAGTGTGTGAACAGGTCACACTGCACATAGCAATTGTTGCATGCTGTTGAATTCCAGGAAGATTGCTACTGAGACAATCCACCTTACTGTACTGATTATTCACACTACCAACATCACAAACAACCCCCGGCACCTGCACCCAGTGTGCAGTTATACACAGATATGAACTCCCTGCTGTTTTACCACTTGTCCAAATATCCATACTTAAATGGATGAATGGAGAGGAGGATTGTTAAAGGGCATGTCTTACTGAGTCATACACAGTGCGGAACAACTCGGAGACAGCATGGGTAGAAAAGTATGTCCTGGATGGAACTTTCCATTTTGGACAGGCACGTGCAGCAAACCACCGGAACCCAGAATTCTCCACAAAGGAGAAGGGTAAAAGATCAGTTGCCAGCATTTCCACTACAGCAGCATTGAGTTCACATGACACTGTATGACTCAGGGGGTACTTCAGCTTATGCACAAAAACACTCTGTAATGTGGGCCAACTTAAACGTTTTACACGTAGTGTGTTGATCACAAATGGTTGTGCTCTGTGATGAATGGCATTGTCAGGGTGTGAAGTGTGGACATTTGATGAAGACGGTTGCACAGGTGATGCTGACAAACCCAGAAATTATGTTATTTTGCCAGATTTGCCAACTGGAGTTGGTATACCACTTGCACTAGACATACTGCATTCACCACCACCACCACAAAAACTGCTACTCTCACCAGCACTGGACAACATTTCAAAGTCATTATGGTCCTCCACCTCATCATGCTTGTAGTAATCCTCTTCTCTTATTACTGCACTACTGCACATGTTTAATTTTGTACTGGGCTTAACAGTCATGGAAGGGGATCACATGCTGGCTATGGTTACCGGTGACATGGGTGAATGCCCCACTGTGTATTAGCTGCCAGTTTGTGCTGGGTCCACAGTGCCAAGTGCCTATTCTTAAGATGTGTATGCTATCCTCCTGTGCCCAGATGGCTCCCCTTTTTACCTCAACTCACATGCACATGGCAAACCTGGCAGATTGCAACTGAATCATCATTTGCATCTAGAACAAAAAAATCCCAAACAAGGGAGTGTGATGCTCTGCTTTTAACATATCCATGATGATGCAGCTTATTTAAGTCTATTATTTTAAGCACAGAAGTGGGGAGTGGGCACGTGATGTTTCGGGCATTGCACACCTGGACTGCAACTGACCACCATGACTACCTATCATATTGATTACTGGGTCATGATCATCATCAACTAAAACTGATAGATCACAAGTTTTTATGGGTGGGGGATTCCTGCAGACAGACTCAGACACAGCCACTTTTAATTTATTTTTCTCCGGTTCCCAACTGTGGTCAATTACAGCATCATCATATTCATCAACGTCACACACATCCACATCTTCTGCTTGGATGCTAGCATGTGGATTGCATGTTGCAACAACAGCAACATCATCATCATCATCATCACATTCATCATCAGCATCTTTACCACCATCTCCTGATATTTTTTCACCACACTGTGAATCACTGCATGGAAAATGCATGACGTTAAGCGCCACGGTGGCTGGAATATCACATTGTATGCTATCGTTGACATGATCATCAGAATCCTCAGGTTCAGTTACTGGGATGTTACTGGGAAGTATGACATCATCTACGCTGCCACTCACTTGCACTGTTTCACACTCAATATTTTTGGAAATGGTACACTGGTCGGAATTAGAACTTGATGCAACAATACTAATACTACCTCCACCACCACTAACACCAGTAACACTAACACCACCGACTGGGAAAACATCATCTCCTCCAACTATAAGTGAAGGTACTGATTGGGCTGTAGAAAACATTGCAGGAGAAATACCTTTCCTTACATCACCAATGCACTTCTGCATCTGCGTACTACCACCGTGCCCACAGACCATCTTACTGCCAACATTGCCATGGTGAGAAACAGCGTTGCTTGCACAATTCTTTGCAGGCATTTTGGGGAATCAACCACAAATATTATAACCAAATTCAGATTTTGATACGTTCACTCTCTGATTGGAGGGACACTGGCTGGATGTGAAGCCAAATAAACAACTGTGGCTTCAGCAACAGATAAGAGACTACACTGAGACTGTCACAGAATTAAAACAACTTTAGTAACCAGTGGTGCTGATGAGGTCACAAAAACAATCCAATCTGGTAAAAAATATCTTTTGAAAGTGGGGGTGGGGGGAGCACTGAATACAGACAGTGCTAATTTTTATGGCACTACAAGCAGCAAAACTAAGAACAGATACCACGATCGCAGTACAAAATCAGGCAGCTGCAGTGAATAGCAGGTTCACACTGCTGTACTTGCAATTACACTAGTCTGTGGCACAATAAAAGGTGTATTATTTGATGCACACAACACTGCACACACACTCACACACAGAACAGTTTGTGTACAATGCTGAATGAGGAATGCGCCTCAAATGCAAAAGTTCAGTACTATGCAACGTTACATATTGTAAATTTGTAATTTAAACAACCTGAACTTATGAACTGCTGCACCACATCCACACAACAAACAGCAAGAAAATTTCTACTATTACTGACAATATTGCTATGTGCACATTAACACAGTCAGTCATATAATAAAAATATAACCAAAAAGCAAAGAAATCACTATTTCTCCAACTTAAGTCTACCTACACCACAGATACGCCCCTCCCTCAAAGCACACTTTCACTGTCTTTCACCACACACACTCAATGTTGTAAATTAACATTCAAAAGCCATACAAAAACAAAAAGTTTGATGATATGAGCACAGGAGGGTTTCCTACCATTGATGAACTAAAGTTGGATCCCCAAAAAAAGGCTAAAGTGCTTTTTGAACAGCTTTTACAAGATTCCTATCACAGACAGCTATCAGAGCACACTGTCTCCTACTCCTTCCTACTCATACTACCCTGAACTGAGGCTGTGCAGATCAATATAGAGCCCATGTGACCTGAAATCCCAGGAATCAATGCAAAATTCGCCTTTGGAGCTCAAAAACAAGGCAAAGTGAGGTGAAGTGCACTGCCTGCAATGCACTTCACCTTAAAATTGGCAGAGTAGTGACCTGGGGAGGTGGAGTAATGCAAAGTCATTGTTTCTAATGGACTTCGTGTTCCTCATTATAATCCGAAGACTTCGCTTCACGTTGTGGAGCACTCCCCGGATCCGCCTTTGCTCCATGAATCGCTTCGCGCAGAGGATTGAGCCAACTTCACCCACCACTAATTAAAAGGCCTTAAAGTTTCTGAGAAGATATTTTGGTATGTATTGATGTGGAAAGCATTTACACCAGTATACCCCATAAAGGAGGGTAACATACAATTTCATGAGCATTGTCTAAGAGATCAGTTAACATTATGCCACCTTCAGAGTTTATTGTTAATAGAGCATGAACTGTACTTGAATCTAACGTCTTCATATTCAATAATAAATTCTATACACAGATTAAGGGCAGCAGCATGGGCAACACATTTGCACCTAATTTAGTGAATTTATATGTAGGAGAATGGGAGGAGCAGTATATCTATAATGCAAACAGTAATTGAGCTGTATAATATGCAGCTGTGTCTGCTTGTGTTGATGCTGTCTGCTTCCTGACGAGGAGCCTTTGTAAATGAGTCCCTAATTCAAAGGTTTGCAATTCCAATTTCAACAAATAAAATAAATAAATAGATAAATAAATAATTCTTCCTTCCAACAAATCAAGACATGGAAACTTTTTATTGACAATTGTTTTTCAGTTTGGGGAGGAAGTGAAAATGAACTGATTAATTTTCAAAATTACATCAACAGCACAAATACCAATTTGAAATTTACATTTGAATATAATCAGGATAAAGCTATTTTTTGGAGATTACTATATACAAAGAAGGGGATTCATTGAGAACTAAGTTATACAAAATGTTGATTTCAGGGAACACTATCCTGAGAATGGACAATTGCCATCTGGTGCCACTTATAAAAAAAAATTCCAAAAGGACAGTTTTTACACATTAAAAGAATGTGCATCAATGTTCTGGACTTTGAAATATGTAGCATGGATATAAGACAGAAATTCAAAGAGAGGGGTTATGTTAAAACAATAATAAATGAAGCTTATAGACATGCAAAAGGGATGTTTATAGAAACATTACTTCAAGGTCAGGACACAGTGAGAAATAATATAATTGAAAATCCACCAACATTTATAACAACTTTCTCCACAAATACACCAAAGAGGAACATTTTTACAGACGCGCTGGAGCATTTTAAGGGGTGATAATCAATTTGACAGCATTATACAAAAAAAACCCCTCATATTTCATATGAGAGAAATAGAAATCTGAGAAGCATTCTGGTGCATTCTATTCTGCCTAAGGAACCAAAGTTGAATTAATGGCTATTAAAACCATGTGGGAATTTTAAGTGTGGCCACTGTTTAGATTGCAATAACACATATTACACTGACTCCTTTTTACACCTCAGAAGTGGAAAGTATTTTCAGATAAGATAACTCATCAATTGCAGTACAGAAGATGTCATATATGCTTTGTACTGTCCATGTGAAATTATAAAAACAAAAACAAGGTGTTGCGCCAGCATGTGGTCTAAAAACAAAACAAAATGGTTATATTAAATGCATGCTGAAAATAGAAAATAGAGTTAAACATCTACGTTTCAACCTTAGGTCTTCTTCAGGAAATATCTAAAAGACAAAAACAAAGTTAGTGTAGAGGGGAGGCAAAATAAGGGGGAAGAAAAAGGGGGAGGCTCAGGGAGAAGAAGTAATAAATGGCAAGATTAAGAGAGAATCTGTGAAACAAAAAGGTGATGATGGGAAAGACAAAGCATAACAGAAGTGGAAGAGCTAGAGAAGTCCCCAGGTGGGAACTAACTAACAGAGCCTAGTAAGAAGGCTGAAAGATGACAAATGTGGGGAAAGGCGACAGAGATGGAGACTTGTGGTGAAAATGAAAAAAATCAAATGTGTACAGATACATAGAAACATAGATTTTGATGGCAGATAAGGACCGCTTGGCCCACCCAGTCTGCCCATTTCCCTACCTAATGGATAAGCTGCAGATCCTAGTTAACTAGCAGCCTACTTCTTCCTACCCCCACCCCGTAGAATTGCCTTATGACTGTCCCATGCATGCTTGAATTCCACCACTGTTTTTGACTCCACAACCTCCTCCAGAAGGCCGTTCCATGCATCCACAACCCTCTCCGTGAAAAAATACTTCCTTAAATTACCTCTGAGACACCCCCTTCTATCTTCAAATTGTGCCCCTTGTTCTTGCACACCTCTTTTTTTGAAAGATGCTACCCTCTTGGACTTTGTTGATTCCCTTGAGGTACTTGAAAGTTTCTATCATGTCCCCCCTCTCCCTCCTTTCCTCGAGGCTATACATATTCAGCTCCTTAAGTCTCTCTCTTCATATGTCTTCCGGTGCAGACCCTGCACCATTTTAGTTGCCCTCCTCTGGACAGCCTCCATCCTGTCTATGTCCTTGCGGAGATTGGGTCTCCAGAACTGCATGCAGTACTCCAGATGGGGTCTCACCAACTGTCTGTACAGAGGGATAATAACTTCCTGTTTTCTACTGGCGATGCCTCTCCCTATGCATCCCAGTATCCCCCCAGCCCTCCTTGCTGCCCTCTCACATTGCTTGCCCACCTTTAGGTCATCTGATATGACTACCCCAGGTCCCTTTCCATTTTTGTTGTTGTTAGTATCTCACCCCCCATTGAGTACTCTTCCCCTGGGTTTTTGTTTCCCAGGTGCATTACCTTGCACTTCTTAGCACTGAATCTAAGCTGCCATACATTTGACCATTCCTCTAACCTTGCCAAGTCCCTTCTCATCCTTTCCACCCCACCTTGTGCATCAACTCTGTTGCAGATCTTTGTGTCATCTGCAAAGAGACATACTTTTTCCTTCCAGTCCCTCTGCAATGTCACTTATAAAGACATTGAAGAGGACCAGTCCTAATACTGAACCCTGCGGTACCCCACTAGTAACCCTCTTTCTTCAGAGTGGACTCCATTTACTATTACTCTCTGTGTCCTATTCTCCAGCCAATTCTTTACCCAGGCTGTCATCTTGGGACCCACTCCCAGGCTGGCTAATACTTGTATATTAATCTTTTTGTGTGGGACTGTGTCAAATGCCTTGCTAAAATCTAGGTAGGCCATGTCCACAGACCCTCCCTGATCTACTACTTTGGTCACCCAGTCAAAGGAATCTATCAGATTTGTCTGGCATGACCTTCCTGCTGTGAATCCATGCTGCCTTGGGTCCTGAGCCCCCTCTGGCCTCTAGATACTTAACAATTCTTTCCTTCAGAAGTGATTCCATCATTTCCCCTACCACTGAGGTTAAACTAACAGGTCTGTAGTTTCCTGCTTCTGCCTTGCTCCCACTTTTGTGAAGGGGAATCACATCTGCCCTTCTCCAGTCCTCGGGTACCACCCCATCCTCCCATGATTTGTTAAAGAGGATAGTCAGTGGTGTCACTAGTTCTACCCTTAGTTCTTTTAGAATTCTGGGATGAATCCCATCAGGCCCCATTGCTTTGTCCACCTTCAGTTTTAAGAGTTCTTTCAGCACCCTTTCTTCTGTAAATGGGCTGGTATCAACTTCTGTATCCAGAGTGTTTCTACTGTTTGTTTTAGGTACCTCCCCCACTTCCTTTGTAAATATTGAGCAAAAATATTTGTTTAGTATCTCTGCCTTTTCACAGTCACCCTTTGCCCACCCTCCCTCCTCTTTATTAAGCCTCACTAACTCTCCCTTGGTCTTCCTTCGCTCCCTGATGTACCTATAAAAGGTTTTATCCCCCTTCTTAACTGAGTTGGCTATCTTTTCCTCGGTTAGGGCCTTTGCTGTTCTGACTGCCTTCCCAGCTTCCTTTTGCTTTAACTGATACAGTTCTCTGTCCTGCTCCTTCTGTGATTCCTTGTACTTCCTGAATGCTTTCTTTTTCTCTTGAACCTTCACTGCCACTTCCTTCGAGAACCATAGTGGTTTCTTACATCATTTCATTTTGTTTATTTGCTTCACACAAAGGCTTGTTACCTCTGTGATGGCAGTTTTATTATTCCCTTTGTTCTTCCACCCCTCCTTCCTGCCCATTTGCTAGTGCATTCCTTAGGCACTCACCCATTTTGGCAAAGTCAGCCCTCCTAAAGTCCAGTACTTTTGCTTTTGTATGGCTTGACTCTATTGCTGTGTTTATTGTGAACCATACTGTTCGATGGTCGCTAGTTCCAAGATGGCTACCCATTCTACATCTGTGATCCTCTCTTCATCTCCATTTGAGAGAACCAGGTCTAAGATTGCTCCCTCTCAAGTGGGCTCCAATACTAGTTGTCTAAGGCATGCCCCCCTGTAGGGCATCTAGAATAACCCCACTATTTGAAGTGGCTGCTGCAACTGCACTCCAGTTAACATCTGGCATATTCAGATCACCCATCAGCAATATCTCCCCTTTGTCTGCCATTCTAAGTATTCTTTCTATCATTTCCTTGTCCATTTCCTCCCCCTGAGAAGGGGGTCTGTATACAACCCCTGTGCAGATTGTGATGCCATTGCCGGTCTCAAATTTACCCACAGTGCTTCTTCTTCTCCCTGTTTTCCCTTTTGTTCTGTTGCTTTGATTCCTTCCCTTATGTAAAGAGCTACTCTTCCTCCTCTTTTACCCTCCCTGTCCCTCCTGTAGATAGTGTATCCTGGTATGTTTATGTCCCAGTCATGGTTTTGTGTGTACCACATTTCTGTGACTGCCACGATATCCAGATGTTCCTCCTCCATCAAGGCCACTAATTCAGGAAGCTTGTTACTCAGACTACGGTCTTGTTGAGATACAACAAGACTTTTGGAAAAATGGGGTGGCTGAAAGATGTTAGTAGAAAATAAGTCTATCATGTGAAATTATGTACATTGATCAAACTAAGAGAGCCTTGAAATGATGAATAGCAGAATACAGAACTTCTATTCACACCAATAATGGGAATTATGTTATATCGAGACATTTGTTGGAAGCTGGTCACACATCAATAGCAGCACTGAGATTTATAGGTATATAAAAAGTTGAACTTGATTGCAGAGGAGATGTTCTAGTGAAAAAAATTATTGAATCAAGAAGATTTTTGGATTACTACATTGGGTACTATTATGCCTTATGGTTTAAATGACAATATACTTATGCATCTATTTAGATGTATTTATCAACGCTACTTGTGGACTTTTAATTTTCATCTCTATTTCAGAAATGTCTTTTGTGCATATACCTTTACATTTAAGCTGTTGGACTCTACAACAATCCTGCAATAATTGTGAAATATATATTACTTGTTTAATGTAAATATAGTGACAGTTATATATATGTAAATATTTAGAAAGGTATTGGCACTTTTTTTCATGGGGTTTTTAATAGTTGTTTTAGTTATCTAATAGCATTGTAGTATTTTAGCACTTTATAGTTGAAGCACTGCATGTTTGTACTGTGATCTGTCCCTTTGAATAACTTATATTTACTATAAGTAATATCTCCATATGTGACTTTCACTCTGACGAAGGCTTCATAGTGATGTTGAACCATTAGTCAGGTGGTCTGTAGCTCATTGTGAACAAGAAGGTTGGTGGGAGTTTTGAAAAAGTTTGTGTACAAGTTTAAACTGCAGTATGACTGCTTTAGCACTTATGATTGCATTTGCACTTTAAATGTGGAATACATCAAGCTTGAAGCTTTACTCCATGTATGCAGCTCTGGGATTTTTAATGAAATAAATAAAGAAGAAGAATTATTTTGTCAAATGAAGACATGTGGCAAGCTGTTTTCTTTCATTCTGACTGTCAAGCTCTGGTATTTTCACTCTGTTTGCTTGTCTACGGAGATAGAACCACTACTGCTGGGTTGTAAAACTGGATACCAATAAATATTTAACACTGTGGTCCCATTTCTATGACTTAATCAATTGGTTAAATAACAGGGATGATTTATATCATTCACAAATTAAAGCAATTAAGAATAAAATAAAGCACTATTTGTATGGCAGGACAACCACATTAATGGCTGATTTGGTACTCAGAGACAACATCAAGCTTGGGACAATTATCAAGGGAGCAAAGTAAGAGTGGAACATCAAATTATGGAAGGTTTATGTAAAGAGGATAATCCATTAGCCACAGGAGAAAGAGATATGATGCATGTACCTAATAATCATGTAGCAGCATCACCAGCAAGGCCCTCCTTTTCACATTAAAAAAAGGAATACCTGAGAGATCTAAAACCACCTTCCAGTACTGTGTGGAATCCAGAATTCTGCCAGAGAAATCAGCATGGAATAATCATTCTGCCAGTGGAATTTCCATTGGAATTTCACTGGCTCTTCAATGGATTTCCACCTGCTGTGATTCATGAAAAATACAGTACATTCTGCAGAATAGCATTTTTTCCCACAGAAAATCATTCTGCAACCATTTCTGTGGGAAACTATTATTCCGTATTCTGTGAAATTTCAAAAATTTTGTGAAATTTTGTTCCACCAAAATCTGAAAATTCTGAACAGCACTACCACCTTCCCTAACCCCCCCCCCACACAAATTGCAAGTTTTAATAATTCCAGTTACCCTTATTGAAGTGAAAACTGCAACTGGCTCTTTGAAAACAGCCACTGCCAAGGTACCAATGGCCACAAGGCAGAATTTTACAGATGTTCTTAGAACAATTAGGTTCTGAGTTGATAGATATCATTAATTGTATACTGACCATAGCCCACACTTCATCTTCTGTGTCCCAGGCAGTCTTAATTTTTCTATACAAAGATGAGACAAAAATGATATAAAAAACTGGTGACCAATCTGTTTATTGAATTAGGACCAAAAAGATTTTGTCAAAATTCCTATGTACAAGGCTCACCATTGTTGCAGATAAACTAATAAACAAACCTGAAACCTGCCAGGTCTTGGTAGACAGATATATTTATTTGATCAACCTGGAGAAAGCACTGGAAAAAGTATTGCATACAGAACATTTTTGGTTTTGGTGTTTGCTCACTATGGTATTCCTTCAGAATTTATGAAATGGGCTCAGTTATTGTTTCATACGTCAACTGCATTACCAGTTGTAAATAATTGGAAGGTAGAAGTGCACTGTATCTGTAGAGAGGTTAGACAAGGACTTCCTTAAGCCCCTTATTTTATGTGTTTATTGAACCTGGATCCCCTTTGCAGAAGATAGAAGATGACAAATCTATTTCTGATTTTTATCCTAACCTTGACCATCAATCTTTAAACATCATGGCATACCAGGATAATACGTATCTTTTCTATCAGAATGTATCATTGACTCCCAGGCTATTTCAATCTTGGACCCCATTTGCTTAGATTTCTGAATTTCTATCCTTCTTACAAAAAGGTAAAGCATTGTTGGTTGGCACAACACGGACTTCAGCAAACAGTGTACCGGCTGGTATACAGATAGCCCCAAACTCCTTGAAAGTTAAGGACTCACTCTTGAACCAATGGATATTGCAGTACTAAAGTGGGAGGAGAAGTTAAATGTTGGAGTACAACAAGTGGCAGTTTGAAAGCAATGGAAAATGTTAAAGAAAAAGTGTGTTGCTTTGATTAAAACCTTACTGTTATCTCTTTCTTATGCATAAGCTACATCTTTCCTCTCCCAAGTTGTCTGGATGCTAAACTGTAGAGCTTATTTTTTCAGTCATTGTGGGGTAACCACTTAAATCCTATAAAATGGAACACACCATACCTCCCTCTGCAACAAGGAGACTTAGCCATGTTAAACCTGATGGTTTTCTTTCTTCGTGTATCTTGTTCCACAAATTTTAAATCAGTCTTTTATTCCTTGCATTCACTAGGTCATTACTTAATTTCTGAATGGCTAGTACCATATATACAGTACCTTTCTGGGTAGGGGTAGATTACATCTCAACAAAAAAGGGGCATATCCCATGTTACTGGATTATATCAAGTACACTATGGAAATGGTGAACATTCATGGATAGTTATATGTGCAACCCAGACAAGTATAGCTGCACATGTTGCAGTTTTAGGGGGTCCAGAATACAGGATATCAAACAGATGTTCCACAATATTTGAAAAAATGCTGGTGAAAAAACATTGGTCACAGCCCATGTGGGTACCCATGATATAAACAGATCAACACTAGAAAATATGAAGAACGACTTTATTTCACTAGTTAAGACACTGGAGAATAGGGGCTATGAGAGCTACATATCTGAAATACTACTAGTCCCTAGGGTCAGCCAGGAAAAACAGACTAAAATTAAGTCACTCAATGAATGGTTATGGAAACAAACCCTAACTCATTGGGAAAACTTTAAAAAAAGACCCAGTCTTTTTAGCTGGGATGGTGTGCATCTCAGTATAAGAGGGAGCTCTTTTCTTGGTAATACCATTGCAACTTACATTGCTGACCATTAAAACTAGTTGAGTAAGGGGTCAGGTCACTCCAAGAAAATACTATAATAACAAGAACGTAATGGAAAGTAAATATAGAATTGTAGTCTCCAATGCCAGAAGCTTAAATCTCACAATAATTAGTGAACTGGAAACTATCTTAAAATAGCAAAAAATTGATATTGCAGTGATCACTGAGACCTGGTGGGATACCACTTCTAATTGGTTCAGGGAAATCTCTTGCTATAGGTATTCTGTAAAAAGAGAACTAATAAAATAGGTGGTGGTGTCTGTATATGTGTTAACAATAATATTGATTCATCTGAATACATACCTTACAACAATACAGAATCTCAGCTTGAAAGGGTATGGGTCCAGATCTGGTAAAAAACTACTCCTTGGGAACTATTACAGATTACCTTCTTCTACTCAAGCATATAACACCTGTTTGTTTAATGAACTTACCCAGGTATCTAAGTCCTCAGATGTTGTTACAGTAGGGGATTTCAATATGTCCGGGATTCAATGGGACCTAATGACTGGTGGCACTCCAATTGAATCAGCCTTTATTGACACTATGCTTATAGCAGGACATGAACAAATGGTCCCAGAAGTCACCAGGGGCAATAATATCCTAGATCTTGTAATTACATACTTAGCACCTGATATTGCTGACCTAACAATCTAGGCACCTTTAGGAAACAATGACCATAAGACAGTAAAATTCAGTCTAGTTATGGGAAAAGCACAATCATGTTATACTAGTTTTCAGCATAATTACTCTAGGGGAAACTATACCCAAATGAATTGTACATTAACATCATATGACTGGTATACATTGATGATGGATTTATTCATGAATGACTGTTGGGAATTATTAAAATGCATCATTAAGGATCTAGAAAACAAATATGTATCATTGAAACAGGTACTCAATAGCAAATGTAAAATACCACCACGATTGGCTCCAAAAATAAAATGGCAGATTAAAAAAAGGGTCCGGCCCAGTGGCACTGAGGGTTGAGGTGCTAGACACCACACCTCACGCCATGCTGGCAACCCCAGTTCGGACGTGAGCCCAGGTTGTCAGGGGTTGGCAGGGGGATAGGATCAAGTGTCCAGAGGACTGCTGTCCTATCCCAGGGAGGGTTGTGGGTTACCACTGCTCTGCAGTGGCCACTGGTGATGATCGAGGGCACTGCTAGAGTCAGTGCAATTAAGGGGCAGAGTGCATAGAACGTTGGCACATTGTGCCTCCAACGTCATTGCATGTTTGCACTCTGAGAGGGATCTAATAGGAGGAAAATGGCAGCATTGACCATGGCAGCTTGATGGCCACAACTTCCTAGCCCAGCAGGGCTGTAGTACATAGTTGCATGCTGGTATTGGTTCCTGGCCTGGTGCAAGGATTAGGGGAGATCCCTCTCAAAGGTTCAGCAGCATATGCCAGCCGGTGTGTGGGTGTGCCTCTGGGTCACTCGGGGGAAGTGGAGCAGTGGATGTTTGATGAGCAGGTCAGTGGCTGCAGGAGGAAAAATAGAAAGAATAAAAAAAAAGGAAAAAGTATTTAAAAAATCTTAAGAAAATGAACAATGATAAAGCAAAAGTGACTTACAAGATTGAATTAAAACACACTAAAAATCTTATTAAACTTGAAAGAAAAAAGATTGGAGTTCAAATTAGCCAGTACCAAAGATAATCAAAAAAGCTTATTCTCCTATATCATCATTAATAGACTCAGGGGTCATACACTAGGACAAATTATAGATTATGGGATCAAATTGAAGGAACCAAATAAGATTGCAGATGCTTTTAACAAAGACTTCTGTTCTGTATTTAGCCCTAAAGATTGTAATAAAGTAGGAAGTGTTCAAGCACCATCAGAATGCCAGTCTTTTTCCTTAGATGACATACAATCAAGCAAGGAAGCACTCACTGATACCTGATATATAAGACAGAAATGCCACAGAGTCCAATACTTAGTTTGAAAATCTCCAAATTTATTCTTCATGGATAATTCAGACTTTATGTGAATTCTGCTATGCAACAGAATACCCCTGCACTTCAACTTTCGTCTTCCTGAGGGGGCTCCTTAGATGAGGTTAATCGTGCAATTAAATCCATAAAATCACATTCATCTCCAGGCCCAGATGGCATTAATCTGAAAATTCTTAAGGAACTGTCTGACCCACTGATGGTACCTCTTACCATCTTATTTTAACAAATCATACTGTCAGGGAATTATACCTAGGAATTGGAAGAAAGCCACAGTTATCGCTGTACACAAAAAGGGTAACAGAGCTATTGCAGGTAACTTTAGGCCTATCAGCCTTACAGCTTTTGTAATGTAAAATAATGGAGAAGCTGTTAAAAAATAGATTATATAGCTAAGTCTGAGCAATGGGATTTGAGGACATTACTCAGCACAGATTCACTGTCGGTAGATCCTGTACTACAAATCTTGTATCATTTTATGACAAAGTCAGTCTAAGGCTTGACAAAAGTATGCAAGTGGATGTTATCTACCTTGGCTGTAAAAAAATCTTTGACACTGTCCCCCACTCTGAATTGATAAAAAATTGTGAACCTAGGTTTTAACAAATCTCTTATCAACTGGACTGAAGAATGGCTGACAGATAGGACCCAACAAAGTCAGAGTCTGCAATACACTTTCAAGGGAGGTCAGTGTAACTAGTGGGATCCCCCAGGGCTCACTGCTAGGACCAACTCTGTTTGGAATCTTCATAAGTGATTTACATCATAATGTCCAGAACAACATCCTAAAATTTGCTGATGACACCAAAATAAGCTTGGAAATGGACAATGAGGTTAAATATCAAACATTGGCAATAGATTTACAGAATATTGAGACGTGAGCAAAGTCAAATAAAATTATATTTAATGTTGATAAATGCACCATCCTCTTACTAGGTAAAAAAAAAAACTAAGAAGAAGTTATACCTTAAACAGAACAGCCATTAGATCTGTCTAGTGAAACCAATCATGGCATAATCATCAATAGCAAATTTTCATCTAGTGACCAGTGTATGAAGATCACATTGACTGCTAATAGACTGACTAGGTTTATTCATAAGGACTTCATATCTAGGAACAAAACATGTACAGTATTATACCATTGTGTAACACATATGTAAGGCCACACCTTGATTATGCAGCATCCTTCTGGTCCCCCTATTTACAGTACGTAAAGAAATAAAATTACTGGACAACATACAGAGGGAGGTTACATGCATAATGCCTAGACTGAGAGGAATTTCCTACTCGGACAGACTTTCTGAGCTTAAACTGTATAAGCTTCAAACAAGAAGAAAGAGGGGGATCTTCTGATGTTGTTTAAAGATCAAATGCACACCTATTTCATAAAAAGCTTGAATTCACTTGAATACATGTCCCTGTGTCATGATTAGTGTTTCCTAAAAATAGCATGTTGTTTGGTTTGTGGTTTTCTTTAAATCAGCATCTGTTAATGTGCTCTGCAGTAACTGAATCAGTGAAGAAAGAGTGAAAATGTTTCTGTCCCTATCAGTGAACAATGACATCATACCTGTCCAGCCTGCTGCTTCACCAATTAAATCCCCGATTGACTGAATAAGATGTTGCAGTTCCTAGTTACAGCAGTCTGTAGAGCTAATTGTTTTCACTCAGAGTTTGTTACTAACCCGTCTGGCTTGTGTTTAGAAAGATATGCATAAAATCTATATTTCTGTTCTCATAAAAAGTTGATCAGCTAGATGCAGTACAGACTTTTATTGGCATGAATGAATGTGTATAACTAGAAATACTATATGGCATCCTGATGCCCCTGCCTCCTGCCTCTCAGGTGAGGCTGTTGCCCCCCTGCATCCCTCTGTCCCCAACCCCCACAGTCAGGGCCAATGCACACTGTTGCCTCCTTTTCCTGTCTTCACAGACAAGGCTGCTGTGCTCTGCTAAGCCATAGAGTTCCAGGGCCTCTGCCATCACAGTTTGGGCTGCTGCACCATGCTGCCCTAGGCCACCAAAGGTGGGGCATTTGCTGCACCCTGCTACCCACTTCCATTGCCCAAAATGGGCAGGGCTGCTGCACCATTTGAACCCCATCACACAGTCAGGGCAGCTGTACCCTGATTTTCCACTGTGTCCTGCACCACAGTCAAGGCTTCTGCACCATGCTGTCCTCTGACACCACTGTGCCCAGCTGCACCATAGAGCCACCTACAGTTAAAGTTGTTGCACCATGCTGCTCCCTGCCACAACCATCAGATCCATTGGTACGTTAACCAAAACTACCCAATAGAAAATGTAAAAAAATACTTTGATCTTGTGTTATAGAGTAGGGGACAGAGGGTAGCAGGATGTGACACCCTAAACTGTTTGTGCAAGAGGCAGCAGGGTGCAGCGGCCCTGACTGTGTGGAGAGGATAGTGGGCAGCAGGTTGCAACAGCCTCATATGAGGGCAGGAGACAGGGTTTTTTTGGGGCAGGGGAAAGGGGAAGCAGACAGCTGCTGCCTCAGCTGTTGGGAAGGAGATGGTGGCATTAGAATGCCATATAGTATTCCTAGTTATAAACATAGATTATATATTTTCACAGAGACACCCTCAAAGAACTGAATTTTATGAGTGTATACAGTACATGTTCCTAAAATAGCAGAGTGTGTGGGACACAGGCTTGTCAATCTGACATGTAAACAACATTGTTATCACATGAACATATTTATTAAGGCTAAGTCAAAGACATACTGCTTCTATGAATTACAGTAATGTAATGTACATTTATTTTATATCCATTAAACAACCCTATGTAATATAGCCAGAAGAGAATGCATAGTTTTGATGGCAGAGAACTGACATTTGTGATACAAAGTAATTTCTCACAGACATTCATTCATACCACTTCAGTTCAGCACTGAACCCCAAATGGCCAACTGTTTAAGAGAACATAATGATTTTAAGCTAATCTCTCTATACACAAACCAGATGGTTTAGTAACAAACTTTGAGTGAAAAACAATTAGCTCTACAGACTGCTCTAACTAGGAACTGCAACAGCTTATAAAATCAATCAGGTGCTTAACTGGTGAAGGAGCAGGCTGGACAGGTATGATCTCATTGCTCACTGATGAACAGAAACATCTTCACTGTTTCTTCACTGTTTTCAGTTACTGCAGAGCACATTAACAGGTGCTGATTTAAAGACAACCATGAAACCAAACAGTATGATATTTTCAGGAAACACTAATCATGACACAGGAATGTGAATTCAAAGGTATGCAAGCTTTTTATGAAATATGTGCATTTGATCTTTATTATCTTACATAATGAGGAGTTGGCCAAACAGTACAACATCATTACCATATCTAGATCTACATGCTTATGATCCCGTGACAAACAACTGTGAATTCAGCTTGCATTAACTAACAAAAGGGACTTATTTACTATAACAACTTGTAAGCTATAGCATACTCTTAGTCAGCACCTGGTCAATGTCTTTGATGTTGACAAAGTTAAGACACAATTGAACAGTTTCCTATTTGGATAACAGGGCTAATACCCCCACTTGCAGTGGGAGGCAGTCATGATGGGCCTAGTGCCTTCTTCTGCCTTCAGTTACTGAGTAATCTGGAATTCATTGCCAACTCCATTACAGACCTTGTCATGTAACGTTTTATATAATACTGAGTACAAAAATTAGTACTATCAAGTTTAAAAATTGTATCCCTAATCAGACTACACCAGTACTTGGGCTCTTTATTAACCCTTGAATCCCCACATATATGTGAGTTGTGATTTGGCTTAGAAGCCATAGTAGGCCAGAGGTACAGGATGCACAAAAACATCAGAACATAAATGAAAGATTTTGCCCCGATCAGAATGCTTTCAGGCACTGGAAACTCAAGAACATATATTGTAGTTGTATAACTTACTTTTTATTGTAAAAAGCCATCACATATTAGTATCAGCAGTCAATCATAATGATACTGACTTTTTGTGTTACAGTCTAGAGCAGAATAAGAACTGCAGTGCTGTTCTATCCAAGCATCAGTTAACTGATATTCAAAGAAAACAGAACTGTCAAACTTGAACTGCTGTATGCTGGAAAAAGTCTATATTATTACATCACTGAGTCATTTGATAAATTTTAAGGCTGAAATTAGGTCAACGGTAAACCCAGGGGGTGTGAGAGGGGGACATTGGCATATAGTCCCCCTGCTAAGAGCGGGCCTACTAACTGTTTTTCTCTTCCTCATTAGCTAGGTGGCCTGATAATTATGCCACCTTTTCCACTTTTCTAAAAGTTTATCCTTAGCTAATCCACCCTTCTTACTCCTGTCTGTTCCCTAAACTCTGGAACTCACTTCCTTTCCCCATTTGACTTTCCTTATCCCCTTTTTCACTCTCCTTAGCCCTGTGCAATTACTTTTCCCCTAACTGCACCTGCTTCTAGCCCCTCTTCCCTCTCCTTACTCCCCGCTCTCAAACAACACTACATTGTTATTCCCTAATCTGTTTACCCTTCCCACTTTTTCCTTCCTCCAAGTCCTACACTCCATCGTTCCCCCACTATATTTTTTCCTCGCCCTCTTCTTTCCCCTCCCCTATATCCTTTCCCCCTTTATCCCACTAAATAGCCACCTTTGCCTAGTATATTTTACTTTCTCCACACCTGGTTCAATTAACTTTTATACAGTGTCTCTGCCATTCTCTTACCCCTCCCTCCAGCTACACATTCCCCTATTACTCCACCTATTTCCTCTCTCCTTCCTCTTCCACTCTCTCCCTCTTTTTCCCTCTTCTCCAAGTCCTACATCTGGTCCTGCCTTCCTTGTAGGGTTCCATGCATCTTAAAGGGGAGGGCCCTGGACCTGGGTCTCTCCCCCCCCTTGCTGTTTCCCTGTGACTTCACTAGCACTTACTGAAGCCTTACTTCATTCACGCTCAGCACCTCTGTGTCTTGTCACACCCTCTAACCTCCTGACCCTTGGCCCTGCATGGTTCTACATAATTTCTCCTGGAGGTTAGCTTACCTGCCCTTGGCATATGTTTATAATACTGAATCCACTACTCTTTCTATAATGAGAAAAAAATGCTTCTCTGCATTGTATGTAATAATGTTTATAATTGTTTAATCGCTCTCTCTGCCATTGTACGGCCCCCCCCCCCCCCGGATGCTTCTGGGAACAAGCTGTTCCTCAACTCATGTTGTCTTTCCTGGTGAAACATGCTGTAAATAAATAAATAGTGAGATGGAGCTCTGCTGTTATTCACGTCATCTGACTAAATTGTTGAATTCTGTCCTTCCATTCCTGCAAGAAAGGAATTTTGGTGATAAGCAATGGAGCAGTATGCCCTTCACTGCTAGGATACACATAGTGTAAAAAAGATCACAATGTTGCAGTGCCCTAATCCCTGGTTCAGGGAGTCCCAGAACTGTGTTAAGAATATTTATTGGGATATCCCAGTTCCACATCCAGCCCAGCTCAGTGTAGAAGCTTAACCAGTATTCTCCCAGTTGTGGGCAGTCCCAAAAGATATACTAGTGGTTTCCTTGCATCAAGCGACTGCATAAGCAGAAGTCCATCACTTCTTCTCAAGTGTCAGTAGTAAAAGATGGGGTGTAGAAACATTTTACTAACAACTTTCACCTGTATTCCCTCAAAGAGAGGGAAGAGGTACTGTAACTCTCCATCCCTTTTCTAAAATTTTGAACAAAATGACAGCTGAGATAATCAGTTCTGACTCCGCTTCCCACCACTGATAAACGGACTCCAGTGTTGCTCCCCCGCCTTCCTTAAGAGGGGACTAGATCATGGTTATATATCTACATTTTGTGCATACGATCTAATAAACAAGTCTTCACACTTTGTTAAGTCCTGAGATACTCTATTTACCTTATCACTAGCCAGCACATAAAGATGAGCCTGCAGATATCTAAAAAGTCTCCACTGGGTAAGTCAAACTTCTGTTTAATCATCTCAAAAGAGACATATGTACTGTCCCTTATGTATTGTTTATACATAGTGAGGTCCACCC
Organism: Neoceratodus forsteri; assembly: GCA_016271365.2. Lineage (NCBI taxonomy): Eukaryota > Metazoa > Chordata > Ceratodontiformes > Ceratodontidae > Neoceratodus > Neoceratodus forsteri. Next base: position 432,268,265 of record CM028136.1, on the reverse strand, counting down.
AGTTCCATCTTCAGAAGCCATTATCCCCTTCAGAAGCTTTGCAAAAAGGGTTTTAGCAGCTCAGTCTCTAGTTGTCTCCCCATAACAGAAAGCAAAGCCACATTTCACCTTGTTTCCTTGTTCATCCTCCCACTTTATTGGGCTCAGATGTTGCTCATCAACCCTCCCTGAGGGACAGCCAACAAGTACAGCATGCAGTACAGTGAGGTCTTAAAGGGCCAAGTTTAAAGCAAGAATGTTTTGGTACAAATCCCCTCACAACCCCTGTCAAAACCGATTGTCTGTGTTGCAGGGTTGTAAATGGATTTATGGGTGAAAGGAGCATGACAGACACACACTCCATCACAGACACTGTCAGTTTTTAGTGTTTATTTTTGGTCGTATGAGACAAATTTTCCTTTCAAGGACTACATGCTTGCTGACTGAATCTAGGCTGCCAATTTTCCTTATTCATTATTTTATTGTTATTTTTCAATCAAAATGTGATTTTACTTGACCCAAGGTTCTTATCACTTAACTAATCTGAAGTTCCACTTGCCCAAAGTCTCAATGTGTTCCTGAGGACAAGAGAATGCACATCTAAGCAAAGTGGTCCCGAACTGACATGAACTTGCGCATGCATGTGTAATGCATATTTTAGGCACACTGAGATGAACACATGGCCTGAAAGTAGGCTTTATCTTGAACATGGCAATATAGTTTATACTGAAAAATGAACATGGAAAAACATACAACTATTGCTTTGAAAATTGAAGTAGCAACTCAGCGCATGAGCATCAGCTGTGATGCTGATGGACATGCCCCAAGTCACAGTTCCAATTTTCAAAGCAATAGTAGTTTCATGGTGTCCACATAAAAGTACAACAGCTGGGTTACAGGATGAAAATTCAAGGTTTTGCATACATTACTGATGTGCTCTGGCACATCGGGATTTGTGCCGTGCACTTTCCCCTTTTGAATATCACGCCAGGGCGCATCAGTGGGTTGCACATGGTGCAACACTGTTGGGCCATGTGCAACCCTTTTGAATATCTGGGCTGGACTGTCCAAACTTTGTTTAAAGTGCTTCAAAACTTTAATCAAATTGCAGTGTGAATAAATATACTGTACATTAAAAACTCACATTAGGATCCATATAAAGATACATCCACAATCCAGATAACATCCAAGTTAGTTCATGGAGTAAAAAAGCAGTCCAACAGCTCCAAGAATCCAAACTCCTAGACCCTGCTCCCTCTGATATCAGAATGTCAGGTGAAGTGGCCATATTCTGCAGATGAAGCAACATGTAATCTGCATAGGTCGAAGTAGAAAAGGTGTGCCCTGCAGTCTGGATACCTTGAAAACTAGGGTCAGAGACTTTTACCCAGGTAAGTGGTTTGTCATATAAATTTCAAAGTATCAGAGACAATGTGCAGCCATGCTGAGTACCTTTCTGCTGAATAAAAGAGGGGGAAAGAAAGCCATTACAATAAACCCTGGCCAATGAATGGGAGTATAGCAGCTGGACCCATTTGATGAATTCCAGTGGGAAACCAAATGACAATAGGGACTCAAAAATATACACCCAGGAGGCCCTATCAAAAGCTTTTTCTGCTTCAAGGGACATCAGCACTGCCGGCACTCTGGAGTCCCTAAATGCATGCAATACATATGTAAAATTTTTGTAAGTGGTCCCTGGAGTGTTTCCCAGTTTGTTACTGTCTAGTTAAGGTCTGCCATACTCCCAATACCCTGCCAGCTAAAATTTTTGCCAATATTTTAATATCTGAGTTTAGCAAAGCGAAGGGCCAGTAGTTGTTCACAAATTCAATATTCTTTCCAGGCTTTGGAATAACAGAGATCAAAGCCTCCTGAAATTCAGGGGGGCAGATGACCAGTCATAAAAATCTTTTTAAAAAAGGAAGTGAGATTAGGGACCAAAAAGTTTTTCCATGCTTTATAAAATTAAGTGAAAACCCATCCGGGCAGAGGGCTTTGTTGAGAGGCAGAGACTCAATAGCCTGAGCTAATTCAGACTCTGAAATAGGCTGACGGAGCAAAGCTTGGTGCTCCTCTGAAAGCCGAGGCAAGTGTACCCATTGTAAAAAGGCTAGGATCTCCACTAAAGGAGCCAATAGCTCAGCAGTATAAAGGGAAGCAAAATAAGAACCAAAACAGGCTGCCACATCTCTAGGGTGTGTCATGAGGGGGAGCCTCAAGGGCCATCTGCACAGCAGGGATAGCCATAGCCACCTCATGCTACCAAAACTTAATGGCAAGAAACTTTCCAGATTTCACCCCTTGATCTACATAAAGGGGCTTAGCTCTAAAAATATCTCGCTCAGCATCCTTGTGGAGCAGCTCAGCATATTGCTTCCAGAGTAAATTAATGTCTACCAGTCTGCCTCAAATGAGGAAGCAGAGATAGCATGCTCTCGTGGTTGCATTTCCACCACCAGATAAGTGCACTTTTGAAGGCAGGTCCCTTTGTGGGTAGTAGCCAAATGTATAAGCTCCCCCTGTATAGCAGCTTTGTATTCCCCTCACACTATGCTATAATCCTGTACCGAACCCTGGTTACATTGCAAACAGAGGCAATATAATCTTTTAAACTTTGTAGACAGTCAGGATCCTTCAACAGGTGATTAATGAGATGCTAAATTTTGTCATGACCAAATAAAAGTGATGAAACAACCTGTAAGGACACTGGAGCATGGTTAAAAAGCACTAGGGTTTCAATTTCACAGGTCTGGATATAATTCAGGATTTGTTGTGAAATTAAAAAAAATATTTAACCTAGATGACAAATGGTGCATGGGGGAATGGAAGGTAAGGTGTCTCTGTGCAGAATGAAGAACCCTCCAGGGGCTAACAATCCCCAGAGAATCTTTGAAATCTGCCAAAGCTCTTTGTGCAGGGGACAGACCAACCTGACGGGGTGAAACTCTATCCAAGTTAGGATCCTGAACTAGGTTCCAGTCCCCCCATCTGAGGATTAAAGGAGTTTCAGCATAGAGTACCAGGATGTTTTGCAGTGCTGTAAAAAAGGCAGAATTATCACAGTTTGGGCCATAAACACAACCTAACATAACATCTGAACCCTCCAAAACACCTGTCAAAACAAATATCTACCCTCAGGGTTGCGCACCTCAGCTGTCGCCCAAAAAGAGAGAGACCTAGCAATTAATATGGTGATCCCTGCACACCGATGACTAGTGCCAGCTACATAGGCTTGCCCCACCTACATTCAATGCCAATGATTATCTTCTCCCTTTTTGGTGTGGGTCTCCTTGAGTAGGGCAATTTATGGCCCCATAGATTTAAGATGTCGCAATATCATTTAGCACTTCTCCAGGATCTAAGCATCTTTAGTATTCCAAGTAACTACTTTAAAATTCACAACTATCATTAATACCCATTGTGTATGGATAACTAGGAAAAAAGCAACTGGAAGATAGGTGCCAGGACCCAGAAAACCATAAGCAAAGAGAGGGCCCCAAAAGGAGGAATAAGACATCTGCGAGTCATATGACACCTATGGAATCACATACCGAACATTATAATAAGCTAACATACAAATCCCATCAAAAAGAGTGAACAAGTACAGATCTGCAATCTGTGGTGTCATTAAAGAAGTAAAGTGTAAAGAGCTAAATACTGCAATATCCCATAACCACCACTCCATAGAAATAAACAATAACATTACAAACAACAGTAACAGTAAAATGACCAGAACTGAACAAGGTAATCAGAAATAAGGTCAAAGTCCAATAATACAACATAGAAAACAAGGTAATACAGAACAGTCGAAACTAGGAACCTCATTCCGGTTGCACGTTCTGTTCTCCTCGTAAAAGGAGACCCTGGATCCATACGAGCCCATAATGGTGATAAGACGCCAGAAGAAAATCATAAATCATCTGTGATACATATGACCAGAGTCATATCCAACCTAGCAACTGAACTGAGTTTATTACATAGTCCCACCCGACCATAAAAAAGGGCACAAAATAACCATTAAAAGGTCCAACTCCCCCACCCAGCCAACCCCTCTCCCAGCAACCAAAAATAAAAAGCCAAGAAAGTCAGGTTACCATAGAAATACAGCAGAGTAAGCATAAGCAAGCGCTGAATCTGAAGAAAAGCGGAGCTCAGAAAAAATGCAGTGGTCATTAGTAAGTCAGAACCATTCTGGTTGGAATAGCCACTAAGCACTCATGGGAAAAACATAATGGTGAAGCTAGGCTGGACCATAATAGCAACCAAGGTGATGACTAAGAGAAGTAGTGGACCCAATCCACTAAAAACCGTACCCCTGAACAAGGTAACCAGAAATAGGGGCAAAGTCCAATAATAAAACAATAAGCAAATGTCGCGGTGTTCAAAATTCATTGGGAAGCAAATCCACTGCTCAAACAATACAAGCCCAAAATAGCACCAGATCTCCATAGACTGCAGTGCTGTAAAAAGATAATCAAGGAACAGTCGATAACAGTACCAGAGATGTTCATGTGGCCACTGTCAGTGTCAGGGTTGAGCTGAAAATTGGGGATGGTCTTAGGAAGACCCTGCCATGTGGCCATCACCAACTGAAACTCCACCATACCACTAGGAGCATAAACTATTAATCAAGCAGGAAACAACATGTGGAAATGAACTATGGCTGAATGTTGGGCTTGCTTAATATCCTTGTAGGTCATTTGATGCTCACGCGCTAAAGAAGTAACATCACTAAAAACATTATATCTGTGCCCCTTCCACATTAAAGTATGCTTCTCCCATGCCTTAGAAACAGAAACGTAAAAATCTGCCAGCAGAAAAGGACCACATGGCCCATCTAGTCTTCCCTTTTTCCTCTCCATGTCTCTTTTGCCATATTTCCCTTATTCCCTTCATTCTATTGTACCCTTGCTTCTCTTGTTCAGTCCCATATTTGTATCCCATGCCCTCTTGAATTCCTCCACTGATTTTGCTGGCACCACCCACTCTGGTAGCCTATTCCAGGGACCCACCACCCTCTCAGTGAAGTATTGCCCCTCACATTTCCCCTGAACCTGTCTCCTTCTATTTGTAAGCTGTGCCTCCTTGTTGCCGTATGATCACTCATTTTCAGAATGCTCACTTCACTCACCCTGTTTATTTCCTTCAAATATTTAAAAGTTTCTATCATGTCCCCCCTCTCCCTCCTGGTTTCCAGTGTGTATAGGCAAAGCTCCTCCAGCCATTCCTCATAAGATCTATTGTGCAGGCCCTGCACCATTTTGGTAGCCCTTCTCTGGACTCACTCCACTCTATCTTTGTCCCCCTGTAGGTGCGGTCTCCAGAACTGTACCCCATAGTCCAGGTGTGGACTAACCATGGATCTGTACAGCAGCATGATCACCTCCATCCTCCTGCTCATGATACCCCTCCCTATGCATGCCAGCATTCCATTTGCTTTCCCCACTGCCTTGTTGCACTGGTTTGCCACCTTTGGTACCTGAAATAATGATCCCCAAATCTCTTTCTTGCTTTGTAGTTTCAATTTCCTCTCCTCACAACCTGTAGCTTGCCTTTGGATTTTTGCACCCTATGTGCATAATGTTGCACTTCTTTGCATTCAGTTTCAATTGCCACCTCTCTGACCACTCTTCAAGCCTGCCCAGATCATCCCTCATTTTTTATACCCCTCCTGGTGTATCCACTCTATTACAGATTTTCGTTTCATTCGCAAATAGACACACCTTCCCGTGCAGATCCTCCATAATATCCCCAATAAAGATGTTAAACAGTACTGGACCCAATACTGACCTCTGGGGCACCCCGCTTGTCACTTTTTCCTCCCTAGAGTGAGCACCATTGACAACCACCCATTAAGTTCTGCCCTCTAGCCAGTTTTCTACCCAATTCATTAATTTCATCCCTACCCCCAGGCTTCCCAATTTGTTTATTAGCCTCCTGTGAGGGACGGTGTCGAAGGCCTTAATAAAGTCCAGATAAGCCATGTCCACTGCCACTCCCTGATCACAGACCTCCATCACCTCATCAAAGAACTCAATCAGGTTTGTTTGACATAATATTCCTCCTGCAAACCCATGCTGGCTGTCATCTAAGAGCCCTCCCTCCTCCAGATATTGTACCCATCTTTTCTTTATGAGGGCCTCCATTATTTTACCCACCATAGGGGTACGACTGACTGGGCAATAGTTTTCTGGATTCTCCTTCCCTCCACTCTTGTGCAATGGCACCACGTCTGCCTTTTTTTGGTCTCCTGGGACTTTCCCCTTTTCTAGGGACAGATTGAATAGCCTTGCGAGTGGTACCGCAAGTTCCTCTCTCAACTCCCTGAGCACCCTGGGATGTAATGCATCAGGGCTCATTGCTTTGTCTACCCTTAATTTGCCTAGTTCCTCCAATACCCTACCTACCATAAAAGGACTTGTGTCTACCTCCTTGCCCTCCTTCCTCCTATCCCTCATTACTGGTCCCCTTCCCTCTTCTTTGACCATGAAGCCTGAGCTAAAGTACCTGTTTAACAAGTCTACCTTATCTTCATCCTTGTTTGATCAAAGCCCCCTTTCCCCTTTTAGTCTCATTATTCTCTGTTTGCATTCCCTTTTCTCAGTAATGTACCTAAAAAACTTTTTGTCCCCCCTCTTGGCCTCCCTCGCTATTCTCTCTTCTGTCACTGATTTTGCTCTTCTGACTGCTTGCCCTGCCACCCAAAGCTTTTCCCTGTACACTTCCATTTCCTCTCTTCCTTGAGTTTCTTTGTATGCCCTGAAGGCTTTCTTTTTTTCCCTTATTGCTCCCGCCACCTCTTTAGTGAACCAAAGCTGCCTTCTTCCATGTTTTTCTTACCTACCTTCTTTATGCCTTAGTTTGGATATAAACTTTCTGGTGGTAATCCAGACACCTAATAATAATTGCTCTGGGTCTTCCATCAGGTGTGGGGGGGGGGTTCAGTGAGCGGTGGGCCAGTTCTATATTATAACGATCTGCAAAAGGAGGGGGTCTGACTAAAGCATGCAGAAGCTTTTGCATAAATTTAATAATGTCAGCACCCTCAGTCTTCTCTGGGATATCAACAATCAGATTATTACATTGACTCCTCTTCTCCAGGTCCTCTATGCGAGCTTCCATCTTGTTGAGTTTCCAATGAAGATCTTGAACTTCCCACTCTTCTCTGTAGTGCAAGTCTTCTAAGGAGCTAATGCAGGCTTTGTCATCCCCATCCACTGGAACAGATGCTTCAAAGACAGCTTTAACAACTTCAGATCATCCAGCACAGAAAGGAGAGTTAATTTGATGGAAGCCATCTTCACGAAGAATTTGTCCAGGTGGTCATGTATCCCATCCACTTCCAGCTCTTCAGGGAATTCCAAGAGCGGCCTATGCTTAGATGGTGGTGGCTGCTGTGAGAGCAGAGGAGGCTAAGCTAGAGGCACAATGGAAACAGTAGGTTCGCTCACCATTGATGCAAAAGAGGGATGCCCAACACTGACTAAAGGTAATAAACAATAGCATTAATCAGCAAAAATAGGCAGTCAGGAAATAAAAAATGAGTTAAGCAGATGCTTGGTCAGAGCCAGTCACAAGACGCCTTTTCAGGATGCTAGCATCACATGATCAACTAGGGTCAGTAGTGACAGAATAGGCAGGGACCAGGGGCTGACTGGATGGGCCTAAATGTCCTTTTCTGCCAATAAAATCTATGTTTCTATATTAAAGTGTAACCTCCTACAAATGGGGATTCCCGAAAGTCTTCCTTGGGCTTGCCTAAATGCCCACATGCCAGGCTGGCATCCTGTGTCTTAGCATTTTAAAAGTGTTTGTATGAGAGTGCCTCAATGCCTCTGTGTGCTGTTTCTTTAAGAGCTGCCTATTTGTGGTGTAAAACTAATCTGTGTAGGGGTCAAGTAGTTTCAGGCTCGAGTCCGGCCCGGGCTGCCAGATAATCACTCCATTCTGCCATCGCTAGTTGCACAGAGGGAGCTCTGTTAGAAGCTGTACTTATTTGCTATTGTATTAGTAATGATATTGTAGCTTGTCTAACCTGCCTTCTTTGCAGCATGGACAGTTCTGTTTGTCGCCACCATCTTGGTCCTGGACTGCCAGAATGGGCCAATCAGTACCTTTGAGGACCCCACAATGGAGTCTGTCCCCAGGGGTCATGTGGGAATGAAATTCTGTAGTAATTGTAGTTTTGAGACTTTGGCGCCTAAATGCACCTGGAGGGGTAGAACTTGCTTTGACAGATAGATGAATCAACAAATCAAACCTTTTGGACCGAAGGGAAATTCCCATGCTGCCTGCTGCAGTGAGTCAGTCTGGAGACAGAGTGTGGAGAGTGAACAGCTCAAGAGATTAGAGTAGCTACTTTTGCGTAGTTCATGTGGGAGATTGGTGGAAAGGCTGAGTTTGGCCTGTCTGCCTGCTGTCCCTCAAGAGGGAATCATTTGAAAGGCTTAGCAATCGAACTGTATCTGAATTGGAGTGTGATAAAGCCACTGAAGAATGACCAGATTTAAATCTGAAGAAGACCGAAGATTTGCTGTACTTGATTGGCCTGTCAGGACATCCATTTACCACAGAATTCCTGGTTTTGCTCAGAGACACTGATATTGCTGCCGGACTGCTATCTGCATTGTGGTATGGTGATTGCTTTATGATAAATGTGTTGTTTGCAATTAGTGGGTCACGATTTGGTTCCCCACTGTTTAACTGTGCCATGCTTGCTCGAAGCTGCATCCAGCCTTCCCAGATTGATATCCGAACTGTCTTACCTGGCCTGGTCCCTGCCACACTGGCTCAGCCAGCTACTTCAGGTGCAGAGAACAACATTGATGAGACAGACCTTTCTGGGGATCAGCCCCCTGCTCAACATCATGAACAGGAACAACACCACGGTGGATCATGTGGACCCTGCTTCTCCTAGCAAACTAGCAAGTCATCCTGCAGTCTCCATTTCATCTATCCTGTGTTCTGTACTGGGTAGCGTGAGTAAACACCAGGGTAGCTCTCTGCAAGAACAGCTCAATCAAAGTGTGTCATCTGATTTAATTGTTTTGTCTAATCATGAACTGAGCCTCCTGGCTCCGGATTACAAGTTGTGTGTGGTTGTGCATGCCTTTTCTTTCCATCACAGGGCCCCAACCAGCTGTGACACTGGCCTACCCAGGGCAATGTTCCAGGCTAGCCCACCTTACTTCCAACTGGGTACCAGCACGTGTGACTGTGCAGGGACTAAAAGTGCATGCATAATTGCCTGACTAGATCAGTTTTAGAATCAATCAACCTAATTATGCCCCTCCCTTTTTCAATTCCCCTGAATAAATCAGATCTAACTCTTTTTGCATTTAATCTGACTGTGGTTCCAGTTTGTACCAAAAGCACTGTACTGTTATTTGCTGTGCCTAACCTTGTTTTACAGGGGATCTCCAGGTTTGAACTGGTGGAACCAGCCCTGGTGGTAAGTACAAACAGTGGGGGGATTTGTATGCTGAATAGGGGTTACTGTGAAAGTGTTTGTCGCATATTGTCTAGGCCACTAGAGGGGAAAGGGTGTGGAGTGTCCCTGAGGGCTGTACCCAGGTTTGCCATGTTATTAACAATGCTGTCCTCTGGGTGGAGGCACCCATTTCAGTACCCAGGCTCCTTAAACTGCAACTAGCCAAGCAGGCAGGGGTAGTAGCCCTTGGGATAGCTCCACCTAGGGGTCACAAAAGAACATATGCCTTGCAAAAGAAAACAACAGAACAATGAAAAAATAACAGTACCAGACTTCAGAATGTATTCAAAGCACTTGTTTTTATTAAAGTGCATACTGTGCATACTGTGCAGTGGTACAAAATTCTACACAGTGCAAACTGGCAAAAAATCAGAAAGTAGCTTATTAGGCAACGGTAAATTGACCAAACACAGGACTGCCCAAATTGGCTACTCAACTGATTTCACTTACAGATTCTTTGAGAGTCCCAGATGAAGAAATCAATACATTTTAAGTGCAGAATTTAAAGTGATGGTGCTTAGAAAGTGTAATAGTGAAATCATCATACATTTAAAAACTGCTTACTCAAACTGAGTCAGTACATGCTTCAAATGATGTTAAACAACTAGACGCATGTAGCTAAAGGAACAAACAAGAATAAAACTCCAGAAAAATCCTGTGATGGGTCCAAGGTTCAAGGCCAGAACATACTTCCCCATGTAAGTAATGGCTTTCCAGTATCATCACATCTGGCTGTCAGAGCTTGAACATATTGACTCCCACATTACAAGTATCTGAAAAGAGAGACAGACAAACTGCATTAAAAACTGTAGCTATGCCAGCCCAGTGGTGTAAAGGGATGAAGCGCTTGCAGAGCCTTACCTTTCTAATGCTGGTGACCCGAGTTTGGGAATGAGCTCAGGCCACTGGGGGTTAGCTGGGAGTGGATTAAGTGGCTGCTAGGCAGCTCCCCTCTCCTCTCCAAGAATGGGGAGGTTGGTTTTTCTGGCACTTGATTGCCACCAAGTGGAAGCTCGGTGATAGTGTCAGGCAAATGGGAGGCTGGCCTTAGGCCAGGTGGGTGTAGTGGGGCTTCTGGTTCTGGCACACATGCATGTCTCCATGCACATGTGCAACAGAGTTTGCTGATGCTCCAGGGTGTAATGGGGAGGAAAAAAGCCTGAAGAAAAAAATGTCACAGGGACACATGACACCCGTTTCCACACCCCCACCCACCATGTCACTAAGTCAACCTGTGGTAAAAAAACTAGATAATGTGTTTCAGGTGGGAGGATGTCCCTCCCTCTCCTGACTCTACCAAAGTGGGTAATCTGTTGGGGGTACCATCACCATTAGGTAAGGCTCAGGGAGACAGGGCATGGTGGAGAGGGGTGGAGGAAGCTGGCAGAAGGGGAGACCTGCCTCAGCAGGGCTAAAGAGGCACAAACAGATTACAGAAAAAAAAACTGTAGGCACATATATTGGAACAGTATTCACTTTCTTCATGTTCATTTTCAACCAGACCCTGGAAACCACAGATTTAAATTCTGTCGGCAAGAGAAAGTTAAGCTCAGTAAAAGGGGAAGGAACTATAGCTACTCCAGTCCTTAGGAATGAGTCAAAATAGATGGTACAGTTAGGAGGTTACTATGAGCCAGAATTGAATGAGAAGTTTGACCTCATGCCATTAATCAAAGATAACTAGTGTGTTTGATTGTATGAAGAAAATGAGTTCCTGTTCCAATATACATGCCTGCAGTTTTTAATGCATTTTGTCTTAGTTTCACTTTCCAGATACTTGCAATGATGGCACCAGGTGCTGTTAGATGAAATTGCATGAATTTGTGCATGTGCAGTTTGGGTAGCAATTTTTTTTTCAGACTTGATAAGTTTTGCATGTCTGTTCATCCAGATTCAGAGATCTGGAATTTGAAAAAAGCCTTTAAAAATGCACTTTTATGTTCTTTTTTTGCTCATCTGTACAGCAAAAACTGTGTTTGGAATTTTTTAGAGTGGAAGGGGCTTTGCCCAAGGTTGAGTCTTTTTTTTTTTTGCAGTTTAAAGTTTATTAACCTTATTATCCATTTTACAAACAATTCAGATATTCATACATAAAAGCAATTTACATTAGTCAAAGGTTACCCAAGGTTGAGTCTTTTGAAGGTTTATTGAAAAATATTGATCTGTTCTAGAGTTAACTAGAATTAAAAGGTATCAAAATGTGGCTTCTGAGCATGCCCAGTGGGGTTTTTAGGCTAACTGTTTGGTGCAAACATTGGCACCATTTAATGAAATTGCATGAAATCCTGCATGCATAGTCACGGTGCCAAGTTCTTATGATTTGACAAGTTCTGTGATGACTGCTTGTCTGGATTCTGAGATCCATGGAGTGTGAAAATAAGAAAATAAATATTTGGGGTCTTTTTTTTTCTTCTTGCATCTAGAGCAAATATGGCTAAGACTTTTGTTCCAACATTTTCAAAGTAGAAGTGGCTCAGCCCAAGGAGGTGTCTTTCAGTGATTTAGTTAAAAAAATTTAATTGGTTCTTGAGTTATAAGATTTAAAAAATTTGGCTTCTGAACATGGGTTGAGTAGGCGCTTAATATGTAAACCCTGATTCTTGCATCTTAATAACTTTGTCCCCGTTTGACAAACTTGCATGAAATTTTGTATGTGTGGTCAGGGTGCCATGTTTTAGGATGTAACACATTTTGTGATGGCTGCTTGTCTGGGTTCTAAGATCTAAGGAGTGTAAAAGCACTAAAAAACTGCAAATTTTAGCCATTGTGTGCTCACATCTAGACCAAAAATGGTTTGGAATTGAATTCCAATCATTTCAGGGCAGAAGCAGTTGGGCCCAAGGAGGTGTCTTTTGAAGATTTTGTAAAAAAATATTAATTGGTTCCCAAGTTATAAGGTTTAAAACATTTTGCTACCGAACATACTCAGTAGGGTTTCCAGGATAACTGTTTCTTATTCAGCAGGCACACTAACACCTGTATAGTTCGGGCTGAGAAGGCTGTTTAATGTTAAACCCTAGTTTTGCACCTTAAAAACTTTGATGCCATTCAAAAAAATTGCATAAAACTGTGCATGTTCAGTCTAGGTGGCAGGATCTTTAGAGTTGACAAGTTTCATGACATCCACCCTTACAGATTTTGGGATCTGGAAATTTAAAAAACCTTTAAAAGTGCACTTTGACATTTTTGCTCACCTGTAGAGCAATAACTGTTTAAAATTTTGTTCTGAATTTTCCAGGGTAGAAGGAGCTTGCCCAAAGAGTATTCCTTTTGAAGGTTTTGTGAAAAAATATTAATCAGTTCTTGAGTTATAAGGTTTTAGATTTTCAGGATAACCATCTGGTATGAAGAAAGAACATATGTTCATGAGCCAATTTTTGTTGAGCGAGAAAAAGTTAATGTTCACAAGAAAAAATTTATTGTCAGGAATTTGAGCCATAATAATTTTGGTGCTGTTTAATGAAATAGCATGAAATTTTGCATGCATAATCTGTGATTGGAGTTCTTATGATGTGAGAAGTTTTGTGATGACTGTCCAGATTCTGAGATCCAGGTAGTTTAAAAATAAGAAAAAAACAGATTTTTAGACCCTCTGTTTCTTGTATCCACAGCAAAAATGACTAGGACTTTTGTTATGGGGAGTGCTGGAATTGTAACTGTTTGCTTTTGCTTGGTAACACATGAGGTACACCCCTGTAAACATTTAATAAATTAAGACGCATTATAAATGTGATGAAAATCTTTATATATTGGCCAGGATTGAGCTTGCTTAACATTTAATATTGAATTGTAGAACTTTTTTTATGACATTTTCAGGGTAGAAGCAGCTTGGCCCAAGAAGGTGCCTTTTGAAGATTTTGTGGAAAAATATTAGTCATTTCTGGAGTTATCATATTCTAAAAATGTGCCTTCTGAGCATGGGTTAAGTAAGCAATTTAATGTTAAACCGCAATTCTTAGGATATGGTAAGTTTTGTGATAGCCACTTGTCCAAACTCTGAGATCTAAGGAGTATAATAACATTACAAATGAACTTTTTGACCTGTTTTTGCTCACATCTTGACCAAAACAGTTTGGAATAGTGTTCCAAAATTTTCAGGAGTTCAGCCTAAGGAGGTGTCTTTTGAAGATTTTGTGAAAAATATTAATTGGTTCCTGAGTTATAAGGTTTTAAACATTTTGCTCTGAACATGTTCAGTAGGGTTTCCAAGGTAGCCATTACTTATTATACAAGCATGGTAACACTTGTATAATTAAGGCTGGGGAGGCTTTTTTTCATAGATATTCTCTCCCCTTTGGGCAACTACAGGCAGGTAATTCCACCTCTGCTCTGCCACCTATGTCCATCCATCACTCCCACCGGTATCACTGTGCCCCATGTACCCCATGGATTTCCCCCCATAGTGGGGCTGGGAAGAGGAAGGTGATCCTTCCCCCTACCCAGGACTCATCCTCCAGGTTGGAGCTTCGAGCAATCCAGGAGTGGAGTGGGACTTCAGTCGGCAGGCAGAGCATCACATAGCCTGTGGTCATGTCCCTTTTTCCATTTTCCATCCCTTCCCCTTCATGGCTGTGAACACGCATTTGCCACATAGCCAAGCTCTGTGCCTCCTTAAGTCCAGTACTTCCCCTGACCTCCGCCAATATAAAGCCAAGCAGCTGGATGACCTTCCTCCCTCCCTCCCTGAGAGCGGAACAGTCTGTCAGATGCTTGATCCTCTCCCTCCCCTGCTGACCCCTGGCAACCTGAGCTTGCTACTGAGCTCAGGTTGCTGGTATGGTACGAGGTGTAGCATCCAGCACCTTAACCCACAGTGCTATGGTTCTATGTCAGAATATCAACAACAATGTTGTTGACATCCTGAACAGCGATGGGAACAATGCCCCCCACACCCCACCATCTCTAAATAACCAACTCTGAGTTGGAATTGGTCCATGGTGGGGTGTGAAACATCGAGAGTTGGAGTTTCAGTGAACATCAGACCATCACAGTGACCTGGTGAGATTTGTCACTGTGATGGTCTTCACTGTTAGGATGTTATTGTGGTGATATGCTACCCAGCACTGGGCCAGCTTGGCTAAGAAGGCTTTTAATGTTAAACCCAAATTTAGCACCTTAATAACTTTGGTGCCATTTAAGAAAACTGCATGAAATTGTGTATGTATGGTCCAGATGGCAAGTTCTTAAGACTTGGAAAGTTTCATGACAGCTACTCATCTGGATTTTGAAACTCAGAAATTTAAAAAGCCTTTAAAAATGCACATTTTGTCTTTTCTGTTCATTTCTAGTGCAAAAGTGGTTTGGGACATTGTTCTAAAATGTTATGGGTAGATTGAGCTTGGCCCTAGGGTGTACCTTTCAAAGGTTTCATGGACAAATATTAATCAGTCCTCAAATTATAAGATTTTAAAATTTGACTTCTGAGCATACTCAGTAGGGTTTTTCAGGAAAACTGTCAGGTGTGAACAGAGAATATATATTTGCATCAATTTTATTTTCATGAGAAAATGTTTTTTTGTGTTCATGAGATTGCCATCTTGTTTTTTGTCTTGGGAAAAATTTCTGGAAGCACAAACAATGATGCATGTTCAAAAAACAAACAGGATCTAAGTAAATGGGAACCATTTAGATAGATTCTGGGTAAGCAATAATACCCAACAGAATGAGTGGTATTGTGCTATACCATACTGCCCAAGGGTGTAATAAGGCCCGATGCCACAGGCAGAGGGCCTTCCAGCCCCTTGAAGGTCTGGTATAGCACAATACCACCCACCTTGGAGGGTATTATTGAACTTAGAAAATGGGACACTATATTATATGTTTGAAAAAAAAAAGTAGTATTAACTCTCAAGTGTTTCATTTATTTTGTAGTAAAATAGTTCCTCTGCCTGTATTAGAATGCTGGTTTTTTTTTGCACTAGGGTCTTTTGTTCTACTGGAACCTCTGTAGTTCTGTTGTTGGAGCTGGTTGTCATGGTTACTCCCACCCCCCCACACACACATTTACTCAGGGTTTCTATTTTCTGGTTAAGTTTTTATATTATTATTTATTCATTCAACCCTTGTGGCTCACAAAAGAAGAAATTTCCATTTTTTGCCTTTATATCATGGTGTGCAGTTTGACAGATTGTCTGCAGCATCAGACGCGAAAGAAACACCAGAGTAGGGTCAGTGAAAGTTATGGTGGTTACTGTAATTTACATTTCCACAGATCAATAGTAACTTGTGCAAAGGGTGACAGCACTTTAATGCACTTCTATTAAAGTGAGTACTTAAAAAAAAATTCTTGATGCCACAGAGTTAACCATGAGGAAATGCTGAGTGCAATCTAGAAACAAGAACAATCACGGTAGGACTTGATTGAGCTCACAGCACAAGATACAGAGAAATTAAACAGAGGTACAGTTATTCATTTTTTATTTTAAATATCAAGATGTGACCTCGGGTAGCAGTGACATGAGAAAAATCACACTGTTGACAGTTTGTTGACATGAGTGGGTTGGGGGAGTCTCTCACATGTTAAGTGGCAGAACAACATGGCGGCAATTTGAAAATCAACATTCTATGGGCACAAGGATTTCAGGATGGTATCTGGAGCACTGTGACTGCCACTTCTTCTAAGCTGGTCTCTGTTGTCAAATAGAGCAAGGCTGTGGGTATGGAACTGGCCAGTCAGAACAGAGGATTTTAGATTCCCATATTCTAAAGTTTGTTTGACATAAAATGACTCAAATGTGTTTTCTGGCCACCACAGAAATCTTAGGCTGCCAGTTTAGCAAGGGTTCTGATTTTATTGTCGTGAGCCAAGAATTCTTTATTATTGAGCAAGTGTAAACACAAAGATTTATTTTTAGTATGGATAATAATTTTTATGGTAGTGCAAATAACTCTTTTGTTGCCAAGAAAGTACGACCAAAGAATTCTTTGATAACACATAAAAATTTGTTTTTAGTGCCAGCTAACAATTTTTATTCTTGAACAAAGAATTCTTTGGTTGCCACTAAATGCAAGCAAAGAATACTGGCTCACAACAATAAAATTTGTAATTTGTACCAAAAAACAACTTTGACTCAAGTTCAGTCATTTTTAAAATGTGTTCAACAATCTTATTTTTGTGAAGGCCCTTAGACAAACACAATGGGTGAGAGGTGTCACTTTTACCTCTAAATGTATTTTAATGTTGTATGTCATAAAAAACATTTAAAATGTTGGACTGCAACTCCATCACTCCTGTGGATGTTGTGGAGGCTTAAAATATATGTTCAGAGAATTCAGGACTTAAATAGTGAAAAATGGAACATGTATTGTGGTATGATTTTGCTGGTATGCACGCAGTGCTGGTTTACAGGATTTGTGTATAGCCCAAATGGCCTTATGCAAATTTCAAAGATGCACTTAATGCTGTGGTGGGGCTTTGCGTAGGGACCACAATGTACTACACAAACTGTGTATGCACAGAATGGCCCACATGTACAGTAAGGTAACCTATTTAAGACTGTTTAGTATTAGTGCAGGACCCTAGGAAAATTGCACACCCACATCACACAAGAGATGGGCTGCACTTCTGTTCTGAGGAGCAGGTTATACTTTGGGTATTATTGACTTCTATCTGTAGCCAGAATCAGCTTTGTATGTCTTGCAGTGTGAATGTGTATCTGCAGCCAGAAGTACTGTTTTAATTTTGGTTTACTAACTTTCGCAAAAAGAAAGGAAATGTATTGCAAAAAACTGCATTAATGCACCAGTTTGAATTTAACTTAAAGCCACAGAAGTAAGGACATGACACATTAGGGTTTCCAACCCAAACTCAGCACCCCCCCAAGCAGCAAGAGGACAAGGCCACACAAGTAACCACAGACAGCCATCATCAGGTAAGACAAACATACAGCTTTTTCCAGATGACACAAATGCAGTAGCGGTAATGTGGTACCTTCAAAAATACTGTAATTCACAAACATTGTGTGTAGTGCCAGTTTTGATCACAGTGGGTATGCTTTGTGATGGCATGTCCATGAGCTGAGTTTGGGAGTGAGTTCAGGGACCCAGCTGGATGGGGTGAGGGTGGGGGCATGGTGTTGTTATGCAACACCCCCCTAGTCAGGGAAGGAAAGGTGTAGGGTTGTCTGCATGAGCCCATGTACCACATAGTGAAGACAACTGTCCTCTTGACATTGGGTCCTGCACCTCTGCACCCATGAGTGGCAGAGGCCCTGAATGTTAGCTAACAGATGCACTCTTTGCTCTGTGCATCTGTATCTGCGGCCACATGGAAGTGAAGGGACCACAGGGCCCTGCACTTCTGCAGCTCACCAGTCAGCACCATGAATTCTTCACATCTGTTGCTGCATGCAATTGCAGGGTCCACAAGGGCCAGGCATTTCTGTAGGCAGTCAGAACCTTTCCTTGGCACAGGGCATCTGCATCTATTTACACAGGAAGAGACCTGTGTAAACGAGGATACGATTCCACTATCTCAAAAAGAAACAAAAAAATTATTTGCAAAAAACTTTGCTAATGCACCAGTTAGGGTCACTTAACAGCACAAAAGTAGAGAAATGGGGTATTAGGGTTTCCAACCATAACTCTTCACCCCCACTCCCCAAGCAGCAAAAGGAAAAGCATTAGGGTTTTGAGTTTCCTGAGACTTGGTGGGGTCTTCCTCGGGGTTGTCAGCCCTAATGCCCACCCTGTTCCCTGAGCAAACAACAATATCACACATGATGTACTTTCTACACGCTGGGCCTTGTGACCCTGCATGGCAACATTTGGTGAGACATGCTTTTCTATCTGAAGAGTGTATCACTAGGAGGCACTGGCTTAGAAGTGTACCTCATACTTTTGACAGGAGACTATGGGCTTAGGGAAGGGGTGAGCATTAGGACTGACAACCCCAACAAAGACCCCACCACTGATTCACCAAGATGATAGAGCGAGTTACGTTACACTGAACCGTAACTGGTGCATTAACACAATTTTGCAATTAATATCTATACCACATATAAATACTATATATCTATGTAAATACATAATGTATACATGCATATCTATGCAATAGGGGTGGACACTAGTCAGTTTAGATAAATCATTTGTCTCATTGTAAAACAGTGAGCAGTGAGATAAACACAGTTATCTAGACAGTTGCATTTATCTCAGTAGTTACCACATCATCCCATCCACCTGCTAATCCACCAGTACTACTTCCACATTTCCACTTTCCCTCATACAGCATTAATTTTGCTGGTCCTACACAACCTTTCCTCCACCTAAACATCATGAAAGCACATGGTACTTACATTCCCTTCTACCACCATCAAAATGAAACAAGAGGAGAATGCTAAAGTTAGGAAACCACTCCACAACAAAAGACTGCACATTCTTTAACTTTTTCTGCAAAAACACAGGCCTCTATCGCTTGCTCCAAAAACACAACTACAGCCACACTTGCTGAATCCATGGTAACACCCAAAACCCAGCCAATAGCAGAACTGAAAAAACTAAACAAACATTAATATCCCTTTACAAATAATTGATGGCATTTTCAAAGTAGGTTTTTTAACTGCCTCTTTTTTTTCCTGGTCTCCCATCTGCACTCCTGCTAGCCCAGCTCATTCTGCCCTCTCTCCACCTTGACACAGCCTCTGCCATCTCTCTGCAACCACAGTAACATTAATTGGGGGGTAACCAGATGCAAACCACCACACAGTGAAAAGTCTATCTCCAGTGCTGACTTTTAAAATGATAACAGCCGTCTCTTCTCAATTCACCTCACTCGCTAAGCACTGCCGTCATCTTTCTTCATATTTTTTTAAAGCTGCTTCCTGCACCAGTCAGCAGTAATATTGACAGTGATGTGATAACACTGACACAGTGTCATGATAGTGTACCCATAGTAATCCCCTTACCTACCAGGAGGGAAAAAAGCAGAAACCCAGTGTTTCACAAAACAAACCCACAAACTCCACTAAAATGTAAAAAAATAAAAAAAGCTAAAATGACCAGTCACACAAGGTCATTTCCTATTGCATTAAAGAAATATGCAATGGGGAATCGGTATGATGCATAATATATCTAGACTCATGATGTTTGCCCTCAGAAACCTCACTTGTGGCTTACTCCACTTATATGGCTATCCAAGGTCAAACACCACTAGCATAGATAAATAATATCACACTGGCCCCCACTGCTAGCACCTCAAAAAAAATCCTGGTCTCTGATTGGCCCAGAGCCAATCACATGACATTGAATGTGTTTGAGCTGTTGCCCAGTTCAAAAGAAAGAACTGGGCAATAGTTCATTTGAACTGATCAATAGTGTTTTGACCATTTTCAAGTGAGCCAGTCAATCATGGAAACCACGCCTTCACCACCATTTAAAAAAAAATGGTGTTTGTTCCCTGATATCTGAACTACAGTCCTCCCTGGTACTAGTGGCTCCCTCTCCAACTTCCAACATAAACACATTTTCTTGTGCCAGTGATTTCCCCTTCCCATTCTGATTTACTTTTTACAAAAAATGCTGCCAGGTCTACTATGATATACAATGAGAGAGCCCCTGGTGCCAATGGTTCCCCCTTCCCCTTCCGATTTACTTTTTTTTACAAAAAATGCTGCCCAGTGAACCATGATATACAATGAGAGAGTCAACAGCTTTAGCAGTTTTAAAATAGTGTAGCACAAGTGAAGATGGCCACAGTAATGCTCATGCTCCATTGTTTCTGTGCAGGGCAGCTTCTGCTTGTTTTTTTTTTTAATCTATTCCTTTATTTATTTATTTATTTGACTTTTAAACTCTCTTAGGTTTTATCTTGCATTACTCTCCCCTCAGTCCATTTATGCCCAGCTTAGCTCTGTTGGCCACATGAAGCGGGAGCTATTGGTAGTGCAAGAGAGCAAAGACCTTCCAGAACAAATCAGCCCGGAGGAGGGGGGCTGAAAAAGTAAATGAATCAGTCTCGCCCTTCACGCACTGCTAAATTAGGGTGGGAGGAAAGACAGAAAATTAATGTCTCTTCTGCACTGCCACTTGCTCAACCAATTGCACTATCAGTAGACCAGGGAGAGTGAAAGTGAAAGCACACTTTGTCAGTGCCACCAAGTGGGGCTACACTAGTACCCACCAGGCATTCTTTCCCACTGCTCAAATCTTTGGTGGAGCAGGACCAGGGACAGTAAAAAGTGACATGCTTCCTTTTTTGCTAATACTATATAAAGCCCAATGAAAGGTTTTAGATGGAGAAACCCATCCCACAAACTCATATCTACAAAACACAGGTACAACTCTATTTTAATGCACCTAGATACCTGCATTGTTTATTTCAACAAGTACTTTTTTTTGGGGGGAGGGGGGATGAAAGAATTATGGTTTTATAAAACAGATGTTGACCTGAGAAAGTTTAGTAATGTTGCACTCAGCCCTTAGCTTCAGGCACTATAAGTTTTGTCAGCCAATAGTTCATCCCTTGGGGTCAAGATTTTCACACTACAGCCATCAACTTCAATCAATATTTGTAGAATATATGTATATATTCATTGCAAAAATCTGCATTAATGAATTGGGTACAGTTCAATGTAATGCTACAAAAGTAGGGAAATGTGGGATTAGGGTTTCCAACCCTAAAACCCCATCCTCCCAAACAGCCAAAGGACAAGATCACACATGCAACCACAAACAGCCATCATCAGATAAGACAAACAATATACAACTGTTTCCATATGACAAAAAAAAAACAGCTATCATTAGTGTCCAACACATTTACAGCCACACATACACACAGCAAGACACACACACACACACACACACACACACACACACACACACACATTTCTGGCTGCAGATACAAATCCATGATACCAAATTACAACACTACTGTCTGCAGAAGGGCAGTCTCCTACTGGGGCAGCACATCTGCAGTCACAGATACACATGCACACTGTATAACATACACACCCACTTCTGCAGTCACACTGTTACATTTCAAAGCAACACTGACAGGGTATTGTTTTTTAAAGTTCAGCATGCTGCATGCATACTGTACTCCAGGAATTTCCTGTTCAGTTTATTTTTGCTATGTTTGTGGTTTTGAAAAATCCACAAACATTAATGAATAGTGAAATAAATGTGAAGCCTCCTCACATACACCATTTACTAGGTGTTAGGATATGCTAGCTGCTCACAGTTGGGACTAATACACACCGCAAGCAGTTGGGAGGGAGGTCTGAAAGAAGTAATTATGAGGTTACAGCTACTACAGTCAGGGCTGTCAGAATGGACCAGGAATCAGCTGTGAAGCTGGGAGGGTTGTGCTGTTTTCTTTTAATACCAGGACCAGGAATCAATGACCAACAATCAGACCGGCTGCACCTATTAACCACGCTGCAGTTTGTTTTACCTTTAGCTGTTAGGAGTTTACAGAAACTACAGATGGGGCTGTCAGGGCAGTGTTCAGACTTTTGGATACACTGACTGCTTAAAGTTGGGACTAATATACTGTATGCTGCAAGCAGTTGGGAGGGAGGTCTGAAAGAAGTACTGTAGTTAGGAAGTTACAGGAACCACAGTCAGGGTGGTCAGGGTGGATCAGGTATCAGCTGTCAAACTGGGAGGGATGTGTTTTATTTTTTTTTTTACAACCAGGACCAGGAATCAATGACCAGCAATTCAGACTGGCTGCACCCATTAACCATGCTTCAGTTTGTCTTACCTTTAGCTGCTAGGAGTTTACAGGAATTGTAGCAGTGGCTATCAAGGTGGTGTCCAGACTTTTGGATATGCTGGTTGCTCACAGTTGCAGATGGGGCTGTCAGGGCACTGTTCAGACTGTTGGATATGCTGGCTGCTCACAGATGGGACTAATACACACCACAAGTAGTTTGGATGGAGGACTGAAAGAAGTATTGTAGTTAGAAGGTTACATGAACTACAATCGAGGCAGTCAGGGTGGATCAGGCATCAGCTGTCAAACTGGGAGGGATGTGCTGTTTTTTTTTTGAACCAGGACCAGGAATCAATGACCAGCAATCAGACTGCACCCATTAACTGTGCTGCAGTTGCCATACCAGAAAAGAATGAACCTGAATCTAATGCATGAAATGTGCAGCATTCAAATTTTATTGACACAAATAACAAATTAAAAAAAAATAAGGCAATAATCAAATACAGTATGAAGACATTCATTTAGTATTCGTTCCATTCATTTCATTCACTTACTCCCTCCACTTTATCATGTTCTTGTCTGTCCCATGAATCTATAAAATAAAGAAAAACAAACCCTAAGAAATTCAGTATATAAGGAAGCACAGTGTTTACTCTAATGACAGTTAACGTATCTCTCTGTCAGTTCAGACAGTTTTCATATGCCTCAGTGATTCCTACCTCCACAAATCCATGGATACGACCATTTTTTTTTCTGTTAGATTATTGAAGCTAGACACCAGCCACCAAGAGTGTTTCTCTTTTAGCATTGTCAGCTTCAGATCCACCTTTACTTTTGTAACCCCCTCACACAGCTGTTCGGCAATGACTCCTACATACCTCTCAGTGAAACATTTTTTTAAGTCATCCTTAAAGAGTTTATTTGCTGATATGTCCAAAGGCTGCAGGAGATCTGTGCAGGATTCAGGTACAAAGACTGGGATATAACCAATATTTTCCAGTTGTTTGAACTCTGACGTGGTGGTATGTACTCTAAACAAGTTAAGTATCAGCAGTTCCTTCTGTTTAGTTGGCAAGCCCATCCGCAGCTTTATTGATTGAAGGTAAGGCACAAGCACAGAAAAGATGTACTGGCACATTGTTACTTCATTTGCCCAGTGGTTGGGTGACTGTGAGACACACCAGTCTTTTGGGAATTTGTGTAGTGGGTGGCATATGGGAGTTTTACCTCTGTAGATTACTTGCGGTGTGCATATTTATGGAACACATACAAACAAAGGTGAGAAAGAAGTAAGTGCCTCAGCTGGTCTCAGTGGTGCAGCTGGTTAGCACAATCAGAATGGTATTCCATGTGGCCTCGGTTCAAGTCCCAGCTGAGGCATTTACTTCTTTCTTACCTCTGTATGTGTTCCATAAATATGCACAGTGCACTCCTGTGTGATTGTTGCAAGTAAATATTTGTGTTGCCACTGGGTTGTGCATTTGAGAGAGAATAATGCGCACAAGGAAAGCCCAGGTTCCAGTTGTCTCAGTGGTACAGCTGGTTAGCGCAATCGGAATGGTAT
The DNA here is from genome assembly GCA_016271365.2 of Neoceratodus forsteri. Classification (NCBI taxonomy): domain Eukaryota; kingdom Metazoa; phylum Chordata; order Ceratodontiformes; family Ceratodontidae; genus Neoceratodus; species Neoceratodus forsteri. Next base: position 432,244,577 of record CM028136.1, on the reverse strand, counting down.
TCCTTTTGTATTACTTTTGAGTTTTACCTCTGTAGATTACTTGCGGTGTGCATATTTATGGAACACATACAAACAAAGGTGAGAAAGAAGTAAGCGCCTCAGCTGGGTCTCAGTGGCGCAGCTGGTTAGCACAATCAGAATGGTTTTCCATGCGGCCTCGGTTCAAGTCCCAGCTGAGGCATTTACTTCTTTCTTACCTATGTATGTGTTCCATAAATATACACAGTGCACTCCTGTGTGATTGTTACAAGTAAATATTTGTGTTGCCACTAGGTTGTGCATTTGAGAAAGAATAATGTGCACAAGGAAAGCCCAGGTTCCAGTTGTCTCAGTGGTACAGCTGGTTAGCGCAATCGGAATGGTATTCTGGGTGGACTGGGTTCAAGTCCCAGCTGAGGCACTCAATTCTTTCTCACCTCTGTCTGCATGTGTTCCATAAATATGTACACCGCACTTCTGTGTGATTGTTACAAGTAAATATTTGTGTTGCCACTAGGTTGTGCATTTGAGAAAGAATAATGTGCACAAGGAAAGCCCAGGTTCCAGTTGTCTCAGTGGTACAGCTGGTTAGCGCAATCAGAATGGTATTCTGGGTGGACTGGGTTCAAGTCCCAGCTGAGGCACTCAATTCTTTCTCACCTCTGTTTGTATGTGTTCTGTAAATATGCACACTCTGGTATGATTACATGTTACTGCAAGTCTGCATAAGGCAAATAAAACTTTTTATGTCATGTACACTTTTTGTGTCTTTTTTTTGCTGGGCGAGGGGAGGGACAACACAAAGAAGCAAAACATTTCAATAAATGTGTGTCTATTTGATGTTAACTATAAAGATGGATGATTACGATAAATGCTGATATCATTTTTAGCCACTCACAACTGTTGACTTCTAAACATTGCAGGTACTCATGTGATCATAACAGGGTGTTTCATAAACATAGTTGTGAAATTCAGAAGTTGTGCATTTAATTATCACAGTGCAGTCCCACTCACAGGGTGCTGTATTATTTTCCATAAAGTAAAACATTTGATTTTGACTTTAACTTCCATTTTTCTAAAAGAGCAATCATCAATGTGATTTATAAAATGTAAACATGTACAGCTACTGTGTGTCTGGTGGAAATAAGACTTTCTTGTGACGTCCTTTGTGTGCCAGTACTGCTTTCCTTTGCTTCACAGTTCTGTCACCCAAAGAACTCAAGAATGCAGTATCATAAGCATCACCAAGGTCACCAAAACTCAAATAAATAAATAAATAAATACTGACATAAATAAGCATAACAAGCACAGGCAGTGTACATATAAACATATAACAGTAGCGATTAATGTGAAGTGTGATTGTGTAATGGTATTATAACATGATCTTTGATGATGACGATGATGATGAAAATGATGATGATGATGATGATGATGGCATCATTGAGAACAGCTGGATCCTCCTCCACCACTTCCTCTGGGACTAGCTCCAGATTTGCCCTTCCCCTCAGTGTGGCAGGGAAGCCAGGATGATCTGTAATGAGGAAGAAGACAAAGAAAAATTATAAGGCAAGTTTCATATTATGCTATGTAGTTATTTATCTTGTATTGGCAATAAGCAGCATAGTAATTCCATATGTTTTAACAAGTGAGTCATTGAATGAAAGCAACTATATTGGTTAAAAATGCACAGGGGCAGATTTTCACAATGCTCGGTAATGTATGGGGATTAATATAGACAGAACTGTGCCTTCTTGTTTTCTGTTTACAAAGGATATTTAACCTTTTGCTTGTTATAAATGTATATCTGCCACACTATACTAAGATATATTAATATTGTGTGATATATGTGATATATAGTAGCTCTTCTTTTTTGTGGTATCAAGGCACACCATGTTTCTATGGAAAACTGCAAATCATAAAAATGGTTGAAGGCATTCAAGTTGAAACCACAAGCAAGCCTGATTTGTGTGTGATTCCTGGCCCCCACACCCTCCACTAATGTTCTATAATCCCCCCCCAATGCCACACACTGCCCTTCAGTACAAGAAAATAATCTATTTGGCAGTCACAATTAGTACAAATTATAACTGTATTTTCTAAAGTTACTTATTTCCATGGTGTCTGTCACCAAGTTCTGGCTTCCCTGCCACTTCCCAAATTGCTAGGGCATGCTGGAACCAATCCTTGTCCTTCTCCCAGACATTGGCAGCTTTCATCATTTTATAAAACTGCTGGTGCAGCAGTTTCCATTTGCAATGGCAGGAGTTGGGGTCTTTGGTGAACCCCATCTCCTGCAGTAAACCACTCATTTTGTCCCACATCTTATTGAAAGAGTGGTTAGTCCTCCTCATCACAACTGGAGCCTGGTCATACTTCTTCAGCCCTTTGATAAGGGTGAGCACCTCCTCCTCTTTCTAGATTTAGGCATTGCCTGTGGAAAAAAAACAGAAACTGTAAAAATAAGGTTACAGTATACTTCTATATTTATAACCTGTCTGTATACAGCATTACTAAAATGTTGTGGTTGTAAAATAGCAAGAAACAGTCTACAAATGTCATTGCACTACACACATCACCTCACTTTGTACTGAATCTCCTTCAAGGCAGGAGGAGGTACCAATTCAGATTTTATGGCCCAAACCCACAATTACTTCCTGCAATGCTATAACAGAAATGAACATATACAGAGCATCCATAATAGAATTTGTAAGTACTTACTAGGGGTGTTAGAACACTATAGCTTTCATGTCTTCCCTTATTACAGTTGTGACACATGCAAAAAAATCATATCATGCCCTCCATGTTGTTTGTTACTACTACCTTTGTTTAGAAACCTTTAGTAAGGATCATCTATGTGTGCTCATGCTTTTGTTATTTATTCTTTTTTGACCAAGGTAGATGTGACTATGCAAAGGGCTCTTGTGGTGCGACATCAGGGTATTACATATAGAATAATGGATGGGGAAGTGTGTGTTAAGAGAATTTAATAGTTGCCCATGGTGTGGGATGCTACATAAACCCCGAGGGTGAAGCCTGAGGGGTTTATTAAAGCATCCCACACTGAGGGCAACCACTAAATCTAAGTATGATACATTTCCCCATCTTTTGCATTTTATAATTGCTGGTCAGCAATTTTTTGCCCAACTTAATTTAGTGTTGCTGTGTCTCACTCACACAGACACACACACACACAGTCTCTCTTTCTCACAGAGTCTTTCTTTGTGTCTTTTTGTTTTTGTAGAGCTGCTTTTTCCTTTTTTTTATTCATTTGGATTTTACTTTGTTTTACAGTTGTACATTTGCGATCACGCTTACCTCAGTGAGCCATGTCAGAGCTATTCCCACTGGCAGTTCTTGTCTGCTGCGGATTCCAAATGTCAGGATCAACTAGATAGATACTGTTAAATGTTGAACATGCAAGTATTATTTAAAAATAACACACAAATAAGTATTATTTAAAAAAACAATGAGGACTCTTGGTCTAGTGGCTCCTTGCTATGTGGGATAAGGAGTCACCATGTTTCTAAAACTGATTAGCCAGCCCAGGAGGAAATGAACAGCAAATAAGGCAGCTGCTGTTTCTATGTGACTCAGCATGTTCTCACCATTATAACCTGTGGATTATAACAGAAAATTATAACTTGGTCAGCCTATGGAAAACATTGCTGACCAGTTATTATAAATGTGTATGTACTAGGGATGGGTGGATATCCGACCCGATAAAACAATCCGGTCGGAGATCCATGATTTTTGGAAGTTCCGATCCGGGTAGATAGTAGCCCTTTAAGAGGTCGGATCCCTTTATTTACTTTAATTACATGAGCACTTGTTAATTATGCACCTGATCACTTTTAAATTCCTTTATAAGTGGCGTTTTACTGTGAAGACAATTGTGCTGGGGGTGGAACAAGAGACCAACAGAGCAAAGCGTTCAGAGCAATGCAGAGGCGAGCAGGAGCTTTCATCTAGAATGGCAAACAAAAGTCTAGTATGGAATTTTTTTGTAGTCAACAAAGAGTCTGAGGCTAAAGCTAAATGTTGTCTCTGTACCACTCCAACGTATATAAGTCAGGGCTCATCTGTAAAAGGTTTTGGCACCTCTGGCTTGCTCAAACATTTATGAAACAAACATAGAAAAGAGTATTCCGAATTGCAAACTGAAAAAGCTAAAGAGGAATTGGAGCAACAGGCTGAGTTCTTATGTGAGCCGCCAGCCAAGAAAATAAAGAGGGAGTTTGAAACAATTCAAAACTGCATTGCACGTTCAAAACCATACCCCAGCGAACACCCGAGGGCAGTTGAAATTACCTGAGCTGTTGCTGAGATGATTGCCCTAGATAAGCAGCCATTTATAATTGTTGAAAATGCCGGTTTCAAAAGACTGATTGCAGTGCTTGAGCAGAGATATTGCTTACTCTCGTGCAGTCATTTCTCCAAAGTTAAAATCCCTGAAATGTACAATAAACTGAGATATAAGATGCAGGTCGAATTAGCTAATGTTACATCATTTGACTTTACAACTGACACCTGGACAGCAGAGTGTTCTATTATATCCTATCTCCCTATCACAGCCCACTGGATAGATGACAGCTTTAAAAGGCATTCAGCCTTGCTTCATCTTAAGCACCTCTCAGAAAAGCACATAGGGGAAAATCTCTCTAAAGAGTTTCTGCAAGTTCTTGACACCTGGGGAATAGTGCCCATGAAAAGGCACCTTGTCATTAGAGATAATGGCCCCAACATTGCTAAGGTAATGAAACTCAGTGCTGTGGCGACTGCTGGTTGTGTTGCTCACACCATGCAGTCAATTGTGCATGATTCCATATTAAAGCAGTGTTCCATTGAAGAATTACTAGCAACAGGGTGGGCAATGGTATCGCATTTTAAGCATTCTGCATCTGGCATGGCTAAGATGACTGACCTACAAAAAACACTACAGGTGCCACAACATCGTTTAATACAGGACATTCCAACAAGGTGGAACAGTACTTTTTACATGCTAGAGAGGCTACTCAAACAACATAGATTACTGACTGTCTATGCTGCAGAGTGCGAGACCAGAACCTTCAACTCTTCTCAGTGGTCATTGGCTGAAAATGTTTGCACACTTCTGAGACCATTTGAAAATGAAACACGCAGACTGAGCTCTGATAGTGCCAGCATTTCTGACGTGATCCCCACCACTACCGTCCTATATCACAGTATTGAAAGTATTAAGGTCTCTGGGTTACTATCAATGAAAAATGCCTTACTAACATCTATGGAAAAATGACTGATGCACTACGCATCAACAAAAGAGGTTGTTGTAGCTACAGCGCTGGATGCTCGATATAAAATTCATTTCTTTTGTACCAAATGTGGCAGAAGTTTTGCAAAGGCTGTTCTTAAACAACTTGTGGATGAACTCACACTTGATCAGCTGCAATCACCCAAAACACAACTGGCACCCCCTTGTAATTGACCCTGAAGTAGAGACAGATAATCTGTGGGAGGTGTAATCACAAAATAAAGCTCTACCCGAAGACTGTAAGTTAGCACACTCATTTTGGGACTACTAAAGTTGACAATCTGCCAGATTAATATAATTTTTTTTCTTTTGAGCTTCTACAATTGATGGGATACTGCAGCGCAACATGGAGCTGGTTGCATATCTGTCAGAGAACATTGTGCCCAAAAAAAGCACACCTGATGCATTGCAGTTTTGGAGATCGAATTCTTGCTATTTCCCTACTCTGGCTAGGATCGCAAAATGCTATTTGGCTCCACCCCCAACCAGTGTTCCCAGCAAAAGGATATTCAGTGTGGCAGGAGATATTATAACAGACTGTAGGTCCCATCTGTCACCAGACACTGCCAACATGCTTCTGTTCATTAAGGAAAACTTGGACAATTTTCGATGAGCTCACTTTGATTTTAAAAATATGTTTTTTGTAACTTCTCTACCGAAAATAAAAAAGAAACATTACAGTGAGTCATGTTTATGTAGTTCATTATTAATCTGAACTGATAAAATCCAATTCTGATTGGATATTACTCACATAAAATCTGGATCTGAAATATGGCTCAAAATTGGTATCCACCCACCCCTAGTATGTACTGGTTGTCAACACACACCCTAGCACAGTTTAGAGCCCATGTTGGAGGTCTCTCAGGAAAAAAAAAAACTTTTCCAATGTCTTAGAAATGCACACCATCTTTTAGAAAGAGTGAATCATTATAATATTTAATTTGGGGATGAGTAATGGTGTGCATTCCCAGATCACTCAAAAAAAACCCAGCTATTTTAATGTTCACCATGCGTGATCTTTCAATTTCAGCTGCATACTGCTGGCCTTTCCAGATCATGCATTCTGCAATATCTGAATATACAATCTCACATTTAGGCAACATTCCATGTAGCTCAGCCAAATCTGTTTTAGCTGATTCTATTAAGTCTATGCCCCCCTTTGTAGCCCAACTTGTTACCTCCAACATGGATGACCAGTATGTCTAGATCAGAGTGACTGTTGAAAAGTCTAGGTATGGTTGGCATGAGTTGCTCCCATCTCCTGTCCCTCTTACCAAACCAGTGAACATCACTGTTTTCCAGTTGCAAGTCATTCACAAAATGACTTCTCCTGGCAAACTGCGCACCCCTTTACATAAATGAACTGCCCACAATCCAAACTGTAGTAGTGAAGCTTTCTGCCATGCTGAATCTCTTTAAAGACACTGAATATAACAACAATCCTAAATGTGTGTGTCTCTCTCACAGCAGTCTCTGACAACTGACATTTTACTTTCAGTTTAATAGTTCTGGGTTGCCAAGTAGGTTAAAGAAAAAAAATGTTTAGGCCTTTCTTGCCATTTCATTGGAAAACATTGTTAAACTGTTTGCCAATCAGCTTATAAGTTTAACAGTGAGGCTTATGTATTTTCTTCATTTGTTTATGATTTCTACAGGTTTACCTGTGGTATGCTGTGATTGAATAAATAGCAGAAAAACCTGGAATATTTTTTGAGAGGGAAAACATTCCTAAATGATTGGATAATTTTTAACTTCAAAGGTTGTTACAGTGTCTGATGGTGCAACCCTTAAAATATTAAGGCACACAGATTTTTTCCCTCATTTTTGCCTGGCATTCTACTTGGCAAGACTGTAATATAAACTGAAATATTTTGCTATGATACTTCATGCAATATCTTAACATTGTCCAGTAATATGAAATATTGCTGGGATAATTATTATCTTGCCTTAATATTTGGTAACAGTAAACAGAGTATAGGGAAATCAGTGAGCTATGTGGTGTAAATTGAAGCTATATTTCTTTGCACTTAATATGATCTTATTTGCACAATTTTATGGGTTTCTGATAATTCTGTCATTTAAATAACTTGATTTCTCTTGTTTTCTAACTCTGCACCATTTGCAGCAGATCTGCAATGTCTTAAAACATTTTTTCATGACTTGGCATTCTTGTTTTGTGGGCCGATCCTGTCTCATAATCTTCTTTCATGAGTCACTCATAAAAGAAGAGTACTGAGTCATGAAAGAAGAAAATATTACATGCATTGATGGCCTATGCATTCAGAAGTAAGCAAATTGCAAGTCAAATATACACCTGCACTTCTGAAACTGACCTATTGGCATACGGTCAAAATGTTGCGTTTTAAATTGGCGTGGTAAATTTGTTGCAGCTTAATCGGTCAAACTGGCATGCCATCACCGGATCTGTAGTCACAGACATTTCATCCTACATGCGTTTTAATTATCCAGTGACAACATTTGACAAATAAAATAGGCATCCCCTACTTTTAAAAATTTACTTACCATTCCTTATCAGTACTGTGTTCTATCCTCAGTGTTCCATTAATTCCCTTATTCCATGTCCTTCCTGGCAGATGTGTGCAGCCTTGAATTCACCCCCACAGCAACATAATTTTAAAGAGATAGAAATGATCTTGCTTCAGCCAGTATCTGCACTCAGTATTTTCTAGATGGAGTAATGGGTTATATATTCAGATGTCTCTGCCTCTTGCCATTCATTCCAAAGTTAATGACGGAGTTTGTACCAACCCAGAAAGGCAAGCAGAAGCTTGCTTTGGATAATTATCTTTACATCAAAGAGAAAGATGGCTTGAATTGCAAGATTATTTGGAGATGAGAATAACGCACTTGCAGAGCTCGTCTGCATACATCAGGGGATTCTATAACACTGCCACCTTCTGAACATAATCATGCACCCATTCATGGTTGTGCTGAGGTGTTAACAGCTCACGCTGTCATGAAACAGTGAGCCACAGAATCTGAGGAGCCTACAAGAAACGTGCACCTGGGATTGCAGCAAGTTTCTTTAAGCCATGCCCATCTGTTACCCTCTCAAGAGACACTGCGATGTGATGTTCACTGTCAATGTCAACAAGGTGGGCACAATGATGTTGATGTGATGCAATATGCACTCACAGTTAGCAGAGAACCATTTGTGCATGTTAATGATGATGCCATGCTCATCTTTACAAGCAATACCAATCTTGCAGTGCTGAAACATTCAAAGCACTGGTTCTGTGATGGGACATTTGCAGTTACCCCTCACGAAGATGACCAGCTGTACACTGTGCATGCACTAGTGAACAGTGTTAACAGACCCTGTGTTTATGCACTTCTGCCTGGTAGAAGTGAGAGTGTGTAGCGCAAGTTCTTTATTAACTTGGAAAACTTGCTGGGTGAAAAACTCAATGCCAATACTATTATGACTGACTTCGAATTGACAACGGTCAATGTCCTAAAAGAAGTGGTACCAAATGCAGAGTTAATAGGTTGCAGTTTTAATTTGGGTCAAGCAATGTGGAGAAGGGTTCAACAGGAGGGGATGCAGAGCCACTATATTTCAGATGAGACTTTTGTGCACAAGATACATTGCATTCTGGCATTTGCTTTTGTGCCTGAACATCATGTGGAATCTGTGTTTGAGATGCTTCAAGATGACCCAGACTTCGAGGATGTAGAGTGTCTTCTAGACTACTTTGAGGATGCCTACATAGGGTGCCTTACACGAAATAAGAAAAAAAGTCATCAGCCTAGGTTCCCAGTGAATTTCTGGAACCAATACAGACGTGTTATTGCTGACTTGCCACAAAGCAATAACACTCTGGAGGCATGGCATCATGCTTTTGCCAGGACTGTCTCTATTGCACACCCCACTCATGCAAAACTAGCACAAAAACTACACCAGAAGCAGCACGCTGTGTCTGTACAAAGAAGGCAGGTTAAGCTTGGACAGCAGCCCTCAAGAAAGCATTTGAAATACGAGCGCGTTAATAAAATTTTCACAACTATTTGTGAGGACTTTGAAAATAGATCTCAGATGCAGTATGTAAAGGACATTGCTACAGTAACAGAAATAAATGTAGTCTAAATGATTGTAGCTGCACTTATTTGCACGGATTTGCACATAACACTGCTATTGAAAATAATTATTAAATACCTCCTCTAAACAGTAGATGGCAGTGTTACTGTATCACCCAAACATAGCCTGCAAGATTGTAGTTGCACTTATTTGGACACATTTGCACATAACACTGCTACTGAAATTATTTATTAAATGCCAGTGTTACTAGATAAATTTGCACATATTTGCACATATCTGAGAAATTCACAAGTAGATGAAACCAGTTTTTAAATGTTTTGTGTTTATGTTGAATATTTTTTAAATGCCAGTGTTACTAGATAAATTTGCACATATTAGACAAATTCACGTCAGTGAAACCAGTTTTTAAATGTTTTGTATTTATGTTGAATAATAAAGATATTTCAGTTCATTGATTACAACACACGACTATTTGTCTGTTGTTCAACATTTTCTAAGTCACCTTGTCTTGCTAGCAACCTCATTACATATCGGCCTTTTATCTGGCTACATTTTGCCCACTCTACCATTTTTCCATTACATTTTGCCCGCGACTAATTAATAGGCGGCAATACGCCCACTGACGGACATATTCCATGACACTGGTACACAATGTTATAGAATCACCCTTTATTTCTTCTTAAATATAACTTTAAAGTGTATAAAAATTAATAACATATCTGAGCAGTACTTACTATTAGGTAGTAGTCCTCGCTGTAGGTTTCAGCAAGATGGCCAACTTCCTGTAGTGTGTTGACCTCAGACTTGTGCTCCTGTTGGCCTACAGAGTTCATTTCCTGTTTTTAAAACAATGTTTTTTCATGAGTTGAATTTTTCTTTCATGAGCACTTCACAAAAGAAGAACCATCGCCTCACAAAAGAAGAAATTGGTTCATGACAGAAGAAGTTATTTTCCCTATTAAAATGATGCAAAATGGCACAACAACAATAAAAAACAGATTTATGTGCAGATTGTTGTCATCTTTATGATGGGAAATGTTTCACTATGTGTATTCACTGTATGTAATATTGTTGAATGCTTCTGTTTGATTGAAGTGTAATTAAACAGGTTTTTTTATGTTCTTAAGGGTACAGTATGTGTTAACCCCTCTAAAAAAAATAAGAGTTTGAACACACTATAGTAATTTGTTTATTTCTGTTCTCAGACACAGGACCGGACTACAATACTATTGCAGCACTTTTGATTACAAGGAAAATGCCTACAAGACAATGTGCTTGAACTTTAGAAAAACAAAAAAGGTACTATTCTAGACATGGCTTGCCTTACAAAGCTGATGGCACAGCACTTCACAGGCAACAATTAATGCCTCTGACTTCCCACAAGTAATCAAAACAAAGAAAATTGGCAGATATGGCTGCAAACTCCATACTTAGCCACACAAAAACACACAATCTAATAAAAGTGATAGAGTAAAACAGAAGGGGAAAAACTGTAGTAGCAGCTAGCAAATGAAAAACAAGGAGAAAAATGTCTGTGTAGCTAGCATCCATCATATTAGAGTGAACTATTTTAAGATGTCTGCAAAGCCAAAAATGGAGTGCATCATATCTTCAATAAAGAGACGTTAGGGTAAGAAGATTAAGAGAAAAAACAGAGATTATGAAATTACATTGCAGAGTAAAATAATTTGACATATGGCTGTAAACTTATGGTCACATTTCTTATCACAGATGATGGCTCAAATAGATGAATTAAAGAAAACATTTTCATGATTAAAATGACATTGCAGGAGTTCCCAAATCTAAACAAAAAGAACTTCTGCTTCATCTTTGACAGGTCTTGGCTGCACAGTGAGCAGACAGAGGCATATTTTTGGGAAGAAAAATACCATCCACACAGTAAGCAAGTAGCTGTCTTTGTTGATGAAGCTGTGAAAACAAACAGCATTTTGCCATTGGTTGAACAGCATGATTAACATGAGATGGAAGAAAAGAATGACTCTTCAGCAGAACAAAACAAGACAAGAAAATACAGACTCACACAAAACATAGACAAATTCCCAATTTGATGTCACAGTGGTTTGATGGATCACTCACTGCCATGTTTGCACACAGGAGCTTGTGACAGTGTATTCCACCAGATGCACATGATCACTGTGCATAATACATGAATGCACAGATCTGTGTCTAAAATGTACCAGTCAAGAGGGCTGTTACCAAATTTGCATGCCTAGATCTTTCGTTGACTGAAGATGACATGGACAGTGCCGTAGCTTTTATCCATCAACTTCAATAAAATAGTGCACCTTTTGATGACTTCTCAGTGTGGGATGCAGAGCAAATGTCTGGCTGTGTTGCAGTAGCAGAACTACAGTTAACTGAATTTGGGTACAAGTTAGCAACCTTTGAACCAGCAAACAGAGAACAATTTGAATTTGAATGTATGTCATGCAACTGCCTATTTTATAGTTCTCAAACAGTTAAAATAGATCTGCCAACAATTGCAAAGTGGAATGACATATGTGGATGTTTGGTTGCATACTTGCTACTTAAGAGAGAGTTTGCATTACATGAAACAGTGCACATCTGTTTGTACTGTTTCAGAAAGATAAAACCAGATGTCTGTTTTAAACATCATGGAGAAAGATGTGGCACTCACATAGATAGCTTGCTTGAGCTTTGTTTGAGTGGATTTTAATCCAAACAATAAAGGCATTCCAAACATTTATATGATTGAACACAAAGCTGAAAAACATGCCAAACAGATAACTCATAAAGTCATTGAAGGGATCTATCATGCATCTGTGACTCCCACTCCAAAAAAATGTTGAGGTTGTAACTCTGGGCAGCAGCATTGTCATTTTGGTGAATGGTATTCCAACAAAGGCAAAAACAATCTGTTAGCATTTCGTGAATGTAAAGAGAGTTAAAAAGGCTCTACATTACCTAAAGGTTGAAATGCATTCTATGAGGATTTAAATGTCATCCACAGGAGTGATACTGACACTCAATTTTGAATACTGGACACCAAGAAAGCAATGACTGAGAAGGTCTCAATGACTACAAATGAAAATGTATATCAGCAGTACAAATTCATCCTCTCCATGGTAAGGATCTGATCACTGAAAACATTGACTGGTATCAGATGAAACAGGTCAAAGGCAGTCCTGTCAGTATCTGGGAAAGTACATTGGAAGCACAATGCTTTTTGGATCTTTTCCCACATGGTACTGACAATTGCTAGGATGAGCAAAAGGCATGTTTATTTATTTATTTATTAGCTTTTGTTGACCAGGTAAGTACACTAGACAAGACATTGGCCTATTTTCAGTTACGACCCGGGAGAGTACAATGAAATACAAGTTCATACAGAGGACAACATGATACAAGTTAGGCATTACACAGAATCAGGTAGAACCAAATGAACATAACACAAGCAGTCAGTAAACACAGTTAGAATAGGAACAAAATATATACATAGAGTCACCAAGGCTATGAACAGTGCATTATACAATTCTATTCAGCTCAGAGCCTCAAAAGCAGAGCCGGAGTCAAAGCATCACCTCAAACAGAGAGTAAATACATTATATACAGAGCAGAACCCAAGCAGTCAGGATGCATCAACAGGACCTATGCAAGGGTACTAAAAGAAGGACACGTAAGTCCAGTGCAGGGGACCAAGATTAGTTATGGTGGTTTAGGACAACCACATGCAGAGGAGAGCTTCAAGTCATTCCACAGGGAGCTCCGAAGGCATGAGTGGGAGGGGGAGGAGCGGACCGGGATGGGAAAGGAGTTCCATACTCTGGGGGCACATGAAGCAAAATCCTTGTCCCCCATTTGTGTTTGAGTGGCAGGAACTGTGAAAACAGCAGGGCCCAATGACCTAAAGGAGTAAGAAGAAGAGGCAGCCAGTTTGAGGAGCTCAGCCAGTCCTGGGGCTGGTGCCAGTTCTGAGAACATTACCCATGAAGCTGCCCAAGACAAAATTCATGTAGTTGGGTGGTGAGAGCCAGTCAAGTTTGTTATACAGGTCACAGTGGAGGGTGAGGTGAAGGGCAGCAACTGCAAAGTGGTAAATGTTATTATAGGCTATGTTCCACCTAGAGAGGTGAACTTTGGAGGTGTGTGCAAACAGGATGAGTCCATAGCAGTGCGAAGGGAGAAACACACCTCTGGCCATTGCAAGGTAAGCAGCAGAAGTAAGATTGTTCTTTGCTCTGTAGGCCAGACCCAGTTTGCAGTTGACAGCTCTGCATACATTTTGGATATGATGCCTAAGGTCAAGCTGGGGGTCAAGTGCCACCACAAGGTATCTGATGGAGACAGTGATTAGGACAGGAGTACCATCAATACCAGTAATACTTAATGGGGCAGAGGTGGCCTTTATCTTGGCCAGGGAACCAAAAAGCATGGCCTGAGTTTTTTTAAGGTTGAAGACCAGCTTGTGGATCATTTTTCAGGACTGGATATTCCTGAAATCCTCACGCAGTTGGTGGTTGATGACCCCAATGTCAAGGGAATGGGTGAGGATAACCAGGTCATCTGCATATAGGATAGAGTTACAGCTGGAAGAAGTAGAAGGGAGATTATTGACAAAGCTAGATAAGAGAAGGGGCCCTAGGACTCACTCCTGGGGGACATCAGAGGTCACAGGAGTAGTGGCCGAGAGGACCTTACTGAATTTAGTAAATTACTGTCTGTCCAGGAGGTAATTAGTGAACCATCTTAGGACAGGTGGGACAGACCAAGGGACCAAAGTTGACAGCAAAGTAAGACATGGTCAACTAAGTAGAAGGCCTTAGATAGGTCAATGAAGATGGCACCTGAGAGCTTACCCTGCTCCATATCTGCCCTGATCCAAGAGGAGACAGTGACAAGGGTGGATGACATACTGTGCCCTTTGTGAAAGCCATGCTGAGTGGGAGACAGTTGCTCATGGGCCTGAATATACTCCGTGAGTTACCAGCCACAACTTTCTCCAGAAGTTTATTGATAGCCGACAAGATGGCTATTGGTCAGTAATTGTCGAGGATCTTAGGGTGCCCTGTTTGAGAACAGGGACAATCCTTGCCACCTTCCAGAGGTTGGGGATAACTCCAGAGGATAGGGACATGTTGAAGATATGAGTCACTGGGGAGGCAATATAAGAGGCACCAAGATGGAGGAGCTTAGGTTCCATGCTATCGTGGCCAGCACTAGAGTGATGAGAGAGACCAGAGAGACATCTCTGTGTCTCCTGTGCTGTCACAGCCCTGAAGTAGAGTATTGGACAGGTGATAGGGGCCAACTGTGGGGCAGAAGCATGGACACGACTATCACTCCCACCACTGGAGAATACGGAGGTGAAGGCAGACAGATCCGTGAAGTGGGAGATGAATGCATTGGTGATGGTTAGTGGATTTTTACAATTAGATCCATCAATGAGCATGTCAGAGACCCCACAGTTGGAGGAACCACTTACTATATTTTTAATGTTCCTCCAGAAATTCTTATGGTCCTTAGCCGAGTTTAGTAAGGCAGTTTTGCAGTATTCACTTTTGGCAGCCCTGATTGCTTTTTTGCATTCCATCCTGAACCCCCAATATTGCTAAAATATGCCTGGTCCATTGTGACCTTGAAGTTGACCCAGCACTTGTCTCTAGCCCTCATGAGGGCTAGAAGGCTCCCATGCAGCCACTTAGTGGCAGACCCCCTTACCCTCCACCTGATAAGAGGAGCATGCTTGTCCTGCAGTTCCCCCAAAGGTGCTGAGAAAATGACAAACAGCAGTGGAAGAGTCCTGAGCATTTAGCACTGCAGACCAGTCCAAAAGCCTCAGATCCTCATGGAAGGACTCCAGGTCAAACCTGGAGAAATCCCTTACTTAGATGATTTTGTGAGGAATTTTCTGGGAGGAGATCTTCCATACGCAGAACACAGGGATGTGGTCAGAGATAGAGTCAGGAAGGGTACCAGAGGAGCTGATCCTCTCAGGTCTATTGGACAGGGCCCAGTCCAGGAGGGAACTAGTACCACCAGTGGTAGACCACCTAGTGGCTCCTGAATAACTTGAGACAAGGAGAGGCCAGTAAGCAGAGGTTCATACAGCTTGGTATTTCCTCCCAGCCAGTTTAAATTAAGATCTCTCAAGATCATTAGCTCATTATCCCCAGTCTTAGCACCAACAGAATCAAGGAGGTAGGATAACCCCAACAGACCACCCTTGGGGGGGAACTGTATGTACAGATGATGTGCAGTTTCTTAGTGTTCCCAAGTAATAGGGCTGTGTGAAGCAGCTCACAAGAAGACATTAAGGGCTGTTGGTGGGATACAGCAGACAGGTTTAGGTGACTCTTGTAGTAGACCAAGATACCACTCCCATGCTTTTTCCCAGGTCAATCTTACCTAATGAGATCAAAGCCAGGAAGCTCGCAGGCCGAGTCAAGGGTGGCAGGTTTTAGCCAAGTCTCAGTAATACCAAGGATGTCAGGCTTGTAATGAGTGACCCAGGCAGAGAGTTCAGTCAGATTGGGCCAGAGGCTATGGATGTTGAGGTGAGCTATTTTCATCCCCTTGCCTGACAGCCAGCCCACAGGAAATGAGGAGGTTTGATAAGTAAGACCAGGGTTAAGCTCAATGTCCTCTGCCAGGGCTAGTGTCACCAGGAGGAGCCAGAGGAGATGCTTTATAGGGGAAGAACCATCTCTGACTGAAGGCTTGCAAGCAGGACGCCTGACCACTATGGAAGGATACAGAAAGCACCTAAGGTCAACACAGCAGATTGGCCAAAGGGGCTGTCTGCCACAGGCTATTAGATTGGAGAAGGTGAAGTCATGCTCCTCATGCTGTTCAAGTGTAATCCAGGGCCCCCTTCCTGAGGAAGGGGAGCAATCAACAATAAGTAGAGGGAGGCATAAGGCAGTGAGAAGGCCAATGATGAGGGCACTGATAAATGAGGAGGGCTTAGCATCCTCCCTGAGAAGCTTAGGAACCCCATGTCAAAAAGGACCTGTACCTGGTAATAACCAGGGCACTGAAGAGAGATGATATTGTTGACAGGTCAGGTAGACAGGTCAAGGCTTACCAGAAGCCAGAGGGGCTATTTTGTCAAACACTAGGAAGGTCCTGAGGAGAAAACCAAGCAGTGCTTGCCCACTAGACCTCCCTAAGCTGTCCAAGTGGGCCCCAGAGGAGCACCCAATTTGTGAAGGTCTGTTCTACAGATGCCCCCACAACAAGGGTCAGTAGACAATCCCCACTTATGTAGGAGCACACCACCAGCTACTGGAAGGATTACCAGGTTCTGTGGTAGTAAACCTCACTGGAGGCAATGCTAGTAGAGATAGCTAGTGAGCACAATACATTAACAAACTAATAGAGACATTTCCTGACTAAAGTTGTTGAGACATGATAGATAAACAGGTAGAAATTATTCAGTAGATTGCAGTCGATTCCCACTGTGATTAACTGCAGTCAACTAGTAAACAGTGGTTGTAAAAAATATACTTAGCCAGGCCCACTCGGGGTAGAGTAAGCTAGGCTCAAGTCTGAAACCAACTCAGGATAAAGATTACGAATACTGAATACACCAACAAGAATATTAGCTGCAGTAAACATCTATCAGACTGTGAATATGGTCAAATAGCAGAAGTATATTTACTGGGGCAGAGGTGAAACTCCTAGCTATACATATCCAACAGGATAATTAGGCACATGACTGACAACCCAGGAGTCCCACCCATGCAAAAATTCAGAGTGGATAAGCACAATACAGAAGTCCATAAGCAGATGAGAGTTCTGTGTTGAGAGAGAGCTAGCAGCAGCGAGTGACAGATTTCTGAGAGTTCTGTGTTTAGATAGCTTAAAGCTCCATAATTCTACTATGGAAGCCAATGGGGGCAGCACAGGGTAGGGGAGGGAGGAGCTTAAGTATATTTAAAGGTGGCCTGGGAGGGGAAAGTGGGGTGGGTGAAAAATTCTGCAGCAGAAGCAGCAGCTGTGCAGGCCGGGGCTGTGTATAGGCTATACCTGATGCTTATGTCCAGGAGGCCAGTGGCAGCAGGCTTCTTGGCACCGAGAGAGGTGCAGAGTGGTGTCCCGGCATGCAGGAGGCAAACCACAGATGGAGGTAGGTAGCCCAATGGGCTACAAGGACGCCTGTTAAAAGAGGGACAGCACAGGAATTCAATAGCACTCTGAAGTGGTAGGAGAGAAAATAAAATTAACACCCAGACAAAGAGCTGCGATTTACTAAAACAGGGTCAAATCAGAGGGCAGACAGCTAGGCACCAGCTCTATAACTGAGATTTGTAAAACAAGGGGATCACAGTGGGGGGGGGGTTGAAACAAAGGGAGAAATTAAATTGGTAGCTGCACAGGATTCAAATAAATCAGATCAGCTGGCTATGGAGATTTTCAGCAAAGAAAATACTGAAATTCTAAAGTCCCGTAAATCCTGTACTCTAATAATCTTAGACACAGCAACAGAGATACCAAGTTAAATACAATACAGAAGATGGCTCCAAACAGTGGCACAGGGAAAACTCTGCAGGGCAAAAGCTGTGTGGAACAACTTGGCACACTGAAGCTGAAAATCGGTGCTAGCAAGGAGACAGGATCCTCGTAAGTCAGGGATTCAGCTGAGCTATAGGAGGGAGATGAAAATCAAATGTACTTTTTTGACAGCAACAGATTGTTTGAATGAAGGTAGACCAAATTAATTCACTAGCTTAATATCTAAGAGCTGAGTACAGTATCAGGAGAGTAAAATGCCAGTCTGTTGGGCTGTCAGTCAGGATGTGCCTGCTCAGGAGCAACCAATGAGGACTTTTCCAGGGAAAGGTGCTGATTTTCAAAAAATTCTGCAGCAGAAGCAGCAGCTGTGCAGGCTGGGGCTGTGTATAGACCATACCTGATGCTTGTTGTCCAGGAGGCCAGTGACAGCAGGCTTCTTGGCACTGAGAGAGGTGCAGAGTGGTGTCTAGGCATGCAGGAAACAAACTGCAGATGGTGGTAGGTAGCCCAATGGGCTACAAGGATGCCTGATGCTTGTGTCCAGGAGCGCAGTACTGAACATCTAGATTGCTGAGTTCTGATGGTAAGTTTAGTCAAAACATTAAGTATTTGTTTAATCTCCTATGGGAGAGTGGGTTTAGAATATTGGGGTCTGTTTATTTTTTTTAAGTCTTTGGTAACCGGGTAAGGTCCACTAGGCACAAGTGCCCGTTTTCAGGGGTGACATGGGAGCACTGGGGAGGTTTAGTGACTTGTTCAGGCACATAGTATGCAAGTGGAGGTTGGCGGAATCAAACCCAGGTTTGCTGGATGTACTAAGCTCATTCACAGCTTGTTGATCTAACCTCTAGACTATATTGCCAGCCCTAATGCTGGCACTAACATGGGTGGGATTATGCATGGAAGGCAAATAACCCCCTGTGCAGCTCTGCACCCTCGGGAGTTACACATGTTGGCTGTGTTCTCAAACACTGACCATTGCATGGCTCCCATCCATGGCTCCACTACCCCAGTGTGCAGGTTTCCAGGGGGCGCTCCAGTGCAGAGCTGTGGACCTGGGCAGGTGGCTAGTCAACTGCCTATCCCAGGTCCCTTGCTGGATCCGCTGTGCCTGTGGGGTGCCATATTGGCAGCAAGCACGAATGCACCTACAGCACAAGAGGGTCCACCAGATGACTGTCCCACAGCCCTCCTAATGTGCCCTAACATCAGGGATGACCTCAGTGTGGGGTCCAGTGACCCCCATCATCCCTGCTGTGGCCAGCAGCAGCATCCTGGTGGCACATAACACATATGGCCACCTTCAGAAGGTGTAGCAATTGTTCCCCCCAGGCACCTCACCCACACCTTCATGAATGGCAAAGAGTGCAGACATGCCCTCCACCACGCCAGCCCCCAGCCTTCCCCCATGTGGAGCTGTGCATTCAGCCACATGGGGGTGTAGTGGGGTCATGAATAGCACATGGGGGGAGCAGTGTGCATGGCCAGGGTACCTATTGACCAACACGGGTGTGTGTGGGCTATTTGTTGGGCTTATGTGGCGCATAGCCCATCTGCACCTTTCTTGAATAGGGCCCACTGTCTGCATCTATTGAATACACTTTGCAGATGATCACATCATTGTATGGTCTCACAGCAGAAGAATTGTTGCAAAAATTGAAAAACAAGGATGAGACATTGGGAGTAAATCTGAACTCCATCCTATCAAGTATGTGGGGAACAAAAGAATGCTGGCACCAATGGCACTCAGAAGTAATGATTATGCTACAAAAGTATGGTGCAGCACCTAGGTTTGTTCCTCTAAACTGTACTGAATTCAGCTGGGAGGAACTGGCAGAAAAACTGAAGTGTACAAATGCAGATGTTGATGGCAAATCATCAATGACGGTGAGATGTGCTATCTGGATCCAGTGTCAGTGCCACCGCAATGAGGTTTATTCTTTCAAAGATGAATGCACCTCTTGTTATTGTGGAACATTACTGCTGGAGAGTGGAATATCATGCACATGGTTCTCCTCATATCCACTTGCTACTGTGGATAAAAGATGCACCCCACATTGGTGACAATCAAGACTAAAATCCTTACATTTATCATGCAGTACATTACTCATCTTCCCAAGTACAACAGTCAAACATTATGAAAACTGATTGAAGTTTCAGCTACATATCTGTTGCAAGTACTGTCATTGAAAGGTGAAAAACTGTGGCAATTGGCATATGAAGTATTGGTTTAGATTTCTGAAACGTGCCTCTGAAAATGGCCATATTAATGAGTTGTTCTCTGCCATGAAACTTCATCTGAAAGCCAAATCTACAGAGAAAGTGTATGAAATGCCTATTGAAAAGAAAATGAGACATTCATAAATTCCTACAGTCTGGTTCTGTTGTTGATGTAACAGGTGAACATATTCAGTTTGTTGCTGATAATTCCATGGCACTGGTACAGTATGTGACAAAGTATGTTACCAAAAATGAGCAAACATGCTTACAGGAGCTACGGGAAGATCTTTCCAACAGCAACAAATCTATCAGTTCACAGCTGTGGTCTATAGGGTTAAAAACTCTGTCACACCATGAATTTGGAGCCTACAAAACAAGTGACCATTTGATTAGAATATGCCTGTATGGCAAATCTGAAGGAATACAGTACTTGATCAACTGCAAAGAAAACAGACAGCATGCATTAAAGTCTCACAATCAGGTTGAAAATCTTGCTGCAAACAAGCCATCTTCAACAAACATTTTGAAAAAAAAAATTGATTGACACATACTACCCACAGTGACACAATGCCTTAGAGAACATATGTCTCTTTGAGGTCACCCAGTGGAATGATTATAGACCTGAAATTGAGTCTAACCCAGCAAAGGATATCTACCAAGTTACAGATGTGCAAAGAAATCTGGTCAAAAGGCACAAGCCTTAGTTGATTGATCTTTGCAGACTGTCTTTAAATCTGTAGACAAAAGGAAGCATTACTATTTTGCTCTACTTTTCTTGTTTAAGCCATGGAGGCCTAAAAGTTAATTGAAAGGTGAATCTGACACATATGTGGAACTATTCATTTTGAGCTACGATACCTTCAAAACTGCCAATTAAGTTGAGTACATAAAAAGATTAGAATTAGAGAAGAACAGCTAGAAAAAGCTAGAGAGCAACTGGAAGAAGACACTCCAGTGAATTCTCAGGAGAACTGTGATCTAGAGGGACAAGGTGCACAGGGAGTGCCTCTTTCAGGAAATGATTTCACTGTACTGATGTCAGAGGATGAAACAGCCATGAAACAGACATGCCGCTCTAATGTTGACATCTATCTCAATGAACAGCAGTTAAATCAACAGCAGCAAGTTGTGTATACTGCTGTGCCATATGCCGTTAAGCAAGGTATTCAGCATCATAACAATGAATGCTTTAGTGACAAACACAAACCACTATGTATGTTTGTCAGTGTTTCAGTTGGGACAAACATAATTTTCCTTATTAAAACAATTAGTGCTAATATAAAGAAACATGCTGGAGTACTAATACTTACCACTGTGACAGCTCTGACTGATTTGCAGCATATAATATAGGTGGAGTGACTTTACACCATATTTGATGCTGCTTGTTGAATATGGGAAAACTGGTGAGTACCACAAGTTGTCTTTTGAAGTAGCAAGTGAGCAATGCAGTACATTTGACAAAATGGATTTCTTGAGTATTGATGAGATCAGTAGGGTCTCCAATGTTATGACTGCCTTCATTCACCTACATCTACAGGAGACTGTTGACATACATGAGGGAGGGGCAGCTGCAGAATAAGGGGGGCTAGCTGCACAATCAAGCAGACTTGACAGACCACTAGGCCTTTATCTGCTGGCAAATTTCATATGTTTATATGATGATGATGTCTTTGGAGGCAAACACGTTGCTATTTTTGATAACCTATTTCAACTGGCAACCATGAATGGGAAACATACCTTTTCCAGACTTACTTTTTAGGAAGCAAGAAAAACTTCTGGGTGCATTGGTGGAATAAACATGATGGAGTTATTCACTTATGTTGAACTGTTTCAGAATATGCGTCAGAGTGCTGACCAACAAAACAAGGCTATACTTGATGAGGCTTGTATTGGAAACTTGTTTCCTTTGGAAGCACCACAGCAGAATGACGGCAACTGCATCTACATCCCCCACATCGACACCAGCACTATGCTGTAGCCAGCCCCGAGGCATACCTGCTCGATGGACATACCCAGAATGCATGGCACTGCACTGCACACCCCGACTGCTACCACCACTACCGTACCCAGAATGGCACACCATGTACAGACCCCTCAAGAGTGAGCCGGTGATTGGTGACCGCTCCCAGTGCTATGGCAGCAACGGATGGATGGCAATGGGATACACTGGGCAGAGGTGGCAACCACAGAGAACAGCACTGCAGCAATGGGTGGCAGGATGGGTGGCTCAGCATGCGGATACTCCACAGGTGGACCACAACCCAACTGCAGACCCCATACCATGGACACATGGAGAGGCAGTGGCACCTGTTGCTGCTGTGGGGGTGCATCAATTGTGCTTTGCCAGGCGCTGTGGCTGCGGTCGGGTTGGGTGTGTCACTGTGGGGGAGTCAGTGCAGGGGTGTTGATCTGACACCATGCTTCCATTTCCTTCCAATGCTTCTATATTGAACACACATATGATAAACAAAGGTGAGAGTTCCATGTCTTAAGCAAGTGATATGTTCATCAAACTGTACTGTGATGGAGCACAAATTGTGTGCTTGATGTTGGGGCTTAAACAGTGTGCACAGTTCAATCAGATTATGCTTGGAGAGACAGCAACAGCTGATTGTCACACATGCAGTCGATGGAGTTTGTCTAAACCAGAAATTACCTTAAAGATGATTAACCATCTAAAATAGTTGAATGTAGATGTGTCAAGAATGAGCTTTCTACAGGCAGCTTCTACCGTCTGTAAAAATACACATGTGATGCTACATCATAATCTTGATGTGTACTGGGAACTGTTCAACAGTGCAATGGGCACATAATGGACTTTAAATACAATGTTCAGAGAACATTTGTTGAAATGGTTGTGGTAAAAGTTTACAACCCTGATAATCCACAAAGCATCAACAGATGCTTGGTAAAATTCCAGCTTGTGGAACACATTTATGTAACACAGAAACAGTCCCCACTGTGTGTTGCATTTGCAGTGTCAATTCACAAGTCCCATGGTTTGAGTTCAGATGCTGCAATGATCAACATAGGCAATGGTATATTCAAAGAAGGTATGAGCTATGTTGCTTAATTGTCATGCATCAGAACTCTGGTAGGATTGTACATTATCAATGCTGTATATAATAAAATTCATGTTGGCTGGCCAGGTGGCACTGAGGGTTGAGATGCTGGATGCCACACCTCGCACCACGCCAGCGACCTGGGTTCAGGAGCAGACTCAGGTCACTGGTGGGTCGGCCATGGGGAGATAGGCTTGAACATCCTACAATAGCTCACCTTCTCCAGGGAGGGAAGAGGTCATTGCCCACGCACTTGCCTGACTCTGAGCAGAGGCTCGGAATACTGCAAGCCCCAATTGTAGGGGATGGGTAGCCACTATACAGCGTGGATGTCAGCGCCTTGCACCATGGCATCAGGGGGTTGCATGCTGTACAGGGAGGGAGAAAATGAGAAAAATGCCTGCCATCGCTGGGGAGATGGGGAGCCAGAAGATGCGCCCATGATGTGCCTGCACCAACCCAACAGACCCAGACCGATGCAATGTAAGTTATGGGGTGTCAGCGCCCCCACCTCGTCCCTGCCCAGGGGTTAAAAGACAGCTCCACGGGGCCTTGGGGTCTGTTCAGGGCAGGGTGGCAGGCAGTGCGATGTCTGCCATGTCTCCCCTGATGAGTCAGGGGTGGCAGGCTGGGATAAGCAAATAAAGAGTAATTTCAAAAAATAAAATTCATGCTGAGAAAAAGTGCATCATAGAGTACAATTGCTTGTACACTTTTTATCAACCCAACCTATCTTTAATTCCATTGACAAGTCACATAGTCGTGTGTGATGTGTCTTCTGAGATGTCACCAAGATTGAAGAGGAAGAAGTGTACTGCATGTGATTCTTCCACTTTGAGGTGATCAATGATCAGCTGTGATTGATAATACGAGATCACCTCCAGCTGAAAAAAAAAATAATCTATCTGCAATGCTTTCATTTGACAACAGTACTTAAGTGCTCTGCCAATTCTATGATGCAGGTGTTCCAATATATACCAAAATCTTTTGCCACAGTAACTGCTTCCAAATCAGTCAGATTCACTGAAGCAAGGTGTTAGTGTCAGTCAACAGCAAAGTAATACTCTGCAGTCATTAATGCCATTTCATCGAGCTATGGTAGGTTATGACCAGCATAGGACATTTGCAGACATTGTTCAGCCAAATATAACAGAGTTTACAATGGCAATTCTCAACTCATTGGAGGAAGAAGAAATTCCAGTAAGGAGGTACTTCAGAGTCAAATATGTCAGCAGATATGTTTGTCTGTCCTGTGGAAATGTTGACCAAGAAGTGAGTGAGGACATGCTGTAGATTTCTCTATGTATCCCACATGAATAACCTGGCAAATTCAGGCAGCTGTTTAGAATACTAAATCTGGTTGAGAGTGCAAAAGGAATGGCAGGAACAGTACCGGATCACTGAGAGTAACCTATTCTGCAAATTATCTCATGCTTATACTACAACAATTTGACTTGCAGGGAGTCAAGGCTGTGACACCAATAACTGATTTCACTGCAGGTAGTCATGTTTGGACCTATGTATTTTGACACTCATGCAATAATTTTCCACCACAGAGCTTCTGTGCATTCTGGTCATTATGTAGCTTGGCTAAGATACAGTGGTGAAACATAGAAACATAGACTCTGATGGTAGATAAGAACCACTTGGCCCACCTAGTCTGCCCAATTCCCTACCTTACAGATAAGCTGCAGATCCTAGTTAACCAATAGTCTACTTCCTCCTACCCCCCACTAGAATTGCCTTATGTCTGTCCCATGCATTCTTGTATTCCCCCACTTTTTTTGACCACACTACCTCCTCTGGAAGTCTGTACCATGCATCCACCACCCTCTCTGTGAAAAAGAATACTTCCTCATATTGTCCCTGAGCCATCCCCCCTCTATCTTCAAATTGTGCCCTCTTGTTCTTACACATCTCTTTTTCTGAAAGATGCTACCTTCTTGGACTTTGTCGATTCCCTTGAGGTACTTGAATGTTTCTATCATGCCCCCCCCACTTCCTCTAGGGTATACATATTAAGCTCCTTTAGTCTCTCTCTTCATATGGCATCTGGTGTAAGCCCTGCACCTTTTTAGTTGCCCTCCTCTGGACTGCCTCTATTATGTCTATGTCATTTTGGAGATGGGGTCTCCAGACTGCATGCAGTACTCCAGATGGGATCTCACCAACTGTCTGTACAGAGGGATAACAAGTTCCTGTTTTCTACTGGTGATGCCTCTCCCTATGCATCCCAATATCACTCCAGCTCTCCATACTGCCTTCTCACATTGCTTACCTACCTCTAGGTCATCTGATATGACTACTCCCAGGTCCCATTCCATTTTTTTGTTGTTAGCAGTACCTCCCCCCCATTGTGTACTCTTCACCCGGGTTTTTGTTTCTCAGGATCATTACTTTGCACATCTTTACATTGAATCTAAGCTGCCATACTATTGACCATTCCTCCAACCTTACCAAGTCCCTTCTCATCCTTTCCACCCTCCCTTGTGTATCAACACTGTTGCAGATCTTTTTGTGGTGGTTGGATACGGTGCAGTGATGCTGCACACACCCTTAAGGAAATACTTACAAGGAAGCTGAAGGATGCATATGTGATTGTCCTAAAAAATAAGCAGTCTGTGGGAGCTGCAGAAGTATAGTAACCAATAATATGCCTCTCAATTAAGTAGGCTAAAAAGAGGTAGATATCACACATATGTTGGTCACACTGTTCCACTGCATTTCATAACTCACTCAGTCACAAGTGATTTTCTGTAAAATTTTGTTTCTGCATGTAATTGCTGGATAGTTGTAATCATGATACTGATACTGATGCAGTTTCAGTTTGAGTGGGCTCTTACTAGGGTGCTGTACTATGTGCATAATCAATTTTTACAGCTAATTCTCTTACATGTAGATCTTTTCTCCCTGGCTTCAAAATTCAGACAACACTCCATACACAATCCAGTATCACTTCATCATGTAACATGGTGTGAGACATAATATTGTTAAAATTGTACTATACATGTATGGCTTGCCATCGCATATCAAAGTATGACTCAGATGTACTGTAACATAAAGGATAATGTATGGGGATTGATTGGTAACCACACTGTAATCACTTTGAGATGTTACCGTGACAACTTTGTAAATCTCGAGAGCAAAGCTCAAGAGGTTTACAGTTGTCACGGTAACCTCAAGAAGCAGTTTCAGAGAGGTTACTGATAAAAACCTGCAAATTATATTTTATAGTGTATGGGCAAAAACTCAAGTGAGCACCAGTTTTAAAGAAGATAGTCCTTACTTTATAACATTTCCCCATAGTGTCTCTCTTGATTAGGGCCAGCTCTTGCCACCACAGCCTTTCATTGTGCACTGTGTGAGCAAAGCTGTGCATGTGCAGATCCATTCCCTTTGCTATGGTATCAATGTGATGTAGTCAAGAAGGGTTAACAACCTTGTGATGTCACATCGATACCATAACAACATTATAAACTGCTTGAAATCAGACGATAATAAGAGCTCCACATACATTATTATGTCATTTATGCTGAAAACCTGTTGACGTGTAAAATGTTGCATAACTATCTAATGTAATGCAGTTTTTGTATGTGTGCATGACTGTACATAATTATTATTTGATTTCACTGCACACATTTATATAGACAAGCAAAAAAGTGACAGTTGTTTGATACTGTCTATTTAAGTGAACTTTATTTGTTATTCAAAAATGTACAGGTTTTAAAGAAATATCTTAGGAAGAGCAATTGAGTATCAAGTAAATGCTTTACCTAGTATGCTGGCTATTGTGCACTGGTTCTGCTTTTTTACAGGACTGCCTTTATTAAGGGGTCAAGTGAGGAATTTTCCAAGTACACCCTTATAAATGCATGTAAATAGTTATGTATTTCTATAACATTTATACTAAGTAGTCATCTATGTTTTATATATAAGATAAATTATTGTTCTCATTGAAGCTATTGTTTGATATTTTTTTTAGTGCTTGGTTTTTCACCCTCTCCAGGAACACTGCAACATTTTGGTACTAATTCAACTGCCATTTGTTTCTCTAATACATTTTTTAAAACTTCTTTACTGTGTTGTATCTGTTTCTTTATAAATTGTAAGAACATGTGTATTACTTGCATTGCAAATAGTTGGTCAAGACGTGTCATGGGTCACTAATGATATTCAATGAAACTACTTTAATATCACATTTACAATGTTTTTTTTTAGAACAGGTGACTTCTAAAGTGAAAAGTGTTATTCCATTTTGCAAACAGGAAAATCTAAAGCAACACTAGACATGAGAAGAATCGATGCTGAAGATGAATCTGAATGAAATATGAAGAGCCAAACAGTTAATACTGACAACATGAAAGGACACATATATTACTTGTGTGGTGGAAAAACAACATGAGACATAAACATTAGGGCCTGGATATTCAGACTGTGCAGGCAATGGTGCAAGTGGGGGTGCAGCACAACTGGGCTGTGCCGGGGCCAGGACAGGATGATATTCAAAGGTGATGCACCATGGTGCATCACCATTGAATATGGCACAGAATGCACATGGTGCAAGTACAATGTGCCAGCGCAGCTCACAGACAGGGAGGACTGGGAATGCTCCAGCACAAATGCAGTTGTGCTGGGTGCATCACCTGCATTATTCAGAAGAGGGCATGCAAATGGGGCCATAATATATGCACGGCACAAGTGGAGCCATTTGCATGTCATTATGGCCCCATTTGCATGTGTTGTGCAGGGCAATCCAGCGAAATGTGCCTGGTGCTCTGCATAGCTGCTTGCAGCAGGTGTGGGGTCCCTGGTGGGCTAGTGCACCCCCTCCCCTCCTGTATGCCCAATCACGGGCATGTTACAGGAACAGTCAATCTGGTAGTCTAGTGCCTCCTTGTATGCCCAATCATGGGCAGTTGTAGGATAACAACCCCAACCTGGTGGCCTAGTGGTGCCTCCCCACCCTTATGCCTAATCTTGGGCATTTGGTTGACACAACCTCCCTGGTGCTCCAGCAGACCCCCCCCACCCACCTCTATGCCTGATCATGGGCTTCCGTAGTAGAATACGATACCTGGTGTTCCAGTGTTCCCCCTTCCCCTTCCACGCACTGAGGACCCTGGCCTCCCAGCTCCCCACCATCATTGGGAAGCGGCTGCACCCCACCCACATACTGCCGTGCTGCCTGCTGAATGACAGCATACAGTATGTGCTGTATGCCTATTGGTCCACATTGTGGACCTATGGGCTTGTCGGCCACACTGTACAACACAGGCACAAATATGTGAATGAACGCTTTCATTCACATATTTGTGCCTGTGTAGTACAGTATGGCTGGCAAGCCAGGTGCAGCGTAAGTCCCCCTGTTCTGGGGCGCAATGGTAATGTATGCAGCACAAATGCAAACCCAGGCCACCTATTTAAATGAAGTTTTGCTCTAAATGTAAATGTGACAATCTTTGGCATATCTCAATGCAGTATTACCATTTTCTGTCATTTGTAAGCATTGACATTAGAAGTGTATTGCAATTCCATGTAAATATAACAAACTTTTGTGAACATTTGCACAATATTATGATCCTAATATAGTCAAGTTTACAATATGTATTTGCAAATGCACTATTATTTATGTCAATGATATGTTACTATTGTCATTGCTATGCTATCATGATTATGTTTTAATTTTATACCCAGACAACACTTTGGGACATTTGCATGAAATTCTGATTTTAGTGCAGCAATGTCAATAAGTAGTCTATCTAAATGCAGTATCATGATTTTCTACCATTTGCTATTATTGACATTACTATGCAATCATCATTGCATGCAGAAGCCAACCCCAAAAACTTGAATATGTACATGCAGTTATGATCCCAGAACAGTAATGTTAATACTTTGTAATTTTGAACTCATAAATATCTTCTTTGTGCCATTATCTTACTATTGTCACTACCATGTGTTTATGATTTAATGCAGAAACTGTAAAAAAATAAATATTAAAAACAATTTGGTACATTTGCATGAAATAGTGATCCAAATGCTGTGATGAGCATGACTGCTACTTTTTTCATCTCCCATTACCATTTCATACCACCTATTTATCAACATCTATCCAATCAATTATGATCAGATGTAAAAGGAAAAACAAATTCAGCCATTTGCATGAAAATTTCCACCCAGTTTAGTGATGTTACTGATGGCTATTTGTGAACAGAACATTATCAGTTCGTATGATTTGTCACAATTGAAATTATAATATAATCATAATTATGTGTACATTTTGTACCCAACAAAAAGTGAGACATTTGCATGAAATTATTATCCCACTACAAGTCTATAAATAATCAGTATTTGAAGTGCATCACTACTGTTTCCTGCAGTTGCATATTAATGACACTAGTATGCAACCATCATTCCACCAAAAGTCAAAAGAAAACAAAATCTGGCCATTTGTATGCAGTTAGGATCATGTTACATACAATACAATCATGATTACTTTCAAATTAAAATAAAGCATTTTAAATGTTTACAGAATTACTGCATATATACAGTACAGTGTCACTGTCACATACTTGATAAAATAACTACAGCATGAAGAAGATGTGTATGTACTGAAGTGTGCATGTATATCCATGGCTACAGAAGCACTGGACCTTGATGATGTATGTCTCTTGTGTCATCTGGAAAGAGTTGTAAGCTGTTTATCATACCTGATAATGGCTGTCTGTGTTGTCTTGTCCCTTTGGCTGCATGTAGAGGGGGTGGGAGTTAGGGTTGGAAACCCTAACACCACATTTCCCTACTTTTGTTGCTTTAATTGAACCCTAACTGGTGCATGAACACAGTTTTTGCAAAGCATATACAGTATATCAATATGCATATATATGTGTGTGTGTGAGTGTGTGTGTATGTATATCTATCTATCTATATATATATATATTGCAGAAAACTTCATTAATGCACCATTAGGGTTAAAGCAACACACGTGAGGAAATGTTTTCTTAGGGTTCCCAAGCCTAAGACCTCACCCACACTGTGCATGCAGGAACAGACATGAGGGGGGTGTTTTGGGGTTGTGGATCTTAATGCTCATCCCATTCCATGAGTAAATAAGGAAAGATGGGTACAGCATAGGAGAATGGGGTCAGCATTAGGGTTCACAACCCCAAAACACAACCCTCATGCCTGTTCCTGCATGTGCAGTGGGGGTGAAGCCTTAGGCTTTGGAACCCTAAGGTCGCATCTCTCTACTTTTGATGCTTCAACTGTAATGATGCATTAACAAAGTTTTTTACAATGAACTTTGTTACTTTTTCAGATAGTTTACTTGTATCCTTATTTGCCTGAAAGGCCCTGTGCTCCAACAATCCATAACTGTCATTATGTCACAGTGGAAGTGCAGGCCCAAAGGGCCCTGCACTTTCATGCTCCATGGTTTTGCTTATTTTACAGTGGGAGCACAGGGTCCCAAGGACACTGCATACCTATCCCTCCATAGATGCATGATGAAATTATTAGTATAGCTATCACATTACCCCAGCACATGTATCCAGAAGAGAAAGTTTTTGAATCCCCTCCAAAACATAATTCTGCACAACTGCAACACCATTCCTCACTACAGGTGTGAAAACACATTTTAGGTATGATTTGAAAAATGACAGCCATGGCATAGATGAGGTTGGGTAGTAAGAAGGCTATCTTGAAAATATGGGGTCAAAATATTTAAAATGTCCAAAGTTACAAGTGGGTGTACTGAAATTGCAATGAATGGTCATAACTTTAGCATTTTTTCATATTTTGATCCCACATTTTGAACATAGTCTTCTTATGACACCACCTCATAAACCCCATAGGTGAAAATGCTAAAATCCATGCCAAAACACCATTCTGCACCACAGGTGTGGAAACAAGTCTCAGGCAGGATGTGAAAAATGACAGCTGTACTGTTCATGAGGTGGCATGAAAAGATGGCAATGTTGAAAATTTGGAGTCAAAAAATGAAAAATTACAAAAGTTATGCATGTGCATAGAAACATTTCAATGAACGCTCATAACTTGGCCATTTTTAGGAACAGCATCACCAAAGTTTCAACATGAGGTTTTGGGGACCCCACCTCATGAACAGTGGCACTGTCATTTCATTAATCAGTCCCAAAAGTGATTTTGCACAGCGACCTCAAAAATCACCTTCCGGGCCCAATTAATGAAATGATAGTGACAGTGTTCATGAAATGGGGTCCCAAAAAGCACATGTTGAAACTTCGGTGAAGCAATACTTAAAAATGCCAAGTTATGAACCTAAGTTCAAAACACCACTGAAATACATTATGTGGCACATACCTTGATTCCTCAGTTTGCAGTTTGGCTTTGAAGAGTACAGACATATCCTGGTCCACAGAAGATGACAGTGGATGACCTCTGAAACTAAGTATAGGGTAAGGGGTGTGTGTGTGTGGGGTGGAGGGGTGCTCAGCAGGAGGGTGGAGATTGGGAGGGGGTGGCAGGGACAATAAGGGACTGTTTTCTTTTTTTCAGGGTATAAAAAATGGACATCGGGGATGGTTTTCTTCTTTTCAGCAAAACAATAAATAAGGATTTTAGGACACTGGGAGTGGGCTCCCCAGTGTCCCGCACTGGCTACTACCAACATGGGGACTTGGCCCTCATTGTCAGAATAATGTAAGGAACTGGGGGGACATCTGACACCAGGAGTAGGCATTCCAGTGTCAGAAAATAGTAATAAAATAAATAAATGACAATGGGAGGGTGGGGGTACCACTAGACACCAGGGAAAGATAAGGGGTGCCACTATATGATAGGGGACAGTGATTGGTGGATAAGAGTTGTCACTAGACACCAGGGAAAAGGGGGCGGCTCAAAGCTGACTCTGCAGCCAGCAGCACGAGTTCCAGCTGCAGCTGCAGAAGTCAAGAAAATGCCACTTTTCTCATACAGAGAACACGGCAGAAGCAATCCTCTCGCTAAGCTTGGCACCCAAAATGTCAGTGCCCAGAAAAGGTGTTATTGGTCACAACAAAAAAAAAACATCAGAATGTAGTTAAACTATACTTAAGTTCTGATGTTTTTATTTGTATTACATTCATTTTAACATGTTTTCTTTATTTTCTGTATCTCACTAATGGCAAAACAAGATGGCGGACACAACAAAGCTGTGCAAAACTACAGCAGGCTCTATGTGTGCAAAAATATCTGCTGCTGTGACCACAAAAGTATTTTGTTTGTGAAAATACTAGCTCCTGTGTGTGCCAATATTAGCTCCTGAGATCACAAAATTACTTTCATGCCTACATTTAAAATTTCCCCATAGGAAATAATGGGAAAATTAAAAATGTAATAACTTTGAATGCATTAATATCTTTTCACCACACCTTTAAAATGCACATCTGAGAGGCAAAGGCTTTCTACCCTGAAAATTTCAGACCACAGCCTAAAGCTGTTTCTGAGATACAGGTGAACAAAGAAACAAAAAAATCAGTGAATTTAGGGACTTTTAAACTTTAATAACTTTGAAAACATTCAACAGATTCACATTAACACTTGGCATGTGAAGAGACTTACCCCTAGACAGTATGCATGCAAATCCATTAAAGAGTTCCATAGTTATTAAAGTTCAAACATTTGGCTTTAACATAGAACTGTGCACTCAACCCTAATATATTGGCACTACTGTGCCAGTATACTTTATTTATTTATTTAGTTATTTATTTATGTTTTTGTTAACCGAGTGAGCAAACTGATCCAAAGGACCATTTTCAGTTGTGACCTCGGCCGTACAGTGGCACAGACAATAGGTACAAGTTATAATACAGTAGGAACATATAATGCAGTGAGTAGAGTGGTATCAGAAACAGTGCTACATAAACATCACATCTTAAATAGAGGTTAAGGACATAAAAAACAAGTTAATGACAAATAAAGTGATTCTTCTCTGCTTGCAGAGAACTAGGACATACACTTACAGCAAATCAAGACATTATTCAGCCAGTTCAAGGTTTATAATACCATGCATAAGGGATTACACTACAGCAATCAACATTTTCACAATGGAGTTAAAAATGTGGCGGTTGTTTATGTAGTAGCCAGTACTTGGGAAGTAAGGCAAATGGTACACTGGGCCCCTAAGGTGGATTTCTGGTGAGGGTGTTTCCAAGAGAGCAGACATAGGTGACCTGAGACATGAGCCAATCTCTTAGCTTTGATTTGAAGGACTGATGAGAGGGTAACATATGGAAAGCAGATGGTATTCTGTTCCAGAGGTAGGGGGCAGAGATAGAGAAAGCCTTGTTCCCCATGACAGTAGATACATGGAGGACTACCGGGGGGAATGGAAGAGAGACCCTGAGACACCGAGTTACCATCCTGCCATGAGAAGTGACGAGTACAGGGACTTATATGAGTTCCTGAGAGAGGTGTCAACTAGACAGCCCATAGGATATTCAAAACGGCCCTGCAGAGAGAGCCAGCCTAAGGACTGATATAGAAAGCAGTGATGAGTGGAGGCAGGGACCTGAAGGGCAAA
Source organism: Neoceratodus forsteri (assembly GCA_016271365.2). Lineage (NCBI taxonomy): Eukaryota > Metazoa > Chordata > Ceratodontiformes > Ceratodontidae > Neoceratodus > Neoceratodus forsteri. The sequence goes on along the minus strand of CM028136.1, from coordinate 432,210,933 downwards.
GCGACAGAGTTGTATGTGATATTTAGACAAGAAAGAAGTGAGGGGGACATGGAGGAGAATACTGGGGAGCAATAGTCAAGTTGGGGCAGTAGATTTCCCTGGGCAATGCAAGACAAGCCTCTGGGGTCAGGAGGTACTAACATGATAGGCTGCCCCCAGCTTCTTGTGGAGTCTCTTCATAGTGTTAGAAATGTGGTCATTGTAGGTAAGGGGGGGATCAAGAGTCACTCCTAGGTATTTGAAGGAGGATACAGTGTGAAGAGGAGGGCCTCCAGGGGTAACTATCTGTAACGAGGCTTTTGATTTGGTGGCCTTTGCAAGGTACAGTTTTGAGCCAAAGAGCATGGCCTTCATTTTTTTCTCATTTACAAAAGGTTTTTTGGACAGGACCCAATGTTGAGCTCATCCATAGTTTGTAGTGAGTGTAGAAGATATAGATTCGAGGGACTTGGCTCAATGGTAGATGACGAGGTCATCAGCATAGAGGAGCACATTACAGTTTATGCTTTCTGTGGGAAGATCATTTATGAACAGTGAGAATAATAGAGGCCCCAGTACGGAGCCCTGGAGGACACCAGTATGGACAGGTAATGCAACGGAGGTATCTTTGCCCATCAGAACAGACTGGGATCTGATAGTGAGGTAGCTGCTAAATCAAATAGTGGCATCTGGGGAGCAGCCCAGATTTAGCAGCGTGGATTGGAGAAGGTGGTGGTCAACAAAGTCAAAGACCTTTGATAGGTTCATAAACACTGCTCCTCTGGCCATACCCATGTCCATGTTTCTAAGGACATGGTTAGAGAAAAGGGCCAAGGCCAAAGAGGTGCTGTGGTGTTTGCTGAAGCCATGTTGGAGGGGGCTCAGGAGGTTGTACTTATCTAGATGCTCAGATAGCTGGTGGTGAATGATTTTTTCTAATAGTTTACTTAGATGTGGGAGGAGGGAGATGGGATGGTAGTTTTCCAGGGCAGCGGGATTGCCATATTTGAAAATAGGCATCACGTACGCATGCTTCCATGAGTCAGGCATAGTAGATGATGAGAGGGCAAGGTTAAATATGTGGGTCAGTGGCTTTACAAGAGCAAGGAAGAGGAATTTCAGAAAAGTGGGATACAGACCGTCGCTACTTGGGCTGCCCCTAGCGGGTAACATCTTTAGGAATTTGCCAGTGACACTGTGGTCGATGGCTCTGAAATAAAAGACAGAGCTTGACATCCATGGGTAGCATGGCTGCTTTTTCTGGGAAGAGGGAGGCTGTGGAGGGAGTTTGCTAGTGTAGGCAGTAAGGTCGGTGAACATTCTATTGACGGTATCAGCGATCTTGCCTGGGTCAGAAATGGAACCGGAGGGGGGAGGGTAAAGTTCCGTTATTTTTTTATTTGATTTTGGGTTGAGGAGGGTGTTAACTGAGGCCCAGAAACTGCGGGGGTTGCCAAGAGACTCGTTTTGTAGGTCGGTGTAGAATTTATGCTTGAGTGACGCCTGTATGCATTCCATACTTGGGGGGGGTGCCTTGAAGGCTTGCCAGGTTTTGTACCTTACTTTTATTTGGGCCAGAAGTTAATTTGATAGCCAACAGGTGCTACCACCTTTAACCCTCCTAGTGGTGTTAGGGAAGTATTTGTCCTGAAGGTTGTGAAGAGCTTCTTTAAAAAGCATCACCGCCATGGAGACATCTTTGAGTTGGTAGAGTGAGGACCAGTTTATGGCCCAGGCATCCCTTAGCACTAAGTGCGAATAACAAAAAGAACTATGTTAATGCTCATTAGGGTTGCTACCATACAAACCTCAAAATACACAAAGTTTGGAAGTAGATTATTATGGTTGTAAACACTATAGCCCAAAATTTTGGAAATATGCTATTAGGGTTCTTATGTCTAACTCCCACCTACTGTACCATGTCCCCTACCCTCATGACTCAAGGACAGACTACAGGTTCTGGGCCATTCATCAACAGTATGGTTCAACATATTATAAAATGGTAAACAGCAACCCTCATGTCCACCTCCTCCACCACCCTCATGACCAATGAGCAACATATATGTCTGAGGTCATGCCACACAGATTTGGTGTTTCATACATATGGTACACATTTTACTGTAGATCTGTATTCAGAATAATTAACATCCATTTATAACCTGTGCCATACTTAGCGCACAATATTATATACTCTCCACAAATCAGTGGAGTTGTGACAAGTTTGAAACTACTATACACATTGTATAGTTGTGAGTTGCTTTCTAGACTGCCAACATAATTAGAACAAATAGGAAATCTGGACAGATGTGTCAGTCCATGGCACACACATACGGAGAAATAGTCAAAGCCAGTTACAGTGCATGTTTAGGATATCCATACTACTTTTAGCAGGGTCTTGTTGTAGTTGCATAAAACAAGTTACAAGGTGATGGTACATATGTTAATAAGTGATAGTTGACACAAAATGTTGCTGTAAAATGTATGTCACCAATTAAATGAGTGCAGTCTTATTAAGGTGCAAAAATCAGGATTTAAAATAAAAGTGCTTACTTGATTTTACCTGCTGTAAAATGTATGTCACTGGTTGAATGGAACAGAGTTATTAAGGTGCAAAAATTGGTATTTTAACATTAATATAACATTAAACACAGGGTTCACAACAATATGCACCCACAAACATTGAACTGTGTGGTAAGTGTACAAGTTACCATTGAGCATTTAGAGAGTCATGTAACACAGCACAGCCTTGCAGGACAATGCTGGACAAGTAGGTCAGCCTTGTGTCATGACCATGGTGAGAGACATCAATGCGTGAGCTGGTGGTAAGTTTGGCTAGTACTGTAGGTTTAAAAATGTAGTAGCCAATTCGATACTTTTAGTGGGCATTGTTTTTATGGGCTCAAAAACCACTCCATGGACAGGTATCCAGTTGGCTAATAAGTATCAAAATGTGGTAGCAAAACCAACTGTTTTATTGGCCAGTGGCAAACCTGGCTAACTGATGTGTCCCATCCTGGTCATGAGGGAAGGGTAGAGGAGGTGGAAAGTATGTGGATTAGGGTTGCTATATTCCAATTTTTAATATGTTGACCCTGTATGAGGTACCATACCATTAATGCATGGCCCTGTACCTATAGACAGTCCTTGGGTCAAAAGACTAGGGGACATGATAGTATGGGTGGGAGTTAGACATAACAATCCTAATAGCACATTTGCAAGCTTTGTGAGCATTGTGTTTACAATCTAGATGATTATTTTCAATGTATGTGCAGTTTGAGTTTTGCGTGGTAGCAATCTTAAAGAGCCCTAATGCAGTTTTATGCCATACATTTCTTTACTTTTTAAGAAATTGATGTGGCAACTTTAGCTACTCATGACATTCAAAACCCTACGCAGAGCGAGATGTGACCACCAACCCACACTTTCACAGGACTCTTTCTGGTCTGTGAAATGCCAGAACTATTGCTGAGAGGGAGATGGCAGTCCTTCTGTGGAGTGTTGTGTACCATAATCCCCTCATCCCAGCGGCCATGGGACCACTTGGGGCTTTGAATTGAAAGCTGATAGTCCAGCTGAGGTGGGGAACCCCCCAGGTGAGTCCAAGCACTATGCAGAAGTAGAGAGCCATGTATCAGTCCAGCCATGGATAGTGAATCCCAGCCCAGTGTGACCAGCTGGTAGCAGGTGCATGGTGTGTACTTTAGCATCTTGGTACTGTACATGTCCTTTGTGGCACTTACCAAGGCTGCTGATACATAAGGACCATTGTGTGTCTATGTATACATCTGCATCACAAATAGTAAAATGCCATCCTTAGCATTTAATTATTCAAAAAGTTATGGATTTTTGTATATTCAGAAAAAAACTAGCAAGATTTTAAAAATGAACAAGAAATATAAATTGATATACTATTTATTTTTTGCCCCAGTTCTATACAGTGAACTATAAATAGGTGCATATGCTGTGAGAAAAATGTGGCATTTTCATCAATACGTGCATACAATAACAATACAGACATTGTTGGCAGAGAAGGCTAAGGATACATCCAGTCTGCCCGTATAGTACCCTACCTCTACCCCAATCTACTTTCCTGGAGGACATATATTTCAGTGTATTGAATTAAGCTGAATTTTATAGCCACATTCTTTAAAAGATTTGCCATTTGAACTGGTCTAATAAATATAATCTTTGTGCATTTGTCCATTTTATGGTTTTGAAGTTAGATGCTGTACTTGAAACAGTCAATCCACTATTCATCAAAAGCTGTCACCCTTCCCCCCAAACACACACATACACCTAGGGCCCCATATTCAGATAACTGCACACGCCAGGCAAATGCTTCTACTGTGCTTGAGCCCATTGGGCATGCAATGTGCTAAGGGGACATTTTCCATGGCCATTATGGGTTCATTTGAATGGGGTGCAGCAGCACCATAGTGCCACTGCACAGAAGAAATTGTAAGCCCTGTGCTCTAGTGTGTACCCCACCCCCTATCACTCCTGAGAACTGTTTGTAATCATCCTTAGTGATCTAGAGTGTCCCCTCCAGCCCCCCCCAGATGGCACCTCAGAGCTGTTTATAATAATCTTTGGTGGTGTAGTGTGTCACCCCCCTCCAATCAACCCTCAGAGCTATTTCAATTTTATAATTGTGCCCTGGTGTCCAGTGGTTACTCCCACCCCCAATCACCTGTTCACATTGTTTAAAATGGAGTGCAGCTGGATCGCACACAGCTTCTTATATACGTAACAGGGGTCCAAATAATAGGATTCAGATGAACATACCCACAAAAAGTCAGCCACTGTCCATTGCACACAATTGTACAGAAATCTCCTAGAAACATAGAAAATGTAAAAAAAAAAAAAAAAAGATAATTGGTCCACCCAGTCTTCTCTTTTTTACCTTGCCTTACCCCAGGACCTAATGTCTCACCTGGGTTATTGCCCTCACCACACCCCTTGACCCATGTACTACTCCCCACCTCCCAATGTAGGTATTAAGCCCTGTAGTCAGTCACAGCCATGTTTGAAATCATTAATGGTTCTTGCACCCATGGTAGGCTGTTTTATGGCTTAACCACTCTTGCTATTAGACTTTCTCACATCCCTCCTATATCTAAATAATGGGTTGACTGTTTTACATATTTCACTTCAAAGCTGTAAAATGAGCAAATGCACAATCCTGACTGTAATTAACATTGTACACACAAACTAGTTCAATGTGGCATTACCCTACCAGTGTTTTATTTTAGTAGTAAAGTTTCACTTTAGAGATGGAATTTCAGTGAACCATCTTCATTTGCTGCATATATATATATATATCCTAACTATTTAGATGTTTTGCTCCTGCTTGTGTTGTTTTTGCTGCAAATTCCTAATTGTTATTTGATGTAATCACTGTATTACCCTATGGCAGAGCATGTTCCTTCAGTATGTAACCTCTACTGTATTACCCACTGTTGGAGCACGTGGCTCCTGTATGTAACCCATGGCTTCTGCATGTAACCCCTACCCTTTATCTTGCATTCATGGATACCCTGTAACTCTCTCGGTTCGCTCCTGAAAATAGGCACTTTGCTGTCTAGTGTGCTTACCTGGTTAACAAAAGTAAATAATATATATATATATATATATATATATATTCTATGCAAAAAAACTTAGTTAATGCTTCATTTAGGGTTAAAGCAAAAAAAGTCAGGAAATTACACATTAGGGTTCAGAACCCCTAACCCCCTCCACACACCCACCTGATCCTCCACAGACTGACAGACGCCGGGGTGTGTCGTTGGGGTCATGAGGCACAAATCTTACCCCATTCCATGTGTGAGCATGTGAGCTCTGTGGAGGATCGGGGTGGGGTGTGTGAGGGGGGTTAGGGGTTCAACCCTAATGTCTCATTTCCTGACTTTTTTTGTTTTAACCCTAAATGAAGCCTTAATGCAGTTTTTTGCATAGAATTTCCTTACTTTTTAAAAAAGTGTAAGTAGGCTGTTGGTTAAGTAGGATCTGCAGCTTATCCATTAGGCAGGGAAATGGGCAGACTAGGTGGGCCAAGCGGTCCTTATCTGCCATCAAATTCTATGTTTCTATGTAATATAAGTAGTAAAAAACATGTATTGGTGGGAGCGCGGAGCCCAGCTCCCACCAAGTTGCCAATTTTTGCATAACAATATGCATCTGAGCCCACACTCCCACTTACGCAAAGCTATGGAGCCATGCAGCAACACTATAGGGTACCAAACCCTTGTAACAGTAATTTGCACATATCTTGGGAACCATAAGAGCTAGAAAAAAATTCTAACATCATTGTAATTGTTACAGTGAGTACTTCATGCAACATTGAAGACTGTACCCATATCTCACATCATTTCTGAGATATGGGCACCAAAATGCACTGGAGAGGCACACTTTGAACCCTTGTGACAGTAATTTCACAATACCTCATGAACCGTGCAATGTACGCAAAAAATTCCACTGCAGGCTTACTCTATGATCTTAAATCTTTTTCCAGTGGAATAGATCACATGGAGGTGATCTAAGCCATCTATAGTGAAAAGTCTGTATCTTGCTTCATTTCCGAGATAACGACGCTGAAATTCATGACACAGACAGCAATGTAATCCTATGGAAAAAATTTAAATTATGTAATTGAAAATCTCTGCAAACAATTAATTCCCCAACACCTAAACAGTATAGTTCACATCTCTATGACATCCCCTCAACACCCTGCAAATTCCAAGTAAAAATACCAAACTGTGATTGAGATATGGTCATCCCAGTTTGGGCCATCTGGTCTTTCCTAGGGCCATCTGGTCTTTCTCATTAAAATTGCACAAAATACATATACATTTGCCATAGTATATAATGGGAATTTCAAATTGTAATAACTTTTGAACATATTAATATTTTTTCACCAAACAAATGATAGCATGTTCCTTGGCCCAAGTTCTTTCTATGTCCCTAGTTTTGGACCAATAGACCACATGGTGTCCGTGCAGTGCCACAGAAAACAAAAGTGGCAAAAAGTGCCTTTTGTGGTGCTTCACTGCACAAATATATGTCTGACTGAAATGCAATTTAGTAAATCAAGAGATCTACCATACTAGACCGTGCATTCCAAATTTCATGCAAATCTGTTGAACGGTAGCAAAGTTATTAATGTGCAAAATTTGAGGTTTAACATTAAAGTACAGTACCTACTCAACCCTAAATATAGGTGTGCGACCACACCATATAGTGTCCTGGCAGGACAAAACACGTGTCTATGTCATCTGTTAGCACCCTTTGCAAACCGTGTGAGAGGCCTTTCAGCACCATGATATTCTGCTTAAAGTTGAACCAGCATAATATTCTGTGCTGATTTGCATATGCAGCCCATGATGCTTTGCACTGTATGTGGGCATGTGTGATTTTGTATTTTCTTGATACTTGGCTTCCCAACCAAATACCCTTTGGGATAACCCTTGTCTCAGTGTTTGCTCACAGAGGTTCTTTGTCTTTTAAATAGTTTTTTTATTTTAATGAGTTCACCACAACATAACCCAGACAGACCATCTTAGGGTAGCTGGTTCATTCCACTGGGGTGTCAAACAGACGAGCCATACTGATGAGTTCTGGCAGGATGAAACACGTGTCTAGGTCATCTGTTAGCACCCTTTGCAAACTGTGTGAGAGGCCTTTCGGCACCATGAAATTCTGCTTAAAGTTGAACCAGCATAATATTCTGTGGTGATTTGCATATGCAGCCCATGATGCTTTGCATTGTGTGGGCATGTGTGATTTTGTATTTTCTTGAAACTTGGCTTCCCAGCCAAATGCCCTTTGGGGTAACCCCTTGCCTCAGTGTTTGCGCACAGTGGTTCTTTGTCATATTATATATATATATTATTTTATATATATATAAACATCAGAAAAGCATAGGCATTGGGAGAGCACACTACTGCCTAACTACAGTTTCTATATTGTTGAAAAAAATATATGGCTTTTCACAGCACTACTGATTTACATGTACTCTTTACAGGGGTTTAATTTTAAAGGGTGGGTGATTATTACACAACATACAAGAGGCATTACTATATCAAATGAATTACATCTAATTCAATTGGATATGTTTTAAGATTAATCTGGTGCAGAGCTATATTGCTCATTAAAATTATTCTTTAAAGCTTTTCCTTGTAAACAGTTTTTTCAATGATCATCATACATAATATGTTTTGGGAACTGTATGTTTGTTTAACAAAAACTAATAATGTTTTAATGATATCTTAATTACAAAAAAAAAAATAAAGTATCATGTTCCCATTTTACTGTTAAGTACAACTTCACATTCTTAACAATATTATGTCAAATCCATCACCTTCATCATTAAAGAATGAGTGTTATGGGTTCACACTGTGGCAACTAAGTACCACAGACTTTTCCTGTGGAAAAATGATTAGTAGAATCACTTGTAGAACTTTGCAAGCTGCAGCTGACTCAGTACCCGGGGGTTAAACTGGATTCACAACTGTCAGAGAACAAAAGGCTTCATACAAATAATTTTTGTTTCCTCCTTTATTGTCTGCTGTGGCTGGGTGGGAGGAGTTGGGTGGTGGTGGTTGGGGGTGTAATCCCACCAATGATTCCAAAGATCTGATCACATTCCAAACAGGTCTGTTGAATGGGCTGCACCCCCATGCTGGGAAACTGAATGGAGGTTAGCAAAAGACTATATTCCCTCAACAGTGAAGACAAGGAAAATAGTCCTCAGAACAGTATGCCTTCAAGGCAAAGTATTAGTAAATACAATAGCCCCCCCCACCAGACTCACAAAGATAAGTATGACGAGTACTAACATTGTAAGTGGCTAAGGATCAAGTCACTTGATTGAAGTGAGGTGACCATTTCTTGCTGTTGTCCAATATAAGCACATCCTTTAATGGCCATATTTGCCAGGTAGACATATTTGTTTAGTTACCACTATCTTTTAAAGTTACCATAACTGAGCTATTTAAAAGGATACTGTCAATCAAATTGGCAAATCTTTTACTGAACTGATTTCTTACCTACCAATAAAATTATTGCATTTACTTACTTAGTGTTTGTGATGGTGTTTGTGTGCTTTTTTTTTATAAACAGTTGGTTGATAATTCTTTCTCTCTCACCTCACATAGAGCCCTATGCATAAGGCCACATGGCCATTACAATGCATGTAATACAAGTGCGCAGGGCCATATGCACCTTCTGAAGTGTGGATGGCCATACGCTGCATGCATGATGGGCATATGCATCATGCACAGGGGCCAGATGCCCAACTGCATGATGGCTAATGGAGCATGGGTAAAGGGGGGTGTCTGCATAAGTGACCCTGCATTGCATATGCACAGCAGTGCAGACTACACTGAATGGCCACATAGTGCAGTGTGGATCATGCCAGGCACTATGTAGCCTGAAGACAATTGTGAATCCAGTAATGCCCCTCTCCTCGAAAAGACAGGACACAAGTAGATATATTCAAAGCTTTACTGTAGACATGGACACAGCAGTACAGGCAGGAAAGGACAATCAGGAAATCAATGGAAAGAAAACAGATAAATAAACTGAATGGCAAACATCAGTTCTGGCATCCATGATCCTACAGAAAAATGCTCACAAGGGGCCACTGAACATCTAAGGAATCCATGCTCCAGGATGATGTCCAAATGAGTAGTGTAACATCCTGCACATCCTGTTCTAAGTTATGTCTGGGTACACCAACCCACAAATCCATGCATACCCCCATGCAGTCTTATAGTCATGTCTTCATGGTGACCCTAGCACTACTGCCCCATAGTAGATCAGCATGGTGACTCTCTTCTGCTGTCAGTAGCCTCCCCTGTGGGTCAAGCAAAGTGTTGTATGCACATACAGGGCATAGAGCAATGCCCCTGTATGCCTGGCACTACCTGTGGGATGCTTAAATGCTTAAAGGGATACACATACTGGGGAGGGCTGATCAGAAGTGAATGGGACTAGCCCAGTGCTGGGGGAGATGTCACAACAGGTAATCGTCCACAGGCCACAGACACTAAGGATGTGCATCTCACTACTGATGCACACCCTGCTGTTGGGTGTGGATGCTGCCATGGAGGAGGAGAGTCATATGGGCCCAAGCTCTGGTATCTTCAGGAATGTGTGTCACTTGGAGCCATACATGATGCCCACTGCCTGAAATAACCATAGGCAAGCTGTGTGACCTGATCAGGGGCAGTACAAGGCCCTCAACCTAGAGGTCCAGGGCTATGTTCTTGGATACCAAGGTGATGTGTGCCCTTGCCTACTGTGTCAGCTCCTTCCAACATGTTGTGGGTTACATAACAGGGGTGAGCCAATCCTTGGTGTCCTGTGCCCTACAGCAGGTGACCGCAGTGCTGCTGGCACATGTTGGGGAATACATTGAGTTCCTCACTAACTGGCTAGACATATGGGTGGTGCAGGAGGGCTTCTATGACCATTATTGCTTCCCAAAGGTCCAGGGGGCCTTAGATTGCACACATGTTCTGATCCTGGCACCACATATCAAGAAGGAGGACTACAGGCCAGGAAAGGGTTCCCTAGTATAAATATTCATGAAGCCATAGCTGCAGAGGGCATTTCATGAATGTCAGTGCCTATTAGCCAAGCTCCATGCATAACTCCTTCATTTTCCAGCAGTAGCAACTGAGGACAATACTGGATACTGATGGAGGTAGGTCAGACCGGCTGCTAGATGTGTATTGCACAGGCTATGTGGGCACAGTGCACTCCTTACTGTTCAACTTTCCAGTTACATGATTCTTTCATGTATTCCATACAGGAGACAGTGGGTGCCCCCGAGGCCTTACTTGATAAAATTATTCCTGGCTCTTGCAGGGGGGGTGAAGCACAGGTACAATGATGCCCACAGAGAGCACTGAATGTGGTGAAACATAGCTTTGAGCAGCTGAAGATGCGGTTCAGATGCCTGGACAAAACAAGTGACACAGTGCTGCTTGCACCAAGAAGGATGCACTGAGTCTTTGACATGTGCTGCATGTTGCACAATATTGCAAGGAGAAAAACACAGCCATTTCCTGAGAACCTTCTTTCAGATATTAATGCCCAAGGCCAGCTGGAGGAAAGCCAGGAGCCAGACGTAGGCACGCAACTGGGAACAACATTGGGCAGGAGGGAGGCAAATCATGGGCTGGTATGTGGTGTGTTCCATACCAGGCCTGTGTGAGGAGGTGCATGCCTAGGAATGGTGCACACTGATGAGTGTCAGTGCAGAGTACCTGTGTGTGTGATACAACTCTGCATGTGTGTTTATGCAGGGGGGCCCCCAATAGGAAGGGTGACTCTGTCACTGAGTGGAGGACTATCCGTTGAAAGTCTTGGCAGATGTCTTGTCCCCTTCACCATGGAGGTAGCTACACCCCTATGCCCATGCTAAGATGGCCCTGGTCCCCATGGGTGGGGGGCACCTAGGGATGTGGGCCCTGTGGGAGTGATGGGAACAGGGCAGTGATGGTGAGGCAGGCTGTTCAAGGGTGGACCACCACCTCTACCAGCATGTGTTGCGAGGTGCCCAAGCACACCCTTGAGCAGGTTGCCAACTCTTCTGAACCCCAACACTTCCACCATCAGGACATAGAGCTCAACATTGTTTCCCCTGCTGGCCTGTAGCCTGTCCTGCCCCAGCCACTGCACTTTAACAAAGTGCCTATTGAGTAGGCATGCAATGGTGCCACCCTTCCTATATGGCCCTATCCTGTTCCATGGACCATTACTGCCACCACTGGACCAGGGTCACTGTTTACCTGGCACAGTGCCAAGGTTGCTGGGTGCCCAAGCCATTATGCACTGTCCAGGAGGTCAGCATGGCTGGATGCAAGGTGTCAATGTACATGGCAGTGTCAGTTCCCAGTGCACTGGGTGGCTGTGGTACAGGCCCCATCCATCCATGTGTGTGCTCCAGCATTGATGGTGCATGGGGCTCTGCGACCATAGGTCTGGACAGTGGGAATTGCTCTGCATGGGGGGGCTTCAGTGATTGGGAGCCCTGTGATCCAGCTGCCCAGCCCCTCCTCACAATCCTGTCATCCTCCTGCTAATTGCTCCCTATGCTAGCATTGGTGGCATCTCTGGGGGGATGGTTGCTGGTTTGCCCAGAGACTGTGGCAGCTGGTGCTGTGCACCATTGGTTTACTCACCTATACTCATTGGCAGGGTACTGACCTGGTCAGTGGTGTCCAGCAGGTTGGCTGTGCTAGCTTCATCCTTCTTCAGTGATGACACAGGCAGATTCAGTGCAGGGGTAGAGGGATGCCAGGGTCACTTTCACTAAAGTGTGCACTGTGCCACATGTGTAGGGCTGGGGCCACTCACCAGGCATGGTGTCTAGTCCCTTCTCTTTGCCAGTCACTGTCACCTGGCTGATCTTCTACCAGTGTGAGCTTGTGTGGGAATGATGGGTCTTTATCAGTCACATTCCAGGACCACCAACCACTGACAGGTTCTTCCTGCTGGCCATCTTCAGGTCCTGGCACTTGTGCTTGATAGCCTTGATGTACCTGGGCTGGGCCTCACGACATTGATGGTGGTCTGGATGGTCTCCATATTTGGGCATTGATGGTCAGCAGTGCCCAGAGTGATGCCTGGCCATATAGGGTGGAATAGTTGGTATGCATCTCTGAGACAGTCATGCTCACCTGTTCAACCATGAAGTTCCCTACACAGCATGCCTGGCACTGTGGATCTGGACATTGCCACTGGTAAGTAGGTGTTTGATCCACTGGAGGAGCCCTTGCTTTAGCATTCTTGTTGACATTGGGGCATGTTGCTTCCAATTACTGCTGCAAAGGTACGGGTGCCATGCCTGGGTTTCCAAGTCCCTGCCCATTCTTCTGTTCTACCACCTGCACCTGTCCCCAGGATCCTGTGCCCCTCTTTGGTATGGCAGGCTATTCTTGCCCTATCATCCTGCTGCTGCACATTTCCACCCCCACCTATGTCATCTCCATGCCACTGGTATTCAATATGCCTGCATCGTAGCCATGCACTCCACCCTGTGTTTATCCATTTATGGCGGGGTCATGGGGTGTTCCCAATTCAGCACAGCCTACCTGTCTCTCCCTCAGCACTGCATTTTGTGCAAATACATGGCCAGTGTATTCCTCGGTGATCACATCCCACAACAGAGTACATGCCATCATGGGCTACATGTCTCCAACTGGCATAGTTGCACACCAGCTTTACACAACTCAGCCATACATAATGGACCCATTAATGCACAGAGCCCATAATGATAAGGATGGCATAATGCTAACAATGGAGGCTATTCAATTCAATTCAATTCAATTAGTATTTATTGATCGATAAAAAGTACCATTACAATCTTAGAGAAACATTTTTAATACAATAACAGACACAAGCCACAAATCTGGTAGATAAGTATGAGAATTTTACAAAAAGATGGGGACTTATACATGTTTCTAAAAGCTCACTATACAAATTGTGAATAGCAGCAGAAAATATGGTTGCAGGACATACACGTTCTTATAGTCAGACATATAGATTAAAGATGGATTGAGCCCAAGAATCCAGCCAGAGCTCGTAATTTTACAGAGTTCTTTGAAGTAAAGAGATCATAAATTATTAAACTAGATGGTGAATTCAGCTTGCCCAGAATTTTTCCCAGCCATTTGTCTGTTTTTATTATAAAGAGGGCAGAGCAGGACCACATGCTATAAGTAGTCTTCCTGTAGTTTCCCACATTTAAAGTGGTGAAATGACATTGGATCTTCTTTGGAGGTAATGAATATAATTTGAGTTATATAATTCCATCCTAAATCTACATATCAGACATCTTCTGGTTTAGTTAAAATTCATAAATAAGGTTCAAAAAGATTTGTTGTTTTAAGTTGTTTAAACCACCCAAAACACTTCAGTTGGTCCAGTCGAGAGTAATTGTTTGAGATATTAGTGTCCCCAACTCCTGAGTTTATCTTATTTTTAATTTCATCTCATGATTGGATATATATGTCCATTAGAAGGTTTCCAAGACCCAAGCGGAAGACTTGTTTCCTTATCAGTTGCATCAAGAAGGAGAGGAAGCATCTTTCCATGTATTTCATCTCCCCCTCAATGCACCAAATGGGAGTTGTATATTAGGAAGGAGTAAAAGTTTAAACAAAAATTTAATTCTTCTTTCCAAAGTCATAGATTCCAACGAGAACTGGCCCAGTTCTAATTGTAATACAGCTACTGAGGCAGAGTTAGGTGCCATCAAAAGATGTCTATATAATTTTCTAATTGGTATTTCAATGTCCCTAATACTTTCATTCCTTCAGAAGTCAATGGCATAGAGGGCACATGTCTTAATGTTGGCATTCAATACTTTAATAATGCCTGGTATCGAAGTTTTTCCTAACTTTGCATTGAATAACCAGAAGGCTCCTGAAGCTGTTTTCATTTTATTTCTCACTAGAATTGTGTTCTTTCCAGGTGACCTCTTGCATAAATCTTACACCCAGATAGTCTTAGTATTTGACTGTTTCCAATTTATCTGGGCCTAGCCAGACTAAAGGATATTTCATGGCCTTATTTCCAAAAACTATCATTTTGGATTTATCTTTGTTTAACTTTAATTTAAAATCACTAGACAAGGTTAAAAAGTGGTTCAGCTTTCTCTGGAGACCCAACAATGATGTGGATAATAAAACTATGCCATCCGTGTATGCTAAAAGCGGTACCCCTCTTTCTCTTATCTTAGGAACGTGGAAGTCTGGATCATCCAAATTCTCCAACAATGAATTAATGTAAATATTAAACAGAGAAGGTGCTAGTAGACACCCCTGTCTGACCCCTAAATGTGTGTTCTAATTTATGGAGTTGTATGACCATACTGGTTATATTGAATCATAGCCCAGGTATGAGAATAAAGTCTTATAATTATATTAGCTAGTTCTGGGTCCAGTCCATATTCTTCTAATTTTTTCCATAGAATACTCCTGGTTATGACATCAAATGTGCAGGAGAAGGCAACAAAACAGCAATAACATTTGTGAGACCTTAATGTATTTCCACATGAGGTAATTTAAAACATAACAGTGTTGGGTTGTAGACCTCCTTGCTCTGAAGCCATTTTGAAGTTCACTTAAAATAGCATTTTTCTCGATCCAAAATGTCAGTTGCTCCAATATTATTTCTGTAAAAAGTTTGAGAAATATCCATTAAACTAATTGGGTGATACATTTTTGGGTCATTACCATCTCCTTTTTTTAAAATTGGATAAATAGTGGTACCTCGCCAACTTTCCGGAATCTCTAGACCTTGTAATATAACATTAAACAAGACTTTAAAAATAGGGCACCACCAAGATGGAAACATTTTGCATACATCTCCTAATATAGAATCTGGGCCTGGAGCTTTGTTAGAAGAGAGTGGGGTAATAACTACATGTATTTCCTCTTCACTAATATAAAGTAAAGCAGGACAATATCTATTTACTTTTATAAGATTATCTTGAAAAGATTTTGTTCCTCAGTGGAGTAATACAGATTTTCAAAGTATGAAGTCCAAGTACTTGGAGTTACATGAGCTTCCACCATAGCAGAGAAAGTATTATAGCTCATGGCAACTTGTTTCCAAAAGGACTTAGTGTCCTTCTGGATTACTGCTTTCCTGAGTTCTTCCCATCTCTCTATATTATGCTTAAGTCTTTCTTTCTTGAGGATTTCTTTATATTCTTTCCCATATTCGTTCAACATAGGAGCCCTGTCCCTTGGGTCTAGGATCACTTTTTTCACCTGTCTCATCCTTTAATTTATGTTTCTCCAATTTGCAAGTTTTATTAAACCATGATTTACCTATATCATTTTGTTTAGATATTCTGGGTGCAACACAATGTGGTCTTAATAAAGTATTCATTTTGTTCTATTTCTCTGAACTTTCCTCAAATTCAGTCTCAATATTCAGCTATTCTCTAATCTAAAAAGTTCTCACTTTCTAAATGTTCAGTAAAATTGTTAACTGATTATGTGTGCCATCTGACTCTTCAGTGGTTTATTATTTCTAGATTATCTGATTCAATGTCTAGGTTTCTTGTCTCTCCCAAAACCTTTGCTTCCACAGAGACTATGATTGGGAGGTGGGCTGATTTAATATGGTCCATAACCCCCAAATCTTTTATAGATTTAAGGGCTTCTGGGTGTACCCATGCTAGATCTACTGTTGAATACTCTCAAGGTCCACTGAATGTTATGTTACCCTTGTTATTGCAGGGTGAACGTCCATTTAGTATACATATGTTTAGATCCATCATTAATTTAGTCAATCTTCTCCTTCTATCATTAGTTGCTAAATCTAAGGTTGTTCTATGATCTGTAATTCTGGGGTTTATAATTTTTAGCGATAGCATGAGGTCCCCATATAAATCTTCATATGATTTATTTGCAGAGATTTGACCACTTATTTATGATGTCTTCTAGAGTTTTTTTTTTAAATTCGTCTGAAGACTTCTGAAGCTTTAATTTTAGATGGAGGAAAATATACATTAATAATGACCAGAATTCCCAGAGTGCCTTCCAACTTTAGTGCCAAGATCACATAAACATGGGTTTCGAGATTCCGAATCTTTCAGTTTAGGGAAGTCTTCATGAAATTCATTAGCCCAACCTTATATCTACCAATTCTCCCTCCCTCATAGCTGGTATTATGTATCTAATGAGCCCGCTAACAGTGGGTGAAAGTTATCTGTACACCAGGTCTCTTGTAAGAAAAGTATTTCATTTTCCATAAGAAATGCCTTTGCCACAGGATCAGCAAGTTAAATATGTAGGCACTCTATGTTCCATGACAGTATCTTAAGTTCCCTCAGATCTGATCTATGGGTGGCTGTTATAAATTGCCCACAATTCTGCTGTGGTTGTCATTCATACCCTGAATTTTTAAGTTGGAAAAATCTATTACTTTGGAGAGGATTTTAGTTTATTTTTTCATTAAAATGTTATTGATTTTCCTTAAAAAATTATGTCTCAGTTGTATACACTGACAGATCATAAAGCTTGGAATAAAATTAAGATACCAACAAAATCGATTAAAACATGAACATAAACATGAAATACACATAATAGGTGATAAAAGTCATCATGAAAATGCAAAATAAGTCAAATTCTATTCCTCTCCCCCTCCCCCTTCCCCCACTTTCTCCCTCCACCCTCTCACTCCCCCCTCCCTTCCCTGATGCCAATTTGAATAAATATTGAAAGTATTAAAAGAAAAGCAGGTTTATGACAAACTATCAGACCTCATTGACTGTTAATTCGATTATATTACTGAGTGTACAAGACATGTAAGCTTTCCCACCTCTTTCTGTACACTCCAGGGTGATTGGATAGACTGGCTATCATTTTTTCTGTCCTGAGATTATGAAGGAATTCTAGTAACCATTCTGTATATGAGGGCTGTAGAGAATCTTTCCAGTGTTTTAACACCACCTTCTTGACTGACATAGCCATCATTGTGATATGGTAGTTTCTAACCGTTGATGGAAATCCTGTAAAATCCCATAAGAGGCATACTTCTGGAGTGGAATATTCTTGTACGCCAAGTAGGGGGTCCACTTTATCTTTAATGAGGTTCCACAATGGCGAAATCCTAGAACATTTCCAAAATATATGGAACATGCCCTCTTTATACCTATTACAATTAGGAGTTTCAGCCCTTCCCATTTTATGCATTTTATAAGGGGTCAAATACATATTATTCAATATTTGCACTTGCATTAGTTTTAATCTAGCCTGCGTAATAAATTTGTGACAAGTTTCCCAGATTTGGGGCCATCTAGAAGAGGAGGTGGGGTGCAGGGAATTCCAGTAATTGGGAATGCCATCCACTTTGGGAAAAAATAGTGGATAAAGAAAAGCATATAATGAGGAGACAGCATGTGGGGTAGAGGCTATTAGTCTACCTGTATGTATCCAATCACTGGGAGTGACCGGATTGATTTGCTTACTAAAATAGGAAATAAGCATATGCCATATCTAATATACCTGAAAAGCCCATTTGTTCTCCAGATCAAATTTAAGTGAGATTTCCGGTGTGGTTAACCAATCATAATTTTGGGTGCAGAAGTCCCTTGCCGTACTATGCTGTATCTGTGGGATCCAATTATCTGGGATTAATTTCCCTCCAATCTGGAAATTGGGGTTTTGTGATATGGGTTGGGAAAGATCTTATGTTGTTATACTTCACAGTATTGCATAGCTGGTTATGTATATGAATAGAATGGCCTATTGGGTTATGGTGAAGAGTAGGGGGTATTTTCTTAAGTTTCAAGTACAGTAAGGCTGCGTAATTTAGCGCGGTTGATGCTAATAATTCTGTTTCTATTCTTATCGAGGATGGTGTATAGTTTGTCTGGTTTAGAGGAGCAGGAGGTAGAGCCCAGTGAAGATATTTGCTCGAGTGACTTGTTCAATAATATAGTCCGAAGTGAGGTATTTTATGTCCTCCTAAAGATTTGGGGGTGGCCAACTTATGAAATGCTCATCTTGGTGGTTTGCCTTTCCAGAAAAATTTAGAAAGACATGAGTGGATTGATTTAAACCAGGCTTTAGGGAGCCATGTATTTAAAAGATGCAAGGGATAGAAAAGACATGGGAGAACATTCATCTTAATAATGTTCACCCTTCCCCATAGGGTTATAAGGAGATCTTGCCAATGTTTTAGATCTTGTTGAATCTTTTTAAGCAAGTTGCAAGATTCAGTATACATAGCTGACTATCGTTAGTTGAGAGATGAACACCTAAGTATGTAATAGATCTAGGAGCCCATTTAAGACCTAAATCCAAAACATCTTGTTTAAGCACTTTGGGGTTAAGTGGACAGACCAAAGTTTTTTCCATGTTAACTTTGTAATAAGAAAGAGAGTCGTATTCCTGTATTATCTGGAAACGAGTCTGAAGAGAAAGTTTGATCTGAGTAATATGCAACAGAATATCATCAGCATATATTGCTATCTTTTCTGCAGTCATGCCTAGGGTGATTCCTTGTATCCCATGGGATTTCTGTATGGATAATATAAGAGGTTCTAAATATAGGTTAAAGAGCAGGGGTGAAAGGGGGCATCCTTGTCTAGTTCCCGCCTCTAGGGGGAAAATAAGAGGAAAAATTCCATTACAAAAGACCCTAGTGGAAGGAACAGAGTAAAGGAGTTTAAACCAGGAGATGAATTTAGAGGGAAATTGGAATCTTTAAAGGCTTCCGAACAAAAATTGCTAGTCCACCCTGTCAAAGGCCTTTTCCGGGTCTAATGAAATCAAGGCCATAGCTTGGGGAGCATCCTGGGACATGGAAAGGATTTGAGATAAGAGATGAAGATGGTCTACTGATTATCTACCTTTCATGAAACCTACTTGATCTGAGCTAATAAGTGATGGGAGCACATGTTCTAACCTCTGTGTTAATAATTTAGTGAGGATTTTAAGATCACAATTGAGAAGCAAAATGGTATGGTAGTTAGAGACTAATGTTGGGTATCTGCCTGGTTTAGGAAGAACCACAGTAGTTGCCTCTAGCACCATGGGGTCAAGTCCTTCCTCATTCAGCATATGTTGAAAAACCACCAGTAACCAAGGTGCTAATTGGGGGGCAAATTTTTTATAGAAATTGGGTGAGTAACTGTCTGAGCCTGGAGCTTTGTCTGAAGGTAGATCTTTAATAACTCTATGTTCTCTTCCATGAGAGGCACTGTGAGACCTTCAGCTTGTGTGGGAGTAAGAGTGGGAAGAGGTATATCTTCCAAATAACGATCTACCTGGTCCTGGGATGGGTGGTTGGGAATTTGAGCATACACATTTCTGTAATAATGTTCAAATTATTTGGCAATGTCCTTAGCTTGGATTTTGAAAGGTCCTAAGGGGTCCCTTTTTAACCACAGCTATACATCTTGAAGATTCTAATTTTTTGAGTCGAAGGGCTAAAAGCCGCCTAGTCTTATCTCATTGTTCAGTATAAGTGGCTTGTGATTTTAAGATCACCCATTCAGCCTTTTCTTTAAGTAGTTCAGAATATCTGTCCTGAAGTTTTATTAATGCTTCTTTTTCAAAATCAGAAGTCCTGGTGGATAAAGTTTTTTCAATGACTCTGATCTGGACTAAAAGTGATTTGGTCTCTTGAACCTCTTTCCTCTTTTTAGATGCTGCTAATTTAATAAATTCTCCCCGGAGGGAGCATTTTAATGCACCCCATTCTGTAGCTGGGGATTGTGTGGAACCCCAATTGGTAGATTTGAAATCTTCTGAAGAGACTAAAATATGTTCCATTACTTTTGTATCTTTTAATAATTGATTATTTAGTTTTCATTGTCTATCCAAGCCCCAAGTAAGTGAAAGGGAGACGAGACAAGTGACAATTGGAGTGATCAGAACCCATCCCTGGTTCCAGCCTGCTGTTCAGTAATCCCTGTAAAAGGGATTTACTCATCCAGAAATAATCAATACGAGATCCAGAACCATGAATAGCCAATCGGAACGTGAATTACTTTTCTGTAGGGTTTAATACTCTCCATGGATCACATAGTCCCATATGATCAACTAAATCCCTAATGGCTCTTTGAGTGGAGGAGAGGCCACCAGACTTATTGCCCATAGATTTGTCTAAGAGGGGGTTAAATGGGAGATTCCAGTCTCCCCCAAGAGCATTGGGGTATCTGAGTATGGTAGCAATGCTGATAGGAGTTGCATAAAAAGGAGGGGGAATCAATGTTGGGGCCATTAATACTTCCTAACAGGATGGGGAAAGTATGGATTTTACCTCTAACCAGTACAAATCTACCATTTTTATCCCTTATGCACTGTCAGAGAAGAAGGGGAATACTCTAGTGATTTAGAACAGCTACCCCTCTGCTGTTTTTAGACTCTCCTGCTGCAAAGACTTGGCCCTCCTGCTCTCTCCTCAGTAATGTTCCCTCGGCTTCCAAAATATGGGTTTCCTGTAATAGCATCACATTGCACTGCAAGTTGTTCTGATGCTTCAGCAACTTCATTAATTTCATGGTGTGTCTTGCCCCTTTTATATTCACATAGAAAATTTAAATGGTTGAGTCATATTTTCTGAATATGAACTGTAAGTCTAATACCTGCCTTCCAAAAAGAGCAAATAGCTACCTGACAAAATGCATATATTTTTCAAATTGGCACCATCCCCACCCTATATTGTCTGTTACCATCATTAATAACCAATAAAGCACCCCCTCCCACACCATTTTAATATCCCTCAACTTTCCCTACCTCCTCCCCCCCAGAAAAGATAACACCTCTGAAATATCTATATTGACTACAGTAGTGTTCCCACTTAGAATATAACTTTGTGGGCTTTTCCCCATATTATTAAGGTGAAAACAATCCATCCGTCCCATACTGTGGCCCGTGGCAATCAGCAAACTGAAGGCCCTCCCTCCCTCCCTCACCCGATTGCAATACAGTAAATTTTATATGTATAAATCCTCATATGTATAATGAAAATAAAACATTTCAACTGTCCTAAATTATGCCTCTCTTCTTAACAAGCTTTGAGAGTTAGAGGGTAAGACCCGTAGAGGGTCAGTAAACAAAAGTCATTTAGAACAGTTATGGTCTCATGAGGCTAACTCTGCTGAATGCAGGAAACACGCATATATCCCCAGCAGCCCAGAGTATGAGGTTATTGGCTCTAATCCATCTAAATAGAAACAAGGGAGAATGGAGTCTGACAAAACATGACCTTTCTCCCATAAAACTTCCCCCCCTCATAAAACCTTAAGAGGAAGCAGACCTGTAATAAAGAAACCCTAACAAAAACCTCTCTGTAGGCTTTTGTTCTCCAAGTATTACAGTTAGAAAAGCCACAACCCTCTACCCACGGAGGAGACCTCTGAGCATGTTAGAGATATATGAGGCCCCAAATCTGAAGGAAATGGTAGCCAAAATGTTACTACTTTTTAAACATTTCGGTCTCTTGATGATATCTTAAATGAACACTCATTCTTCACCTCTCAGCTGCAGATACAAAAGTAAAATAATGATATGGGGCACCAACGGAAAAGCCCAGGGCCATTCAAGGATAGACCCATACAGATTATTTCTGGAACAGTGTTACCCATCTGCTCCCTTGTGGAAATAAACTTTGTGCAGATCCTTCTGCGTGAAGGGTAGTCCTTTGCCTTCAATTTGTAAATTAACCTTACCGGCAAAACTAGCATAACCTCCCCTCATCGGGGGGCCTTGTAAATTAGTGTCTTATGTAAACAAGGAATCACATAATTATAGATAAATTGAAGAGCTTAAATGTCAGTATTCATGGAGAAGATCTTTATACTTCACCCACAGATAGCTAAGACCAGCAACCAGACTTGGGGTCTCAATGGTCAGTAAACAAAGTCGGACGCTTCTGTTTGAAGAACTCCATCACTGGTTCAACCTCTTTGAATGAAAACCAGGATCCACCTATGTGTAACTGCAACTTTGCAGGGTATGTCAGCCAGAATTTTATGCCTGCCATTATGCATTTAGATACTATTGGGTGGAATTGTGCACGTCATTGGCGGACAGTTGCTGGCAAACCTTGTGTAATTTGGATCTTTTTGTCCTTCCCATAGTACTTCCTGTAGTTCCTTCAGTTTTAAATATTACATGTTGCTTTTCCTGGAAATTTAGAAAACTGCATAGTAGGGGTCTGGGCTGTGCATTCAGTGGAGGTATAGGTCTGAGAGCCTTGCATGCTCTTTCGAGGGTGTATGTAGGCCCAAAGGGGGAGGGACCTGCCATTTTATTCAATAACTTTTGAACAAAGACTATGGTGTCTGAGCTTTCCTCCCTCTCCGGTATACCTAGCACCACAATATTGTTAGTGATTTCTGCCTTTGAGATCTTTGATTTTATTTTCTAGTCTTTTAAGCATTTGATGGTAGGTAGTGCCCTACGAATCCATCTTGTCCATCTGCCTCTCAACCATGACAATGCGTGCCTCATTATCTGATAAACGTTTGTTGGTGTCTTCCTGGGCATCCATGATCACCTTAACCTCTGACACTAGGGTACGAATTTCTTCTTTAAAGGGTTGAAATTTTGATAAGAAACATTGCAAAGTAAGTACCAAGGTGTCTGTGGAGGTTGTGGGAGAGTTTGAAGCTGCTTGCATTCAGCCTGTAGCAAAGGAGTTTGCTTGTGGTTTCTTAGGTTGCTTCTCCAGTGTGACAGGTGGTGTGTGTTGAGGAGCCGCCTGTCACATTTCTGTATCCATTCCTGTCCAAAATTCCTCTAAATAACTAGGATCTATGTAGCTGCTATGAGGACCAATTTTCAGCAGAGATCTTTTATAAAGTGGTAGATTATATTCATAAAAGCAATTAGGGCGAGCGGAGATCAGACAGAGCACGTCCTACACAGTGAACTGCATCATGTGACCCTCCACTTTGGAGAAGATTATTGTCCACAGGCTGGTCGCCTTGTTTTCCTATTAGTAGTGAGATTCCTAGAAACTGGGGGCCTAGCATATAAATGCCCAGAGGAGCTAATCTACCTGCGGCCAATAAGAGGGCATTTGCTATATAAGAATTCTTAAAAGTAATGTCAATTTGTGACGTGTTACTATTCCTTCAATGTACTTTTAACCATTCTATTGAATTACTAGAAGCCTTTATGTGTCGAGTTTTGTCTCAGAATGTAGTTAAGCTGTTTTTAATCTTTCTAACTGTTTCATTTTTTGGCAGTCTCCAAGCCAAATATTGTAACTGTTCTGCATTCCCACTCATATTTATTTCTTGGCTCCTTCTGTCTAGTAGTTTGTAAGAGGTTATCTGATTTTACTTTATCTGATTTTAGCCTCCTCTCCTCTATACTCCAAAATATTAGGATTTTACTGTCTTCTTAGATATTGGGACTTTCTGTGGGGGGGGGGGGAGATGAACATACCCCCAAGGCCCAGTATAGAATTATTTTGCCAAATATTTTTTTTGCTAATGCCTCTGAATGGCAATATATCAGGACACAGTCCTGAAATCATTGATTTGGAGGTCTCATGACATAAAGGCCCTCAGGCATTTCCTGGAAGCCCAGCAACTGAGACATCCAAATCAACAGGATGTCTTGTGTCTCACTAGGAAGTTCATGAATCCCATAACTTTCTAACACGTATTCAAACCCTCCCCTTTCTTCCTGGTTCAAGGTGGCCTGATCAAGGAGAGAATGTTGTAGTTCTTTTCGCTTTTCTGATGGGCCAGTGTTTCTTTGTTCCTTTGGCTTACCATACTCTATTTCTAAGACCACCTCTCAGTATGACCTTTTCTCTTGATCATTACCACTATTCTCTGTGGAACTTTCTACTGGCAGGAGATCATTGGCCCTTTTTTGAATAGTTACACTTGTCACATCAAGAGTGGCTGTATTTATGTTAGATTCAGCAGCTAAGACACTACTGGATGTTTCTGTTTTGTCTTCTAAGCTTCCCCCAGGCTGTTTCCTGTTAAAGTCCTTTCTCCTCTGTCTTACTGTGTATGTTCTGTCTATTAAAGTTACCCTTGTGATTATCTCTCCTTCCCTTCCCTGTCTCTATGTTTCTTACATTTGTCACAGTCCCCATGTAGCTTTCACATATTGTGTCTTTGCTAAATGGGCTGGTAAGTTATCTTGAATAGCTTTATTAATTGTATCTTGAGCTGGGGGCTGGGTAAGATCAAAATGAGGGGTTGTGTTGTTCTCCTCTTTTGCCAGATGAATCTTTTTCACACTCTCTAGTAAAATTTTATTGTGAAAAACATCTGTTCAGAGACTAGTAATCTCCTCTTTGATTACTGCAAGGTTTTCCAAGATGACTATACCAGCATAGTACCTGTTCTTAATGATTTCCAACATTTGTTTAGATAGTGAAGAACTGGCTGTAAAAGTTCCTGCATCTTTAAAGTGTTTGTAGTTAAATCTACTATGGTTCCTATCAGTGTTCTGTTCTTTATCCTGTCTCCTATCTGAGCTCTGTAACCCTTTTTCTTCATCCTGTGATTCTTTTACTTGGAATATGGCTAATCTTTTTAGACCATCTATAGTAGAATTTAAGTCTTTTAAAATGGTTTCCATTTTAAATTGGTTATCCAGTGTGCCCCTTAGTGGTCTAGGATCTATTTTCCATGAAAGATCTAGGATGTCAGATTCTAGGCCAGAAGAAGAAGCCAGGGATTCAATCTGCAAGCTATCTCTAGTTTGTGATGTTGAATAAGGAGAAAAACCTATATGATGATTTGATACATCAATTGTATCATATTTGTCTGGTTCTTTGGAGTCTCAGTCATTAGCCAAAATAGATATTCCCACTTCTGAAGCTAGAGTGATATTTGGTATTGGGGTAGTATCATATTTCTCAATGCCTGGTATAGACCTATCTTGGGTATCTTTAACCTCTAAGGGAGTAGAGAGCAATTGTGGGCAGTGAGACTACGATTTCCACAATTTGGTAATCTTAAGTTGTTTCTCCTTATTTACTTTTTTATCTTTTTGTCATGCAGTTTTAGCTGGCAGGGCCCAAGATACAGAAGGAGGAACACCCTCTGGGTTTTTTGCCTCTGTCCCGTATCCCTGGACCTACTGGCTAACAGAGTTTTCCCACTCCTGGTATAGACCATTGTAAACAATATTAAGTTCTGACAAATCTAAGGAATGCCAGTAAGTATTTAGCAGATATTTAACAGATCTGCATGTTATTGTACCAAGAAATACAAATACAGATTCTTACAAGTCCTTAAACCACAGTTTGCAGTAGCACAAGACAATAAAAAGGACCCTCGAAGGATCCAGCCAGAAGCCATAATGATGTATAAAAATCAGACATGAATTGTTACCAGCAGGCCCAATTCATCCAAGATGTTGTTATCAATTTGTCCTTAAGTGATCCGATGAAAAACAGGTTTCCAGCATTCTCCCTTGACATCTCGTGAGTGTTTCACTAAGTCAGCCAGAAGAGATGAAATCCTCCCAGGGCCCATAATCCCACAAATTGTCTAAAGAGCAACAGATAAAATCCTGAGGTAGAGATTCCTGATGAGCTCCTAATATCCTTTCATGTCCCTCTAGAATTGTTGACATTATAGGAGATTTTTGGTAGTTAATTTGGTGCACTGGCAAAAAAGATAAAGGGAAGAATAATATCAGAGAAGGGAAATCAGCCCCTCCCCACTTCCCTGCACACTATTTACCGATATTACAAAATATTACAAGATTTGTCCTGAATAGAGGCCCAATTAATCACTTCAGTTTTATGGTTCTTTTTAAACAAATGTTACGAATATTGCAGTAGAGGTCAAAATATCATGAGACCACTACTTTTAACAGTTTTCTAGAGTTTCTAAGTTTAAAATAACTATACAAGTTTTAAAAATTTCTAAATTTATCATAAGTAGACAGGGATGATGCCTAAAATCTGTGTTCTCCACAGAAGGTCTTAATCTTAGTGTACAAGTTTCCTGGCCGTCCGTCCTTTGACCGACCTTAAATCTTTTATTATTTTCCAGAAGAAGGAACTAAGTGAGCTGAGAGGATTTTATTCTACATAGCTACTAAATCTTTATATAAATGTAGATATTTCTTAAATTTACCTGGATTTGCAAATCCAATCAAGCAGCCAAACGAGTGTGTGATTAGCATAAAGTGAGAGTAGGCTAGTAAGGGTGTATGAGAGGAAGCTAACCAAATAAAGTGCTCAAGGAGCTCCGCCGATTCCATGACTTTCCCAAAAATATAATTCTAGAAGTAAAAAGAAGAGAGCAACAATATCTGGGTAAGTCTAATGTGACACAATTTAGCATTAAGCTCAAAAGAAACCTCTTACCTTCCTTCAACCAATGCTTACCATGTTCGGAGGTTTCTAAAATTTGAATGCGGTAATAAAAATAAAGATAAGTAAGTTCCTCTCGTGGTACAAGCCATATTCATTTTTGTCCATGTTGAACCAGGCAGCTCTATCTCACAACAAAATCCCACTGACTGTGGTAGTGATGGTAAAATAGTGTTGCTGAGAGCTCACTTACAATTTAATGACGGGTGTTAATTAAATTCCACGTGTCTTTGTTCAAAACTGAGCATTAGTGGAGCAGGTACCACTGCTAAAGCAATCAATAATTAATTGTCTAATTACTTAATCACCATGCCCGTCGAGTGCCCAATTGGACTTCTCATGAGCAATCTGAGAGTAATGATTTGATAAAGGGCTCAGTGCTCAGTTAGCTGTGAGATTATACAAGTAATGCTATGCTTGACAGCTTGGTTGGGCAATAATTAAAGCATGTCAAATATTAATCCTGTCACTCCAATTTGATCAAATAATCTGGTGAATAAACATGGCTTCAAAGCCAGTGTCACAATATCTGGAGACAAAAGTCAGACAAAATACATTATACAAAGCAAAGTGAGAAATAAGAGAAAGTAGACACACTAAGACCAGTTACCAAACTTGAATAAATGCTAAAAACACTAATAAAACTGAAAACTGTAAATGGACCACTTTCATAAAGCTGAGCCGAGGAGAGCAGATCGCAGTCAGTTTTTAGACTTTTAATGTTCTGCGTTCCAGGTTATAAGGCATTAAGTATCAAATACTGGACATGAAACGTGGGGACAATATCAATGTCTTCACTAGAACATATAGTTCTGTAAAACACAGATAACAGGCAACCCAGTGTAAGCCCAATATAAACCAGATTGAAATAAATTTAATAGATAGGTAAAATGAATGAGAGCTTGGGGTTCAGGACTTAAAATTTAAAAGCCTAGGAGGATGAAAATAAGAGGATTTTCATCAGAGGGGGAAAAAAGCTGAATGTAGAAGCCTGTCTGTCCTTTCTTAGTACAATCACCCTCTGCAGAGCTTACTGCCACCAGTACACCACCCACGGGAGGTGGATTCTGCCACCTCAAACTCTCTGGTCTTGTTTGGGGAGGTAGCAGTGTGCAGCAAGGGGTAGAGGCAAACACTAGTGACACAAGATGGCCTGGAAAGACTGTGTGATAAATCCAGGAATAACTTGATGAATGTTAGCTAGGATAAGCCCAGGCTTCAACCTTCAGGCAAAAACAGGGTGAGGCAACGATGGCATACCTTTTCCCAGCATAAAATGCTTTCACACAGTCCTGCTCTCAGAGCTCACTTCTCAGCTCTGCAATGTGTACAACACTCCTACTCCCAGAATCCTCTGCTCCCATCTTCCTGATAGAAGGAGTTGAAAAACAATGGGGTCTATTCACAAACAGGTGGAATATATGCCCCAGATGCATGTATTCCACCTGTGCAGCTCCACATCCTCAGGAGATCCATGTGGGGACCACATTCCCAAACACTGGCCTCCAATCAGCTTTCTTACATGGCCTCACTCCCTGGCATGCAGGTCTGCAGAGGGCAGGCAGTTGTGGAGCAGCAGATCTGGGCAGGCAGCTAATTGGCTGCCTGGTCCGGGTCCTGCAGTGGATCCCTTGTACCCATGGGGTGCTATGTTGTTGGACGGTGCACAGATCACTGACTGTGATATGGGGCAGTACCCAGGTTGACCATCCCCAGCCCTACCAGTGTGCCCTGATGGCTGGGGCATCTGTATTGTGGGTCCGATGCCCCCCCACCATTCCACCACAGCCAGCAACAGCATCCCCGGGTGGTGTGTAATTAGCCACTCAGGGTAATGGCTGCCTTGAGGTTGCATAGCCACCAGTCCCCATGCACAGCACTCCTCAGGACTGCGAATCTTATGGAGTGCTGGCATGGCCCCGCTCACCCCACCCCTGTCCCGCCCACTGCAGAGTTACAAGATCAGCTGGGGGATCGGGTGCATAGGGGGCTGTATTTGTTTGGTGAATGCCACGTAGGGGGTGCAGTGGGTGTGGGTGGGTGTGAGGTGGGCTATGTGCTGGAGTTATGTGGCACGTACCCACTCCACACCTTTGTGAATATGGTCCAAAGTACTTATAATATAAAATTTGAAATGAGATTTCATTAGATTCTAAGGAAATCTAACAAAATCATTTTTTCATACACCCAGCTTTGAAACACTAAATATTATTCAAACCATTGGGGGGGTTGCCAGTAGCAGAGCTCAGGAAACCATAACCACACTACTGCCTTGTTGGCTCTGATGTCTTTGTCTAACTAGGATTTTCCCATCTAATTTTATTCTAATCAAAAATTATAATTTCACTTCATAATTAATTCAACTTTAGATTACTGTGTTTCTTATTTATTTTGTATAATTCTTATTTGATGTGTATAATCCTGAAGCATGAGTATAACATCATACAGTGTGACCAGTGTCTTGAGTATGAAGAGTGGTCTGGCAGAACTTGGAAGATAGTTTCCTTCATTTAGTCTACTAATCTGTTAATTGTGATACTCATATTTCATTTGTAATGTATTTTTAAATTCAAACTCATGGTAGACTTGGGTAAATACTAATTAGACAAAAACATCAGAGTTAGCAAGTCAGCAGTGTGGTACCATTTTCTGAGCTCTGCTTTGTTGCTAATGTCCTTTCTGGGTAATCCTTGACTCAATGCTTCTGTCCTTTGTCTTCGTTATCTTGCTTTCTTATTTTGAGCCCACCGTGACCCAAGCCCGTAAGACCAGAGCTTGTTCATGTTCACCTGGGGATGAGATATAGATGTGGTACACTGATGAGTCCTGAGTAGGATAAAACATGTCTGTGTCTTCTGTTTTCAACCTTTGTAGATTGGTATCACATCAGTGCTAGTGAATTTGTGATTTTTGGAAACAGATGTATGTTTTTCTTACCCTATGATGGCTGCCAGTGGTTTCTTGTGTGGTCTTGACCCTTTGCTTTTTTGGGGGCTTTAGGATTGGAGAGCCTGACCCACATTTCCTACTTTTGTGGTGTTAACATGAACCCTAATTGGTGAATTAACACAGTTTTCACAATGAATTTCCTTTCTTTTACAATACTGAAATCATATCCTCCTTCATGCAGGTTCTTTCAGGACCTGCATGAACAGATGCAGATGCACAGGCCCCCCTCCCCAAGCCCTACACCAAAGGAAGAGTCTGTCTTTATTTAATTGCAACTTAAGAATTCCTGTTTTGGTGTGCAAGTAAAATTTTAATATTACAAATTTTTGTGCTGCACTTTAGTGTTGCACTTAAATGTGCAACATGAAAATTATTTTGACCATATGTCATGAACATCATCACTAGAATGTATTAAATCACACCCAAAAGGTGGTTTCACAGAGTGACTGTGAAACCACCTTTTGATCTGTACTTGAAAATTCCCACCATCCATGTTCATGAGGTAAGGTCATGTGAACAGTATATTCAAACATTGGGACTAAAATGCAGTAAACAGTCAAGTTATGAGTAAAAGTATGTGAGCCACAAAAATGGAATTTTTGTGTCACACATTTTAGTGTTGCACATTGTTATTTTCCATAAGCTTTTCCTCCACTGATGGGAGTGTTGGCTGTTCAGCCATGTTCTACCTTCTCCGACCAGTGCCTGCTGCCCCAGGGACTTACCTGGTCAGAGAATCTTCCCATGGGTTGCCTCCCATAGTGGAGCCAGAGGAGGGAAGGCCATTCTTCCCCCCCAGTCCTCAAGTCAAGGTTGGGCCAGGTAGCCTAGTCAGCAGTGCAGGTCAGAGGTAGGTGGCAGGGCTTCATTCAGCCCCCACCACCTCTTTTCCATTTTCTCCCTCTCTTCCCTAGTGCTGTGGCAACATGGAGGATGCATGCATATGGAGGAGCACATGCACTCTGGAACCACATCCTGTTCCACCCAAGTCTGCCTCCCAAGCATTGGCGCTGCCACTAGGCCTCCACCTGGTGGCAGCCAAGTGCTGGGACAACAAAACACACCAATTTGGGAGAGGAGAGCTGCCAGGTGGCCACTTGATCCTCTCCCATCTCTCCCTGCTGATCCTCAGCAACCCAAGCACATTCCCAAACTCGGGTACCAGTGTGGTGAGAGGTAAGGCACCACAGCATCTCAGCCGTCTGTGCCACCAGGCTGACCTAGTCTCACACATTTAAGTGCCACACTAAAATGTGTGACACTAAAATCTTAGTGTCACAAATTTTAGTGTTGCACTTTATTCTGACACTTAAATATGCATCACTAAAATTATCTGCTTGCAACACAAACATGGTCCATTTTGGTAAAATGACAACCAAAGTCCCCAAAAGATATTTCTGGCTCAAAAAAACAAACAACCAAATCTTACTTAACAGGTCCCATTTAGCAAGGTTCATGTGTTTTTTTTTTTAATTTTTCATTTTTTATGGATTTCATTTTTTTTACCAACAAAAAAATAAAAACAATATGGCAGCCATTATGACCAAAACAAGTCTTCTTATTACCCCCAAAATATTAATTTTGCAAAAGTAAAACATTTGCAAAAGCAAAATTTTAGTGCCATATAGCAGGATCATCCTAAAACCTTACTGAGCATACTCAGAAGAAAAATTTCAAATCGTTATAACTTGATGGCCACAGTGGAAGAGTTATGCTAATTTTGCTCTCAGACCACTGAATTCTCCTTTCTTGAAATTTTCATATCCAAAGCTTGATACACATCTTTCTAAGATATTCACGTGGAGCCTCAAATTTTGACACTAGTCCTATCCAAGAAAAAAACACCAAAGGCTGAGAGAAGCAGAGAATAAAGATAAAAAAAAGGAAGGAGCTGGCATCTTCACCCTTGGACATTCAAAACCCAAACAAGAAGGAGAAGGTAGGTCCAACTGATAAACATCTGCAAAGCCCAGGCAGAGGAGAGACTGGTAAACTGATACCCACTGCCTCGATTTGAGGTATCGGGCCCCAGCCCCTGAGAGGTGCTTTTCTTATAGAAGTCTGTCTGTGGAGAATCTCGGATGCCATGGTATATGAAAAGTCTAAATTAAAATTTTGCATGCAGTAAACTAGCCTTTTTGTTACTAGAGATTGATAGCCTGCTAAAGCCACAGCAAGCATCATGTGTTTGCCCAAGAGTTGCTACTGCAGCTGTTACTGGAAAAATGGCTGTAGCCGATGGAGTGGGTATTATTTATTTATTTATTTAGCTTTTGTTTACCGGGTAAGTACACTAGACAAGTAGTATGCCTATTTTCAGGAACGACCCGGGAGAGCACAAAACATACAGTATACATACATGGCAACATTGGCGAAACAGCATGATACAGTAAAAAACAGCTATAACAACGCTTTGTATAAGGGCAGAGATACTGCCACACATAGTACAAATTGTTACAGGACATAGATAGACATTAGAATCACTGAATACATATTTCATAGACCATCATGGACTCAGAGTGGACAATAGTGGACTGCAGAGTATTACATTATAGAGACTAGGAGCAGTCACATCTTGTCATTTGTTTTAGGTGGGACCACAGGGAGGAGCAAAGGTCCCATGGGAAGGGGCAGAGCGAACAGAGTCGGAATGGAGTTCCAGAGCCTAGGCACAAAAGCGGCAAAGTCACGATCCCCCATAAGGGTCCGAGTAGGGGGAACTTTAAGCAACTCGGCGGTCTGTGACCTGAGCTGGTAGGGGATGGCTTCCAGTTTTGGGAGGAGATGCGCCAGTCCCGACGGTATGCCCGTGGCAACACTTTCCTGGTGAAGTTTCCTACACCAAAGATCAGGAATTCGAGGGGAAACCAGTTGAGTTTGTCATAGAGCTCACATCGGTGGGTGAGTTTGGGAGCAGCAAGTGCAAACCGACAGATATCATTATATGCCGTGTTCCACGATTAAGATGGATTTGAGGTGACCTGGCAAATAGGTGGTATCCATAACTAAGGAGGGAGAAGCACTCCCTGCAGGAATCCAGCCTCCGCTCCTGGAGTCAGGTTGTATTTGGCCCTGTAGGCAAGGCCAAGCTTACACCTGGTGGCTCTGCAGATGTTTTGGATATGGCTTCCCATGTCAAGTTGTGGGTCGAGGGTGACCCCAAGATATTTAATTGAGCTCGCTGTTGGCAACAGGGGGCCTCCATCACAAGCTATTTTGAGCATAGCTGATGGGGCTTTTAACTTGGCCATGGAACCAAAGAGCATGGCCTGAGTTTTGTTAGGATTCAATACCAGCCTATGGTTGGTAATCCAGGCCGAGACTCTGCTGAAGTCTTCAGATAGGCACTGGTTAAGGTCAGCAGCATTACGAGCATGGGCCACTAGCACAAGGTCATCTGCATAAAGCGTGACTTGGCAACGAGAGGTCACCCGTGGGAGTTGATTAATAAAAAGTGAGAATAGGAGAGGTCCAAGTACCGATCCCTGGGGAACTCCCATGGTCACATCCCTAGGCTCCGAGAGAACCTTGTTAAAGCAGGTGCACTGCTTTCTACCCGTTAGGTAGCCCATCATCCAACTCATGGCATGCAGAGAGAACCCGAGAGCCCTGAGCTGCTCCCCCAGTAGGTCATGGTTGACAAGGTCAAAAGCTTTTGACAAGTCAATAAATATAGCACCTGACAGTTTTCCCTGATCCATGGCGGATCTAATACTAGCGGTTACCGTAATCAGGGCAGTAGTGGTACTATGACCCTTCCGGAAACCATGTTGGGCCCCAGAAAGCAGCTCATGGGTATCCACGTACTCCGGTATGACAAAGTCTTACATCTCTTCAATGGAAAATATGGAAGATAGTTCTGAAAAGCTTAATTTTCATTCTGCAGCCTCACTACCCTTGCTCAAAATGAAACAAATTGAACATTTTGATGATCTCAATTGGAGTTTTAACATTTTCATTAATATGATTATCAAAGTTGGACCAGAAACTTGATGGAAAGCTATCAAAAATTTTAAAATACAGTGCTCCATCAATTATCTGTCCCTTGATTGTCCACCACCATCCATTACCGCCAGCTTTACTGTTGGTACCGATCATCTCCCATGTTAATTACCTAATTTATCTACCACCATCTGTATCCACCATCCACCAGGTCTTTCAGCTGGCTCTGTGTGTATCCCTCCCATGTTAACCTCCCTATGCTGTTCACCATCCTCTTCCATGGCATCTGCCATGTTTATGTTAGCGTCAGTGTTATCATTATCATAAGCATAGCTTGCTTGGTGTAAATTTGTCAATTATTTTTTATTTTAAATACTGTATCCCCCAAAACCACAGTTTTACATCTAATTTCAAGCAATCTATCCAATTATAAATTTTAGTAAGCTGGTTTAAGTTGTAGAGTATTTGTTTTGTGTTTGTGCTTGCTCCCAATTCCCCCCACAGTGTTCTCGCAGTTGTGCCACATGGCATCATGGTCCCGAAAACAGCGAACCACTAAGGATACAAAATTAAGTTATTTTTCATTAGTAAAGGGATTTCGTATAAAAATTAAGTAACAGGGGGACTCAACTAATATCTCTAACATTGGAGTGAAGCAGCGGTTTGCTAAAAGTGGCACCCTTTCGTTGTCGACTTTTGTAGCATCATGCCCTGTTCAAAAACTCCAGAACATCAGTGGTGAGTGCTAATCTAACTCCTCCAGCCTAGCTTTTAGTTTGAAACTGAAATATAATGTGGATATTAGTTTTATTTCTTGCAGTAACATGTGTGTATGGTATAAAAGGGGTTGGGCTTGGCCCATGGTTATGGTGTGGTGGGTTGCAGCAAACATGGAAGTTGTGAGCATGGTGGAATTGGTGGTTCCCAAACAGTTTCAGCTGGTCTTTACAGTGGCACAGAAAGCCCTCATTGTATAATTTGCCGCAGAGATCCCAAGTGCTAGCCAAGCTGATGTAGCACAACATTTTTCCACACTGTGGAATCGTGTGGTGGCTAAACAGACTGTCAGTTACATCCTGGCAAGGAGAGAAGAGTGGATGGGGCATGAAAGTCTTAAGCCAAAGCCAAATGGTCACCCAAGCATGCTGAGCTGGAGGAGGCACTCTTTCTGTGGTTTTCAAATGCAAGGACAAACAATATCTCAGTTACTGAGGAGCTCATAAGACAGAAAGCTAAGTATTTTGGTGCTCAGTTTCATGTTACTGACTTTTCATATTCAAATGGATGGCTGCAGAAGTTTAAAAGCAGAAAAAATATTGCATGTCATATTTCTGGGGAAAGTGCTAGTGTTAATAGAGAACTGATAAATGAAGGCATGCTGAGTGCTAGAAGGATAGCAGAGCAGTATGATGAAAAAGATTGCTTCAATATGGATGAGACTGGCCTGTTTTTTAAATTGCTGCCAGATAAGTCACTGACCACCAATGAATTTAAAAAGGGGGTAAAAAGGTGCAAGGACCATATCACCATGGTTCTATGTTGTAATGCTGATGGAAGTGAAAAATTAAAACCCTTTGTTATTGAGAAGGCTGCTAATTCCAGATGCTTCTGTGACTTTAATCATGCACTTTATGTTGACTATAAATCAAACAGAAAAGCATGGATGGACTCTAGCATTTTTGCTCAGTGGCTGCAAGGTCTTAACACCAGTATGAGAAAAAAAAAGAAAAATTCTGTTAATGATGGACAATGCACCCACCCACCCATATTGTCCCTAAAGCATTTAACAATGTGAAAATTCACTTCCTACCACCCACCACAACAAGTCATTTGCAGCCATTAGATGCAGGAATCATACAGTCCTTTAAGGGTCACTATTGGAGGCAACATCCGGCACATCTTATTGACTGCATAGACAATGGTAAAGACAAAGCACTACTCATAAGTGATGCAGTCCATTTCATAAAGGTTGCAAGGGACTGTGTTACAGCAGACGCAATCAAAAATTGCTGGGTCCACACTGGTATCATACCATGTCCTGCAGTCTCAACAACAAATGTGGAGGATGACAGTGAGCTAAATGCCCTTATCAGGACAGTGGGTGATGCCCTTTCAATTCTTTCTGAAACAAGAATTTCTGCTGCAGATTATGTCACTTTTGAGAATGACTGTGAACTTTTTGAGAACTTAACTAATGAGGGCAATGGCCCCTGTGCCCTAATGGGTGGAGTGGCTGTGCGCCTCATATTTTGGGTGCATAGCCACCCCACACCCATTGCACCCCCCCCACAGGATGCTCCAATGGGGGTGCGCAGCACCTACATGCCCAATCCCCTGGCTGCATGAAGACCAATGCGCCAGGAGTAGGTGAGGGGCAGGCTGGCACTATGCACCATGCACTAAGGCACCTAGTGCTGGCCATAGGGGTGAGGAGGATGGCACAGGGTATGACAGGGAGAATCCTGCCATAAGCCCCCTATGCACCCTGTGCGCACCTCTGTTCACCACCAGGATGGAGCAGTTAGCCTACACTGCCAATGGGACCACTGCTGCTGGACCACCCCATGGCTGCCTGGTGCCACCCAGCACACATCAGTGTGTGGCATCTACCTTCTCCCCCTGCCACCATACTCACATGGGCACTGGCCCATGGATGCTGCCCCCCAAATGGCACCGCCAGTCAACCCTGCCCCAGGCCACCCAGGCATGTTGTGGGGTATATTGCCCCCCCACACCATCAACAGATGCCCCACCCTGTCCCTGCAAGCTGGTCCAGGGCCGCATCACATGAGGGCCAGTGGCATTACCCTCGTCTCACTGCCACAGCAGCTGGCCTTTGCTCTTCCATGGGGCACGATGCCAATGCATGCATCATTGCAGAGGTGTTCCACTCTGTGACCCAGTCCAGGTATCCGATTGGATGCCCAGCCAAGTCTGTGTCACCATTCCCAGCTGCTTAGAAGAGTCCTGTGCACCAGGGGGGCAGGGCTGCCGACAGGTGGCGGCTGGTAGTGAATACTAGCTGGTGCGCACCTGTCCATGTGTGTGTGTAGCTTCGTGGGTGGGATATGCACTGATTCCACAAACCTCTGCCCCAATAGTGCATAGGGGCCATTGTCAGTATGGTTAAAAATGAAAATGAAACAGATGATACAGTTGATGAGACACCTGATGAAAATGACACCACAGAACAAAAAATTCCCTCTGTACAGGAGACTAGAGACAATCAACACAGTCCTCAGGTTCCTTGAATCTTATGAGTTCACAGAGCAGTCTGATATTCAGAAATGCCTAACACATGATAAAATTAAACAGCTTGCATCCACTAAAGCAAAACAAAGGATAATAAGTGATTATTTTAAGTTGGCCTAATGTGCATTGTGCAATGTGTTAATTGATTTTTATCATACTGCGCTGCTTCCACTCGAACCCTGTATTGCTTTTGCTATTTATGCTGATTTATGCTTAAAAAGCATTGTTAAGATTTTTAACATTTATAAACTGCAAAAATAAATGAAATAATGAAGTGAAACAACTAAATCTCAGACAGCTGTTGTATTATGTTCATTAGTTCAATAATAAGCACTGTAATAGGTTCTTTAATAACATCAGCACAGAGATGGGCACATTATGAATGCAGCCTTATTTATCCACCACCCTTTATTATCTGCCAATGTTCCATTGTACCAAAGTGGTCAGATAAAAAAGGGAGCAGCATACTTTGTATAAGAATGAGATCCAACTTAAAGCGCACAATGACAATATTAAAGAACTTCAAAAAGAAAACTATGAGCTTAAAACAAAACCGGAATTGACCTCTACACTTTTGTCTTCTTTAATGTGGGACTTAATTGTTCTCAACAGAAAAATAAAAATCATGAGAATAATCAAAGGACATTTAATCTGAGGTTTGTGGGGATGTCTGCACTAGAGAAATATTTTCTGATTGAACACAGTTAAAAATACAAGCACATATATGTCCAACATAGTTAGAGCAGTCAACATTCCTGTGAAAAAATAATTTGCTGAACAGCAACTGAATAAGAACAAACCTGCCACCATTATAGTAATATTTGCTGCTGTAATGGGTTGGGAGGCAATCATAGAAACATAAAATTATAGAAGTTGACGGCAGATAAGGACTGCAAGGCCCATCCAGTCTGCCCATTTTTTCTACTTTATGAATGTGCCATATACCTTTACTCTGTCAATAACCTATTTATTCATACTCATCTTAATTGCTCCCTTATGCTTATCCCATGCTTGCTTGAAGCCCTGCACTGTACTCATATCCACTACTTCCTGAATTAGGCCATTCCATGCATCCACCACCTTTTCTGTGAAAAATATCTTCTTCACATTACCCCTTAATCGGCCTCCCTGTAATCTCATGCTGTGCCCTCTTGTCCTGCTATTTTTCTTATATTGAAACATGTTAGACTCTTTCACCTTGTTAATGCCCTTAAGATGTTTGAATGTTTTGATCATATCACCTCTCTTCCTCCTTTGCTCTAGGGTATATATATTGAGCTCCTTAAATCTGTCTTCATATGTTTTCTGATGCAGTCCCTGCACCATTTTGGTTGCTCTTTTCTGGACTGCCTTCATTTTGTTAGTGTCCTTATGCAGGTGCGTACTCCAGTACTGCACACAGTACTCCAAATGGGGCCTAACTAGTGTCTTGTAAAGAGGGGTTATTACCACCCTCTTATGACTTGTGATACCTCTACTAATACACTCCAACATCCCTCTAGCCTTACCTACTGGTTTAGTGGTCTGCTTGGATGATTTCAGGTCATCTGTGATGATGATGATGATGCCCAAGTCTCTTTCTTCCCTTGTGATTGCCAGCAACTCCCCTTCCAGCCTATAGATAGCTTCAGGGTTTCTCTTCCCTATGTGCATAATCTTGCACTTCTTTGTGCTAAACCCCAATTGCCACTCTTCAGACCATTTTGCCAGTTTTTCCAGGTCTCTTCTCATTCTGCCCACCCCATCTGGATCATCTACTCTGTTGCAGATATTGGTGTCATCTGTGAAGAGGCAAACCTTACCCTCCAGTCCATCTGCAATATCACTGATGAAGATATTGAAGAGGACTGGCCCCAGGACTGATTCCTGAGGTATCCCACTTGTGACTTGCATCTCTTCTGACTATGCCATTTGCCACCACCCTCTGTTTGCTGTCTGTCAACCAGTTTGCCACCCTGTTGACCAACATTTGATCCACCTGAGTCTACCCAGCATATTAATCTATCTCCTATGTGGAACAGTATCGAAGGTTTTGCTGAAGTCAAGGTAGCCAACATCAACTACACCACCTTGGTCCATCACTCTGGTTACCCTGTCAAAGAAATCTATGAGATTAGTTTGACAGGACCTTCTTGTTGTACACTCATGCTGTCTTGGACAATGTGCTCCTATGGATTCCAGGAGTTGCACTATTCTTTCCTTAAGGAGTGTCTCCATAATCTTGCCCACTACTGAGGTAAGATTGACTGGTCTGTAGTTCCCTGCCTCCTGCCTGCTGCAACTCTTGTGGAGCAGGATCACATGAACCCTTCTCTAGTCTTCTGGGATCTCTCCTGTGCTCAGAGACTCACTAAACAGTTCTGCTAATGGCTCTGTTAGTTCCACCCTTAGCTCCTTTAGTACTCTGGGATGTATGCCATCAGGTCTTATTGCCTTGTCTACCCTGAGCTTAGCAAGCTCTTGTAGGACCCTTTCTTTTGTGAAGGGACTTGTGCATGCCTCCCCGTGTCCATGGTGCTGAGCTGTGGGCCCTCAACTACCTTCTCTTCAGTAAATACTGAGCAGAAGTATCTATTTAGGATAGATGCTTTTCCTTGGTTCTCCTTCACACACTCCCCCTTATCCCCTTTGATCTTAGCAATACCCCATCTGGAATTTCTCCATTCACTAATGTATCTATAGAAAGTCTTGTCTTCTTCTTTTACTGTCTGTGCTAGTGTTTTCTCAGTCTGGGCCTGTGCCTGCCTTACTGCCTTCCCTGCTTCTCTTAGGGAAGTTTGGTATGCCTCCCTATCTTTGTCCCACTGCGTTGCCTTATATTTCCTGAAGGCCAACCTTATGGCTCTGATCTTTTCTGCTACTGTTTTTGAGAACCAAAGTACTTTCCTCCTTCATTTGCTCTTGCTTTTCTCCTTAACACAATGGGATGTTGCTTCAAGTATTGCATCCTTAATGCTTACCCACTTTGCCTGTATCCCCTCACCTGTATTTTTTTCTTGCCGGGACTAGCTTAACTCTGTTGGCCATCTTATCAAAGTCAGCTCCTCTGAAGTCCCATATTTTTGCCTTAGAATAGGTTGATTTAGTTCTAGTGGCCAAATTGAACCATACCATGTGATGGTCACTGGGCCCCCAGGTGACCTTCTACCTGGAGATTTGTGACCCTTTCCCTGTTAATCAGTACTAGATCCAGGATAGCCCTGTCTCTTGTGGGTTGTTGTACCAATTGTTTGAGGACCTCCCCCTGCAGGGAATCCACTGTGTGTCTAGTTCTGGTGGATGTTTCTGCTGGTTTTGACCAATCTGTATCTGGCATGTTGAAGTCTCCCATTGTCAGAACCTCCTTTTAAGCTGTCATGTTTTGTACATCTTCTAACAGTAATGTGTTTATATCCTCCCCCTCATCTGGAGGCCTGTAGACAACCCCAGTTCATATGGCTATCCCATTTTCTGTTTCCAGTGTGACCCACAGTTCTTCTGGCTCCTTATGTGTATTCTGTATTTCTGTAGCTTAGATATTTTCATTGACATAAAGGGCCCCCCCCCCTTTTGCACCTAAGTCTCTTCTGAACAGTACATAGTCAGGTACTGAAGTCTCCCAAGTGTGGTCACTGGTGAACCATGTCTCACTAATGGCTACTGTGTCCAGTTTAGCCTCTGTCTTTGTTGCCTCCATGTCTGTGATCTTGTTCCCAGACTCTGGGTATTTGTGTACATGATTTTCCATTGGCCAGATTTTGGTGTGTTAGTTGTGGGGCGAAGTCTGGCTTTTCCCTTGCACAACATGACCTATTTTCTTACCTGGTGATGCAAATGAACTACAAACATGCTAAACTCCTGTTTAATCACTAGCTGAGGGGAAGAGGTGTTCTTCCCCTTTGATGTATTGAGTGCTACACCCCTCTCCCCATTTGCTAGTTTAAATATTCTGCAAAGGCATCAAACTTCTACTGCCATACACTGACTCTCTACTTAGTCAGATGCAGTCCATCGAATTTAAAGAACTTTCGCTCCCAAAACTGTTGCCAGTTACCTACAAATTTGTGTCCTTTTTTCTGGCACGTTGAAGCTGCACGGATAGGAGGTGCTTACCACTTTAAAAATGCCAGTGTTTTTATCCACCCCTGTTTAGCACCTGCAACACAACAATTGCACTTCTGTCTCCTTCAGTATAGAAAGGAGGTGGCACTTTTCTATCCTATAGCCCTGAAAAGGCAGGGTGATGATATCTGGCTGAATTAGGAAATTTTACAACAAACAGCAGCTTAAAAACTATATTGCAGAATGGTCTGCAGCTAAAGCAGCTCAGCCTGATAGCAATTCTGGTGAACACTCTATTTTAAGTCAAGACATGCCTGGTACATCTAAAAGCCATGAACAGCTGTAAATGTCCATGGAATCTTCCCATTTGGATGATATGCTCAGTGTTACCCAAATTGAAGTGGAACCAGAATTAACAAAACCTGAAGAGAAAGCTTAATAACTGATCTCAAAATCTGCCATTGAGTTCAGCTTCAGATAAATTTAATTAACTTGATTTATCTTATGACGTTTGACTTGATAGCTTGAAAATGAATGAATATATTGAACCTTGAAAAACAGATGCCATTTTTGACTAAAGCATTTTTTCGTTATTTTGCTGAGTGATTTTTATGACTGTTTCATTTCAAAAGTCTCGAAAGGACTTTAAAGTTTGTAAAAACCATTATTGGAAATTCATGTTCTAATAAACTCTGTGATATACAGTAACACAGCTCAGTTAAACATTTCAGAGCAACTATTGCTTAGATGTTAGACCTTAAGTTGCTAATCTTTTTCAAAATTAACTGACTATGTCTTGAGATAGGCCATGATAATAGGATAACTTATTCACTGATGACTCAATGAAATGTATTGCTGAGATAGCTGTTTATTAACAATTAATGTCTCTAGGAATATAACTAAGAGTATGACTTTGGAGACACTATTTATTGCCTTATAATTCTTTGGGTACTAGCATATAAATTAGACAGCTAACTCTCTTTTTTTGATTAAGATAGATATTTCTTTTATTCTTAATTGAAGCAGTGTGTATAAAGTTAATAATTCTAACATTCTGCATTCCCTAAGACAGAATTGGAACCCATTATATATTGACTTTATCTATAGTGCGGGGATTAACTGAAATGCGATCGCTTACCTAAAATGAGTGTAAATGCATGAACATATGAATGCCATGTTTTAGAAATGGCATTGCAAATTGTTATGCATTGTTTTCTAATAGTGTAACTATTTCTTTTTTGATATTTGGAGCTCAACTTTAGGACTTAACTGTGCTGTATTTTTTTATTATTTGATTTTCTTATATTCATTTACTAA
This sequence comes from Neoceratodus forsteri, assembly GCA_016271365.2. Taxonomy (NCBI): domain Eukaryota; kingdom Metazoa; phylum Chordata; order Ceratodontiformes; family Ceratodontidae; genus Neoceratodus; species Neoceratodus forsteri. Next base: position 432,168,615 of record CM028136.1, on the reverse strand, counting down.
TGATTGGAGTCTATTTTCTGTATAAAATAGCAGATATTATTTTAGTACCCTGTATGCATAAATTATGTATGTCAAAAATTTCAAAAATAAAATGTATAAAAAAGTCTTTATAAGTCTGGAACTGGGTAATATTTTTTCACAAAACCTCTGAAAGGCATTGGTTTTACATAGGCCCATTCAATCCTAAACATTTCAGAAACATATTCTGTACCATCTAAGATGTAAGAGGGAGCAGGAAAGTATAATAAAAGCCTGAAAAATTAAAAATGTATTGTAAATGTGATACATCCAGATTTCAGAAACAGCATACATGGCTGTCATGAAACTTTCCTAGTCTTATGAACTTGCCTCCCAGACAACACATGCCAAATTTGGGGCAATTTTGTTGCACACCACCAAAGTCATTAAGGTGAAAAATTAGGGGTTTAACATTGAACACTGTACTCAACCCTAACAATGCTGATGCTTCCTACCATACCAGTATAATATATGTATGTATACTGTAGATAGATAGATAGATAGATAGATAGATAGATAGATATAGATAGTTAGACAGAGAGAGAGAGATAGATAGATAGATAGATAGATAGATAGACAGATAGAGAGATAGATAGATAGATAGATAGATAGATAGATAGATAGATAGATAGATAGATAGATAGATAGATATTCTTGCAAAAAAATGCTACAAAAGTAAGGAAATTCTGCCCACCCCATGAATTCCACTGAATTGTATGTCAGAGAACAATCCAGATTTCCAACATACAGGGGCCAGATATTCAAAACTTTGCCCCGGGGCTAAGTTAGCACTGCCCAGTGTGCTAAATTAGCCCCAAACCAATAGCCCACTATATTCAAAAGGGATAGCCCTGGTGCTAAACCTCCTGAAAATAGCATGCTAAGGAAGACAGGCAAACTGGGCTGGGAGTGCAGTGCAAAAATAGCATGGTAATAAGACAGCTCTGAATATAGCAACCAGAAACATAGAAACATAGAATTTGATGGCAGATAAGGACCGCTTGGCCCACCTAGTCTGCCCATATTCCTACCTAACAGATAAGCTGCAGATCCTAGTTAACCAACAGCTTACTTCCTCCTACCCCCCACTAGGACTGCCTTATGTCTGTCCCATGCATTCTTGAATTCCCCCACTGTTCTTGACTCCACAACCTCCTCAGGGAGGCTGTTCCATGCATCCACAACCCTTTCTGTGAAAAATACTTCCTCCCACATTACCTCTGAGCCATCCCCTCTATCTTCAAATTGTGCCCTTGTTCTTGCACATCTCTTTTCTGAAAGATGCCACCTCTTGGACTCTATTGATTCCCTTGAGGTACTTGAAAGTTTCTATCATGTCCCTCTCTCCTCCTTTCCTCAAGGGTATACATATTAAGCTCCTTTAGTCTTTCTTCAGATGTCTTCTGGTGCAGACCCTGCACCATTTTGGCTGCCTCCTCTGGACAGCCTCCACTCTGTCTATGTCTTTGCGGAGATGGGGTCTCCAGAACTGCACACAGTACTCCAGATGGGGTCTCACCAACTGTCTGTACAGAGGGATAACAACTTCCTGTTTTCTACTATTGATGCCTCTCCCTATGCATCCCAGTATCCCCCCAGCCTTCCTTACTGCCTTCTCACATTGCTTGCCCACGTTTAGGTCATCTGATATAATTATCCCCCAGGTCCCTTTCCATTTTTACTGTTGTCAGTATCTCACCCCCCATTGTGTACTCTTTCCCTGGGTTTTTGTTTCCCAGGTGCATTACCTTGCACTTCTTTGCATTGAATCTGAGCTGCCATACATTTGACCATTCCTCCAACCTTGCCAAGTCCCTTCTCATCCTTCCCACTCCATCTGGTGTATCAACCCTGTTGCAGATCTTTGTGTTGCCTGCAAAGAGACATACTTTTCCTTCCAGTTCCTCTGCAATGTCACTTATAAAGACATTAAAAATGACCAGTACCAGTACTGAACCCTGCGGTACCCCTCTAGTAACCCTCCTTTCTTCACTGTGGACTCCATTTACTACTACCCTTTGCATCCTGTTGTCTAGCCAATTTTTTATCGAGGCTACCACCTTGGGACCCACTCCAAGGCTAGCTAACTTGTGTATTAATCTTTTGTGTGGGACAGTATCAAATGCCTTGCTAAAATCTAGGTAAGCCATGTCCACAGCCCCTCCCTGGTCTACTACTTTGGTCATCCAGTCAAAGAAATCTATTAGATTTGTCTGACACGACCTTCCCATCGGGAATCCATGCTGTCTTGGGTCCTGTACACCACTGGCCTCTAGGTACTCAACAATTCTTTCCTTCAGAAGTGATTCCATCATCTTCCCTACCACTAAGATCAAACTAACTGGTCTGTAGTTTCCTGCCTCTGTCCTGCTCCCACTTTTATGAAGAGGAATTACATCTGCCCTCCTCCAGTCCTCTGGTACCACCCCATCCTCCCATGATTTGTTAAAGAGAGTAGTCAGCGGTGTCACTAGTTCTACCCTTAGTTCTTTTAGAATTCTTGGGTGAATCCCATCAGGCCCCATTGCTTTGTCCACCTTCAATTTTATTAGTTCTTTCAGAACCCTTTCTTCTGCAAATGGACTGGTATCGACCTCCATCTTCAGAGTGTTTCTCTTGTTTGGTTTAGGTACCTCCCCTCCTCTTCCTTTGTGAATACTGAGCAGAAATATTTGTTCAGTATCCCTGCCTTTTCACTGTCACCCTCTATCCACATTCCCTCCCCTTTATTAAGCCTCAGTATCCCTCCTTTGGTCTTTCTTCGCTCCCTAATGTACCTATAAAAGGTCTTATCCCCCCTTTTTAACAGAGTTGGCTATCCTTTCCTTGGTTTGGGCCCTTGCTATTCTGACTGCTTTCCCAGCCTCTTTCTGCTTTAACTGATAAATTTCTCTGTCCTGCTCCTTCTGTGTTTCTTTATATTTCCTAAATGCTATCCTTTTCTCCGTAACCTTCCCTGCCACCTCTTTTGAGAACCATAGCAGTTTCTTCCTTCATTGTGTTTTGTTGATTTGCTTTACACAAAGGCTTGTTGCCTCTGTGATAGCTGTTTTGATTACTCCCCATTGGTCCTCCACCCCTCCTTCTTGCCTGTTTGCTAGTGCTTTTCTAAGGCACTCTCTCATTTTCCCAAAGTCAGCCCTCCTAAAGTCCAGTACTCTTGCTTTTGTATGGCTTGATTGTATGGCTGTGTTTATTGTGAACCACACTGTTTGGTGGTCACTTGTTCCCAGATGGCTACCAACTTCTAAATCTGAGATTCTTTCTCCATCCCCATTTGAGAGTACCAGGTCTAAGACTGCTCCCTCCTGAGTGGGTTCCAATACTAGCTGTCTGAGGCATGCCCCCTGTAGGGCATCAAGAATGACCCTGCTCTTGGATGTGCCTGCAGCAAAGGTGCTCCAGTTAACATCTGGCATATTCAGGTCCCCCGTCAAAAATATCTCCCCTTTTTCTGCCATTCTAAGGAAGCCTTCTATCATTTCCTTGTCCATTCCTTCCCCCTGAGATGGGTCTGTATACAACCCTCATGCAGATTGTGGTGCCATTTCCTGTCTCCAGGATGATCCAGAGTGTCTCATCTGCTCCCTGTTTACTCTTTAGTTCTGTTGCTTTGATCCCTTCCTTTACATAGAGAGCTACTCCTCCTCCTCTTTTACCCTCCTTGTCCCTCCTGTAGATTGTGTATCCTGGTATGTTGACATCCCAGTCATGGTTCTCTGTGTACCATGTTTCTGTGACTGCCACAATATCCAGGCAACCCTCTTCCATCAAGGCCATTAATTCAGGGAGCTTGTTACACAGACTACGGGCATTAGTACTCATCACTCTCCACTTTTTGATGGCCTTACCCCTTTTAGCCCCATTTCTGTCCTTACTGCCTTTGCCTTTTTTCACATTTACCTCTGTCCTGCTCCCTAATGACTTCTCTACCTTGGTGTGTACCTCACTAATTACCGTGTTTTGTGGGGGGATGCTGGGATTTCCCTGCTCTTTTTCAGTGCCTCCCCCCTTGACTAGTTTAAATGCTTGCCAACGAAGCATTTAAACCTCTCACCTAGGATCCTGGATCCCCCCCCCGGACAGATGCAGACCATCACACCAGTATAGGTCTGCATCCCTCCAGGTGGCTCCCCAGTCCCCAATGAAGTCAAGACCCTGAGCTCCACACCTGTTTTTCAACCATTCATTGAATTCCCTGGTGAGGAGTACCCTAGCATCACCCTTGCCATAGACAGGCAGCACCTCTGAGAAGGTTACTGAAAGCGCTACTTGTCTGAGGCCCATCCCCAACTCTACAAACTCCTCTTGCACTGCTCTGATACCATTCCTAGCCAGGTCATTTGTCCCTAGGTGGACAATGATATCCAGCTCCCTCCCTCATGCAGCTGCTCCCACAATCCTGAGGATTCACTTTCTGTCCCTCCAAGCCGTGGCGCCAGGCAGTCACCTTATCTCCCTCTCCCCTTCCTCCACCATTTCTACCCCCCTAATGATTGAGTCCCCCACCAAGAGTTGTTTTCTTCCCCTGTGGGGTCTCATGCCACCCTTCTGAGGGTCTCCTTTGTGAAGGTTCCCAGCATCCTCCTTGGTCTCCACTGCAGGTGCCTCCATAGAGGAACCACTGTCCACCAGAAGAGTGAATAAATTGTGGAGAGGAACAGCTGGAGGGATGCAACTCTGTTCCACCACCCTCTCCTTCCCTGTGCCCACCCTGGTCCAGCCTCTCCTCTTTCTTGGCAACCTCTGAGGTAGTGGCATTGGCCCTGGTGGTCCCTGGGTGGGGGAGGAGGTTTCACAAATCCTAGCCAGGTCAGCCTGGAGATGGGAAACCTCCTCCCTCAGACCAGAAAGGTGCCTGCAAATAGGGCAGCATCGCAGCCTCCAGAATGTCTCCTGGAACACTGCCGCCTCACAGCCATTGCGCTGCACCACTCCTATCATGTCTTATTGTCTGTCCCCACTCCTGTTTCTCTGTATGCTTACTCTCTCCTCTCCTTACAATTCTCACCCTTCCTGTTCTGGGACAGCAACTTCCTATATTCTTCAGTAGCCTCCTTCTTCCTTGCTCAGTGTCAGACCACCAGCAGGTGGGGGGGGAGAATGAGCTACTTTTTTCCTTTAGGGTTGACAAAACCAATATTTCTCTATGATCCTTCCCTTCCTACTGCCAAACAGGAAGTTTCTGTTGACAGTCAAATTCAGTGGCTATAAAAGTAGAACTGGCTTAGGGTGGGATGGAGGGCAATTAGTAAGAAAAAAGGCTAGCAACAGGAAGTTGTAATTTGAGTCACCTGCTTTTATAGTGTCTAAGCTACACCCCCAATTAAGCTCTCTCTCCTCCTACTGGTTTAGCAAAGTAAACTGAAACAGTACCCTTCCCAGCACAGAACACACACTGACTTTCTTTCTTTTCTTTCTTTCTTTTTAACCCTAAATAAGACCCCTTCTACTTCTAATAAAGTATCTGTTTGCTTAATCTCAACAGACACTGACTCCTGCTGAGATATAAGAGTTAAATTAATAAGAAAATGTAGCTTCTTTTAGTTAGCTGCTTTCTGCTCTACAAGCAAGGCTAGCAACAGCTAGGACATGCAAACCACAACAGCATTCCAGTTCTCAGTGACCTGAAGGAAGGTAGAGGTGATTTATGTGGCCAATGTGTGTACTAGTAAAGGAGTGGAATCAGTAAAGTTGCATGCATCAGCGCATGTGAAATTACATTGTGCAGAAAAGTACAATGTTTCTGGAAAGTGCAGAGCTAAGCCATTGGCCCGGCGCTACAACATTTGCCAGGGGCAAAACTTTGCTATATTCAAAAGTGACATGCAAATGAGCCTACTTAGGTAGTCTGTGGGAAAACATCCAGATTTGCATCTTATTATGAACTGATTTGCATGTAGTTTGCCCAGCACTATTACAGGGTTCCACAGCTCCACCTGTAGGTCAGTGTGGCAGTGCATGGTGGTAGCTGTAGGCTACATTTGTATAGTACAGCATTGAATATTGTTCCCCAGGGGACTACACAGCACAGCCACAGGTGGTGGTGCTGCATGCAGTTGTCAAACTGTAGTTTGTGCTAAAGTGCACAGCAGACACTACAGTAGCAAGGGGGCTAGTAGTGTGAAGGACACAGCAATGCCTACAGTGTGTAGGGCAGTGCTGACCACTGCACTTTACACAGTGACAGACCCAACTTGCATGTGCTTACTGACAGTGGATAGTACTGTTATGCTGTTGTGCGACTCACAGATGCTACACCACTGGCATGGGATACTCACAGTGACATATATATGGCTGACTGTGTGTGCTGTGGTGTCTGTACCGATGTGCAGTATGTGGCTGGGGGGGCACATGCCATCAGACAGGCACAAAGGTGTTGAGGTATTCCCAACACTGGCCCATTTGCACTGCATGGCTTGTCCCAGCCTTGTGGCCACACCCAGTCTGTGGTGCAGCCTGGCCACTTGTACACCCTCCCTTCAATACCCTCCATGCCCACAGTGCTGCATGTGTGTGCTGGCATCTGTTGGTATCCACTGAAGGGTGGTCTACAGGTGTGTGCAGTATGGCTATACTGTCATGGTGTCCACTGGGAGCCAGGTCACCACATACTGCCTGGCATAGCTGGGACTGGTGGCAGATGATGGCATCATAGGGATGCCATCTGTGAGCAGCATGTTTCTTCTGTGTCTCACTTATTTCTGTGTTTTATACATACTGGTTAGGGTCATGCAAAGCCACACAAAAGTCATGCAAAGTTGCACAAAGCCACAAAGTCGCTCAAAGTTGGTTTGATCAGAGTTAAGTGTACCTTTTCCTGGGTGGTAATTTGCACTGTGCAAAGTGTTATGCAAAGATGTGCAAAAATCCTTTGTGTGGCGCTATTCGCTGAACATAGCAATGTACCTGTATTCATGTACATGCCCCCTCCATTTGCCCCTTGCATACATTACAATTTTGGTAAGCGCTATTGCAGTTTGCGAGTGCTATTTGACCTTTTGAATATAACGGACCTGTGCCAACCCGGCACTAACCCTGCACAAATGGTTTGCACCCAGCTCAAAGTTTTGAATATCTGGCCCAGTATGTTTTAACATCATAAATAAATAACAGGGTATGAGGAATACAGTTACACCCCATAACACACATTGCACTCATATGTTGTAGGACAGAAATCTCTAAGATACAATTCTGAGTGTGTGTGTGTGTGTGTGTGTGTGTGTGTGTGTTTTGTTTCAAGCTCTCACTATTTTTGTCATTTTGGCCTAGGTAGAAAACAGTTGCTTTTAGCATAAAATTTTATATTTAAGTCTACGTATTTTTATACAGCATATTTCATACTGCTTACCACACAATGCTGTACAGTAATTTATGTCCTGTAAACAGGGAGTATAATTTAAACCTGCTTGCTCAGTTCTACTGTCACTAGAGATCAAAGTTATGCCATCAGAGTGTGCACTACCCAAAGGCATTGAATTTATACACATGTTATATCTGCTCTGCCTTCCTCCTGAGCTGACACCACTAGAAAATGATTTGATGAATGCTCTGAGAGATCCTGCATGCATCTCAAATGGCATCTGGATTCTCCCATGACACTGGGATTAGATAATCAGAGAAAAGTCTATTCCTATCATTATCAATAGTAGCTTAAGTTATAGGAATAAAAACATACCGTCTACTCACCCAGAGTTCATGAATATAAAACTAATACTTATTTTAAAGAAATACAAAATCACACATACCCTCATACTACAAAGCATCATGGACTGTGTATGCAAATCACCACAAAATATTATGCTGGTTCAACTTTAAGCAGAAATGCATGGTACTGAAAGGCCTCTCACATAGTCTGCAAGGGATGTCAACAGAAGACACAGACACGTGTTTCATCCTACCAGGACTCATCAGTGTGCTTCATTTGTATGACACCCCAGTGGAATGAACCAGCTACCCAAAATTGGTCTATCTGGGTTGGGTTGTGGTGAGCCCAATAAAACCAAAAAACAAGTTAAAACACAAAGAACCTTAGTGAGCAAGCACTGAGGCAAGGGTTACTTTTTATTTTGCCACACAGACATCTATAAGGATCCACACTCCTCTGATGTTTTGGGGAATTAAGATCACTTTCTCAGGGTGGACTGGGATACTTTCAGTAAAAATTATAACAAATGTTATGAATCTTTAACTAAACTGTAAATTTATTTTAAACAGAAAAGTCAGTTGTCAATCAGCAAGACTGTTAACATATCTATGTATGGTGTTAATTTGCCTGTTCTTTCATCTGTTTATAAGATCTGAAAACAGCTGAAATACACCAATTTGAGGACATTTGTCAGTGGACATTTCAGTTCTGAATTATACTTCATAAAAGCCACTGATATTTCTAATCAAAGGTGAATAATTTTCAATGAACAATTTTAATTATCTTTAAAACGTTCAAACAATTTCTTTAAAACTTTATTGAAATCTAGATTTAGTATGTGCCATATTGGTCCTTGCAAGAACAGATCCAGAAGCAAATGATTTAATACCTTTTAATGGACCAGCATAGATGTAACAACAAGAACAAAGTGCTCTAGCTTCCAGACCATCCAGTCCTTCTTCGGAAGCCTAACAGCCGTTGTTTAGAAAAAACAATACTTTTCATGCTAGATCATGCAGAAAAAACAGAAAAAATTCCCCATTGGTTTAAAATACTCATTTAAGAAATACAGATGATGAGATCAGAGAAGTTTAACAGTACCATATTACCTTCAGGCAGGAGGGTCCCAGGGTCAAAGGTGCTTGGTGCAAAACACATACAAAGAATCCTACTGCATATAAATTCAATTGACATAAGATAACACTGCTGGAGCAGATGACTATTAAATCAAGCTATGAGTGTCACAGTGTGTATAAGGATGAGATTACTGAAAAGCAAACCCCACCCAGATTAAAGACATACTAAGATTGTCTTAGGACTCCAAGAAGTTTCAATGCATGCATTATAGACAACAAATTACCAGTGAAGTTGTCTTAAAAACATCAGTACACACTCTATGATGTGTAAAACTTAGCTGGACCTATCACCCAGCTATACTCTCCAGCTAGACATCATGCCCCATAACTTCAAAAATCTCTAGTATAGTGACAGGACTTTATACATGATAATTTAAATATAAATTGACAGTATTAGTGTCAAACAAAAAACTCTAGTCGAGAACCACCAAGGAATTAAGACCATGTAGCCTGATATGTACTGATGTCAGTATACACTGAGAATTTAACAGCTTGATGTACCAGAAGTGTCTAAGGAATCTGAAAAAGTGATAAAAATTTAATTTCTCTCCTCCTTTTCACAAAAACAATATACCCTACCCCACCCCACATCCCCATAATGTGGGGTTGGGGGGTAAGTAGCTTTAAGGCGATACTCTCTCTCTCTCTCACACACACACACACACACACACACACACACACACACACACACTCCTAATGAACTTTATTCACACCAGTCACCGCAGTTGTTCCCCAAAGGAATTCAACTTGTCATGAAATCCTAAGTAAAAGGGCTCATGTATCCTAATACCTACAGAGCAAAAATGTGACACTATATAACTGTACTCCTATCTGCGTAGTAACATTTCCAAGGATTCTGGATAGAACTACAATGAAATAAAACTACCACCTTCCCCAGGATAAGGTAACTAGAAGTACATTTAAAGTATGTGTGTAAGACCAGAGGTCTAACATACCTACATTTCCACAAATCACTACAATATTACCCTAATGTAAAAAGATCAGTCCAGGACCCCCATGCAAATGAGATCTCGCACCCCAATATGTAAAGAGTTAAAAAAAAGTAACAGTCTATGATAAAACTCCTGTATGTACAGTAACAGGCTAGGTAATCTGAATATGGTGCAACAGAATCAACCTCACTCCCGGGCAAAGATAAAAAGTAAGAAGGAATTAATATTCATTATGTGTGTGAAGTAAGAGTAGTAACACACTGTAACTTCATGTATCTAAATAGAGGCCTACTTCAATGTGACAGCAAGCCCCACACTGGTTATATCACGTACCTCACAACACATACCCACACGCATACATACTCACATGCACCCACATCCCACACATGCTGAAGTCCTATAATATCTCAGTCTGAAGAAGTCTGTGGATGTCAGCTTCTGTAATGTCCCATGAAACCCAGATCAACGTTCATCCCATCTGCTACCATATTAAGATGTAAAATAAGTTTAATCTCAAAAGCTCGTCTCTGTTGTGTGTTTTCGAGATTTCCTTTTAAGACCATTACTGACATATCCGAAATTGAGTGGTCAGGCTGGGAGAAGTGGTGCCCCACTGGTTTTTCAGTCTTCTTTCTTCTAATAGTATGTCTGCACGAGTTCATCCTTGTGCAGACTTCTTGCTATGAGAAAAGGATTCCCACATTGCTTGTGACCAAACAACATGTTGGACATGAAGAACAGTCATCTCTGCATCCATTGTGTCCCTGGAGCACTCTGCTCCTTGTCTCAACTGGCACTGCTCTATTTTTTACCTGATCCGGACACTGGAGGATTGGGCACCCCCAGTATCACTCTTATGTTTCTGGGGGGGGTGCAGGGGCATGGGTGCTGAGAAGGAGAGTGGAGTGGGGGCTATCTATAATTTAAAAGAAAATAAAAATTGGCAATCCAACATGGCCACCGCACACCACTGCACTTGAGCTAGTGGCCATTCTTGCACAGTAGATTGCAACAGCCATCTTGGGCATGGCACATTGTGCCATGACTGCAGATTTTTTCTTTTAAATTGCAGATATCTCCCTCACCTGACCCTCCCTCTGAGCACCGACCATTCAGCCCCCCCCCAGAAATATAACAGTGACACTGAGGGTGCACAGTCCCCCAGTGTCACCATCAGCATGCTCCCTTTTTTTTTAATATTTCCCCACCCGATCCTCCTGTCCATGCCCACCACCCCCACCCTAAAACCATAAGATTGACACTGGATGTGCCCAATCCCCCAGTGTTGCAATCAGGATGCCCCAAGTTTTTCCCCTATTTCCCCAACCTGACCCTCCTCTCAGCACCCCCAGGAATGTATTAGTGGCACTGGGGGTGCCCAATCCCCCAGTGCAGAAATCCTCTGTCTTTTGTTTTGTACTTGTAAAAAGAAAACAATCCATCAATGCTTTTGCATCCAAGGCTCCTCCCACCCTCCCTTCCACTCAGCACCCACCACTCCATCCCTCCAAGCCCTTACTTACCCATCAGAGGTCAAACACTGTAATCCTCTCTGGACCACAGACACGTCTTCACTTGTCAAAGCCAGACTATGAAATGAAGAAACAGGTATGTGGTTCAATGTATTTCAATGGTGTTTTGAACTTAGTGGCATTACTTGGGCATGTATGCATATTTCTGGCCCAAATTTTCAACATGCCTCTTTCTGGGACACCACCTCGTGAACAATGTAAATGATGTTAGGTAAATTTGTCCCAAAAGGTGATTTTGTGATTGCTGTGTGAAATCACCATTGCTCATGAGATGGGGTCATAAGATGGCTATGTTGAAAATTTCATACACAAATATTAAAAAACAAACCTATGAGCTTACATTGAATTTTGTGAATAAAGGCTCATAACGTTGGTTATTTTCCATATTTGTACCCCAAATTTACATTATAGCCATATCTTTATAGCACCTCATGAGTGTGACAGTTTTCATTTTTCAAAGTCTGGCCAAAATGTTGTTGTTTTTTTACATCCTCCATGGTCCCTGTGCGAAATCACCTTTTTGGACAGGAGTTACCAAATATGCTGTGCCATTGTTCATGAGGTAGGGTCATAAGAAGGCTATGTTATTAATTTACAACTCACAGTCAAGATGTCTGCTCAGGAACAGTGGTGCTGTGAAAAGCTGCCAGCTTACTGAACTCGAAGAAAAGAATTCACAACACTCACTTCAGATTTTTCAAAAGTGCAAAAGGTGCATTTGAATCAAGGCCGGTGCCTCACAGAAAATCAGCCCTACACTTCAACCATCAAGTGGGCCTTCTAAGGGATGTATCTAAGGTGCTCACAGATCACATCACATTTATGCTGGAATCACTTAAAATGATACTAACCAAGCTGTGCAGTATAAAGTCACAAAATTATGTGAAAAATAGCAGAGTGATTCACAAAGTGGTTACAAAAGCAACAAGACAAACAAGTTCATATTGATAAATAATTTAGAATTTAGAAATAAGTCTTTCATTAACTTAACCAAGTGGCTATAAAAATATACTTTTCTATCAATACATGTGAACATATTCACTATTCCTGTCTTAATACTTATACACAAATAGATACCCTGAATTTATCTGGAGTGATTAACTTAGTATCTTAATGCCAAAAAGAGAAGTTAGCAAGAGTAAAGGATCTCTGCATTCTGCCACAAGTTAATTTTCACTGTGGGATGTCAAGCTTAGTGCTAAAGGTCAAATCAAAAATTGTTCTTTGATGTTTTAATTTCAGGTCCCAGAATGGACAAAGTCTTTACTTATACTTTAACCTGAAAAAAATGTGTTTTTCTCAATGAAAAGGAGAAAATTATAAATAAATAAAGGAAGGTGTGTGTGTGTGTGTGTTTGTGTCTAATAGCCTGTGGCAGATAAAATGTTTTTCAACTTATAAGGTAAGATTTGTATACCATCTGATATAAATGGACAAAGAAAGGGGAGGTATAATTGAGGATTATCTGAGCTCCATGGGCATACAATACCGCAGCTCTCTCATTGCTTTTCACATATTATGGGAAATGCATTCCTATATGTAATAAAAGGTAAAAAACAAGAAAGAAACAAGGTCAGAAATGGAAATAGTGTGAATTCAGTATAAGTTCACATAAATTCAAAACTCAAAGTTTATTTTACAGATATGGGGAAAAAATCTACTTCCTCATTAAGTCCTAGGGGGACAGCTGTATCCAAGGTCACTATCCACTTTGTCTCTTTTTGGGACAGGATATTACTTCCTCCAGTTAATGACATCTCTGGGCCTCACACAGATAGTTACTACTGCTACTCATAAACACGGTCACTCTCTTGACTTAGTCTTCCTCCGGGGGATTGAAGACTCTGACTTGGGGGCGGAACCAGTTGGATGGTCTGATCACTACACCGTGGGGTTCAGTTTCAGTGCCCCCCCTCATAGGTTTATCCCTGTGGAGATGGTCAGGTGCCGCCCTTTACGAGATGTGAGATGTAAGCTGTCAAGGCCTGGCCGCGGTACTTGACCTATTGTCCATCCCAGTGGCAAACAGTGACCCAGAGGCCCTTGTGGTGGCTTGTAATTCAGCCATTTTGTTGGCCCTGGATGTCATTGCTCCCATTTGTGTTTGTCCTCTCTCCCTTTGCCCTTGATCTCTATAGTTTAATGGGACTCTGAGGGAGATGAGGCAACTAGGATGAAGGTTAGAGTGTTGCTGGTGGAAATCCACCCTCGTTGCCGACAACCTTAGATTGATGGACCATTATCAAGCCTATCAATCTGCAATCACCCATAGGAAGGCAGAGTTCCTGTCCGGGGAGATTGCAGCTGCTCAGAATTGACCAGCTCAGCTGTTTCAAACTGTGGACAAACTGTGTAACCCAACCCGTCTACAAGTCCGAAAAGCCTTTTTGCAAGTAGAGTGCGATGAACTTGCTCGATTCTTTGAGACTAAGGTGACTGACATCAGGGTGGTACTCCAACCAGCACACTCTGTGGGAGCTGTTTTGGGTCAGTGCGAGACCACTGCCTCTCAGCTTTCCTGGAGTACCTTCAACTGACCGGAGTTTCATGGATGTTATGCAGATTGTCCAGTGTGCATGCCCTATATGCTGTAGTTTGGATTCAGGACCAACCTCTCTGGTCTTGGGTTGTATTGATTTCATCAGTCAGGTCCTAGCATGGATAATCTGGTGCTCCTTGGAAACTGATGAGTTTCCCAGCTTCCTGGAAGAGGCAGTGGTAACACCCCTCCTGAAGAAAGCTTCTCTGGACCAAGACTGCCATGCAAACTACAGACCAATCTCTAACCTTCCCTATTTAGGGAAGTTGATTAAGAAAGTAGTGACTGTACAGATGGAGAACCATTTGAGCATCCATGACATCTATGAACCCCTCCAGCCCAGATTTCGAAAGAGACATAGTACTGAGACAGTGCTGGTTCAGGTGCTCAATGATATCCTGATGGCTAGAGATTGGAAAAGCCATTCCATCTTGGTTCTTCTGGATCTCTCATCAGTGTTTGACACTGTGGACCATGGGATCCTACTTGGCTGCCTGAGGTTCATATGTGGACTGTCGGGTACAGTCCTCAGTTGGTTTACATCATTCCACAGGGGAAGAACTCAGAGAGTGATGTCCAGGATTCATTCCTCAGATCCAGTTTCTCTGTTATGTGGCATTCCTCAGGGTTCAGTGTTGTCCCCCATGTTGTTCACAGTGTACATGCTGCCCCTCAGAGACATTGTAAGAAGGTATGAGCTGAGGTTTCACTGCTATGCTGATGATACCCAGCTCTACCTTTCTTTTGCACCTGACCAGGATGGAGCTCTTTTAGTCTTTAATAGCTGCCTCACAGAAATGCAGAAGTGGATGGATTCCAGTTGGTTGAAGTTGAACTCGGAAAAGACTGAGGTGCTGGTTGTGGACCCGGCATGCTGGATAGGGGGGTTGGGGGTTGGTTCGCCCTCAGGACTTTTTCTTAGGGGCTTATCACTCCCATCTTTTGAATGGATGTGAAACCTGGGGGTAATTTTTGATGAAGGGCTGACCCTGTATTTGCAGGTGTTGGCTGTCATCAAATCCTCTTTATACCATCCGAGGAATATCTCCAGGATTAAGCACCTTGTTCCATCCGGTGATCTTCCTACACTGGTCCACGCCTTTGTGTCCTCGTGCTTAGATTACTGCAACTCCCATTACCTAGGGCTACTGGGGGTGGAAATCTGTTGCCTGCAGCTAGTGCAGAACGTGGTGGGTCGGCTTTTGTTGGGAACTCCCCTGTCCTGTCATATTTCGCTGGTGCTGTGCAGACTGCACTGGCTGCCAGTACAGTGGCATATCACCTTTAAAGTCAGTCTTCTGACTTTTAAAGCGCTGCACAGACTGGGCCAAGACTACCTAAAAGAGCTTCTGGTTCCTTACTGCCCTGGGCAATCACTGTACTCAGTCAACAAGGGGTTGCTAGAAATTCCAAGGGTGTGTTTAAAATTTTCTGGGTCCTGAGCATTTATGCATGCAGCCCCAACCCTTTGGAATTCTCTACCCTGTCAGTTATGGAGGTGTATGACCATGGAGGGATTTAAGCAAGCTTTAAAAATACATTTATGGCATCAAGCATTTGGCGAATGACTGTGTAATGGTATTAGTTGTTTTATATAATTAATGTTGCTGGGATGTCTGACATGTGATTTTAAACTTTGTTAGGCACCTTGGTATTTGAAAGGCGCCATAAAAATGAAGATATTATTATTATTATTAATCCTGTTTCCTTACCTTAGAGGTCTTTCAACATGTTCCATGATGAAAAACTTGAAACAATCAGGATTACCATCATGATGCTCTAAGAAATGTGCACCAATAGCATTGTACACATTCCCATTCACTATTGCACTAACATGTTCCTGGATTCTAAATTTGGTAGTTCCACCTACAAAATAGATGGGACAGGTGCACCAACATATGTCCACCACAAAAGGTGTTGTACATGTGCTGAACTGTTTTATTTCATGTTTTAGTCCATCTTTCATGATACTTTTGCCAGTATTTGCATACTGGCAAATATTACATCTGCCACATCTAAAAAGGCCATTTGTTTTTTTCCTTAGACAATCAATGCCTGTAGTTTTGACAGTACTCTCTTCAAAGTGACTGTAATTCTGTCTCCAGTGTTCACCATTTAGAGAAAGTTACTCTTGGTTTTATAGAGATTTCAGTTTTTAAAACTGGATTGGTCAAAAGTAATGGCCAAAATGTATGTACTAGGACTTCCATCCTGCCTGCCAAAGGACTGAACTCCATAACAGAAGTAACTGTTTCTTCAGTATTTCCTTCCCTCTTCTGAGATTGTGATATT
This sequence comes from Neoceratodus forsteri, assembly GCA_016271365.2. Lineage (NCBI taxonomy): Eukaryota > Metazoa > Chordata > Ceratodontiformes > Ceratodontidae > Neoceratodus > Neoceratodus forsteri. The sequence continues at coordinate 432,152,497 of CM028136.1, read as the reverse complement.
TCTTGTTTTCTTTCTGCTCTTGGTTTTAATAAACCATTTCTTTCAATTTTATCTACCTTCTCTTTAGCTTCCTGTAGTATTTGTTCTGAATAACCCCTCTCCTGTAATCTGCAAAAAAGTCTCTTCACTTGCTCTAAGTATTCATGTTCATTGCTACAGTTTCTTTCAAGTCTCAATGCTTCCCCACAAGGTACTGACTGGATTAATTTTCTAGGGTGTGGACTTTGTGTGTGCATAATAGTGTTGACTGCTGTACTTTTCCTAAACTCACTTGTCTCAACTGGTTTGCCAGTATTTCCCACTAGTTCTCTTTTATATAGGAACACCTTTCCCATAATATGTGAAAAGCAATGTGAGAGCTGCAGTATTGTATGCCCATGGAGCTCAGATCAAGTTCTCTACTGGATTGAACTGTGGAAAGTCATCCCTTTGTGTCCACCACTTTACCCACTCCCCTTTTTCTGTCAGTTTTGCCCCCCCCCCCCATTCTGGAATTCAGAAGTATCTCCTTTATGGAGGATGATATTTCAATTTTGGAACTTACCTCTTTATTGCCTATGAGATTCAGATTTTACTTCCACCTTTGGGACCAAGACCCATTTATTGTACAGTAGTTTTAACATCCTCAATTATAACTTCTTTCTTTGTCCATATACTGTATTTCACATGGTATACAAATCTTACTTCATAAGTTGAAAAACAGTTTATCTGCCATAGGCTATCCTCTTCCCCCACGCACATTGTCTTCCTTTATTTATTAATAATTTTCTCCTTTTCATTGAGAAAAGCACCATTTTTTCAGTTTAAAGTATAAGTAAAGACTTTGTCCATTCAGGGACCTGAAATTAAAACAGCAAAGAAAAATGTTTTGATTTGACCTTTATTACTAAGCTTGACCTCCCACAGTGAAAGTTAACTTGTGGCAGAATGCAGAGATACTTTACTCTTGCTAATCTCTCTTTTTGGCATTAAGATACTAAGTTAATAAACTCCAGATACATTCAAGATATCTATTTGTGTATAAGTATTAAGACAGGTATAGTGAATAACTATACATGTATTGATAAAAAAGTATACTTTTATAGCCACTTGGTTAAGTTAAAGGGACACTGTCAGCTTTGCCCCTTCGTTTTTGGCCAAAAGTGAACAGTGTGCCTGTTGGCACACATCTATCACATACATACTGCAGAACATCCTTATATATGCAAAATATAATGCTTTTTTGCTGTTTTTATACATTTTGATGAAGTAGCTTCCAAGTCAGGTCCACGTTAGTTCCTTGCATACTGGAAACACATCAGGCTGGGGACATGTCTGCCATGAGCACCGCCCTCAGTATGATTTTTTTCAGACTGCCATCAGCGGGTCCCTCATGTTGTTCAATGCTCCATCTATGAGTTACTGCAAACCAAGCACTGGGAGTACTATAATTAATTTTTGTACATCACAGCCCAAATCCCATGCATGCACACCAGAGGTATAACCAAAGATCTCATGCATGTGCAAGAGCATGCCGTTAGAGTGCATGCGCAGGATTTGGGCTGCGATGTATAAACATTTATTACAGTACTCCCAGTGCTTGGTTTGCAGTTGCTCATAGATGGAGCATTTTAGAATAGCGTAAGGGACCTGTGCAATGTGTAGCTGCATGTTGACTCTGAAAAAATCGTACTTCGGGGCTGCGCTCATGGCAGATTCATGGCCCCGGCCTGGATGTGCTTCCAGTATGTGGAGGACTTAACGTGGACCCGACTGGGAAGCTACATCATCAAAATGTATAAAAATGGTAAAAAAGCATTACATTTTGCATATATAGAGATGTTCTTCAGTATGTATGTGATAGATGTGTGCCAATAGGCACACTGTTCACATTTGGTCAAAAACAAAGGGGCAAAGCTAACAGTGCCACTTTAATGAAAGACTTATTTCTAGATTCTAAATTATTTATCAATATGAACTTGTTTGTCTTGCTGCTTTTGTAACCACTTTGTGAATCACTCTGTTGTTTTTCACATAATTTTGTCACTTTACACTGCGCAGCTTGGTTAGTATCACTTTAAGTGATTCCTGCATAAATGTGATGTCATTTGTGAGCACCTTAGATACACCCCTTAGAAGGCCCTCTTGAGGGTTGAAGTGGAGGGCTGATTTTCTGTGAGGCACCTACCTTGATTCAAATGCACCTTGTGCACTTTTGAAAAATCTGAAGCAAATGCTGTGAATTGTTATTTTATGCTCTAAATTTGATGTAAAAATATTTAAAACCAAAAAAAAATTATATGAGGCTATTTTGAATTTTGCAGATGCTGGCTCATAAGTTTGGTAATATTCAATATTTGTACCCCAAATTTTCAACATAGCCATTTCTTTACAGCACCTCATGAATGTAACAACTTTCATTTTTCAACTCCTGCCCAAAATGTTTTTTTATCCTGAAAATTGATTTTGCAGTCCCTGCACAAAATCACCTCTCCGGCAGGAGTTGAACATTTACTTTGCCATTCTTCATGAGGCAGGGTCACAACAAATCTATGTTGAAAATTTGGTGTACAAATATTACAAAACAACACATTTATAAGCCTACATTACATTTTGCTAATGCAGGCTCATAACTAGTAATTTTGAATATTTGTACCCCAAATTCCTCAGCTGCAGCCCTATCAGCTCTGGCCAGAGTTTGTTTTCTATTGAAGGAGATGTGCTATGTGGATATCGTTCCTAACAGTGGGCTTATTATTGAGCTCCACCTGACATCATCACATATGACGTATAGACACTATGCATCAAATTTCAGATGGAAATTTTTTAATTATTTAAAGTCAAAATAATACATGTTATTACCACATGTTTCCAACTTTATTATGTAATCTTTTTAAACTGCACCCTGTATGGTGTACATTTAGTACTTCAAATAGTGGGCATGATGGCTCTAGGCTAACAAAGTGTACCCATGGAACAGAATATTGAATACTAGAGTGGTATCGGGCAAACGTTTTGATATCAGATGCATTTGCATCATAAGGTCATGATGTTACATGGCTCTGAGTAGGGATCTGTATTGTATTAGGGAAAACAGTTGCTCTGGTACGTCCACTCAGAACAGAGGAGGGGAGGCATGCCTAAACACTTGTTTTAATGTAAGACTACATTAAGGAAGGGATAAAGTTTGAAACTAAGACATTATGAAAATAAATATCAAAATCATTTTCTTTTAGCCAGCGTGCACAAGACTATATTATACAGAATGAGTAAGTACTCTACAAAAACACGCATTACAATATGGTTTAAAAGAATGGTTTAAACATTATGAAGACCATTGAAATTGTTTGTTGAGAATGAGTCCCCTTTGATTTGATTAGAAATGACAGTGTTTTTTTATGAAGTACAGCATAACTTGGAAATGAAATATCCACTGACAAGTGTCCTTAAATTGGTGTATTGCAACTGTTTTCAGACGTTATGTAAACAGATGGAAGAACAGATAAATTAGGCTATTTTAACATAGAACACAGTAGGCAAGTTCACAGTCTTGGTGATTAACAACTTGGGTGACTTTTCTGTTTAAAATACATTTACAACTCAGCTAAAGATTTACAAAAATGTGTTATACTGTAAAACTTGAAGTTTTCACTGTAAAATTAATTTCACTATTTTCGCTGAAGCACTCTTTTACACTAAAATAAATTTGCACTAATTAGTATTATTAGCAGTTTTTCTAATAAAGTGAATGTGGTTCTAATGACTTAGCACTCAATTTAGTTTACATGATCATGGTAGCATTTGTGTTTGTGCTAAAATTACTTTGCATGAAAATAAGTAGTTTTACAGTTAGTTTTATTGAAGGTATCCCAGACCACCCTGAGGAAGAGGTCTTAACCCCTGAAATGTTGGTGGTGTGTGAGGCCCTATAAATGTCTGCATGGCAAAATGAGAAGCAATATTATATTAATGAACTCCGGATGAGTAGTCCATATATCCTGGATGCAGACACCATAGAGCATGCAAGTTTCCAAACTTGTGTTTTTGTCTTTCTGGCAATGGTAAGTGCTCTTTTTTGATTTGACCACTTACCTCCAGAGTCCCCCAATAAAGAGTGGAAAAACATTATTTTAGTTTAAAGGTTTTAAGTAGATTTTTATAAAATTATAAAATGGGTTTCAAAAATCCTACAATCTGATTGGTCATAATATGTTGCTTAAAGTGATTTACCAACTTCCCCCAATGTCATGTTTGCAGATCACCTTCCCTTCACTGAGTGATGCAAAGCTCAGCTGCCCTGAAGTTAAGTATTAAATATATTCAGATGCTTAGTTTTTTAAAATTTTTGTGCTACAGTTGTCTCTGCAAGTTTTTTTCTTTGTTTGAAGTTCGCACATGAGCAGTGCATCCACATGCATGAGTGACATCAGCACAGGGAAGGTGTTTTCACTGCACCTTTCTCTTTGCTCGTTTAATCATCTTTCTTGGACCCAGCCTCAGTGAGTGCAGATCCAAAACTGAACAGGAGAAAATTACAGCACTGATTACTGAAACTGTTTGTTATATTGGCAGTTATTATACTTGCTTTTGGGATTGCAGAAGTGGTGATTTCTCCTGATTTTCAATTTTACTCATCTGACCAAGCTCTGTGTCCTAGGTCCATCAGTTCTAGGAACATCACAATCTACATTGCTTGAGTACAGTGTTACAGTTTTAATAAGTGCTGCAAGTACATGATTATAACAACAAGTCTGTATAAAAAATAAATTTTTTTAACTGAATGCAGCTGTCATCTATAGCGTGTTGGGACACAAAAGGATGACTTTTGAACTGGGCAGATCTATAAATTGCAGTAAGCTTTTCAGTATTGGTACATAGAGGTCTGTGTTAAATGGATGACTTTTTCAACAGTTCAGAGTTGTAATGTGCAGTAAGAGTATAAGCACTGAGCTGCACTGTCCCATCCCAGGAGAACAGTGCAATAAACTGTATTTTTGGCAAGTGCTGCTTCCAGTGTGATTGCTTCTGTAAACTGCCTTTGCTATTACATTTCTGATTGTCACTATCATTATAGACAGTTTATATTTTTTCCTGTGCTCCTGTGTTTTCTTGGACTCATTTGGTGTTCTCAAGCAAGCACCATAACACTGATCACCAAAGTATGCTTAGATGTGCATGAATAAAGGGACATGGTGCACTGAATTGTTTCTCCAGCTAGCCAGCTTCTCGCTAAGTTTATAAATGAATGCAATAAAATCAGTTATATACTGTACATAGTTATACTGTACATAGTTTACAGTGTATCTCAAAATTAAACACTTAGTTTTTTTAACATTTTAACATACAGTCTTCATTTATAATTAGGATTATAACATCATTGTATGTGCACTGGAGCATCAGCAAAAGAAGAGGCTGCAGTTGCCATCCTCTCCAGACAATGTTGTACCAATGTACGGCTTCTTTGGTGTTATATTGCAAAGTGTGCTAGTCAGTTCAGCATACTTAGGGAATAATGTCTGAACCAAAATATGGGCTACACAGCAATGAATGCAGGGAGTCTACACAATGCACCATGCCATTGGTAAGGCATGGGAGACAGTATAGTGCAGCATCTGTTGTATTTGCTGTACACTTTACACATGTGCATCATAGATCCACTGTAATGGAAAAAATGGGAAAACACAAATGGCTTGACACAGACCGAAGTGGTAATGAAGTATGGTGACATAAGTGAGGAAGGGTGGCTCAAATACAGTCTAACACTTGAGTACCTACCACAAGGATATGTCCCTTTTTGTAGTAGACCAATCAAATGGTACTTAGGCTATCTAAACATAAATGTAGTTTCTTTCTCCATGAGAAGGGTATTGGCAATGTCATTTTTAACCTTGGGGGAGTGGGGGACGATCACCAACTGTACTGTGTATTTTTTGCTCAATTCTTAATGCACCTGGAGGCACACATGTAGCGGCAATAAGCCAATGCCAGGATGGTATTACAGATGCTTATGCAGACACTAATGACAGCTGCAGTCTGTATAGTTCTTGAGCACTTAGAGGTAACACAAAGCTGGTGCAATAATTTGTAGTTTTAAATTTATAACATGCCGTAAACAGGGGAACCAATGAGTTCAACACATTACTCAATCACTGATGCCTCTAAAGGGGAAAGTACAAGCAGACCCCACCCCCAAACACACATATACACAGAGAAGAAAGCTATAGCATAGACCAGTTGGCACTAGGGCAAAGACAGACCCAAACAGTATAAATAATTTACAGATAATAAAAGTTCTATGCTGCAGCATTTTTCTAAGTGTATATGTGCAGCTGGGGGGTTTGGAGTGGTTGGGGTACAAGGTGCCTGCTTGTAATTTCCACCCTGTGCTCCATCAGAGTGAGTGAGTGACTGATAACTCAATTGGCGGGAGGTCACTACTAACTAGTACCAGGTGAGGAATTTGGACAAATTGGATTGGACAAATTGTGAGCCATTTATCCTGCTCAAGCAATGCCACCAGATCGAGCTGTGCTCTCAGTGTCAAGCTGTAGTGGCCAACAACTTGTTCGCATAGGAAAAGCAATCCCCCCAAAAAAAAGAAATATAAAAACCCAGGGTACTGTCACTAGCATTTGTGTGGGCAGATCGATGCTGGGAGTAACAGAACACACACCATACCTCAGTTTTGCACAGTAAAATGACAGCAATGACGGGAACCAAACCATAGCACTAAGTAGCAAAATATAATATTAGTAGTCCGTGTTGCTAACTCTGCTCTCGCTGCTGTACTGGAATGGATCAGGACTACTGCTGTGACTGCCTGAGCTACTGCCCACATCATTCTCACTGTTGTCATAGGGTCATCCCTATGGGGATCTACTATGCAGTGGCTGTCAAATTGTGGAACTATGTCAGTGTCCGAAAGATCGCTGTTAGAGCAGAACAACATAATGCTTTCATCATCAGACCTTGAAAATGAACTGTTTGACATTGTCATTGTGGTGCTGCATGCTGCGACCAAGAGCTCTGTTATCAAGGCAGAATTGCTGTGACCAAGAACTAATTTTAATTGCAGAGCACAGATCTCCCTGTGGTGACATTGAAAAGGTAATGAGTGTCAAAGGTCACCAAATACAGGCTTCAATACACAAAATGGCACTTCCTGGTTTGTGAGGGTGAAAACCTGATGTAATTTGCTAAAATAGGTTTTGCATCTATCAAAATCCATTGCGAATCAGTTCTATATGCAGTCACCTTGCAGTATATGCGTTCATATATCAAAACTTGTTAAATCGCTTTAATCCAGCACAACTCTCTAAGAAATTTTCAAGAAACCCCAAATAAAGTAATGAGTTCCCTGAGAGTTTCATGGAATCCCAACTAAAATACACGTCAAAGGGCTATGTTTATGAACAATGCCCAAAATAGTTTGGAAGCCCATGAAAATCTATTTAAAATGAGGTATTAGGCTTTTCTGTAGTTGGCGGTAGTCTAGAGATAGCAATGATTAAGTCTGCCCCCTATTTATACCACATTGCCACCATTTTTGGAACCTTGTGATGACATAGATGTTCAAGCCATGCTTGTGCATGCAATGTGGTTAACCATAGGTTGATCATCAGTGACATCAGAAGGCTCAAAAATAGTGGAAATGTGGTACAAATATGTCAGCTTAATGCATCATTTAGAAGAGCTTTTCATGGATTATCAAACTATGGTGGGCATTGTTCATGGTTGTTTCCCTTTTAAGCAGCTGTGCATGAAGCAGTGAAAATCATGACCTAGGGCCTGATTTTATAAAGTGGATACAGGGCTTGTGGCATGCCCTGCATCTGATGCAAGGTGTGATGCAGCTGCTCCAAAGCCCCGCAGATGCAGGACTTTCAGATTTTAAAGGACTGCACAGTTGTGACACTTTCCCTGGTTTATGGCACCTTGCACCAAAGGTCTGGCACAAGTGCCCTGATGCTAGACACAAAGTTAGACCAGGGAGTATCTGGTCTAACTCCCCGTGTCCCACCTTCTGGACTTGTGGCGAGCATTTGTGACAATATTCTTCTAAAATCGTGCTTTGCTGCAATGTTTGGCACAGTCACAACTTACACCAAACGCCCACCACAAGTCCACTGCACCACTGCATCCCTTCTATAACTGGACCTTAGACTTTTTATTTTGTTTTAGATTCCTACTTATCTACAGACTTGTATGATATCCTTTTCCCTTGTTTCAAATCTGCTTTAGCATTTTTTACAGTTGAAATATTAAAAGAGCATGCCTTTTAATATGGCTTGGACCAGGTTTACATCCGTATTCCCTGTTGTTTTTGAACACCCATTGTTTAAGTTCACTTTTTATGTGACTATAATGGACTATCATGCAGTAAGCTCTGCTTCCTGACCTTATGGGACAATAGGTGTACAAAAATAGCTGAGAATATGAATAAAAACCTGGTCGAAACCATGTTAAAAAGAATGCTTCTTTCATTAGAAAGAAAACGGTCTCCATAACCTTTGACACAAGGCAGAAACTATCTCGGCTCCCTCCATACCCACCTTCCACACCCTGGATGGGACAATGCTGGAGGCTTGCTCCTCCTTTAGATACCTCAGGGTATGGCTCGACCAGCACCTCAATTTTTCTGTACACGTTGAGGCACTCCACAAGAAGTTGCACCCCAAGCTTTGAGTGCTGTACCATAAACGAAGGTGCATCCAACTACCAGCCCGGTGGGAGATTGTACAGAAAATGATCCTCCCTATCTTTGACTATAGGGATGTAGTCTATTGTGATGCTCCCAAGACTACCCTAACAAGACTGGACACCCTCTTCCACTCCTTCTGTTATTTCGCACTTTGTCCTCCCAACACACACCACTGCAACCTCCAACTGGACTTGCACCTTCCGCCACTGCAGGATAGGAGGTTGTCCCACTATGCCAGGCTCACAGCCAAGTACTGGACACTGTCCCTGCCTCCGTACCTCTCTGGTGCTCTGTCCTCATCTCACATCTTTGTACTCCCTTCAAAATTATGACACCAGCTCCCTGAGTGTCCCACACATGGCTACCACTGCAAGACAGGCAGTTTTCTTCTATCAAATGCCTAAGCTGTAGAACTCCTTACTACTGGCCATTCAACAAACCAACTCTGCCCATAGACTAAACTCCCCCCTCAAAGCCCACTTCTACACCTCCTGCGCATGCAGCTAGACAGCTGATAACCCACAAAAGTGACTTGTAAATGACAGCTAACCCCACCATCGGTGTGAAGAAATGGTCCAGCAGTAAACTGGCTATCTCACTTGTCCTGCCTATATCCCAACTATATGCTTTTTAAGGCTATTGTTGTAACCACATTCCTGATGTATATGAGCTGAAACTAGTCATTGTAGAGGAAGGGCACATGCTGTGTTGTTGTTTTTTTCTGTGTTGCCCCCTGCTCTCTTACCTGACTGTATTTCTACCAGAATTTCCTTCCACGATGCAACAGACTGCCTGTATCTAATTCTCCTGCTGAACTTTTGTACATAATGTGATTTGTGCTCATGCATTACTGATGTTTTTATACTCTGTACATATTGCCTTTTTGTAAGCAAGCATTTATCTGATGTACTGTATTATGATCTGTGTTTACTCCCATGCTCCTGATCCCCCAGGACACATCTGGAAACGATCGGTAGTCTGCTCAGTACACCTTCCTGGTAAAACTCTTAAATAAATAAATTATTTCCCCAAACATGAAAAAATTGCTGAAGTAGACTTAAATTGGGGGAAAGGGTATAATAGAACTCTGGAGATAAGGCGCAATCTAAAATAGAATAACAATGTATAGGTCAACATTTTAACCACTATCATGCTCTGCTGTTTAAAGTACTTCACCTGTGCCACAACTTGTTGATCTTTCTAGAAACTGCAGTTAAAGTGCACTTTAAAGCACTTCACCTGTACCCTTGTTTCAAGACTCCCCCAACCACAGCAATAGGAGAAGCAGTTACACTTTCAGGTTTCAAACCATAGTCTATTTTTTCCCATCTGTCATTTATTCTTGCCTGCTGTTCTAAATAGCAATATCCATTTTATCAGTGCAATAATGCACTTACAAGGTTCGTAAGTTGTACTGGAAAAAAAAAAACATTTGTGATGGTCTCTAATGGCTGCTTGACTTTATCTTGTGGCTCCAACACCTAACTCCATGGTTTATTCCAGCAGATCCCAACCCCATTGAGTCTCATTGCTTACTTATAAATAATGAACCAGTATTTCTGCTTAGAAACTCTGTGATATTTTTGCCTTATGTGAAGCTTTATTAACCATTTTTTTTTTTTTCAAATGTGAACAGTCTCAAACAGGCCAAAATGGGTCTCTAAAAACGTTTCTTACAGACTAATCCAGTAAGCAATAATACCAGACAGAGTGCTGAAGGAACTTGTGGATGTCCTGGCGAAACCCCTGGTGGAGCTTTTCACCATCTCTCTGAGGACAGGGTGGGTGCCCCAGGTCTGGAAGGTGGCTCATATAGTGCCTATCCACAAGGGGGGATCAAGGGAGGTGGCAGGGAACTACAGGCCTGTCAGCCTGACATCGGTGGTGGGCAAGGTGATGGAGGACATTGTCAAGGAGAGGCTGGGGGGACCTGGAAAAGTCAGGGTGCCTGGATGATAAACAGCATGGATTCATCCCAGGGAAGTCGTGTCAGACAAACCTTGTGGAGTTCTATGACTGGGTGACAAGTGCCTTGGACCTGGGTAGACCAGTGGGCATCCTCTTTCTAGACTTCAGCAAGGCATTTGACTCTGTTCCTCACGTGGGCCTGTTGGATAAGCTGGGAGAAATGGGGTTGGGGAACCAGATGATCAGATGGATTGGCAATTGGCTCCAGGACCGGACCCAGAGGGTCGAGTTGGTGGGATAGTCTCATCCCCAAGGAGGGTCATTAGTGGGGTCCCACAGGGATCAGTCCTGGGCCCTCCTGTTCAACGCCTCACGCCTCTGACATAAGGACAGATATCAGGGAGTAAGATGAGTCTCTTTATGGATGACCCAAAACTGGGGGCGTGTGGTGATGGGGAGGAGGGAGGTGGTCTCACAAGGGCCTGGAGGCTCTGGAAAGATGGTCTAGAAAGTGGAAGCTGAGGTTCAATGCAGGGAAATGCAGTACTGCACCTGGGGCCAGAAACCGGCCAAGTGTACACCCTGGGGGGGGAATGCTACAAGTCTCGATGGCTGAAAGGGACTTGGGGGTGGTGATGGATGTCAAGATGAACAACTCGGAGACTTGTAGGAGGGCAGCAGCCAAGGCCAACAGGATGCTGGGATGCATCGCTAGGGGATCACCTCCAGAAGGAGGGAAGTGATACTCCTGTATAACTGCTTGGTGAGGTCACACTGAGTACTGCGTGCAGTTTTGGAGGCCACACTTAAAGAGGACATTAAACTCCTGGAGAGGGTCCAGAGGAGGGCAACCAACATGATTTATGGCTTGGGGGACAGGACCTATGAGGAGAGGCTCGAAGAGCTAAATATGTACACATTGGAAGAGAGAAGGGACTGGGGAGACATGATAGAGGTCTTCAGGTACATGAAAGGGGTAAATAGAGGAGGAACAGTCAGGGTGCTTTGAGGGAAGGAGGAGGGGGCCATTAGAGGGCATGGGTGGAAGCTGGAGGGGGAAAGATTCAGGGGAGAAAGGAGGAGGTGCTACTTCACTGACAGGGTGGTGGAGCCATGGAATGCACTGCCTAGGCGGCTGGTGGAGGCAGAGACGGTGGAGGGGTTCAAGAGGGGGTGGGACAGGTACAGGGGAAGAGTTCTGGAAACAAAATCCAATGCAGCGAGAATATCCAGAACTGGGAAGAGAGAAGCCAGAGAAGATGAGGGGGGCAGCAAGGTCAGCTCCAAGGGTGGAGGCTGACCAAACGAGCAGACGCGAAAGACCGTTAGGCTTATTCTGCTGGCATTTTAGTATGTTAGTATTGGGCAACACCGGACTGCTCAGGGGTGTAATCAGGCCCAACATAGCAGGTAGATTTGGTATTTCCCACTACCGCCCACCCTGGAGGGTATTATTGTGCTTAGAAAATGTGCTGTATGTGATAATTTCAAGCAATAAAAAAATAAATAAGAAGAAATCAATAAAAAATGGTTGTGATATATAAAAAATTGTTATAGTGGAAAAGAAGCCCATCTACTGGTGTGTTTTCCAGTATAGGGCACTGTAGTCTTTCACAGTTGTTTTACTGTGACATGTACTCTAATGCTGCTATACTGTCATCATGCTCTGAGGAAGCCCTGTGAAGGGGGCGATATGTAAGCAGGCAGTGTGCATGCACTGTGATCTTTCTTTTGTTGGTTCCATATTATGGCTGAGAATAAAATGGACTAACTTAATTGGACTGATTCCTTGCCTTTTTCTTTTGAAAACCCTGGAGTTTGGTGAGCGCAGCTACCTATCAGTTGTGACTTACACATACTTGTTGCAGAGCCGTTACCTGTGCTGGACCACCCTGAAGTATAAAACTGTCATCGTGCTGTTTTGGTTTTTTGTTTTTATTTATACTGTGTGATCTTCTGTTTATTTGTTTTTTTCAACTGGACTCTCATACAGCTCAGCGCTGATCATCAGCAGTGAGCTCTGTAGTGGGGGGGTGGGAAATCGTATCATCATGAGTTCAGAATCAGACACCGTATGACACTCACAAACTGCAGTGGGTATGGTGGAGCAAAGACCAAGGGTGAGAGATAGCAATTGATTTTCTTTTTACAAAGAACAAAATATACATTCCTGGTCTTTCTCTGTTTCTGACGAGGGCAACTTCAGTCACCACAAGTAAGCCAGTGGCACTGAGCACATGTCCTGCTAGCACTACAGTTTGGGATTTCAAAAGCCATTGTAAATGCCTTTGAAGTTGTTTCTGTGATTTTCCTGTGGTGGACAGGCTGTAGTGAGGCAGCACAGCAAGGGAGCAGAGTGGGGGGTGTAGTTTCATGGTAAATGTAGTGATGGCTGTCTGAGCTCTGATAGTGGTACTGAGTGAGAGAGGAGCGGCACTTTATTCCTTTTCCATATCGCAGATGGACATTAATCTGCAGTATGGAAACCTAAGAAATAACAGCTGCTCATGTACACAGTACCACTACTGGACATTGTGTTGTCTTTCACTCTACATTGTTTGTGAATTTTTCAGCTGAGATTATTTTCCCCACAACAAATGCAAATTTTGCTGGGCAGACATGTGGAAATGGGCTGTTAGTTTACAGCTCACTGAGCAAGCAAGAAAAAATGGTGACTAGTGACTTTGAAAATTCGGGGTGCCCCATGATACCATAAGTAATGGGGCACCCCAAATTGGCACTTGTTTTTCAGTGGGTGCTATTGAAAAATAAATGCATACCTGGCCATGGCTTTCAGTCAGTTAGAATGCTTTATTTTTCAAGCCCATTTTCTTTATTTTTTTTCCCTCGCCTTACTTGTCCCCTGGTCTGCCTCTCCTTCCGGCTGCTCATGACTCCCCCGACCTCCTCGCCCCGACCCCCTTCCTGCTCACCTCAGATCACAGCCAACTCAGGGGTGGCCCAGCATAACCCTTCACTGGATGGGTCCCTCTCCTCCGAGGGGGAAGGCGCCAGGAGGGGGATACCAGCACGCTATTCAATCAGTCCCTGGGCACTGCTGAGGTGGATTGTGGGACATCGGAGCATCTGAGATGGTGGGAGCCGGCAGCCATCATCCAGCAGACTAAGAGGCAGCTTTCTGCTTTTTCTTCCCTGGGGTGTGTGGCGTGCCACGGACATCTAGGCCAAAGCTGACATTCACCACGCCCCTTGTACAGTGGGGCTCACTTGAGTTGTTGCTCTCCCGGCCTCCACCAGAGGGCAGCAGACAGCGAGCCATGTCCCTTCCCTTCTCCCCGGAGAAGGCGAGCAGTTGCAGGATGCTTAAGCCTCCCCCCCGCCAGCTCTCCAGCGACCCGAATCCATTCCCGAACCCGGGTCACCGGCATCGCAAGCGGAAATCCGACTGCTGCGCCGATGAGCCGGCTAAGCCCATTTTCTAAAACAAATGCAGATAATGACTCCAAGTAATGTTCATCCATACTACACCTTATTAGTCTACAATCCATGGGGTTTCTGATACTGCTATCCATTCCTAGGAACCTGAGATGAACACAGTATGAAATGAATGCTCTTCTGTTTCTCTAGACTACAGATACTGTTCCAGGTTGGCACTTATCTAAGATAAAGAATCTTAGAAAGGTTTGAATTAATGTTTCGTGTTTCCCATGTTGGCAAAATTATATATTAATTTAAGCACAAAGACTACTGCATTGATTATATGCAACCTGATGTCATCTTTAGGCAACCCTAATTGCCGGGTAAATTGTAGTTAATCAAGTTTTCCATTTGAACTGAGCTAGGATAATCATGTTTATTTTCCAAATTGTATTTAGCAGTTATCAACACTATTTATCTCTCTGTGGGTTGCTTGGCCATTTTTAGTAGATAGTGTTCAATTGACTCACGTATGTATGTATGTATTTCCAAGGTTTTACCAGGAAAGACATACTGAGCTGATAATAGCTCATTTCCAGATATGTCCTGGCTGGAAGTGTATGGAAGATAGTACAAGAGGAGAAAAAATAAATAGTAATTAATAGTATTACAAAAATTAAAGTCATATACAGCAACAGAGTACATCAAAAGAGCACAATCATAAACCCTGCAAGTTATTACAGTACAACAGGTACATGCGGTAGGTAACACTGAGTTTGAATAGACCAGGGAAAATTACCCCTACAGGCACGGGGGAAGGGCAGCAAAATAGCCAGGGCAGTGTGAGCAAGGGTAAGGAGATCAAAGAGGTAGGGGTCATGGACCATTGCAGGTAGGAATAGAAAATTCACACGGAGACTTAAAGGAGAAGAGGCAGAGTGGGTTGAAACAGGAAGGGTGCATTCACAGAGACTTAAAGGAGAAGAGGCAGAGTGGGTTGAAACAGGAAGGGTGCATTCACAGAGACTTAAAGGAGAAGAGGCAGAGTGGGTTGAAACAGGAAGGGTGCATTCACAGAGACTTAAAGGAGAAGAGGCAGAGGGTTGAAACAGGAAGGGTGCATTCACAGAGACTTAAAGGAGAAGAGGCAGAGGGGTTGAAACAGGAAGGGTGCATTCACAGAGACTTAAAGGAGAAGAGGCAGAGTGGGTTGAAACAGGAAGGGTGCATTCACAGAGACTTAAAGGAGAAGAGGCAGAGTGGGTTGAAACAGGAAGGGTGCATTCACAGAGACTTAAAGGAGAAGAGGCAGAGTGGGTTGAAACAGGAAGGTGCATCACAGAGACTTAAAGGAGAAGAGGCAGAGTGGGTTGAAACAGGAAGGGTGCATTCACAGAGACTTAAAGGAGAAGAGGCAGAGGGTTGAAACAGGAAGGGTGCATTCACAGAGACTTAAAGGAGAAGAGGCAGAGTGGGTTGAAACAGGAAGGGTGCATTCACAGAGACTTAAAGGAGAAGAGGCAGAGGGTTGAAACAGGAAGGTGCATTCACAGAGACTTAAAGGAGAAGAGGCAGAGTGGGTGAAACAGGAAGGGTGCATTCACAGAGACTTAAAGGAGAAGAGGCAGAGTGGATTGAAACAGGAAGGGTGCATTCACAGAGACTTAAAGGAGAAGAGGCAGAGTGGGTTGAAACAGGAAGGGTGCATTCACAGAGACTTAAAGGAGAAGAGGCAGAGTGGGTTGAAACAGGAAGGGTGCATTCACAGAGACTTAAAGGAGAAGAGGCAGAGTGGGTTGAAACAGGAAGGGTGCATTCACAGAGACTTAAAGGAGAAGAGGCAGAGTGGGTTGAAACAGGAAGGGTGCATTCACAGAGACTTAAAGGAGAAGAGGCAGAGTGGGTTGAAACAGGAAGGGGCATTCACAGAGACTTAAAGGAGAAGAGGCAGAGTGGGTTGAAACAGGAAGGTGCATTCACAGAGACTTAAAGGAGAAGAGGCAGAGTGGGTTGAAACAGGAAGGGTGCATTCACAGAGACTTAAAGGAGAAGAGGCAGAGGGTTGAAACAGGAAGGTGCATTCACAGAGACTTAAAGGAGAAGAGGCAGAGTGGGTTGAAACAGGAAGGTGCATTCACAGAGACTTAAAGGAGAAGAGGCAGAGTGGATTGAAACAGGAAGGGTGCATTCACAGAGACTTAAAGGAGAAGAGGCAGAGTGGGTTGAAACAGGAAGGGTGCATTCACAGAGACTTAAAGGAGAAGAGGCAGAGTGGGTTGAAACAGAAAGGGTGCATTCACAGAGACTTAAAGGAGAAGAGGCAGAGTGGGTTGAAACAGGAAGGGTGCATTCACAGAGACTTAAAGGAGAAGAGGCAAAGTGGGTTGAAACAGGAAGGGTGCATTCACAGAGACTTAAAGGAGAAGAGGCAGAGTGGGTTGAAACAGGAAGGGTGCATTCACAGAGACTTAAAGGAGAAGAGGCAGAGTGGGTTGAAACAGGAAGGGTGCATTCACAGAGACTTAAAGGAGAAGAGGCAGAGTGGGTTGAAACAGGAAGGTGCATTCACAGAGACTTAAAGGAGAAGAGGCAGAGTGGGTTGAAACAGGAAGGGTGCATTCACAGAGACTTAAAGGAGAAGAGGCAGAGTGGGTTGAAACAGGAAGGGTGCATTCACAGAGACTTAAAGGAGAAGAGGCAGAGGGGTTGAAACAGGAAGGGTGCATTCACAGAGACTTAAAGGAGAAGAGGCAGAGGGTTGAAACAGGAAGGGTGCATTCACAGAGACTTAAAGGAGAAGAGGCAGAGTGGATTGAAACAGGAAGGGTGCATTCACAGAGACTTAAAGGAGAAGAGGCAGAGTGGTTGAAACAGGAAGGGTGCATTCACAGAGACTTAAAGGAGAAGAGGCAGAGGTTGAAACAGGAAGGGTGCATTCCAGAGACTTAAAGGAGAAGAGGCAGAGTGGGTTGAAACAGGAAGGGTGCATTCACAGAGACTTAAAGGAGAAGAGGCAGAGTGGGTTGAAACAGGAAGGGTGATTCACAGAGACTTAAAGGAGAAGAGGCAGAGTGGGTTGAAACAGGAAGGGTGCATTCACAGAGACTTAAAGGAGAAGAGGCAGAGTGGGTTGAAACAGGAAGGGTGCATTCACAGAGACTTAAAGGAGAAGAGGCAGAGTGGATTGAAACAGGAAGGGTGCATTCACAGAGACTTAAAGGAGAAGAGGCAGAGTGGGTTGAAACAGGAAGGTGCATTCACAGAGACTTAAAGGAGAAGAGGCAGAGTGGGTTGAAACAGGAAGGGTGCATTCACAGAGACTTAAAGGAGAAGAGGCAGAGTGGGTTGAAACAGGAAGGGTGCATTCACAGAGACTTAAAGGAGAAGAGGCAGAGTGGGTTGAAACAGGAAGGGTGCATTCACAGAGACTTAAAGGAGAAGAGGCAGAGTGGTTGAAACAGGAAGGGTGCATTCACAGAGACTTAAAGGAGAAGAGGCAGAGTGGGTTGAAACAGGAAGGGTGCATTCACAGAGACTTAAAGGAGAAGAGGCAGAGTGGGTTGAAACAGGAAGGGTGCATTCACAGAGACTTAAAGGAGAAGAGGCAGAGTGGGTTGAAACAGGAAGGGTGCATTCACAGAGACTTAAAGGAGAAGAGGCAGAGTGGGTTGAAACAGGAAGGGTGTATTCACAGAGACTTAAAGGAGAAGAGGCAGAGTGGATTGAAACAGGAAGGGTGCATTCACAGAGACTTAAAGGAGAAGAGGCAGATGGGTTGAAACAGGAAGGGTGCATTCACAGACACTTAAAGGAGAAGAGGCAGAGTGGTTGAAACAGGAAGGGTGCATTCACAGAGACTTAAAGGAGAAGAGGCAGAGTGGGTGAAACAGGAAGGGTGCATCTCAGAGACTTAAAGGAGAAGAGGCAGAGTGGGTTGAAACAGGAAGGGTGCATTCACAGAGACTTAAAGGAGAAGAGGCAGAGTGGGTTGAAACAGGAAGGTGCATTCACAGAGACTTAAAGGAGAAGAGGCAGAGTGGGTTGAAACAGGAAGGGTGCATTCACAGAGACTTAAAGGAGAAGAGGCAGAGTGGATTGAAACAGGAAGGGTGCATTCACAGAGACTTAAAGGAGAAGAGGCAGAGTGGGTTGAAACAGGAAGGGTGCATTCACAGAGACTTAAAGGAGAAGAGGCAGAGTGGATTGAAACAGGAAGGGTGCATTCACAGAGACTTAAAGGAGAAGAGGCAGAGTGGGTTGAAACAGGAAGGGTGCATCAGTGTTTAGTTAAGCAACATGAGAAGGCAGCTTGACCAACAGTAGATGTTCTACATGGAATAGAAAGGGAATAAGAAACACTGCTGCAGACAGGGTAAGTGGAAGGGGGGAGACAATAGAAGGGAGGTAAGGTAGGAGAGAATGGTACATTGTAGGGGCACATGTTACTGTACATAAAGGTAGCTACAACTCAAATCAAAAATATGTATCTGGTTCAATATAAAACAAGCATTTTAAATATATATTTTTGGGCAATTACATGCAGCTTTGAAGTAGATATCTATATTTGCTACTTCTTAGAGCACCATATTATTCTACTCATGGAGCCAGATATTTCTTAAAACACTTTTATTTCTGTTTTATACTGTATTTTTTTAATTTAGAGCAGTAGTGCAACTGTTTATTATAAAAATTTGTCAACCTTGGAAAAGGAGAGAAACATAGAATTTGATGGCAGATAAGAACTGTTTGGCCCATCCAGTCTGCCCATTCCTCTCAATTTACACTATTATCACAGACTGTACCTGATCTACTGCACTTTCTGCACCCCCTTTCTTTCCAGTGTGTTTCACTTGTGCTTGTCCCATCCATTCTTGAATCCCACCACTGTTTCACCCACACCACCTCTGCTGGAAGTCTGTTCCAGGAATCCACCACTCTTTTTGTGAAGAAGTACTTCCTCACGTTTCTCCTGAATCTACCCCCCACACACAGTTTCATAGCATGTCCCTTTACTCTTGAGCACCTTTTCTTCTGAACAATACTTCCCTCCTTTACCTTATTTAGTCCCGTGAGGTATGTAAAGGTCTCTATAATATCCCTCCTCTCCATCATGTGTTCCAGGGTGTACATATTGGGGTCCTTTAGTCTCTCCTCATAGGGCTTTTAATGCAGACCCTGCACCATTTTACTTGCCCTCTTCCAGACCACCTCCACTCTGTCTATGTCTTTCCCAAGATGTGGTCTCCAGAACCGGACACAGTACTCTAGGTGGGTTCTTGCCAGTGATCTCTACAGAGGCAACACCACCTCCTTGTTTCTGCTAGTGATAGCCCTCCCTATTCTCCAAATCTCCAAATAAGAGAGAATCAAAAGTTTGATTTTCAGTTTGTCACAGGAAGCAGCACAATACATGTAAAACATATAATCTGAATAGAGATGCAATGAAGTTAAACTTTGTCAGTGAAACTGCAGCAAAGTTGTGAAACATTTACTTTGCAAAGCTTTGCCAAGTTTCTATTGTCATCATCAACTTCAGCTTACCAACTTTACAATGTTTTTTCAGGTGAAGTGGCACAAGTGAAGTTCGGTCACTTCATGGGAAAAAGTGCAACTTCACCTGGGAAAAACTTTGCTAAGCTGGCACTTCAAACTTCGTTAAGCTTCAGTTCTGTCAAAGTGAAGTTTTCTCAACTTCGCACATCTCTAAACTTGAAAACAAAAATGTTGATAAAAAATTAGTTGAAACATTTGTATATAGAACATATTTTATCATTAAATAATCATCTAATACAGATTTTAAACTTTCAAAGATTGCACCTTAATGCATGTGATAAGACCCCCCACCTCCTGTTCTGAAAATACCACTGGTAGTTCATGCATTTCTGACATTTCTTGTTAATGGAAGAAGCACTCACTTCAATGGCAGGATTTCCATAGTTCCAAAAGCTCTTAATATAGTTACTTACCTGTAACAATGTTTCTTTTAGCAATATTCATACTTGTAACATGGCAGAAATATGAGGACTCCAGGGAGGGAAGATGATCGGTCTAACAGGGTCAGGGGTCGCAAGAGCAACACGGTATTATGGCACGATAGTGCCATGTTGGTTTAGAATGCTTAGACGAATAATCCCCTGTTCAGACTGTGAACGCGCTCACCGAAGTAGGGAAGCAGTCAATCTGTTGGAAATATGTCCACAAATAGGTGGTGCGAATAACACAGTAGGCAAGGGTATCTGCAGGGGAAAAGAGGAACAGGAGAAATGCCTGTGTCAGTGCGGGCACCGTAGAAAATGGGAAAGAGCAGACAATGGGGAAGTGTGCAGTCTTGGAGGTAGTGAGCGAGTGAGGGCATATCATGGAAGTCTCTGAGGGATGCAAAAAAGCACATGACAGCAGAGCTGAGTAAGAGATCTGTGCTAGGGAGACGCGAAGCTCTCAACAGGTGAGAAAGCGCCACCTGTAGGTCGGACGCACGAAGGAGAGGTGAGGGAAAATTAGCTGTGTGGGCAAGCGTGTGAAGTGGGAAATAGTGTCGAGAGGAATGGGTGGGAGAAAAGAAGCGTAGAAGGACAAACCGTCCATGCAGAATGCTGCGAGGCACAGAACGGTAGTGGCAGCAAATGTGATCGGTAACAGAAGGCGTGTTGAAAAATGCATGAAGAGGGAAATGGAGGAGAACTGCCGTGCAGCTCTGAAAGCGCCACCTATTGGTCGTAATCGACAGGTGAACAGGGAGTGGAGAAGACAACTGTCAGGTTTGGGAGATCATCAAGGTATGCACGGACGTATTGCCCAGCATGCACTGGAGCATGGATGAAAAAAACAAATGAGGGTAGTCAACTGTAGTAAGCAGCAGAAGTACCAAAGTCGCAGGTGCAAACAGAGCTGCATGTGACTAGTGAAACATACACCAGAGTTCAAACAGTAAAAAAAGTAGTCGCCACCATATTACTCGAGGTGGGGCGATCAACGTGCACGCGCATGGATCCAGCAGCAGAAAGGCAGAAAAAGTAACAAGAGATGTACCATAATTGGAAGCGCTACATAAGTGTTTTTGGTGATGACTGTTGAACAGCACAGAAAAGACCATCTGAGAAGTAGTACAGTCGCAGAAGAAGAGCAGGCATCTCGATGAAGGTGGTACTCCAGGGGAGTTAATGGCTGGTTGATCAAGTACCACTCAGCCTCTGGCCTCGTGCCACAACAGTCCCAATGATACATTAACTCCCCATTAGATGCCACCTTCATTGGGGATTAATGCTTACATAGTCACACTTATAGTTTCACATCTCAAGGGGCTGCTACCAAAAACTGCCCAGTATATTTGAAAAGTGTTACATTCACTGCCTCCTCATCTCATGTTACAGTTGTAACATAGAAACATAGAAGCTGATAGCAGATAAAGGCCGTGTGGCCCATTTCTGCCCTTTTTTTGTTGCATATCTTACACTGTAGAACCCTCCAGGTCTACTGCACTTTCTCTGCCACCTCCTTATCTATCCCTTTTGACTCCCTTGTGCTTATCACAGCCATTTTTGAATCCCACCACTGTTTTCATCCCTACAACCTCTGCTGGAAGACTGTTAGAGGCATCCAACACCCTTTCTGTGAAGATGTATTTCCTCACATCTCTTCTAAGCCTACCCCCCTACAGCTTCATATCATGTGTCCGCTTGTTCTGGAGCAACCTTTCCTCTGAAAAATATCTCCCACTTGTACCTTATTCACCCCTATGAGGTATTTAAAGATCTCAATCATATCCCCACTCTCCCTCCTCTCCTCTCCTCCAGGGTATACATGTTTAATTCCTTTAACCTCTCCTGATAGGACATGTGATGTAGACCTTGTACCATCTTGGTAGCCCTCCTTTCGATGGCCTCCATACTGCTTATGTCCTTCCTGAGATGTGGCCTCCAAAACTGGATACAGTACTCCAGGTGGGGTCTTATTAGAGACCAACATAGTGGCAACATCATTTTCTTCTCCCTATCGATAATACCCTTATCTATACATCCCAGGATCCCACTAACTCTCCTGATCACTTTTTCACATTGTCTGGCCACCTTCAGTTCATCTGATATGATTACCCTCAGGTCTCTTTCCTGCTTGGTCACTGCTAGTATCTCTCCCCCCATTGTGTACTGCGCCTCCAGGTTTCTGTGACCCAAGTGCATTATTTTGCACTTTTTTGCATTAAACCTTAGCTGCCAAATGTCTGACCACTCCAGTCATTTCAAGTCTCTTTCCATCCTTTTCACCCACCCCAGAGTGTCCAACATGTTGCAGATCTTGGTGTCATCCACAAAGAGGCAGCCTTTCCCTTCCCTTTCCTCTGCTACATCACTAATGAAGACATTAAAGAGGGCTGGCCCCAGCACTGACCTCTGCGGTACCCTGCTGGTCACTCTCCCCTCCTCAGAGTGAACTCCATTTACCAGCACACTCTGCCTTCTATCCCCTAACCAGTTTCTTACCCAGATTACCACCTTATAGCCCATCCCCATGCTACCCAACTTGTTCACATTGTAGTAAAAGACATGGTCAGATATTCCCTGAAATTTCTGTGATATCTCTAGAGAAATTCTCTATCTCAATGCAGTAATACAGGAAAGCCACCAGATAGAGAATCTCTTCAGAAATATCTGGCCATGTCTTTTGCTGCAACTGTATCTCCAAGTCTCAGATCTTTCTCCCAAAGGGGAACCTTTCATAGGATGCCCAAAGGCACTAGTTTGGGAGATTGGGAGGACCATGTGGTTTTTAGATGAATACTGCTAGAAGAAATATTGTTGTGAGTACTGGAAGCAATCTTCTCTTTTAACAAGGTGTATTCATCCACACTCACATGCATAATGACAAGCAGTTCAATGAGAAAGGGAGAAAACTAAGGCTATTTGGAGAAAAACCTCTTCAGCAGAACAAAAATGTGCTACTCTCTGTGAGATCCACACCATTGTAGGTGTGACAACAATGCAATGTCTCTTTTTTTATTATCTATTTCTCTATAAAATATTTTAATTGATGTGCAAGGTATATGAGGAACTGATATTTTCTTTTCTTTCATGTTGCTGTCCTAAATCTGAGGGCAACACTTTCTGTGTTCGCACAGGAAGGAAACTGGCTAGGTGAGGATAGCTGAGCCACTTTTATCTAAAAGAGGCCAGTTGTTTACTATAAACAAATGGCTGGGCCAGTCAGACACACCCTGCTGAGTCAAGAGCCATGGAGACAATGGAAACTAGTCTGAATCCACATGACCAGTTTGGATCAGTTCTGTCTTGCAGGTAGACTCAAAGATCAAAGAACTATCTCAGGTATGATATACGAGAGCCAGGGAAGATGATGCAGGTGAAGGGGCTGGTTTGCCAGAGGCTTTTCTCCTATGAAAAGTCAGTCTTATCTTGGGATTTGGAAGCCATGCCATTGCTCTCCAGTCTGCTAGGACTCAATATATCCCAATTTGGGTAAATTTAAACTATCTACCTAGAACTTAGCTTAATAAGGTTATTCTGTGTACATTCTATATGTTTAAATGTGTTGCTTTCCACTTCTACAGTGTACTGTATTCCTGTACTATATGTAAATGTTGTGGAGTATTAAATATATATTTTTTATATTTCATGCTCTTTGTTACTGTGTTTTTAAGGTATAGATAGCCTGAGGTAATTAGCAAGTCTGTTATCAGTTTTTAAAGAGACAGGCAACTAAACTGTCCAAAGCAAAGTGTTCTCAGCTGTGACTAAATGGGTGGATTGTTTGCCCTTTGGGAAAGGTCACTGTATTATGTGAGTAGCGGATATGGTGGGATTCTGACCTAAAGTTATGCCAAGTCAGAGTCAAGCTGGGTGGTGCAGCACACTGAGTTGACCATTCAGGCATCTGAAGGGTTGTGACAGTCAACAGCATAATGTTATCTCAGTTCTGGGAGGACCAGTCTGTGACAAACTGGTTGACAGTGGTGGAATCATAAATGGATTGTCAATAAAATGGTTATATGTCCAGTCACAGAGCAGATTATACAAAGGAGATACTGTACATTCTAGCATTTTATTTTGCTGTAAAGAAGAGTATATAGTTAAAAGACTCTATGTCTGGGACATACTGTATGATAGATGCACATTGCCAAACTTTGAGGAGCTGAGCAGAAGGAGAAGGCTTGTCTTTGAGGAATGCCAGATGTGGGCAGACCTCATAGACATCCTTGGAAAAAGTGATATGGAAAGCAGTGCAAAAGTGGTCACTATGGGCCAAAGTCATGAGGTGGAGGCTAGGGAGAGTGCAAGTGAGCCATACCCTATAACTGGGGCAGCTGCTCATATAGACTGGATAGAACTGATGTGGCTGAAGCTCAACCTAGTTAAGGCAAAGACAAATGCAGAGCTGCAAAAAGTGATGCTGGAAGCTGCTGAGTGAGAGAAATTGCACCAACATGAGACCCAGATGAGAGATTATCAAGAACAAGAAAGAGGGGAGAGAGAGAAAGATAGTGCCAACATAAGAGGGAGATGGAGAATCTGCACCAGATGACACCACCAAAAACTGCAAGTATTGGCATCAAGGGTTTGACCTAGGAGGCCAAAAGTAATTCCAAAATGTTTCCCAAGTAACAGGAGGGGATGATCTTCATTTGTTTGTTTTTTTAATCCTTTGAAAGAATTTATGTGGAATCAGTGCTTCTTGGGCAATGCACCTTTTGTCACTCCTTACAGGCTGGGCATCAGAAGGCTTTGTCAGGAGGGACCATGAGGACTATATGGACTATACCAAAGTTAAAAAAGCCTTGTTATGACATTTTGAATGGACTTCCAAGAACCATAGGAAAAAAATTAGAAGGCTAAGGAAGGTACCAGGAGATAGCAATTCATAAATGTGTGTTCAACTAGGCAATTTGTGAGAGAAAAAATAGTGGAGAAAATCAGGAAGGGCAAATGGTAAATGTGGGGGAGGGGCAGAAAATCTGGAGAGCTATATGTGCAAATGCTTGAAGTTTGGGCAATAAGATTGCAGACCTAGAGGCCACCATGGCAGATGTGGACCTGGACATAGTAGCAACTACTGAGTCCTGCAGCAATGAAAACCAGTACTGGAATGTAGCCATACCAGGGTATACTCTGTTCAGAAAAGATAGGGTAGATAAAAAAGGTGGAGGAGTGTCTCTTTAAGTCAGGGACAACATAAAAGCTATGGAAGTACAGGGAGAGCAAGGTGGAGCTGAGGTACTGAGGGTCACCCTGGAGACATGGACGGGAAGTGCTATTTGCACAGGAGTGACCTATAGACCTCCAGCACAAGAGGAAGAGGTGGATAAAGATATGATGGAAGCAATCCAAAGGATGGCACACAAAGGAGAGGTGTTGCTGGTAGGGGGCTTCAATCTACTAGACATGGATTGAAGCCTACCATCTGCAGCAACAGTCATAAGTAGGGACATTCTGGACTCCCTGCAAGGGGCGTTCCACAGGTAACTACTTAAGAAACCCACTCATGGGTGGGCAATACTAGTCCTGGTACTGACAGATGGGGACAGTGTTGCTGACATCACAATGAGTAGTCACCTGGGGACCAGTGATCACTGTACAGTGTGGCTTAATATAAAAACTGGGTCAGAACTGAGCCAAACTAAGATGAGGGTCCTGGACTTCAGGAGGGATGAGTTTAAGAAAATGGAAGAATGCCTCAGGGACACCTTAGCAGGGATAGGGAAACTGGGGGGAGGGAGTCGAAGAACACTGTGCAAAAATAAAGGGGGACAGTGAAAAGGTAACAAATCTCTGTGTCAGACAGGTTAACAAAGTCAAGAAAAAAAAACTGCTATGGTTCTCTAGAGATGTAGCGGAGAAAGTAAGGGCAAAATAAAAACCTAACATTTAGAAGGTACAAGAGGACACAGAAGGAAGAGGATAGGGAGAGTTACCAGGAGAAACAAAGAGAGGCAGGGAGACCAGTTAGGTAAGCAAAGGTGCAAACAGAGGAGAATATTGCCAAGTCAGTAAAAAAAAAAGGGGATAAAACATTCTTTAGATATATAAGGGAGAAGAGAAGAGAAAGACCAAAGTAGAGATAGTAAAGTTAAAAAGGGAAGGAGGAATCTGTGAGGAAGAGGACCAAAGAAAAAGCAAACTTCTTTAAACAATTAATTTTGTTCAGTCCTTACAGAGGAAGGGGCAGGTGACAGGCCAAGGATAAGGGACAAGGGCATTAAGGGAAGGGAGGTGGACACTAGTTCTTTAATAGAGGAGAGAGTCCTCAAGGAACTGTCACAATTAAAAGTAGACAAGGCAATTCTCAATCGAGGACGCTGTGGAGCAGCAAACTGGCAACGTGCACTTAAGAGCAGCTCTATACTTTTACTAACCTAACTTGTTAAAAATCACAATTTGCTGTGGGAAAAAGTGAATTTAGAGTGCAGCAGTGAACAGATCAAATTGTCCGGTGTCGTGGGATATCAGATGGTCATGGGTCACAATCAAAAAGCTTCTGGTAGTGGATTTAAACATGCGGCGGCAACAAATGAACAGGCCGTGAATTCCCTAACAACTATCGTTGGTGGAGAGCCCCCGTGGAGAGCTCTACAGGCTTCTATGCAAGTGATCGACTCTAAAATAGAGTCAATCATTCAAAGATTTGCTGAGCAGGATGTAAACCTTGAGGTAGTCACCAAAACAGCAACTACTACAGAGAAAACGGCAGTTCAAGCACTATCAGCAACAACTAAGCTTGTTCAAGAGAATGCTCAACTGTGTTAAAGATTAGAAGTGCTGGAGAACTCAAATAAGGTATCATACATACGTGTAATTGGTCTCCCAGAGGGAAGTGAAGAGGAAGATCTTATTACCTTTCTTCAGTCGTGGCTACCTGCAGCACTTCAACTTCCTCAGGGAACCCTGGAGGGACAGTTCATTAAGGCATTTCAGATTACACCTCAAACTGTGGGGCCACATGGAGAGGCTCCAAGAATGGTTTTGCTGGTGACCACAAGTTCTATTGTCAGGGATCATCTTTTGCAAGTGGCAAGATCTTCAGGAGGGCTTGCTTTTAATGGCTCCACCGTCCATTTGTTCCTAGACATTTCCTTTGCGACGCGCACCAGACGGAAGAAGTTCGATGCGGTGAGAGCTCGACTTCATGGGTTAGGATTATCACACTCTCTCTCCTGATGCCGGCCCAACTATGCATCCACTATGGGGTAAGACTTTCCAGTACACTGACCCTCTGGAAGCAGGTAAAAAAGTGAAATTAATTGCCTGGGAGTTCCAATCGTCTGAGGGTGGCAATATATGAGATTTGGACTCTGACCAAGAAACTTGACTGTTTACAGTAAATCTTTTTGAGATTGCCCATAATTGTGTACTGTTGTTTTTGTGCTGACCGATGGCGGATGTATCATTCAGTTTTTCCTAAAGCTTAAGAAAAATTTAAAAGAAGTATGGAGTACTGCATCTTTAGTACTATATATTTTAGGAGTACCTAGTATTTTTAAGGAATGGGGGCATATCAGCACTGGATGTTGAATTACAATCTCTGGACTTTGAATATTATTTATTTATTTAGTTAGTTAGTTTTTGTTGACAAGGTAAGTGCACTAGACAAATCCTGCCTATTTTCAGGCACGACCTGGGGGGAGGGGGATACAGATGAATGCCAACTGACCTTGAACCAGATTAAGCTGTTTGTAGTATTTTTAGTGAAAGAGGCAAATTTGGCCAGGACACCGGGGAAATTCCCCTACTCTGCTGCTGCTGCAGTGCTGCATTGCTGTCAGTAGGGGGACCTTTTGGCCCTTGTGATGGCCACTCGGAGTAAGTCGTCAGAGCAGCAGGATGCTGTGGGATTAGGAAAGCAGGCCTCATCTCCTATCCTTGTTAACCAAGAGGCTGTTATTGTGGATTTCCAGGATTCAGAGCTAGATGGGGACGCAAGTGATATTTTTCTTTCTATGGAAGATTTAACAATGTCTGGATCGGTGTCAGAGACAATGGACATTCCTTCTTCAACTAATATAAAGGCAAGTAGTGTGGAGACTAGCCTAGCGACTGCTGATTTGCTTTCTGTGCATCAAGTGAGAGGTGAGACTGTTGTATCTAGTATGAAAAAAGCAGATGTTTCCACTTTATCTACTGAGAATGTTACACAATCTGTGGATGTTTTGAAGATGGATGATTTAGCTACTACCACAATGATTGATTCGCAACTTGTTTCAAGGGTTGGCAGTGCTAACGCTGCTATTTCGGG
The DNA here is from genome assembly GCA_016271365.2 of Neoceratodus forsteri. NCBI lineage: Eukaryota > Metazoa > Chordata > Ceratodontiformes > Ceratodontidae > Neoceratodus > Neoceratodus forsteri. Next base: position 432,124,296 of record CM028136.1, on the reverse strand, counting down.
CCAACAGCCTTGTTTACTCTCTAACAACCAAATGCATCTATTTTCTAATCGGGCTGGCAGTGTAAACACCGCGACAGGTGTGTGCCGAAAGCCCGAGACTAATATTTTATATTCTAAAAGTACTACGACTTTGTCTAAGGGCGGTGGTTGTATATCACAAGCCAGTGATCAGAGAAAAGTGCAGTCAGCTGAAGCTGCTTTAAATTCCTCCACCCTAATGACTGACTCAGGGTTTGTGTTTAGAATTCCGGCCCCGCCAGTGGTTACTAATTCTCAACCTGGTGAAACTAGTAATATTATTTATCAAACTGACCCAGGTGTCCAGGATGGGGCTACCACTTTTTCCTTTGTTTCAGATCTTACGAAAAATCCCTCCCTTCGTTCCAACCGTAGTCACTCTAAGAAGCGGCCACAGCAATGGTCAGTAGTTAATCTACCTGCTCCTTTTCAACTGACTGATCCATCGATGTTAACCACTAAGGATGAGACGTGGTCTCCGCAAAAAGCACTGCAAGGGGCAGGATGGTTGAGGACTGAAAAGGGAACTTGGCTTCCGGATCCTAGTTGGGATTCCACCATTAATTTTTCGCAAGCGTCGCCTGAATGGAAACCTTCTGAAACTGTCCCTCAGATAACGGATCTACAGGAGTTGTCAAAAGACGGTAACGGTCCTATTGCACCTATAACTCAGACAAGCACAAATATGATTGATATTAAATTACCCGACGAGAAAGACATTTCTAAAAAGAATGACACAAAGTCGCAAGCCCCTAGGCCTGGTCAGACACCTTTATTGTCAGATTTATTTTCTAAAATTAAAAAAGAGGCTACACCCAGGAGGAATGCTGTTTGCATTCGCTATAAAAGTGGTTTAGAGGATAGACCAGACCATACTTATGTCGGTCGAACTTTGCTAAAAGAATCTTTACATTTTTCCCCCAAGGATGTTTTTGCTTTGATTAATATCTCCGTGGAAGACAATTATGACATTAGTTTTAGAACTATTCATGCCTTAGACCTATTTTGGGAGCGCTATGCGCAAGTAAAATTTTCACCTATATGGACCCCCTTTTTAGTTATCCCTTTAACTAAGCCCTTAGTTAAATTTGTAACTGTTATGTTCAGAAATGAGGGAGTTCATGTTGATGACATTACATTCTGGCTATCACAGAAATGTGAAATTTTGAGCAACCCAGAAGCTTTGTTGGATTCTGAATCCTTTTGGACAGGGGGGTGGAAATATAAAGTTAAATTGCATGTGATAGACACAGGAATGGAGCATATTCCTAATTCCTTTATGTTGGGAAAGGATAGGGGGGGTTTGTTTTATGCAGGGCAGCCTAGGGCATGTTATAAATGTGGTGCAAAGACTCATTTATCTAGTACCTGTGACCAGGCACGTTGCAATAACTGTGGGGAAATAGGGCACATAGCAATGCATTGCACTAATCTCACCAGATGTGACTTATGTGAGGAGATTGGCCACGTGTTTGGCAAATGTCCTTGGGCCACCAGGAATAAAGTTTTGTGTGCTAGCCCTGAACTTCTTATTCAGCATGCTCAGGATTCAGTGTCGGCAAAGGTGGGACCCCCTCCCCAAGTAGTTCTTCCTTCTGGTCCTGCTCCCTTACAGTACAAAGTGGCTATTCCCTAAGACCCCCCTCCCCCTTCTGTGATCAGTTTGGAAACTGATTCTCTAGTTCAGCAAACTATTAAAAGTGAAGGTTCTGAAATTAGCCCCCTTTTTACTCCAGTTTGTTATGAAGAGCGTATTGTTCCTGGGAGTGTTTTGGCTAAAACCTCATTTTTTAAGCCAGTGACTAGAGGACGTTCTTCTAGGAACAATAAATCAATGCCTCCAGTTAAATTGAATGACCCGGGCATTAGGGAGGATAGTAATACTTATGCTGCTTTGTTCTTGCCGGATGGAAGTTCCGATATGGAGCAAAGTGAGGTAGATTCCCAATCTGTAGGCAGTAGTCAGCTTTCTATTGGGATAGATTATGGGGATTATAAAGAAAAAAAAAGAAAAAAATGGAAAAAATAAGGTTTTTTGATTATTATCCTTTTTTGCTGACTTATGGGTTCTTTTCTATAGGATCTTTAAAATTGTAGTTTATTAAATGTGGTTAAGCGGCAGGCTGTTTTTCCTTTATTCATAATTATGGTTATGATGTTTTCTTTTTACAGGAAACATGGATGTGCTCTAGAGAGCAGTTGATGTTGTTTAAAAGAGATTGGATTTGGGTGCCTTCTTACTGGTCTTTCGGTCCAGACTGTGCTGATGGGGTGGGTATTCTTTTTGGTTCATATGAGTTTTCCTTAGTGAAATTAATAGATTTGATTCCAGGTCATTTATTTTTATTAGATGGAAAATGGAAGTTGACGGCTTTTCGCCTCATTAATGTTTATGGGCCTCAGACTAAGGCAGATAGGGCAGGCCTCTTGAAAATGGTTCAGCCATATCTAGTCTCTTCATACATTATTTTTTAAGGGGGTGATTTCAACTGTGATGTAGTGAGGGACCAGGTAACTGAGGGGAAAAGGAAGAAAGTGTACTGTGATTCTCATATGTTCTCTGCTATAATCAACACAGCAGGGTTAATAAATTGTAGTAAATATAATGTAGGTGCCCGGTTTACCTATAGTAGAGGTATTTACAAATCCACCATAGATCACCTGTTTCACTCTCAGAACTTTCCTAAAGGCCATTTTCGGATTCTCCCCAGTGAATTTTCGGATCATCTTTTATTAAGGATTAACATTTCTGATATACCTTTTAAATCTAAGATTAAAAACAGATGGAAATTAAATTCATCGTTACTGATGTCCCCGGCAGTTAAGAAAGGTATAGTGGCTTTATTAGCACTCAGATTGTCAGTATTATGTTTATATGATGATATTGGAGACTGGTGGGAAGACACAAAAAAGGATGTAGAAAGTTGGTTTTGTGCTCATAGTAGGACTTTAGGAAACAACAAATTTTTAAAATATCTTTCCCTTCGAAGTCAGTTCCAGCATTTATATACGCTATCATATTTGGTCAATGATGATTATTCCTCTCAAACTAATGAAATAAAAAAAGACATGTTAAATTACCAGTATGATAGAGCTTCCACGATATCAGCTATGCTTTCTAGTGGAACTCAGAAGACACCTATAGGGGACCCATATGAAGCCTGTAAAAAAAATACATGCTGATAGGACTATTGAATATTTACAGGATTTAGGTGGCAATAGGATTGATACAATTTCAGATATGGAAAATCTGATTAAATCACATTATCAATCCTTGAAGCCAACGGTGGCTCCTTCAGATGGAGCCATTATGGATTATTTACAGGATATTGAGGTTCCATTCTGTCCTAATGAGGTATTGTTGTTACTTAAACATATCACTCTAACAGAGGTTATAGAGGCAATCAAGAACCTTAAAATAGGTACGTCACCAGGCTTAGATGGTTTGCCAAATCAGTTTTATAAAGTCTTCATCTCAGAGTTTTCTGTTATTTTGCATAATGTTTATTTATTCTTTTTTCAGCATCATAGGATCCCTACTACTTTTTCAGAAGGTCTATTGGTTTATTTGTTTAAAGCTGGGAATAGAGCAGATATTTCAAATTGGAGACCAATAATTCTGTTAAATTCAGATTATAAAATTTTGACTCATATCCTTAATGCTAGGCTCAAAAACTATGCTTCTTTTGTCTTATCTACATATCAATTTTGTGGTATTCCAGGAAGGAAAATACAAGACGCCCTTATCACTATTAGAGATTTTATTGAAATATTGCCTTTACAAGGTAGTAAAGGTTGTTTACTTTCTCTAGATCAGGAGAAGGCCTTTGATCGAGTTGATAGGAGTTTTCTTTTTTTAACATTAGCCAAATATGGTGTTCATTTGGCTTTTATTAAGAATATACAGCTGTTATACTCACATGTTTTTGTTAAAATATTTTTGAAAGGACAAATAACAGAAGGGTTTGTTATTTCTACTGGAGTCAGGCAAGGTTGCCCCCTTAGCCCTTTGTTATATTTTTTTTCAATTGACCCCCTATTGCACTACTTGACTAGGTTGAGATGGAATAGTTTGCCAGTAAGGTGTGAGCTTGCTAACCTCTCGGTGTTGGTTTATGCAGATGGTATCTGTGTTTTTTTTTCTCATTATGATCAAGTCTCCCTTTTCTTACAAGAAGTAGAAAGATATGCAGTAGTTTCTAATTCAAGACTTAATTTTTCTAATTGTAAAGGGTTACTGATCGGCCCTTGGGAGCTTACCTCTTGTCAGGTATCAGGGGTCACTTTTTCAAATGTGCCAATAATCATTTTGGGTATCATCTTTGGATCATCTAACTTACCACTAGCCAACTGGGAAAAGGTTTTGGAAAAAACCCAGAATAAGGTTAGGAGATGGCAATTTTGGAAATTGTCCAAATTGAAAAAAATACAGATTTTGAAACGTTTTATAGTCCCTCAGTTACAATACGTGGCCTATATTTTTCCTCTCCCTACCTCTTTAGAAACTACTGTATATGGGATGTTTTTTCAAATGCTGTGGGGGAATAAGCTTAATCCAGTTAAGCGATGTTATATGTATTTAAGTAAGGAAAAAGGAGGGCTAGGTATGGTTGAACCTATTGTTTTTTTCTATTCTTTGTTTATTTACCATACTGTTTGGTATGGTATCTCTAACACATTGGGTGGTTTTAGGGGTATTGTAAAGCAGGTACTAGAACGTTACTTAGCAGGATGGTATGATATGGCACCAAAACTCCATACTAGACTACAATTACCTGAATACCTTCGTCCTGTAGCTCAGAAATTGTTTAAATGGAAAATCACCAGAACTACTATTTTGCATACCACTAGGAAAATTTTTTATTATTCCTTGATAGCCCAGTTATATCCTATAGAGCCTAGTTTTAAGGATTGTCCCCCTTCCCTTAATGGGCAGGTTTTAAAACAACTTACTAATAAGAGAGTACCAGCTACGATGTGGGAAATATTATGGCTTACGGTTTATGGTAGGTTAAATGTTAGAGGTAATGCTAAGCATAAAAATATAGAACACAGGAATTGTCCATACTTAGCATGTATTAATTTAGAGCAAACTATGTCTCATTTTTTGTTAACTTGTTCTTATTCAAAACCACTTTGTTTTTTTCTTGCTAATAAATGGCACGTGGATTGGTTGCAAAATCTAGATTATGACACTCTGGTGTTGGGCATTCTCCCTAAAGAGAATGTAGATTTCCATCTAGAAACCTATCTTCTTTTTTTAAGTTGTTTAAGGTTTTATTTATGGCAAGCTCGATGTCAGTGGGTACTTCATCAAAAAATGATGTCATATTCAGTGTACAGTTTTTTAGTGGCACAGGCAATGAATTCTGTCTATCAGTCTGATTTATTGCATTATTCAGGTGTTAAAGTATATCGGTGGTGGAAAGGTTTTCAAATTTTTATTAAATATAAATGAAAGTGTTTGGGAACTGAAACAATATGATGGTTAAAATTGTTTGGTAGTTCATGCGTATGTGTATTTATGTATAATGGTTTATGATTTATGATATGAGGATTTTTCTCTTGTATGTCTTATGTGAAATTCAATAAAAACTCCCCTACTCTTTTCGATAAGTGCCATGGGATCTTTAACATCCACCTGAACTACCACCAATCCAGGCAGATGGGACCTCGGTTTAACATCTTATCCAAAAGATGGCACCTAAGAAGTGCAGCACCCCTCTCATGCTGCACTACAGTGTCAGTACTGGGATATTAACCCAAGTGCCAGATGTGGGAACTGAACCCACAGCCCTCTGATCTCCTGGCCTCAGAGGTGAGTGTGCTACTTACTGAGCCACTTGACCCCAAAAGCCTTGGTCTGCTGTAGCTTATTTAGTTACATTATTTTGATAAAATGTTTTATTTAAGTTTTTTTCCACCCTTGTCCTGAATCCAAACTGTCTAGGCTCTGTTTATACTACTTTACATTGGATGTATCTGTTAAAACAAGCTTGATACCTGACAGATGATTGTACAATATGCTAATGTTTATTGTAAAAGCAATAAAAGAAAGTTTAAAAAAAAAAGTAGACAAGGCAATAGGACTTGGTGGGGTGCACCCTCGGATACTGAGGGAGCTCAAGGAGGTGATTGCTGCACCTCGGACAGCTCTGTTCAACCTATCACTAGAAACAGGGGAAATTCTGGAGGACTGGAAGAGGGCAGATGTGGTCCCACTACTCAACAGTGGAAATAGAGAGGAGGCAGGAAATTGCAGATCTGTCAGCCTGACTTCGATAGTAGGTACAGTAATGGAATTGCTACTGAAGTAAAGGATTGGGGAATACCTTGTAACCTGTGGATTACAGGATCTGAGGCAACATGGTTTCACAGGGTGGAGGTCTTGACAGGCAAACCTCAAAGAGTTCTTTGACTGGTTTACCAGGAAACTGGATCAGGGAGGAGTGGTAGATGTGGCATACCTGGAGTTCAGTAAGGCCTTTGACACTGTGCCACATAAAAGACTGGTAAGCAAGCTGAGCAACCTAGGAGGGGTCCAAAAGAAGTAAAATGGGTAAGAAGTTGGCTAGGCAATAGGAGTCAGAGTGTGGTGGTAAATAGGATCCACTCTGGAGAAGGCAAGGTAACCAATGGGGTCCCACAGTGGTCAGTACTAGGTCCTGTCCTCTTCAAAGTCTTTATTAGTGACATTGTGGAAGGGCTACAGGGGGAAATATTCCTGTTCATGGATGACACAAAAATCTGCAACAGCATGGACAAACCAGGTGAGGAGGAGGAATTATAAATAATGAGGGATGATCTGAAAAAGCTGAAAGAATGGTCAAGGAAATGGCAGCTGTGTTTTAATGCAAAAAAGGAAAACATTAAACACTTGGTGCACAGAAACCCATGGGGCAATGTATCAATTTAGCGGGGAGGTATTAGCAACCACAAAACAGGAAGGGGACCTGGGGTAATCATTTGTGATGACCTGAAAGTAGCCAAGAAGTGTGATAAGGTGGTGGGAAAGGCAAGCAGGATGGTTGGGTGCATAGGGAGGGGCATCACTAGGAGAAAGAGGGAGGTAGTATTCACCCTGTATAGATCACAGGTAAGACCCCACCTCGAGTACAGTGTCCAGTTCTGGAGGCCCCACCTCTGGAAGGACATAGATAGGGTGGAGGCAGTACAAATGAAGGTTACCAAAATGGTGCAGGGCCTGCATCACAAGTGCTATGAGGAAAGACTCAAGGAACTAAATATGTATTATCTAGAGGAAAGGAGTTAAAGGGGGATATGGTAGAAATGTTCATATACCTCACAGATATTAATAAGATACAGGAAGGAAGCATTTTCCATAGCAAGAGATGCTCCAGGACAAGGGGTCATGCTATGAAGCTGGAGGGCAGGAGGCTCAGAGGAGATGTGAGAAAATACTTATTCAGGGAGAGGGTGGTGGATGCCTGGAACAGTCTCCCAGCAGAGGTAGTGGGTGCTAGAATGGTAACAGGATTCAAGCAAGCATGGGATAGGCACAAGGGGACCTTAAAAGTAAGGTGGGGGGAGAAGACCGGAGACTGAGTAGGGTCAATGGTGGTACAGTATGTATGGAATATAGGGCAGACTAGGTGGGCCAAGAGGTCTTTATCTGTCTAAAAACATCTATGTTTCTATATTTCTATGTAAGTGGTTAGAGGGTTCAAAGACAGGACCCTTGAAACAAATTAGAAAATTTTTCCTCATGGGACAGTTTCTCAAGATTGTACCAGAGGTGTTGAGAATATATTTGCTGGAGCAGACTCCTAGCTTCACAGAGGAATCAGCCAAGAGTGCTGATCAGTTTGTGTACAGCCGACCATACACTCAGAGCAAATACAAAGGGGGAGAGACATCAGGTGGTTTCAAGGGAACCTGAGGGGGCAGGTGGCAATCTAAGAGAAGCCATTCTGTGCCAAAACAAGAAGTTAAGCCAAACAATTTCAAAATAAGGGAGTCAAGGGATTGTACTGTAGGTACTACATCAGCCAAAAACTGGGACACCCATTGTATGATTCTCTGCAAAACATTGCGAAAGGGGCTAGTGCAGGTGGAGGGGTAGCTCAGGAAGCCACAGCAGCTACTGGTCTGTACCCAGAATGCAGATCCCACTAACTGCACTGTATATATGCACTCTCTGTTAGATAATGGGATGGTAACCCAGAGACTGAGGGACACTGGAACCTCCATGTCAATGGCAATGCAGGATTTAATTCACCAGGAACAGATTCTGCCTGTACAGTTTTCTATAATTGGAGGAGTGACTAGTCCTGCAGTCTCATTGTCAATGGCATGGTTATTTCTCAGCTCAGAAGGTGGCCAGACTATATGGGAGGTGGGTGTTATACCAGACCTTCTTGTGGATGTAATTGTGGGTAATGGCTTTGACATTCAAGCCAATATTGTGTGCATCACTACCCAAAGTTAGGCTATGGAACAAGCTCCTGAGGACACAGAGGGGGCAGTGTTCCTTGAAACAGCACCCCCATCAGCAGTAGTGAAAGTAATGGCTGAAGGACAGACTGGGAGAAGCAGTCCTGAGCCACAGTTACAGACTGGCAAGAGCCCAACCATGTACTGCTGTCCTACAGGAGAGTGTGTTTTAGGGAAGCTCAAGTGTGTAGAACTGGGGTGAGCTCAGCAAGCCAGCCCATCCTTCAAGAAACTAAAGGAGTTGGCCACCTTGGTGGAACATGGCTCTCAGGGTTCAAAGAAAAAGTTGTCTACTGGGAGAATGAGCTCCTGTACTGAGAGTGGGTTCTGAAGGGAGGACCGGACAAAGGGTTACTCCAGCTGATATTAGCTCCTAAGGAGTACAGGAAGCAGCTTCTAGCCATAGCCCACACTATACTTCTTTCTGTACTCTTAGAAGTAAGCCATATAACAAGGTGGATGACTAACAATATTTACTGGCCAGTATTTTTAGGGATGTGGCAAACTACTGCCAAACTTGTCCGCGGTGCAGTGAAAAAGGTTGGGGATAAGGCTAAGGTGACTTTGTTTTCCTGCCTATCATTAAAGAGCCATTTTGGCACATGACTGTGGACACTGTGGGGCCACTCAGCACCTCAAGTCAAATAGGCAAGAAGTACAACCTGGTGGTTGTGGACTATGCCACTCAGTACCCAGCAACATTGGCTTTGCTTCTATTGAGGTGGAAAAATTGGCAGATGAACTTCTGGGGATATTTAACTGGTTGGGGCTTCCCAGGAGATTCTGTTGGACCAAAGCACCAATTGTATGGCTTTCCTAATGACTAACCTATGGGAGAATTGTGGGGTACAGCAGCTCAGGGCCTCCCTAAACCACTCCAGACTAAAAGTCTGGTAGAGCATTTTAAGGTGTCACTTAAAACCATGTTAAGAGCATTCTCCAACCAGCATAATAGAGATGGTGACAAGTACTCACTGCATCTCTTATTCGCATATAGGGGTATCTCCCCAGCAGTCACAGGGTTCTCACCATTTGTACTCCTGCTAGCCATATTTAATAAGGGTTGAATGGGAGGGTGAGATTGCTCCCCAGGGGGAAACTGTTGTGGAGTGCATCCTGAATTTCAGGTCACAGCTCAAGGAGCTCATGGGGCTCTCCTAGGAGCAACTACTCACTGCACAACAGAGGCAAATGACATGGTACAACTGTGGGGCCAGAACCTGGGAGTACAAAGTCAGACAACAAGTGATGTACTGATCATTGTCTGACAGAATAAATTGCTGCCAGCTTGGGAGGGTCCTTACTCAGTGGTCAAGTGGATACATTATGTTAATTATAAGGTGGAGCTACCAAACAGGAGGTGCAAGTAACAAATCTACCATGTAAACATGAAGAAGGTCTACCACAATCAGGAAGAGATGGTCCTGGCTGTGTGCAGCTATCTAGAGGAGGAGGCAGAAGCAGATTCACTGTTGGATCTCCTGATAGAGGTTAAGGAGGAATCCTCAGTGGAGGATGTCACCCTCTCAGAGTGGTTGACAGTGGCTCAAGCTGACAAAATGCATGGGGGCTGCAGACATTTGAGGAAATGTTCATGGGAAAATGAGGGTACACCATGTTGGTGGAACACCATGTGGATAGAGGGTCCCAGGCGCTGCTGAGGCAACCACCCTACAGAGTCCCTGAGGGATTGAAACATGCCATTAAGGAGAAGATCAAGTCAATTCTGGCCCTTAGGATAACACAGGAGTCCAGCAGTCCCTCAGGCTTCACCTGTGGCACTGATTCTCAAAAACAATGGGACCATGAGGTTCTGTGTTGACTACTGCAGACTCAACAGCTGTACAGAGTCAGATGCATACCCCATGCTCAGGATGGATGAAGTTCTTGAGATGTATTGTATACAGTACACACTCATTCATTGACAGCTTACTGAATGCATTCATTGACAGCTTAGTTGGCAGCCTGCCATGTTGGAGAGCAGAGGGCTGTGCCAGTCACCAGCTTGAGATAGGATGGGGGAGCAGGGTGGTGGGGCACTACCTGCTGGGGTGGGGGGTCAACTGTCCAGCAAGGAAAAATAGATTGTATTCTACAGGCTGATTGGGGATAGGGAGGAGGGTGTGCTAGACCACCATTGAAGCATGCAATTATACTGCAAGGAGATCAGGGATAGGGAGGAGAAGCAGTAGACCACCAGGGAATGGTTTCACAGTCATATACAGGGGATCAGGATGGAGGTGTAGATAAACTGTACACTGAGGAAATGATGTCTGTGTGTCAAGTGGGTGATCAGGTTGGGGGACGGACCACTGTACACCAAGGAATACTACTGTAGCCACTGACATGGGTGTGGGTGGGGGGACCACTGAACACCAGGGGATGTCTATTTTGTCCATCAGGTGGCAATTGGACGGGGGGAACTTGCACCAGGGAATCATTAACATCTACCTTCAGGTCAGTGATTGACTGGGGCACCACTAGACATCAGGGACACTTTTGGTGTTCCCAATAGGACAGTGATCAGTGGGGGGGACCACTAGCACAAGGGATAGCTCTCTGGGACCGGGCTAGTGAGGGGGCAGCACTGCTCTTATTTGCTGGGCAATCCATGCAGATGAGCCCATAATGGGCATGCAAATGACCTCTTAGTGCCTTGCATGCCCAATGAGCTCACTTGCATGGGTCCCTTTGAATACAAGTAATTTAGCCTGGGTGCAAGCCAATGTGGTGCCCTATTTTGGGAGCCCTGTCTGCTCAGGGTATACTGTTGTAACAGCAATGCTTTCACAATGATACCAACCCATTGACACCCGCAGTGTTGACTGGGTTGCCGAAGCAATGACCGAGTCATCGACTCCAGAGTTTGGCCACTCTCCCCCAGCATCTGTCCCCCTCCACCAGAGTTGGAATCTTTAGGTCCGGGGCTCTAGGGGGGCAGAGTCCCATGCATGGGGGTTGGGGGGTGCAACCCCCCTGCATGAATACTGAACAGGTGTCAGTGCACTCTCCGGTCGGGGTCTGGAGTCGGCAGCATCAGGAATGTTGGCAACCATGTGCCACTGTATGGGAGGTCACCAACATTCTTGTCACTGCGGCATAGTGAAACCATCTGCCCAGTGCTACTTGGCTTAGTGCTGGGTTGACATGGCCCCTACATTCAGTTGAATAGCACTGGTGAGCTATTCTACTGACTATAGCATGTTTGGACATCAGGGAAACCACAAAGTGGGGTGCAAATTGTTGTGCTCAGCTTTGCACATTACTGAATTTTGGGTTTCAGATGGTGCAAAGTACTTTTACAAACTTGCAATAATTTACGGTGACAAAATGTGGCAAGTGTAATGTAATACCTCAAAATGTCAGATGGTGCAAGGTATACAAATTTGCAATTGCACAACAGTTTACTGAGTTAATGGTAATAAATCATTGAATTATTTAAGTAGTGAAATTACCTTTTTTTCAATATATTTATTAATAGAATAACAAGAGAACACAGGAAAAAAAAACAAGAAAAAAAAAACATATTGTACAATGCAAACCAAAAAAGAAAAGCATTTACAGGGAGCACAGTTAACATTCTTATATTCTACTGAGCAGAAATTAAAAACTCATGTGTACAAGTACATATATAAAAAAGAAAAAATGAGCAAAACATTTTAATGTTTATAGCTTCAGGTATTATTGCTTAAATATGGAATTGGAAAGTTTAACAATGAAACATAGAAATTATGAATAAGGAAAAGAAGAAAGAGTGAAATACTATGAGTTTAACCAGTGAATATATATTTAGTTTGAAAGGGAAGGCATATATTTTCCCATAAGTCTTTTGACATTTATATTATAATGAACTTGTTCAATTTTGGCCAGATCTAACATCATATTAAGCCACTGGGAGTATGTTGGGGGATTAGGATTTTTCCAGTTTGTCAAAATGAGTTTATTAACTATGGTAGTAGCTAGATGTACAAAAACATTTTGTGGTGCCGGAAGAAAACGTATAAGGTATTTGCCAAAAAATATAAATTCTGAATCTATCTGAGGTGTAGTGCCCATTATATCAAATATAACCAAGAAGATTTCCTGCCAATAGCTATGAAGATTTAGACAATCTACAAACAGGAGAATGTTGGCATCTAGGACATATGTCTGATACTGACGGGATAATTTTTTAAATTTTGCAGGAGTGTAATAGGTATGATGAATAATATTAAATTATATCTGTTGGAGTTTGGTTGAGCTAAGATGTTTATGGGGGGATTGAACTATTTCAATCCATCTATCTGATGAGATTGTTTTATTTAGATCTTGGGACCATTTCTCATTCAAAGCATTTAAGTTTTTTTTCTATAAATGGGTATAGTTCATGATAGAGCCAGGAAATTAATTTTTTATTTGGAGCATTGCGTACCAATAGATTTAAAATTGGTGAATTTTCTGGAACAGTTAATGTAGAGTTCAATTTATCAACAGTGGCTCTTAATTGAAGATATATCGAAAAAAGTTGCTGAGGAATCTTATATTTGTGTTTAAAGGTTTTAAATCATATAAAATTGCCTTGTTGAAAGCAATCAGCTAATTGAACTATACCCAAAGAATGCCATTGTTGTAATTCTTGAGCATTAACAGTTGAAGATAAACATTGATTCCCTAATAAAGGGGAATACAACAAAGGTTTTTTGTCCCATTTTGTTATAGTATGGACTTGCTTCCAAAGTGCTAGGGATGATCAAGTGGAAGGAAGTAAATTTACTGAGCAAGTTGACGGAAAAGGCACAAACAATGCATGATAATTTTTTTTTAATGTACTACAACTTTTCTCTATTTGGGAGCAAGCTAAAGCAGAGTTCTTAAACCAGTATTGTAGTTGATTAAGTTGGCCCAAGTAGTAATAAAGTAAAAAATCCAGGAGACCTAATCCCCCCTTCGATTTAGGAAGTTTTAACTTGTATAGTGCAATCCATGGTTTCTTCCCTTTCCATAAAAAATAAGTAATATTTTTATCCACGGTAATAAAAAAATCTTTGGGTAGTTGCATTGGGACAGTCTGAAACAGAAAAAATAATTTGGGTAAAACCATCACTTTAATGGCATTAACCCAATCAATTAATGTTAATGGAAGTGAATGCTATTTAGAGAGAGCCTGTTTAATTTTATTGAGGGTTGGGGTAAAATTGAGCTGAAATAATTCCTGGGTATCTCTGGGAATAATAACACCTAGATATATAATTTCATTAACAGATTGTGAAGTTCTAAGAAATACAGAATCAGTCACAGGGTTACGCCCTAAGACTATGTATTTTTTTTTTACCAATTAATTTTGTAGCCAGAACCCTCAATAAAATTAGACAGGATCTCTCTAAATGGCATTCACTTCCATTAACTGGCAAAATGGTCAGAAGAGTGGCAAATGGGGTTTAACGCAAAAAAGTGCAAGATCATGCACATAGGGAAGAGAAACCCTGAAACCACCTATACAGTAGGTTGGGAGGGGAGTTGTTGGCAATCACAAGGGAAGAAAGAGACTTGTGTATCATCATCCCAGATTACATGAAATCATCCAAGCACAGCACTAAAGCAGTACGTAAGACTAGAGGGATGTTGGGGTGTATAAGTAGGGGTATCGCAAGTCGTAAGAGGGAGGTAATAATCCCTCTTTGCAAGACACTGTTTAGGCCCCATCTGGAGTACTGCTTGCAGTACTGGAGGCCGCACCTGCACAAGGACATTAACAACATGGAGGCTATCCAGAAAAGGGCAACCAAAATGGTGCAGGGACTGCATCAGAAAACATGTGACAACAGATTAAATGAGCTCAATATGTATACCCGAGAGCAAAGGAGGGAGAGAGGTGATATGATTGAAACATTCAAACATCTTAAGGGCATTAACAAGGTGAAAGAGTCTAACATGTTTCAATATAAGAAAAATAACAGGACAAGAGGACACAGCATGAGATTACAGGGAGGCTGATTAAGGGGTAATGTGAGGAAGTTCTTTTTCACAGAAAGGGTGGTGGATGTATGGAATGGTCTACCTCAGGAAGTGGTGGATATGAATACAGTGCAGGGCTTCAAACAGGCATGGGATAGGTATAAGGGAGTAATATAGATGAGTATGAATAGATAGGCCATTGACAGAGTACAGGACTATGGCACATTCATAAGGTAGAAAAAATGGTCAGACTGGATGGGCCTTGCAGCCCTTATCTGCCATCAACTTTTATGTTTCTATGTACAAGCCTGACTGAATTTTTCAATTATATTATATATCTGGGATAAAGATTGCTCTGGATTAGAAATACATAGTAGAATATCATCAGCATAAAGACTGACCTGTACACCTAGCAGTTGTCTTAAGAGGTGGGCAAGAGGCTCAATAACTGAAACAAAAATATGGGGAGACAAAGGGCATCCTTGTCTGGTGCCTCTTTGGAGTAATAATTTAGGTGAGATATCCATATTAGTTTTAATAAACGCTGCAGCGGAATGATATAATAATTTAATCCAATGCCTGAAATTTTGACCAAAATGTCATTTATATAGGAGTGTATGAATATAATCCCACTCAAAGCAATCAAATTATTTTTCTGCATCAAGAGTTATCATGATAGAGTTAGAGAACTGATCTGAGTCTATGTGATTAATTGTTCTGCGTATATTATGAGCCAATGACCAGCCCTTGATGAAGCCAGATTGATCAGAATGTATAATTACAAGAAGAATAGGTTCTAAGCGATTAGACAGTATTTTAGCCAAGATTTTATAATTTTCATTAAGGAGTGAAATAGGCCTATAGGAGGTGCATAGTTGAGGATCTTTTTCTTTTTTGAGGAAAAGAAGGATATTGGCTTCGGCAAAGGTCAGAGGAAGAGTAGATGTGGAAAATGTTGCATGTAAAATATCTAGTAGATATGGTGATAGTAAGGATTCATGTTTTTGATAAAAATCCAAGGGAAGGCCATCCAGCCCAGTGGCTTTACCTTTAGAGAGTTGACAGATAGCAAATTTCACCTAATCAAGAGTAATAGGTCTGTCAAGATCATCATTTGATTGAATATGTATGGGTGAGATAAACCCTTGAAAAAAATCCAAGTAGTGCATTGGAGTATTCGATTCTTTCATAAGAGTAAAGATCCTGGTAATACTGATAGAATCTTGTATTAATCTGGGAAGGATCATTCAGGATAGTACCATCAGAAAGTTTAATTGAAAGTATATTATCAAGGGCAGATTGATGTTTTAATTGGTAAGCCAAAAGTTGATGAGATTTATCACTAAAAGAATAATACGTAGATTTGGTTTTAATCATTAAATTCTCAATTTTATTGGAGATGAAATTATAATATTCCAGCTTCTTTTCATTAAGTAGAGATTTATCTATTTGGGTGGGGTTTGACTGAAGTCGATATTCTATAGTTTGGATATCAGATTCTAACTGGTTGAGTTTTGAATATAAGTTCTTATATTTAGTGGCTACATAAGTGATACAAATTCCTCTGATATATGCCTTGAAGCAGTCCCGTACTATAGAGTGTGCAATAGATTGAGAGGAATTTGTATTTAAATAAAATGGAATTTTGGAATTGAGTTTTTGTATTAAATTGTTATCATTCGCCAATGAAGGAGGGAGACGCCAAAATTTTAAATTTTTTTTGAGGAAGTGGGACTTAAGGTTAGAATATAAGGTGCATGACTGGATATCAGAATTGGGAAGTAATCAGCCATTTTAATACTGTGAATTGTTGTTTGTGATACTAAGAAAAAATCAATTCTTGAATGGCTTTGATGGGCTGCCAAAAAGAAAGAAAATGTACGAGTAATTGGGTTAAGATATTTCCAAATATCCACAATAGCTAAATCATTAATCCAGTCTCTTAATATTTTAACAGATTGAGTGTCAGGTTTGGAGCTGTAAGGGCTCCTAGCTAATCATGTTAAAGTCCACACCAATTATGTATGGTGAAGCAAAAGTAACAATATTTAAAAATAAATCAATGAATAATTGAGGATCATCCTCATTAGGGGCATAAAGATTAATCAAAGTAAATTTATTACCAGAAGTAAGAATCTCTGTTATTACATAACGGCCAAATTTATCCAATAGTGAACGTCCAATTTTGAAATACGAGTTCTTCTTGATCAACACAGCCACCCCCTTAGAGTTCCTTTTATAACAGGAGCCCACTCCATACCCCATTTTTTAATCATAAAGTTTAGCTCCTGATTTTCCAAATGCATTTCTTGTAGCGTTAATATTTGTGTTTGTTTCCTGTCAGCATAATCTAAAACTTTATCCATTTTAATATGACTACCCAAGCCATTAACATTCCTACTAAGGATTGTACAATCCTCCATTTTGTTTGTAAAAAAGAAAACTATGGTATATAAACTCCCTGTTGCATGTTATGCAATGAAAAGAAGAACTTCTTGCATCTATGTGAAAAACACCTATAAAGACCAAACTATACCTATTGAATACCCCTCACCACCGTTTAATCAACAAAGATAGCCCGATAATTGCCTCAAATGCCTGCTGAGCCTTGCACCAGAGCATAGTCTTAAACAATAATTAATTAAATATTAAGGAGCTCATATTAAAGTAAGCCCAAATAGTCGAGAGTCTTAAGGTGAGACAGAAGTATATAAGGCAGAGCCTTGATCATCAGACGATTGTAGCCCATCAAAAGGGTTAGTCAATGGAATGGAGTGAGATGCTTGAGACTGCTGGAGTCCTTCTGGAAAGCAATTTCTCTTGGGATTTGAGGGTGAATATCATCTTGCTCAAGAATTCTCATAGCATCCTGTGATGATGAAAAATATCTCAGCCGCCCATGAAGATAGAATTTGAGTTTAGCTGGAGGTAGCAGTGTAAATTTTATTCCCTTCTCTCTTAACTTTGCAATAACTGGGTTAAATGGCTGTTTCTGATTATTTGTTGCTTGACTAAAGTCCAGGAAAACAGAAAACTTATGACCTTAATAGGAGAGACCTCTTTCTGTTCAACCTTCCACAGTATGGTTTCTTGGTCTTGGAAAAGATGGAGTTTTATATAGACTGGATGAGGAGAATCAAAATTTTTTGCTTGAGGGTCCAAACTCTTTGCTGGTGGAGCCCTATGGGCTCTTTCAAGTGAAGTCAGTTCTTTATGGAATTTCCTCCCCATTGCGATGGTAATAAATTTTCCAAAAAATAAGGTGGTGTCTCCAGAGCCTTCCAACCCTTCGGGAATCCTAATTAATTTCAAATAGTCTCAGCAGGCACAATCCTCTTGATCTAGAATTTTAAGCATGAGATCTTTGAGTTGCTTGGAATGGGTAGAAACAGTTTCTGTTAAGGGAGCCATCGTAGATTCCATAGATTGGATTTTGGTTTCTAATGAAGTAATCCAGGCAGCTATTGATTCTACTTTGATGGTTAACTGGAATAAAGCTTGTGTGATTGTCAATAATGATTGTGAAATGCTATCTAAGCCAGACTGAAGATCTTGCTTGAAGTGCTGAATATCAGATTTTATATCTATGGCCCATTTTGGTGGTTCGATCCTGAGATTGTGAAGCAAAAAATTCATGCACAGTAGGTTTAGCCATGGAATCTTGTAATTGCAATTGTTGAGTGATTACAGAATTTGCACACGGTCCCTTACATGTGAAACTGGAAATCTGAGATGAGCTGACCAAAATTGAACTTTCATTTATTTGTTTTTTTAACATTGGTTGAAACAGAGAGTCAGAATATTTATCCAGCAAAGGTTCCAGCTGCCCTCCCAGTTCAGAAGAAACCTGCAAACAACTCTCGATCGCGGAAACATCCGCAGCCATGGAAAGGTCGGGAGGTTCGGCTGTCTGTGAAGTTACCAGGTGAGTAGCATTGTTCACTTTTAACAAAACTGATGTATCAGTAGCAGAGAATAGAGCTGTAGAGTCTTTATGAGAGAATTCAGGGTCAGAACTTAACTGGGAATCCATGTTGTGCGAATCTTCATCCATTGATAGCTCGGTCCATGTAGCTTTTGCAGAAATAGAAATTTCCACAGGTAAGCTTGAAGAAGAATTCAATGGCATTTCCTTAGATTGATAATTTACAGATAGTGCTGGATTCAATAAATTAAATGGGGGCATAACATTAGAACGTCCTGCTCCAGTGTTGTCAGAAGCCACCTCGGCTCCTGCTGAAATCACAGGCTGTGGGGAAGTCACAGGGTTAGATAGAAGATTAGATTGCTGTTGTGAATCTGCAATCAACATATCCTCCATGTCGGTAGCTTGTGCCTGGGGCAATTTAGGATCTGATGCAATAGTAGCTTTCTTTTGTGAGTGTGGTTTGGTGTATGGCCTTGCGAACTGTTGGAAGCGGCTTTGCAGAGTTAATAAAGTTGGATGCCTCTTCAGCTTTTCTAAAGCATTTTGACATTGCCTAAATCAAATGATAGGTACTATCCATGTAGAGTCTAAAATGTTGTTGAAAGCACTTATAGGGAGCACAAAATAAAGTTAATTTTCAAGGAGTTGCTCTGATGCTGCTGTCAGCCAATGCATAGTGTCGGCCATCTTGGATCCCATCCCTTAAGTAGTGAGATGACTTAAAGTAATGGTATAAATCTGCAAATCTTTACATTGTGAATCGTAATAAATCATTAAACTAGTGGAACAATGTTGGTGTGCAGTGGATGGCAGTGGAAGGTAATGCACCAGCCAAAACCAGTATGAGTGGCAGTTACAGGAGCAGGTAGGGAGAGATGAGTAAATGGGAGTGACTTAAGAGTGAAAAGTGAAGACAAGAGATGACTAGGGAGATGAAGATTTGTAATGTTACATAGCTTTGATCAGGTTGATCAAAAAAAATTAAATCTCAGATTAAATTGTTGAATTGGTCTTTTGTAGATGCCATCCTGATGGTAGACTGTGCTCTCAATTTATTCTATGCCCAATTACTTTTAACACAGAATACATTTTTAAGGATTAGAAAAAAATACTTAAGAGGTCAGAAGAACAGGGAATTTACTAGTAAAATTAAGAGCATGATGAACCTGCAGAATAGCAGCTGGAATACATATGCTAATTCCACTTCTATTACTTCAATAAATGAATACTGTCAAATCAGAAACAGGTGTAAATATTTTATAAGGTCCACAAAGGTTAAGCTTGCTAAAAGTTAATTAGATGATAACTGGAATGATTAAAAAAATTGGAATAACATTTTGCCCTAACCAATCCTAAATAGAAAGCCACTCTTGGAAAGATTATAGCTGATGGCCAAGAAATTGATGATCCTTGTGAAACTGTTAAATTATTCAACACTAAATTCACTAATATCTCAGCATTTCATGTTTTTGATATGACCAAATCAGTTGTAAGTCATTTAAATCAAATCTGCAATCATTAGCGTGTCCTAAAATGTACTTTACAAAGTGTGAGAGCAGTAACAGTGGACTGGATTCTTGTTTTCGAAAATTGGTTGCTCCTCAGATTGTAGCTGCTCTGTGTACAATCTTTAATTTGTCTCTTATAACTCAGGATTTCCCTTCTAGCTGGAAATTAGCTTGTATTGTCGCAGTCCTAAAAGAGAAGAATCCTAGTATTCTGAATGATTTTCAGCCTATTTCCATTCTGAGCCCACTGAGTATTATTTTAGAAAAGATTGTACCAAAGCAAATAAATGCCCATATGGATAAATGGAACTTACTTTGTGTGCAGCAACATGGGTTTAGCTAGGGAAGAGGTACAAATACCATCTTGGTCAGGTTCACGGACGTGGTTCTCTGTGGTATGGAGGAGGGAACTTAATGGTAGCTGTATTTGTGGACCTGACCAAGGCATTTGATCTCATTGTTCATAAACTGCTTTTTTGTAAGCTGGAAACTTTGGGAATTTCAAGGAATGTTGTCTCGTGCATTCAGAATTCAGAATTATCTTTCAAACTGTGTTCAGTCAGTTGTCATCTCAAAATTCAGTTACTCGGGGGTTCGTTTTAGGATCCCTATAATTTTGTTTTTTATGAACTTAGTTCCAGAGGTCTGTACAAATTGTGAAACTATTTTATAGGCTGCCAATTTCATTATTTTTAAGAACTTCAAGTGTTCTTCTGAAATTACTAAATTTCTGAATCTTGATTTCTGTGCAGTAAAAAGATGGGTTAAAAGTAACAACTTGGTTGAAAATTCCTCCCAAACTAAATCCACGATGTTTGGCTCCCCAGTACTTTTGAAAAAGAGTTCCTCATTATTAGTTTCTGATTTGGATGGTTCTTTTATTGAGCGGGTTGCTCTTTTTTAATATTTATTTGTTCTTTTGGACCCCTCTCTTATGTATTCAGAACATAAAGATGGCAAGACAAGTTTTATTTATATGCCACCCAATCCCGGAGGCTCTGGGTGCCATACAAAAAAAGAATCAAAACCTAATAAATTTAAATCACCTCATAAAGTGATACAAAATATAAATTAAGATCAGCAGCATTAAATGCAAAATAAGATAGGTTAAGGAATAAAAGAAGAAGAGCAATTAAGTGAGAGAGATTCCTAAACTCAGCCCATCTGGTCGGGGAAAGGTGGGCCTTGAGACAGGCCTTAAACACCTCAACCGATGGGGCCTCGCGAACAGCTGGAGGGAGTGAATTCCACAGGATGAGGCTGGTGACACTGAACTCTCTATGACCGGCGGTTTTCAGCATCGTCCTATGAATCACCAGGAGGCCTCTTGAAGAGGATTGGAGGGAGCGGACAGATGCAGCAGATGTCAAGGGATCTAACAGATAACCAAGGCCCAATCCATGTAGGACCTTGAAGGTGAGAAGACCCACCTTAAAGAGGCTCCTCCACATGACCAGCAGCCAGTGCAGCTCCCGCAGCACCGGCGTGATATGGCAAAATTTAGACTGCTCACCTCTCTGGATTTCGTCATGTATTCCTCCCTGTCCTCATCCTGGTTTGATCTCTTATACTTTGTAAAGGCAGCTCTCTTTTCCCTCTCTACTACCTCTCTACTCAACCAGCTCATTTTTGTGGTCCTGTTTTTTTGCTTTGGAACCTTGTACAAGAGCTAGTGGCCTCTGCCAGACCCAGCTTTATGATGGTTCATTTCTGTTCGGCATCCATGTCAGGTCTGATCTTAGCTAGGTGCCCTTCCAAAATGATTCCCATCCTGGCAAAGTCTGTTCTTTTAAAGTCCACAACTCTTGTTTTTGTATAGGCTACCTCCTTTCCTAGATTGAGGGAGAAACACACTGCAGTGGTCACTTTCTGCTAGGGGGTCTTCCACCCCATGTCCTGGACTTGATCTCCAGCTGTCAACACCAGTTCCAGAATGTTCCCATCTCTGGTTGGCTCTGTTACTTTCTGCATAAGGAAGCCATCCTGGAAGGCCTCTGGGAGGATCTGCTCTCTGGCACTCGAGGTAGCTGGGGTGTACCAATCCCCCTCTGGCAAATTGAAGTCCCCGACCACCACTGTGTTGTCTTTACTGCTAAGCCTCCTTATTTGCTCCCCCAGTTCCCTGTCAATTTCTTCACTTTGAGAGGGAGGTCTCTACACAACCCTTAATCTTGCTTTCCTACCCTTTGAGTTCTGTAGATGGACCAAAAAGGCTTCGGCTCTGTCCTCACCTCCTTCCTCCCTGTTGCACAATATCCCATCCTTAACATAGATAGCTAACCCAACCCCTTTCCCTTTAACTCTGTTTCTGTGGTACAGTTTGTACCCAGGGATTGCTAGATTCAGTCCTGGTAATGGGTGGCCCATGTTTCAGTGATGGTGGCTATGTCCATCTCCCCTTCTGCCATCAAAGCCTGTATTTCTACTGACTTATTACCTAGGCTTCTCGCATTTAATGAGACCATCCTCTAGTGCAAACTCCTCCCCTCATTGCCCACACCCTCACCCCTAATCACTCCCCCTTTTGAATTACACATCTTCTCCTCCTGCCTAGCTATGGGGAGGCTAATGGACTCCCTTGCCTGATGGGACTGTTTCCTGCTCACTCCATTCCCCTGCCTAGTTTAAATTATATGTCACTTCAATGAACTCCCACAGATTTTTCTTTAGGACCCCTGAGCCTTCCCTACTCAAGTGCAGTCTATCTTGTGCATACAGGTCTTTGTTCTTCCATATCCTATCCCCCTACCAGACCATATCCCATGGACTCACGCCATGTCCCTAGCCATTTGTTGAACTCTGAAATTCTTTGTTTCCTAGCGTGCTAGCTCTTGGTACAGGAGAATCTGAGAGAATGCCACTGTCCTCCCCTCTCTACAGCCTACCTACTTCCTTGAATCTCTCCTGCACCTCTTCTACCCTACTCCCATTCAAGTCATTAGTACTCAGGTGCACAACAATATGAGGTTCCCCCCAGCCTCCCCACACACCTACTAATAAACTGCCCCACTTTCTCCGCTATTATGCCCGGCATACACTCCACCCATAGGTGGCTTTTCTGATGCCCCTGCCCCCCATCTTATACCCTTTAGTACTGAGTGCCCCAGGATTAGGACCCTCCCTCCTTTATCCTGCTCACCTCCCTGGTGCTCCCCATTCCTCTGCTCCCATTTTCAGTCTCCTTCCCCTAATTCCACTCCTGTAGGCCCCTTTGTCCCACTTGATCCCTGTTTAACCCCTACCTTAGACCCCCCACTCCCCTTTACTATTGCATGGGATAGCTGCATCTATACCCCTACCATTCCCTACCTGCACTCTCCCACTCCTGCCCTTTTCAGCATTTCCTAGTTCTGCATTACAGATTACTGCTGTAATCTTCTCTGATTCAAATTGTTTTTTTTGCAAGGTACATCTTCTGTTACTGCTTTATTTTTCTCTGTAGCAAAGTGTTTTTTGAAGGGTATATCTTAAGTGAAATTGTTACAGGTGGTGCTTGCAAGGTTTACAGTTCTATCTATCATTAGGCTAAGCTTTCAGGGCTACTGCATTTGTTGTTGATTGATTGTTTCTGCTCTTACCTCCTTTTTTTTTCACCTCTGTTTCTTCCTTTTCAGCAGTGGAAGGGCCCACCACCCACCCCCATCCCCAATCACCCCAGGCTACTCTCCTTTTATAGGGTAGCACAGTCATGACATTTCCTGTAGCAAAGCAGGAAGGGGAGGATCAGAGGGGTATCCACACAGTGACCTAAACAAGTAATTGAACTTGTTATAACAAGTTACTGTATATAAAAAAAATCTAACTTTTTGCTTTCATCTTCCTCCTTCTAATTATTCAGACCAGATTATAAACTCTGCAACTCAAGTGGAATGAATATTATTAACTGCAGGTACTGTGGGACACTTTTCAAAAGGGCAGTTATACAGGATTTAGGATGCTGTCCTACATGCTGGACCATTGGAGATCTAAGGGTTCCACTCCAGGCAGCATGGACAGAGATTGCACACCTCAAATTGCATATTCAGGAGGAAATATATTATAAGAACCACCTGCCATTTCCCCAACATCCAACTGAAGCACCTCGACTGCAGAGGGTAGTTAGTCTGGGAGGTTGGCAGGTGGTTAGAAGGGGCAAATTGGGTTACCCATCACTCAGTGCTCTCCAACGTATCACCTCCACAAATCATATAAAAACTACAAACAGGTATCTGCCTCTATCTCAAAAATCAAACAAAGGGGCAGAGGACACTGCAGAGCAGGACACTGCAGCACAAGAGCTAGCACAACCAAACTCACCCAAAACACAGACCACAACAAAAAAACAAGCAAAAAGGAAATCCAAAATACTTCTGATCATAGAAGACTCCATGATTCGGGGAGTTTATATCTACCTCCAGCCGGGGATAGTGGTCAGATGTCTCCCAGGTACATTAGCATGGAGAGACACTGACCACAATGCTAAAATCCTGCAGGAAGCAGGAGAAAACATCTATGTTCTGGTACACATAGGGACTAACGATCTTCCAGCTGGTCAGTTGTGGAGACCAAGGAACACCTGACCGGGTTGGGAGACAAACTGTCAAACATTTCATCCAGCATCTCCTTCTCTGAGATTCTGCCAGTCTGGGAGAGGGGGCAGATGTATGGAAGGTCAGAGAAGGGGAGATAGGGAAGCTAAACATGTGCTCAAGGGCTGGTACCAGGAAAAAGGACACAGATTTGTAGGTAACTGGCAACGGTTTTTTAGAGCAAAAGTTCTTTAAATTTGATGGATTGCATCTGACTAAGAATGTAGTTAGTGCATTGGGGCAGAAATGTTATGTCTTTGAAGAATATTTAAACTAGCCAATGGGGGAGGGGTGCAGCACCTGATACATCGAACGGGAAGAACACCCCTCCCCCCTCGGCTAGCGATCAAACAGGAGTTTAGCATGTTTACAGTTCATTTGTATCACCAGGTAAGGAAAAAGGTCCAGCTCCCTATACAATGAGCAGGGGAAATGCTGGACCTCCCCCAACAACTAACACACCAAAATCTGGCCAATGGAAAATCATGTACACAAATGCCCGCAGTCTGAGAAACAAAGATCCCAGACCTGAAGGCAACAATGACAGAGGCAAAAACTGGACACAGTAGCCATTAGCAAGACATGGTTTACCAGTAACCACACTTGGGAGACTTCAGTATCAGGCTATGTACTGTTCAGAAGAAATCAAGGTGCAAAAAAGGGGGTGGGTGGGTAGCCCTTTATGACAATGAAAATATCAAAGCTACAGAAATTCAGAATACACATAAGGAGCCAGAAGAACTGTGGGTCACCCTGGAAACAGGAAATGGGACAGCCATGTGAACTGGGGTTGTTTACAGGCCTCCAGACCAGGGAGATGACATAGACACATTACTGTTAGAAGATATACAAAACATAACAGCTAAAGGGGGGTTCTGATAATGGGAGACTTCAACATGCCAGATACAGACTGGTCAATACCAGCAAGAACATCCACCAGAACTAGACACATAGCAGATTCCCTGCTGGGGGAGGGCCTCAAACAACTGGTACAACAACCCACAAGAGACAGGGCTATCCTAGATCTAGTAATGATTAATGGGGACAGGATCACAAAACTTCAGGTAGAAGGTCACCTGGGGGCCAGTGACCATCACATGGTATGGTTCAATTTGGCCACTAGAACTAAATCATTCCATTCCAATGCAAAAAATATGAGACTTCAGAGGAGCTGACTTTGATAAGATGGCCAGTAAAGTTATACTAGCCCTGGCAAGAAGAAATACAGGTGGGGGGTACAGGCAAAGTGGGCAAGCATTCAGGATGCAATACTTGAAGCAACATCCCATTGTGTTAGGGAGAAAAGAAAGAGCAAAAGAAGGAGGAAACCACTTTGGTTCTCAAAAACAGCAGCAGAAAAGCTCAGAGCCAAAAGACTGGCCTTCAGGAAATATAAGGGAACGCAGCAGGATGAATATAGGGTGGCATACCAAACTTCCCTAAGGGAAGCAGGGAAGGCAGCAAGACAGGCAAAGTCCCAAACTGAGGAAACACTAGCATGAGCAGTAAAAGAAGGGGACAAGACTTTCTATAGATATATTAGTGTAAGGAGACAGTCCAGAGGGGGTATTGCTAAGATCAAAGGGGATAAGTGGGAGTGTGTGGAAGAGGACCAAGGAAAAGCATCTATCCTAAATACATACTTCTGTTCAGTATTTACTGAGGAGAAGGGAGGGCAGGGCCCACATCTCAGCACCATGGGCACAGGGGGGAAGGGAGGTGTTCACAAGTCCCTTCACAAAAGAAAGGGTCCTACAAGAGCTCACTAAGCTCAGGGTAGACAAGGCAATGGAACCTGATGGCATGCATCCCAGAGTGCTAAAGGAGCTAAGGGTGGAACTAGCACAGCCATTATCAGAACTGTTTAGTGAGTCTCTGAGCACAGGAAAGGTTCTAGAAGACTGGAGAAGGGCTCATGTGATCCCGCTCCACAAGAATGGTAGCAAGGAGGAGGCAGAGAACTACAGACCAGTCAGTCTTAACTCAGTAGTAGGCAAGATTATAGAGACACTCCTTAAGGAAAGGATAGTACAACACCTGGAATCCATAGGAGCACAGGATCCAAGACAGCTTGGGTTTACAACAGGAAGGTCCTGTTAAACTAATCTCATAGATTTCTTTGACTGGGTAACCAGAGTGGTGGACCAAGGTGGTGCAGTTGATGTCGCCTACCTTGACTTCAGCAAAGCTTTTGATAATGTTCCACATAGAAGATTGATTAATAAGCTGGCTAGGCTTGGGGTGGATCAGACGTTGGTCAAATGGGTGGCAAACTGGTTGGTGGGCAGAAATCAAGGAGTGGTGATAAATGGTATACAGTCAGAAGTGATGCAAGTCACAAGTGGGGTACCTCAGGGATTAGTCCTGGGGCCAGTCCTCTTCAATATCTTCATCAGTGACATTGCAGATGGACTGGAGGGTAACGTTTGTCTGTTTGCAGATGACACCAAGATCTGCAACAGAGTGGATGATCCAGATGGGGTGAGCAGAATGAGAAGAGATCTGGATAAACTGGCAAAATGTTCTGAAGAGTGGCAACTGGGGTTTAACGCAAAGAAGTGCAAGATCATGCACATAGGGAAGAGAAACATTGAAGCTACCTATAGGTTGAGAGGGACTTGTTGGCAATCACAAGGGAAGAAAGAGACTTGGGCATCATCATCATCACAGATGACCTGAAATCATCCAAGCAGACCACTAAAGCAGTAGATAAAGCTAGAGGGATGTTGGGGTGTATTAGTAGGGGTATCACAAGTCGGAAGAGGGAGGTAATAATCCCTCTTTACAAGACACTGGTTAGGCCCCATCTGGAGTACTGTGTGCAGTACTGGAGGCCACACCTGCACAAGGACATTAACAAAATGGAGGCAGTCCAGAGAAGGGCAACCAAAATGGTGTAGGGACTGCATCAGAAAACATATGAGGACAGATTAACAGAACTCAACATGTATACGCTAGAGCAAAGGACGAAGAGAAGTGATATGATTGAAACATTCAAACACCTTAAGGGCATTAACAAGGTGAAAGAGTCTAATATGTTTCAATATAAGGAAAATAGAAGGACAAGAGGACACAGCATGAGATTAGAGGGAGGCCAATTAAGGGATAATGTTAGGAAGTTAGTTTTTCACAGAAAGGGTGGTGAATGCATGGAATTGCCTATGTCAGGAAGTGGTGGATATGAATACAGTGCAGATCTTCAAATATGCATGGGATAGGCATAAGGGAGCAATACAGATGAGTATGAATAGATAGGCCATTGACAGAGTAAAGGCCTATGGCACATTCATAAGGTAGAAAAAAAAATGGAAAGACTGTATGGGCCTTGCGATCCTTATCTGCTGTCAGCTTCTATGTTTCTATGTTTCTATTTGCTCCCATCCTGACACTGGCCCCCAGCACCTCCCCTGATCCTTGCCCTTCCCCTGCAATTAACCCCCCCTCCATCCTACTACTCCTACTCTGACTGGCTAAACCCACCTTTCCATTTCCTACCTGTGTCCCCCACACTTCCCTGAGTCCCCTTCTTACATTACCTCCACTCACCTTGCTGCTCTCTTGTGTGCTGACCCTGCTTCCTGCCTCTTTAATAGCTCTCCCACTATCACTTCTACCCTGTTCCCCTGCCTTCTCTGCAACTAGCCTCCCCTTGCTACTCCAAGCTTTCTAGCACTTAGAACCTGTTGTTATCCACCCTCCCTTTATCCCGAGATTCCCTATTCTCCCTTCCCTGCATCTTCATTCCCTGTTCTGCTCCTGCTCCCATCTTCCCCCTTTTCTTGACCTCCTTCCACCCTTTAGCCTCAGGTCTCAACTGCTCCTTAGTGGTAGCATGTCTAGCCCTCTGGATCTTCTCTCCTTGTTTTTCCCTTAGCTCGCCTTTTGTGTCGACTGTGTTAGTCCAACTTCAGTCTCTTGGCCCCTGTTGTTCCCCACTGTCCCACCCTCCCCACCTACTCAGCTCCCTTCTCAGTCTTATAACATTCTTCCTAAGTTGCCCCAACTGCCTACACACCATACAACCCCCAGCCCTCCAAGCAATGCCCAAGAAGATGGCTGCCCCACAGCCATTACAGCTTAATACCCGTCCTGCCCCCACCCATCACTGAAATCAATAACAGCCTGGGTAGTGACTTTAAGAATTTACTTGAGTAGTTCACAGAACATAACCTAGTTTTAAACCAAGGAATATCCAAACCTATGCTCTTTGATTCTAAAGTACGTTAAACAAAATTAAGGAGCCACTGATATCAGAACCATCAATGAAAAGGGACTGGAAGTTTACAGCAACTTTAAATATCTTGATATATACATTCTTGGATCTATACCTAATCTTTGATGTTCACCTTAATTCCATCACCAAAACAAAACTTTTGTTTACTGTATAGAAAGAGGAAATATCTGTCAAAGGATTCCTGCACTGTGATAGCCCAGAGTATACTACTTTCTGCACTTGATTATGGGACAGTCATCCTAGAAACCTTACATGAGCAGGAGCTATCTCAGGTGAGTGTTACACAACAGGATAGGGTGTTTCACCCTCAGCACCCACAAATGTGACCATCGCTGCAGAATATTAATAGAGTTGTGGTGCCTACCATTAGAGGCTAGACTTCAATACTCACTGCACTACGTAGTATTCAGGGTCTCCAGTACTGGTACACCAAGAAGCCTGTCTACTGTCTTAGCTCCACAAGTTCAGAATTAACAAATCCTTCATACTCTGTGTACAAGGGTCAATGAGGCTCAATTAGTAGCACATCTGCCTCTGGGTCAGAAGGTTGTAAGTTCTAGTCCCACACCATGATTATGCTCATACCATAATGCTAGCACCCAAGTGCAGTACTAAGGGGATGCTGCACTGCTGGAATGTGCCATTCTTCAAATGAAACATTAACCAAAAGTCCTGTCTGCCTGCTCTAGTGGTTGTTCAGGCAGCTGTTAAAGATCCTATGGCTCATCTCAAAAAGTGAAGAGCAATTTTTATTAAAGAGTAACATCAAAGCAAATACATATAACATAAATAAAACATAAATATAAACCAGTACAAACAAAAGAAGTATCTGATATCACAATATCCTGAGACTCAAAGAAAAAAGGTCAAATGGGGTGGGGAAGGAGAAAAGAAAGGGTGATAAATAGGATATCTCATTTGCTTGCTCTGCTTCCACCATAATAACTTAAATCAGCAGGCATTTTCCTTTTCTTTTTTTTTTTTTTGTCTTTCTGATTACAGATTTTCATAATCAGATGAGATAATTTTTTCCTAAAATATGGGATTACCAAAATATTAACTTTTCTTCTAGTTTATCTGGAAAAGAGTAGGGGAATTTTTATTATAACTTCAAAAAATCAAAATAAAATACAGACGTGACATATTCACATCAACTTAAACATTCAAATAATAATAAATCAAATAAGTATTTTAACCCCCCCCAACTACTATAAAAGTGTAGGGGAAATTTTACTATACCATCAACAAAAATAAATCAAAGAAAAATCACAATGCATGTTGAAAGTCACGTGAAAGAACCATACAAAACCTAAACATTCAATATACTCCATATCCCCTCTCCCACTACTTTGGGAGTAGGGGAATTTCAAAAAACAAATCATACTTCAACCTGTTCTATGCAAAACATTTGAAAGGGAAAACCAAATTAAGTCAAAGATCTATTAAAGGAGAAGACTCCTGTTTATTTATGAAGTGGATATGTCTGACATATCTTTTATGCATTACATCAGTTACTTCAAGTATGTCAATAAGAGATCAGTCATTTTTATGTTTGCTTGCACGCACGTGCAAGAAACATAGTGC
This sequence comes from Neoceratodus forsteri, assembly GCA_016271365.2. Taxonomy (NCBI): domain Eukaryota; kingdom Metazoa; phylum Chordata; order Ceratodontiformes; family Ceratodontidae; genus Neoceratodus; species Neoceratodus forsteri. Next base: position 432,094,068 of record CM028136.1, on the reverse strand, counting down.
CATCATCCAAGTTTTCCAGAGGTGTGTCAGCCTCTTCCAATTCAGTCAGTGTATTTGCAGGCACGGTCGCAGTGCGCCAATCACTGCTCCAGCTGTCTATGACAGCTGAAAATGCAGTGGCATACAGTTGAAAGGGAGAGCTCCGCTTCAGTGAGCAGAGCTCCCGCCCCTCAACACGCACGCACGCATATTGCGTGCTGACAGCCCCCCGCACATACTGTATAGCCGATGGGGTGTCTAATGACCCATCGGCTCCACCCCAACAAAAGTTTTCCTGGTGCCACGCTGGAGCCCACCAGCGTGGCACACGCCCAGAGCACACGGGGTGCCTAATCCTCGTCGGCCCAGACCCCCAAACAGCCTTTCCAGCTGCCACGCTGAGAGCCCACCCCAGCGTGCTGCATCCGTATAATGACCGGGGGTGCCCAATCCCCGTCGGCTCCAGACCCCCAAACAGCCTTTCAGCGCTGCCACGCTGGGAGCCCACCCCAGCGTGGCAAACATCCCGCTGCCTTAGTAATAAAAAGAAAACCTGTAAATTAAAAACGGTCCTCGCAGTCTCCCCTGCCCCACCTGCACCCACCCACTGCACACCCTGCCTCCCCACACTCCCCTCACCCCATACTTACCTCCAGAGTCTGGCACGATGATCTTCAGTGGACCGCGAACATGTCTGCACTCTTCAAAGCCGACCGCGAACTGAGGAAATGCCGGTAAGGTGTATAATGTAATAGATAGGGTTTTTTCAACTTTGCTGCATATCTCAGGCATTTTTTGGAAGTTTTGCACCAAATTTTCAACATGGGGTTTTTGGGACCCCTTCTCATGAATGCTGTCACTGTCATGGCGTTTTCGGGCCCAAAGGGTGATTTACGCGGCCACTGCATGAAATCCACTTTCCAGAATGATTAACCGAAATGACACTGCCAGTGTTCATAAGGTGGGCTCTCAAAAGCTTATTTTGAAAATTTGGTGGAAAAATTCTGAATGACTGTTTCATTTAGCATGCGTTGTACAAGTTCCTACGTGCATCAGAAGTTCATGATTTTTCAATATTTTCACTCCAGATTTTCAACATTGCCATTTTACCACACCCTCTTATGAGCAGTACAGCTGTCATTTTCACATCTCACCCAAAATGTGTTTCGCCCTTAGCAGCACACAATGGCACAGTTGGTGTCTTGAAATCAATGTACAGGACACATTAAGAAAATCACAGTGACACTGTTCATGAGCAGAGGTCTTAAATTGGCTATGTTGAAAATTTGATGAAAATTCCTAAAAATGACTGTTTTACGAGCGTGCGTTGCACAGTTCCTATGCACCCTCATAAGTTTCTGAAATTTCAATATTTTCACTCCAGATTTTCAACATTGCCATTTTACCACACCTCCTTATGAGCAGTACAGCTGTCATTTTCCATCTCACCCAAAACATGTTTCCGCCCATACTGGTACTGCAATGGGCGCGGTGGAATCAATGTGAAATCAATGTCAGGACACATTAAGAAAATCACAGTGACACTGTTCATGAGCAGAGGTCTTAAAATGGCTATGTTGAAATTTGGTGAAAAATTCCTGAAAGTGACTGTTTTATGAGCATGCGTTGCAGAGTTCCTACGCACCCTCGTAAGTTCACAAATTTTCAATATTTTCACTCCAGATTTTCAACATTGCCATTTTACCACACCTCCTTATGAGCAGTACAGTTGTCATTTTTCACATCTCTCCCACAACGTGTTTCTGCCCATGTAGCGCACAATGGCACAGTCGGTGTGCGAAATCAATGTATGGGACACGTTAAGAAAATCACAGTGACACTGGTCATGAGCAGAGGTGTTAAATTGGCTATGTTGAAAATTTGGTGAAAAAATTCCCAAAAATGACTGTTTTAGGAGCGCATGTTGCGCAGTTCCTACACACGCTGGCAAGTTTCTGAATTTGTAATATTTGCACACCAGATTTTCAACAATGCCATTTTACCGCACTTCTTTATGAGCAGTACAGCTACCATTTTTCACATCTCGCCCAAAATGTGTTTCCGCACATGTAGCGCACAATGGTACAGTCTGTGTGTGAAAACAATGTTTGGGACAGTTAAAGAAAATCACAGTGACACTGGTCATGAGCAGATGTCTTAAAATGGCTATGTTGGAAATTTGGTGACAAAACTCTGTAAAATGACTGTGTTATGAGTGAGCATTACGCAGTTTCCATGCACCCTCATAAGTTCATGAATTTGTAATATTTTCAGTCCAGATTTTCACCTGTGGCATTTTTACACACCTCCTTATGAACAGTACAGCTTTCATTTTCCACAAAATGGCCGAAATGTGTTTTCACACTTTCAGCACAGAAATGCGTGGTCGCTGTGGAAAATCATTATTAGGACAGATAAAGAAAATCACACTGACACTGTTCATGATCGGAGGTCCAAAATGCCTGTGTTAACAATCTGCTGTAAAAATCCCAGACTAGTTACATTATGGGTGTCGTTGCACAGTTTCTCATACGCTTGACTTCACCAGTTTTTAAAGATTTTCACAGCAGATTTTCAACATTGCCATTTTACACCTCCCCATGAACAGTACTGCTGTCTTTTCACATCCTGTTGGAATGTGTTTTGCACCTGTGGTGCCAAATGCCATAGTCGCTGTGCAAAAGCAGTTTTGGCTAGCAAACTGATATTGCCACTGTTCATGAGGGTGGGGGTCACAGAAAACCATGTTGAAAATTTGGAGTGAAAATACAACGATACCTCTGGCATTAGGTTTCTGACCATAACGCCCACCCTGTAGAGAATGACAGGCATCAGGGGTGTGACTTGGGATTCTTGCCTGTCATGCTCATACCATTCCACCCCCACCCATACCCTGCAGCCAGTGGGAGGCATCAAGGTGTGCCTCAGACTCTTCGGGACCAAACTTCACCCAATTCTCCTATACCGCACCCATCTCACCATATTTCCTGATGGAATGGGGTGCGCATAAGGGCCAAAGACCCCAAGGCACACCGTGATACTTGTCAGTGTTTGCAGGGTAGGGTGTGGTGAAATGGCGTGGTCGTTATGCCTGACTATGCAAGGCACACCCCAATGCCTGTCACTCTCTGCAGGGTGATGGTGGGGTTGGCTTCAGTTCAATACTTCACTGCCATTCCTATTATGCAGCTCTGTAACTTCTACACTACCAATCCCAATGCCAGCAAGCAAACATTTGGCATTGACAAATGCTTGTTTATGTTTGCTTGCACGCATGTGCAAGAAACATAGTGCCACCATATGACTTTTTGGAGGTGTGCCACCTGCTCTGCCAATGCCCAATCCATTTTGCAGGCATGACCACACCGCACCAATGAATGGCCAAGCTGCCTATGACAGTAGTAGTTCAGATGCAGTGGTATGAAGTTGAAAGAAAACCACAGCTGCAATCAGTGGTGGTAACATGTACACAGTTTGCATATTGACGTTAAGCGATGGCTGTCGCCGGCTGCCTTTCAGTCCCCATGAAAGCTGACAGGGGTGCCCAATCCCCCTGTCAGCATGCCCCTTCCCCAATTCATTTGCTGACTTGATAGCCCAATCCCCATCAGCATAATGTCCCTGCAGTTGTTTTACATTAATATGGCAGTGGCTATCACCATCCGCCTCTCACAGTCCCCATGAAAGCCAACGGGAGTGCCCAATCCCCCTGTTGGCATGCTCCTCCCAAGTTAATTTGCCAACAGGGGAGTCCAATCCCCATCGGCATAATGTCCTCCCCATTTATTGTGTGCCGAGGGGGTGTCCAATCCCCCTCAGCTCATGCGCCCCCCAAACACTTTGTGCCAAGAGGGTGCCCAACCCTTGTCGGCTACAGCCCCCAAAAAAACACCCAGGTGGCACACTGGGAGCCCCCCAGCATACCAAACCACCTGTGAAATAAGAAAACCTTCCTACGTTGTTTTTATTTCCCCCTGTAAAGGGAAAATAAATTCCATCTTTGAGTCCAGTGCCCCTTCCCCCAACCTGCACCCACCCTCTGCGCACCCCATCTCCCCTCACCCCCTTCACCCCATACTTACCTTCGGAGCCATGTGCAATGATCTTCGGTGGACCAGGAACATGTCTGCACTCTTAAAAGTCAACTGCAAACTGAAGAAATGCCAGTAAGCTGTACAGTGGCATAAATGGGTATTTTTCAACCTATGTGGATATCTCAGGCATTTTCACAAATTTTGACACCAAAATTTCAACATGGGGTTCTTGGGACCCCATCTCATGAATTCAGTGACTGTCATTTGGTTATTTGGTCCTGAAAGGTGATTTTTCCATCACTGCATGGAATCACCTTTCAGGACTGATTAATGAAATGACAGTGTTGCTGTTCATGATGTGGGCTCCTAAAAAGCCTATGTTTCAAATTTGGTGAAAAAATTCCAAAAAATAACTGTGTTACGAGTGTGTGTTTCCATGCACACTCATAACTTCATGAATTTGTAATATTTTCACTACAGATTTTGAACATTGCCATTTTTTCACACCTCCTTATGAACAGTACAGCTGTCATTTTTCATATCCTTGCCGAAATGTGTTTCCTCATTTCCAGTGCAGAAAAGCACGGTCGCTGTGGGAAATCAGTGTTTGGAACAGATTAAGAAAACCACAGTGACACTGTTCATTAGCAGAGGACCTAAAATGCCTATGTTGAAAATTTGGTGACAAAAGTCCATAAAATGGCTATGTTACAAGTGTGCATTGCGCAGTTTCCAAGCATACTCATAACTGTGAGAATTTGTAATATTTTCACTCAAAATGTTCAAAATTGTCAATTTTGCACATCTCCCTATGAACAGTACAGCTGTCATTTTTCAAATCCTGCCTGAAATGTGTTTTTGCATATCTGGCACACAATGGCGCGGTCGCTGTGGGAAATCAACGTTCAGGACAGATTAACAAACTCGCAGTACCACTGTTCATGAGCAGAGGTCCCAAATGTTTTCAATAGGTGGGGGTCACAAAAAGGCCATGTTGAAAATGTGTAGTCCAAATAACAACAAACGCCCTGGGCGTTAGGGTTTCTAACCATGATGTCTCACCCTGTACAGCCTGACAGACATCAGGGGTGTGCCTTTGGATTTCTGGCTGTATTGCTCATGCCATTCCACCCCACCCCACCCCACCCTGAAGCCAGTGACAGGCATCAAGGTGTACCTTGGACTCTTTGGCCCCAGAGTTCACTCCATTCTCCTATACTGCACCCATTTCAGCATATGGCCTTATGAAATGTGGTGACTGTAAAGCAAAACACCCTAAGGCACACCTCAACGCTCATCGGTGTCTGCAGTGATTCAAGTCTATCGTATTTAACATCTGCCAATTTCTGATTTAAGTGTGTGATTTGAGAAGTAAGATCAATAGTAATCTGACTTTGTTGGGACAATAGTTCATGAAACTGCTCTCTGTATGTTTTGTATAAATCTGTTTTTCCTTTACCATTTAACCTTCCCATTAGTTTGAAGTAATCCCATATGTCATTTTTGGTATCTTCCCACCATTTCTGAGATGTGTCATATAAAAAATTTACAGATTTTCGAGCATTCAGAAGATGATCAAAACCTTGTTTAATTGGAGGGATAGAGAGGAGACTGAGATTCATCCTCCAGTATCCCAGTCTCCTACCCATTTTTTCATAATTAGACACTACCATACTCTGATGGTGCTACTGCTATTACTGTGGTTTTTATCTCTAGGGCATGGGAAATAAACCAGTAATCAATCCTGGTGGAGATATTGCCTCTGAAATTTGTTTTTTGTGGTTTTCCTCCCTGGGCAAAAGCATCCAATTGGCCTGTTTGTGACACAAGATTATTCAAACAAGTAGCATCACAACATATTGTATTTGTTTTTAAACCCCTATCTGTGACATACCCACTGCAGTTAAAATCCCCCCTAACATTACATATTTGGAAGTAAATAGAAAAGGTTGTATTTTTTGAAATACCTCAATCCTTTCTGCTTATTTATAAACTGAAAATCCATGTTGTACAGTAAGATGTCTAGCAATAAGGCTCTTCCTGGTACTATAACTTTAGTATGGGTTATCTTTGCTGCTGGGTTGTTGACACAAATTCCCACCCAGCTACACAAATCTTCACCTATCTACCAAAATGTTTCCTCCCATACCCAGGCTGTGGTATCTTCCTACATTTTACTAACTGTATGTAGATGTGTATCCTGCAAGAAAATGACACATAATGGTTACTGTCAAATTGCGCAAAGGTAAGCAATCACTTCCTCTCTGTCTTAATGTTATTAACATTCAGAAAGGCCACAGCCAAGTTATAAAGGGGCGTCTTCATGGGTTATGGCATTGCCTTTCCTTCTTCACCCATGTCCTCATACCCATTCGTGTCCTTTGGGGTTTTGGCTTGGTATCTTCCCCCATGTGTTCCACATCAGAACCACCATCTGGTGGGGAAGAGTGGAAGGATGTAAAATCGGACTCAGTTTCCATATCTGTTTCATCTTCCTGTAGAACCATGTACTGATTCTGTGTTACAACTTGGAAAGTAGAGGCTATCTCTTTGTCTGCACCTTTCTTAATGACGGTGTATGGCTCTTCAGTTGATAAAGCGGGGGGGGGCATAACTGAACCATCCATCCCCTGATCTTCTGGGACAGTCTCTTGTGTGGGAGGTACTTATGTACTGTCTACTGGTTCATCCAACTCAGAATCCACCTTTTGTTGCACACTTGCAGGTGATATAGCTATCTCCCTCATGAGAGGGGATGTTTGTCTCTGTGGGGTACTGGTGTGGGTGGTCCCATCCAGGCAGTTTTTACAGCTTTATTAATGTAAAAATCCTGAACGCCATAATATGATTTGTCCGTATTGTGGGCAGTGTGAATGAGTGACCTTCCTCACTTAAGCTGCGCTTCAAGGGGCTCCTACAATGGAACATAGAGTGCCTCACTTCACCACACTGGACACACTTTACTACCTCACAAGTTCAACTGAGGTGCCTGGGGGACCTACACTTATAACAATGGTGGGGTTGATCTAGGTAAAAGATAAACCCCTTGTCTTGGCCCAGATAGAAGCAGTTAGGAAGATGTTGCAAAGCTGAGTCATTCTGGGATAAAGTGATCTTAAATCACCATCCCCCATTCCAGAAACCTTTTTCACCTAGGATGGGTTCTGGGTTGACTTGAATTTTACGCCTCCTCTCCAACCAGTAGATACTATCTGTGATATTCACACCCTCATTTCTGAAAAGCACTGTTATCACCTTAAATGTCTGCTTGGTAAGGGGAATTGCCCGAAACAGGGCACATGCTGTTTTTTTTTAATGGTGGCATATTTGATCCAGAACCTGTCCAGTATGTCGGAGGTCTGGAAACTAATATCATATGTACTTTCTCCAGGTGTTTGGATCAAGGCATAGACCTCAGCCAGAGAAAAACCAAACATTTGTTTCAATAAAATCTTCCCCACGTAGAAGCGATCAGGCATCTCCCCTATACTCCCCCAAAACCTTAGGTGCACTGCATTGTGCCTCTTGGCCAGTTCAACTGTTTTTTTTTTAACAGACTGGCATTTGTTGGAGCTGCTGTTTGTTCTGTTTCTGTGGTAATTGTTGCACCTGCAGTTTGTATTGTCATTGCCCCATCCTGATTCTCAGCCCCTCATGTGGGTTGTGTCTCTGCTTGGGCATTGAAAAAGACCTCTTGTGTCAGATTGTCAATGGGTGAAGAAGAAATGTTACCTTCAGCTTCTCCAGACCCCATATCTTGGTGGATAGGATTTCCTTCAGCTGTATCCTTGATAACTGTGTCAGACCTCATCTGGGCAATCTCCTCCACCTCTCCTTTTGATTGTGTCTGTGTCCCAGGAATCAGGATTGCCAGGTCAGGTACCCACGACCCATCTTCATTTTGTAGCCATCCTGCCCACTTCGTGTTTTCTCTGGTGACCAACCCTGCTCCTCGCGTGGCATCCTGTGCATTTTGTCTTTCTCCAGGTTTTTGACATTTACATCTGGGTTACTCTTGTTCCCAGAAAACACAAACACTATCGGTGCTTTTTTTCTGGTCGGCCATTGGGGTTGAATTTGCCTGGATTCTCTTTTGCTTTTTCTCCTCTTCCGTCTTTGTTTTGGCTGACAGGTACTCTTTTTCTGTTTGCAATAAACATTGTTTTGTTTCCTGAAGTTCCTTCTATATCAGCAATTCATGCTGGTTCAAGTTTGTACCTGGTGCTTCTCTATTGGACCGAGGGGCGGTCATTACTACCTCCTCTCTTTTGGTGACTACAGCACCAAGCAATCCAGTCTCCATGGAGCTAGTCTGGATCAGTATATCAGTTGCTCTGGCATTACTGATAATACCGCTAGCTCCTCATCCTTCATCGGCTTCCAAAAGGAGAATGCTTTCCTCAGCCATGCTCACAGGGATCAAATGCCCCCTGCAGCAAGAGTAAGGAAATTTCCCTGGTGTCCTGGCTTAATTTAACCCATTTCATCAAAAACCACTAACGACTTAATCTGGTTCAATTTCAGTTGGTTTGCATTTGAATTCCCCACCACCACCATCACCATCACCAGGTTGAGGCTAAAACTAAGCAATATTGTCTAGTTCTCCTTTCCTGGTCAACAACTGAATGAATGAAAATGAATGAATGGATAGATAGATAGATAGATAGATAGATAGATAGATAGATAGATAGATAGATAAGAACTGACATGGGCCAACATCCTTTTGGTGTGTACCCCTATTACTGTGGAATTTCCTACCACATAATCTAAGGGTGAACCAAACTCTTGGTACCTTCAAAATAGCTGCTAACTGGGAGTGCTCAAGAGTGCTCAAGAGGTCAAAAAGAGCAACCCCTAAACTTACAAATACTTACAGCTAACTTTATGGCACAGTCAAGAATCAAAGTAAGGGACCTAGCAGAGGCTAGGTTAGATAACACTGAGAAGTTTCTTTCCCCCAAGACAGTGAAAGCAGCTCCACCATGAGAGAACAGTGGTTCACCTTTGCCTGTAGGAGCAATGGCTTCTACTGCTGCTGCACATCCTGATATGGGCACAAAGCTGAAAGCATCTACAAAACCTATACTGCAGTCCATTCAAACCATATTGATGGGGTTCCAAGAAGAATCCCTTTCTTCTTTCAGTAAAGTCCATTACACTTCATCAGAAATCTCACACAGATGTTCACAAATTGAGGAAAAGCTGCAACCTTGTGAAGAGCAAGTGGTTTCAATAAAAAAAAACAAAAAAACTCCAAGATGCTTTTCAGAAGGGTACTTACTCTAGAAGGTGCAGTAAAGGCATCATTATATGAACAACTGTTGAATATGGCTAAATTTGAGAAAACTGAAAATAGCCTGCTTAAGAAGAATCTTTGGCAGATAGGACTATCAGCTGGCATACCTGCTGCTGGTCTTAAGAGTGAAGTGGAGCATATAAAGTCTACAGTTTTTTTTCTCTGGAACCAATACTGACTTTAGAATCAGTATTTCACTTCAGTCTTGAACTGCCATGGGAAATGCAGGAGAGAGATATGTGAGTTGTACCTTTTTCGTCTCTACCTGCATGTAATCACATTCTGCAACTTACTCATCAAAGAAAAGGATTTCAATATGAAGGTCAGAATCTCCATTTGTACCCTGACTTCTGCCTGATAACCCAGTGCCAGAAAAAATGCTTTTTGACTAGTCAAGTGGACTTTATCTAGGATGGTGTCACAGCAGTTTTCTGCTCAGGATCAATCCTAAAACTGGGCTAGGTTTCCAGTGAGCTTACCCAGTTAACAGATAAATAAATAAATAAACAAACAAACAAATAAATGGGCAGGAACACATAATAAGAGAAGTAGCATGCAGAGGGAAAATTAAAATAACTGGGGTGACACACCAGATACAAGGGTACTCTAAAGTTTATCTAGGGTGAAATCTCAGTATAACGGGGGCAGCTAAAGCAAATAATTCAGGCCATTTAACTAGGTTAAGAGAATGACAAATATGATATCAGTGTAGTTCATTAAAACACAGCACCATGCAACTACAAAGAACCTGTAAGCACAGCTGCACATAACTAGTGTGACCATCTGAGATGGTAATATTCACAGACACTTGAGGGTCAGCAGTCCCACTGGTGTAATGACTAAGTGCCCTGGTAACATCCAAACAGTGAAAGGTTACTTAATATCCCTACCAGGTCACCATCTAGCAAGCTTGATAGTGCACTTCAAAACCGTGCAACAGGAACAGAGCGGTAGGGAAGAGTGAGAGGGTGCAAAACCGCGAAAGGGTGCATGCGCAGTAGTGCACCCTCTCACTCTTCCCAGGCAGAGGATAAGACCTCTGCTGGGAGGAGGGCTTGGTGAGCAGCTGCCATGGCTTCATGGGATGAGCCACAGGCAGCAAGGGAGGCAGGCAGTGTGTTTGGGACCGGGTTTTGATTCCCAGTCCCAGACGCATGAAAGTTTTTAATTTTTCACACTTTGCACGATTGTAACTGTTAACCCCTCCCCCAAGTTGGTTATTTAAGTTGGGGGATTCGGGGGTTGCAGTGCCCTGTAACGAGGGGGCAGGGGCAGAGCTCCCGCAAGACATTCAGCAATCATGTTGGCAATATACTGTGCTGTACTGGCAGCGCACTATATTGCTGCACTGTAATGTCTTGCAACATTATGACCCCATGCCCTTAATGTCTGTTAGTATGAGGCTAGGGAAAAGTACTGACAACAAAATAAATTAGTAAGACTCTTGGATACATCCGAAGGACACCTTGGGCCCAGTTCACAAAACTACTGAGGATGCCACAAGCCCCATGCACTGTATACTGAACATATGTCGCATGGGGCTTGCAGAATTTCCCAGCCTGGGCTCGGGATTCTCAATCCTATGTGTCAATTGCCACAAGTTAGACCAGCTTTTTCTGGTCTAGTTTGTGGCAATCTTGGGTACCCATATTCAGGGTGTGTGCCACATATCTGCTGCAAGCTGCTGTAAAGCTAAAAAAGTGTCACAATGCACACAATCTTCCTGAATCGGGTGTGGTTTTGCAGGAAAGATTTTGGTGAGCTGTGCCCACCACTGGGTTTGAAGCAGGGCTTGGCGTAAGCCCTGCATTACCCTTAGTGAATCTGGGCCCTTATCTTTATAAAATAGGGTGAATGCTGAGATGCCTGTAGATCACTTAATCTGTTGAACGAGATCACAGCCATATAGAATGGTATTTTATGAAAAATAATTTCAAGTCGCAAGAGTCTAATGGCACAAAAGGAAAAGAGTAAAGACCCAGCAGCAGGACTTTAGCTATCTTCATTTAGGAAGTATCTGACTTCCAAACATAAAGTAAAACTTCCAAAATTAAGAGGGAAGGTTTCAACTCCCACACGAGAAGAATGAAAACTAAAAGACAGACAATTCTGCACTCGTGGAAGTCACAGGTGCTTTATTTTTCCTGACAGAAATGGTGCATTACAAGTTTTCTTTATTAACAACTCCCAAAAACTATGCTCCAAAACTTACACTCTGGGAAGTTTTTTTGAGTTTTGAAAAGTGGAATGACGTCCCAACATGGACTCATGGAAGGTGTTGGCTTCTGCACTAAAAGAATTACCTAAACACATACAGGTGTAATTGCCCTGCCTTTGAATGAATAAGTATGGTGTTCTAAATATTACAGGGCCATGAATACTCCTTCCTTGTGAGTGTCAGGTGCCTACATAAAACATTGGTATTCAGATTGAGGGATACTGTAATGCCCCTGTACAGATCACTGGTCAACTGCATTTTTGAGTGTATTGTCCAGTTTTGGTCCCTGTATCTGGGGAAAGACATCAACGGTATTGAGAAGCTACAGAGGGCAGTAACCAAGGTGGCTAAAGGCTTGGAAAATATCAGCTATGAGGACTGACAGTGAGAACCTGGACTGTTCTCCACAGAAAAGTGGAGACTAATGGGGACCTGAGTACAGTATTCACATACCTGGAAAAGATATCGGACCCCATATTCAGAGCTGGTCACAAGTACAGCACAGCCTGTTGCACTGTGCTTTTGATAGCACTTGTTCAGCTCTGAGCAATGTTCAGCCAGTTAGCATGCACTAGCAGACCACGCTAACTGACTAACTATCGGGTCATGTCGGCATAGCACTAAGTAGATAAGAACTGCACTAACACAGACCAAGGCTGCATATGGCCCACGGGAGATAGCACTGCCTAAAATAGTATCACATCAGGGATCCTGTGGGCCATATTCAGCTCAAACATGCAAATGAACTCATTGAGCATGCAAGGCACAAAAAGGCCATCTGCATGCCCATTATGGGCTCATTGACAAACTGGTTGGCAGTAGTTGGGATCTCAAGCAAAATGGATACTGTACATACTACCATTTTAAGTTGTGTTGTGAGTAAGAGTAGATAACTAGAAGACACTATGTTTGTGCTATATAGGAGATGCCCGGTGGCAGACCTTAAGGAGATGTACAAAAAAGAGGGCTTGTCTTTGAGGAAGGTCAGCCATGGGCAGAACTCATAGACATCCTTGTGAAAAGTGACCAGGGAAGTGGTGCAACAGTGGTCACTGCTAGACAAGTTGTGAGACAGAGGCCAGGAATCATGCAAGTAAGCCAGAGCCTGGGACTGGGGAAGCTGTGCAGCTAGTGATGATGCAACTGCCACTGGAGCTCACTCACATTAAGCAAAGGCAGGCACTGAGAGACAAAAGGCAGAGGCTGAGAAGCAAAAGACAGATGTGGAGCTACACAGAATAATGTTGGAACCTGAGGAGTGAAAGAAAGAGTGAGTTGAGTAAGAAAAGCAGTGTCAACACAAGAGCCATCTGAGAGATGAGTGAGACTGTGAGAGTGAGATGAAACTTCTTCACCGGAGGGCACCACCATAAACTGTAAGTACAACCCAAAAAGCCAAAATTACTTCAAAAAATGTTTCCCATGTATCACAAGGGGGATGATCTGGATTTATTTTTTAAAATCATTTCAGAAAATTTGTGGGCAATTTGAATTGGACCAGCTGGCTACAGAGGGACTACTGCTGAGAGAGCTGACATTCTCTCACTCCCCCTCTAGGAACAGATAGAGACTCACGCACTCCGGCGTACTTCTAGGGCAGGGAGCAAAGGTGCACCACAGGATCGGCTGCTAACTCTTGGACACCAGTGGCTTCTTGCACAGATAACACCGTAGGATGCAGAGGAGGAATCACTGAACACTGAACTGTGTTTACTTTCTGATGTTCAGCTGGGTCTGAGAAAAGGAGATTGCAGCAGATTAGCGCTTAGCTCCTAGCCCTCAAGTACCAGGACAGTATGAGGCACTAACAGGGCTGTAATCGCCACATTAACTTTTTACTTTATTTTCCTCCCCTACTAGCACTAATTCATGGGGCAGACAAGGCTAGGACACCAGTGAGTAGCAGAACACAGACACTGCCTACTGTAGGAAGAGAAAGGAGATCTCTCAACGTTCTCAGCACTGTCTGAAACTCTTGAGGGCAGCACATACAGGTTGCTTGATTGTTTTTCTGCAATTGTGTTTCTGAATTCCTCCTAGCAGAGGAAGGTATGGATGTACGGCGTATTCACTTACTCAGAGCATGGGGAATTCCTTTCCTACTGTGACATCAGAGGTGCCCAGCCAATAGGAGCATCTGAAAAAGGCACCAGACTCACATAAAAGATTTGGAGCTTTAAATAGCCAGGATAATCAAACCGGGCTGTTGCAGACTAGTGGGCTTCAGAGGGACTACTGCTGAGAGAGCTGACATTCTCTGACTCCCCCTCTAGGAGCAGATAGGGACTCGCACACTCTGGTGTACTTCTGGGGCAGCGAGCAGAGGTGTACCACAGAATCAGCTCCTAGCTCTTGGTCACTGGTGGTTTCTTGCACAGATAACACAGTAGGATGCAGAGGAGGAGCCACCGAACTGCGTTTACTTTCCAGAGTTCAGCTGGGTCCAAGAAAAGGAGCTTGCTGCAGGATCAATACTTAGCTCCTAGCTCTCTGGCACCAGAACAGTCCGAGGAACTAATAGGGTTATAATCACCACATGATCTTTTTACTTTGTTTTCCTCCCCTACTATCACTATTTCATGGGGCAGAAAAGGTTAGGACACCAGTGGGTAGCAGAACACAGACATTGGCAACCATAGGAAGAGAAGGGAACGCTCTCATGGTTCTCCGCACTGTCTGAGACTCTCGAGGGCTGCACATACAGGTTAGTTGATTGTTTTTCTGTGATTGTGTTTCAGTGTTTCTTCCTAGCAAAGGAAGGTATGGACATATGGGAAGTTCACTTACTTGAAGCAGAGGGAATTCCTTTCCCACTGTAACATCAGAGGTGCCCAACAGATAGGAACATTTGAAAAAGGCACCAGTCTCAAACAGAAGGTTTAGGGCTTTAAATTACCAGGACAATCAAACTGGGCTGCTGTGGACCAGCGGGCTTCAGAGGGACAACTGCTGAGAGAGCTGACATTCTCTCACTCCACCTCTAGGAGCAGATAGAGATTCTCACACTCTGGCATACTTCTGGGGCAGGGAACAGAGGTGTACTGCAGGATTGTCTCCTAGCTCTCAGGCACCGGTGGCTTCTCGGACAGATATCACCATAGGATGCAGAGGAGAAGCCACCAAACTGTGTTTACTTTCCAGCATTCAGCTGAGTCATAGAAAAGGAACTTGCTGCAGGATCAGCACCTAGCTCCTAGCTCTCGGGCACCAGAGCAGTCCAAGATACTAACAGGGCTGTAATCGCCACATTAACTTTTCCTCTCCTACTAGCACTAATTTGTGGGGGGCACAAGGCTAGGACAGCAGTGGGTAGCCGAACACAGACACTGCCTACCGTAGGAAGAGAAGGGAGTGCTCTCAAAGTTCTCAGCGCTGTCTGAGACTCTCGAGGGCTGCACATACAGGTTGGTTGATTGTTTTTTCTGCAACTGTGTTTCTGCATTCCTCCTAGCAGAGGGAAGGACCCACCCTCCCTCCCAAAACTCAACCCCTTCCCAAAACCCCACCCCCAAACCCCACCCTCCCTGACTACCGCAATTTATTGCTACTGGCTCACACATCCACTTCCTGTCTAGCAATAGGAAAAGGTGGATGTACACAAAGCAGATGGTGGCGTTCCAGGTGTCAGAGGACATCAGTAAGCAAGACGTTAGGCAAGTAGGCTCTGATAACTGTGGCTTTGGTTTTTGACAAGCAGGTTGACATAACTGTGTAACATTTTGTTTTGGACAAAGAGGCTGCAATCTCATAGGGCAAGCCTACTCCAGGCTATGATCGGGTTTTACTCTTCTAATGTGTCTGGCTGAGCACTTCTTACGAGTGGTTCTAAAACAGTAGACAAAATAAAAAAGGTTCCTATCTACACAGGTCTTTTCTGTCCTCCTAGCCTCCAACCAAATTATATCACTTCTACTACATAGTACCACCCTTTCCTTTCTGATTAAATTGCACAGGAACTACACTTGTCTCCTTCTTACCTTTCATCCACAAATCCTGCATGAAAATAGGGAGAGTTGCAAATTAAAAATAAATTTATTTTCTTCTACCTTTCCTACAGCAAGATGGACATAGCCAGCTGTGAAAACTGTGGGGCTCTCTACATTCGAACTCATCACCAACAGGGTCCCTGCCATGCATGCTGGGTCATCCCAGACCTCAGTGTCCAGCTGCAGGATGCCTGGGCCATAATCTACAACCTAAGCCTCCACTCCACTAGGCACAAAATATCAGTCATGGACCCACACAGGATGCAGAGTCAAGGGACTGGCAGGTAGTAAGGAGGAAGAGGCTCAGTAGAGGTGCCAAAAAGGGAGGTCCTGCCCCAGGGCATAGCTTAGTCACCCCAATCAGAAATAGGGTTACCCCTTTGGAACTAATCCCAGATGCAGTGATTCAAGATGCAAAACACCAGCAACCTGAAATTCTAGCTGGAACTGTGTCCATCAGAAAAGCAGGTGACTTGTGCTGTTTTACATTTGCCCATTCTGCACACATTGAGAAGTGCCGAAGTGAACTGCACCGCTGTTGTTAGTTTGCACAGTGGCTTCCATGGACTACATCTCAGCCTGTTGGGTCCTGTGATTGGAAATTGGAGGGGGCTCGGAGGTGAGCCAGTTGTTCTGCCATTCACAGCTGAGCAGGGGCAGGGTTGAACACTTTAAAAGCCCACGCTGACCTGAATCCATGTGAACACTGAGCTGTAATTCATCTGCTTACCCTGTCTTGTCTATTAAACACAGGAGGAACTGTGCTGGAACTGAATCTATCAGAGCAGCAGGTGACTTGTGTTGTTTAACATGTGCCCATTCCGCACACATTGAGAAGTGCTGAAGTGAACTGCGCCACTGTTGTGAGTTTGCACAGTGGCTTCTGTGGACTGCATTTAAGCCTGTTGGGTCCCATGACTGGTGATTGAAGGGGGCTCAGAGGTGAGCTGGTCATTCTGCCATTCACAACTGAGCAGGGGCAGGGCTGTACACTTTAAAAACCCACGCTGACAGGAAGGCGCAAACCCCTGGGCATGAGCCTGAGTGGCTCTGCCACTCCTTAGAGTAATTTATCTTTGAAAATGTGTTAACCTTCAGATTATGACCCAAGTTTGTAGTATCTTAATCTTGGTAAGTGTGTTTATGTTACTTGTTGTGGATTGTTCAATACCCGGAGCATCTGTGGTTTATGTGTTGGAAAGTAATTTTGCTATACAAATTTTTAAATTGGTTGCATTCAAAATGGCCATTGGTGATATTTTAGTGAGCTTGTGTTTATTTGATGCTGTTAACTCTTATTTCTCAGCATATACATATACAGGGCTAGCAATTGACCCAAAATTTTGTTCATTTACTGATTTTAAAAATGTTGTATCAAGCCAGACAGTTAGAAATGCAGCTAAACTTTTTCCTAAGGGATGTTTTAATGCTGTTCTCAAGGCTTTTCCTATCAGAATTGTAAACCAGTTTTCCCCTGTATTAAGAATGAGCATATTTAAAAGCTTATCTTGAATGTATTCAAGAACATGGAAGTTAAAACAAAGAGTGATTTTAATATCTTTTTTTTATTTATTGTTTATTGGTCTGTGGAGATGTACATCCAAACCCTGTTCTCCCTAAATATGCTTAATCCTGTATCTGGGGTTCTGAGTTCAACTCCTCATTCTTCATTTGATTCAGAAGTTTTAAATTGATGCAGGGCTGTATGACTATTACCCACTCTAATGTTAGGAGCCTTAGGAGAAAGTTTGATGAGATAAGAGATTAGATAAAATAATTTAAACCTGAGATTTTAGTTTTGATTGAAACATGGTTAGATGGAAAAGTCCTAGATACCTCTATTGACCTGGAGGATTTTCAGCTGTATAGGAAGGACAGAAATAAAAATGGAGGAGGGATTATTATTTATGTTGATTGTAAATTAACTACTCATGAAGTCCTGTGCTCCTTTCCTGGAAATTGATTATATATTTATTTATTGAAATGTTTCACCAGGAAGGCACACTGAACAACAAGTTGTTTGTTTCCCGGTGCAACCTGGGGGGAAGGGGTACAATAGGAATGAGACATTAAACATTCAAGTTACAAGATCAACATTAACATACAGTTGTAAGGCAGGTATTACAAACAGTGTTACAACAGTGTTGCACATAACATGTAGAAGGAGCGGACGATAATAAGTGACAAGTTAATAAGTAAACAAGTCTTACATGAAAGAAAAGGGGGAAAGGGGAGGGAGGGGTGAGGTGGGTGGAGGGGGAAGTGTCATGTCCCTGGAGACCCCTTCAGAATGCAAGGAACCCTGCAAGGGGACTGGTGGGATCAGAGAGAAGGGGATAAGGCAGCATCCCAAAGAGGCCCCTTTAGGATGGTGGGGGAAGGGAGTAGATCAGAGATACAAGCCCCTTGGGGGTGTAGGAGAAGGACCCATGGAGAGCATTCATGGTCCTTTACATTCTGTGAGAGATCAAGGGAGGTCAGTAAGGGGGAGCAATTTGGGGAAGGAGGGTTAGAGATTTGGGGGGTGGGTGTGCACAGGGTAAAAAGAAGGTGAGGGTAGAGAGGTAGGGGTTGTCCAGGGATTAGAGGAGGGAATTAGGGAAGGACATGGCAGGAGCAGTTAGGTGCAAAGTAATTATTGAGGTCAGAGATGATGGAGTAGGCAGAGGATGAGTGCCGGATTTGAGGTGGGAGGGAATTCCAAATTTTTGGGAGGTGGTGAGAGCAACCAGATTGGCCAATTTGGGTGGATCTGTGGGGGACAACCAGGGTATGGGAGTCAGTCGATCTAAGGGAATGGGACGATGGGGGGTATGTTGTAAAGGAGTAGGTGAGGCAGGAAGGGAGCTCACCCAACCAGTGCTTGGAGGTGAATTTAGCACAGTGGGAAAGTCACTTATTTGTAAGAGAGGGGAAGGATAGGGTACGATAAAGATCGCAGTGATGAGTACGGGGGGGGGCATCCAGGGCAAAGTGGCAGAAGGAATTGAAGAAGGTTCCAGTCTGGCTAGGAAGGAGTTAGTGGCAGCGCCATAGACTATGTCACAGTAGTAGAAAATGGGCAGTATCATCTTCTGAACAAGTTCATGCCTAGCCGTAACTGGGATGCAACTATGGTGCATGAATGGGGCTCCAAGCTTGGGTGCAGCTTTTTCTGGATGGTGTCAATATGTCCAGAGAAGTTTAGATGTTGATCCAACCAAACACCTAAGTACCTGAAGGAGGATGTGTCCTCAAGTAAAGCCCCATCAAGGGTGCGGAAAGTGGGTAGGGAGGGAAGCCTAGATAGTCTCTGCCTTGTGCCAAAGGTCATGGAGACAGTATTCTTGGTGTTGAGGAAAATCTTTCCACTCCCCAGCTACTGCTCAGCTCGAGCCCTGAGGGGGCTCCTCCACCAAGATTGTGGCTCTGGCACTACTCTTGGCCAGTCACATCCTCCTCGCCAATCTGCCCGCTCCCCAGTTGCTGCTCAGGTACACTTTGCCAGCACTAGGACCACTCAGCTTGTAATTTAACTGGTCCTTCTACGACTGTTTCTAGTCCTCCTTTGGCTGCTACAGGCCCCTTCTGCTTCTCTGTTGGACTCAGCTCTACCCTGTACTTCTAACGCTTGGCACTCTCACTGACTCTGTTTTCTGTATCTACAGAGCCAAGCGCTCCTGTACAACTGAAATTGCAGGGCAAGGCACTCCTGTAACCCTCTGTGCTTTCTAATTTGAAAAATTTGCCTAAAAATTTATTTTGTTCTTTACTGTGCACCATTATTGATGTTTTAATTTTAGATTAATTTCAAATGTTAGCTGATAGACTTAGTAGACTGTGTTAGATAACTGTCTGAGTCTCTGCTTCATGCTTTTGTTTTAACTTAAGTTTAATACAAATGTTAGCTGTTAGACTTAATAGCATATTGTAGAAAACTGTTTGATTACTGCCACAAGCTTTTAATTTCTCTGCCTCTTAATTTCTCTGTCTCTGACACCCCTCCCCCACCAGACCTCTGTACTCTCAGCCTCTTGTTTACCTTGGACACCACTGGCACCAAAAGCCCAATCTACCCCCCACTGCTAATTTCTCCTCTCTCATCCTGCGATGCCTCCATTTAGCACCCACTCTCCCTCCCTTTCATCTCTTGTGCTGCCCCCCCAATTTAGTTGGTCTCTGTACTAGAATCTTTGTTTGCTTACAGCCTTGCCATGCTTTCTTTCTAGCTCAAGCCCTGAGGGGGCTCCTCCACTGAGATTGTGGCTCTGGCACTACTCTTGGCTGGCCGTATCCTCCTTACCAATCTGCCTGCTCCCCAGCTGCTGCTCAGCTATGCTTTGCCAGCACTAGGACCACTCAGCTTGTAATATGACTGGTTCTTCTACAGCTGTTTCTAGTCCTCCTTTGGCTGATACAGGCCCCTTCTGCTTCTCTGGACTCAGCTCTACCCTGTATTTCTAGCGCTCGGTGCCACTACTGACTCTGTTTTCTGTATCTGCAGTGCCAGGCACTCCTGTATAACTGAAATTACCGAGGTTTTTTTGTGTGTCCATTTTCCCTTTAGCAAGTTATACTGTACTGCCAGTAGAGGGACATCATTTTTATCTAAAGTATTGCCTGCCTGCTGTTCATATAGATACCTTACTAAACTGCAGCTCCCCCTACAACTGACCAGCCCCATCCTCCACATTCCCTGCTTACAAATTCTTCCTGTTCCTAAATCAGTTATTCACTAATTTCTCTGCCTTTATGTACAATGCATCCCCTACTGTCCTCTCTCCCTCCTTGTTCTGCTCATATCCCTCTCTTTACCACCTCCACTTGCTTTCTACTCACCTATTCATTATAACTCTCCCAACCCCATCAGTTACTATCTCCAGTCCCCTATGCAAATCCATGCTATCACTCCCTCCCTGCCACTTGAAATATGGTATCACTCTATCACTATTCCTCATGCAGCTTTGATAATGGTATCCACTTTCACTGCAGTTCTCCACTTTCTTCTTCCCCACTCATCCACTCCCTTCTCAAAACTCCCAACCTCCTCACCAGCCCCTTCAAAATCCCCTATGCTCCACTTTCTCATACTCACCCTCCTCTTGCTCTCCACAGGGATATCCACCCCAACCCAGGCCCTACTGCCCCTTGCTCCTCTGGTGCTTCCTCCTATACTACCTCCCCTGCTCTCTTCTCTCAGCCCTCCCAAAAGGCCACTCTACCATGTCTGGACATGTACCATGTCATCACTGAAGACAAGACATAGCATGTCGCTCAATACTGACCCATGTTGTGCCACCATGTATACTATCCCCCTTAGATTGTATCCCATTGTCCAATAGCCTCTGTATATGTAGGGTCCACAATGTGCACATACCCCACTGTGCAACACATGTAGCAAGTGCAGTGTCTGACACAGTGGCAAGCTGTGTTGCCATGCCCCCAACCATGAGCAATGTCAGTGGCTCAGCAGGTAGCACACTTGCCTCTGAGGCTGGGAGATCAGAAGGATGTGGGTTCTATTCCCACACCAGACACTTGGTTAAATTCCATTACTGACACTGTAGTGCTGCATGAGGTGGGTGCTGCACTCCTGAGGTGCCATCTTTCAGATGAGATGTTAAACTGAGGTACCATCTGCCTGTTCTGGTGTTAGTTCAGGTGGATGTTAAAGTTCCCAAGGCACTTCTTGAAAAGAGTAGGGGAATTTTTTATTGGAATAATCAAAACAAAATAATACAAAACAGTGTTGCTGCACACAAAGGAGAAATACAAATCATAACAAAAACAAATAAGTAGTGTAAACAGGCATATCCTAACAGGCTTGTTCACTACAGAAATAAAACCCAAATTAAATTCCAAAATATAATGGAAACAATCCCCCCCCCCACTAAAAAAGTAGTGGAATTTTTTATTGCAGATAAATTACATCACAAGAAGGCTCAATACATCTCAAACAAACCAAGTAAAAAAGGGACAAAACCAAAAAATACAAAGAAAAAGAGAAATAATGAAATTTCAAAATAAAAGATCCATAAATTTCCAATACATAGTAAATTTTCTCCTATCCGATTGTAGAAATTCAACAGATTTAATCTTTTGTATTGCAGTCTCAATTTGTGAAATAATCACAGAGCTTGGCAGTACAACATGTTGAGTATAAAACAAACATCGGGCTTGCCACAAATGAAACTTTATGCTAGCAAAAATAACATTAAGTGTACTAGGATGATATCTCTGAAGAAAGCCTGAATAATCCCCCAGAATCAGGGATTCATAGGTAATAGGTCCCCAGTTCCACTTATTTCTCAGGGCTGAGAAAAAAAGGGTAATATACTGACAGCTGATAAAAAAATGGTCTAAAGATTCTGACAAACCTTGACAACCTGGCCATAAACATTCCCTCTCTTCTATAACCTTGTGTTTCCAATTCCCTCATACCCCCAATCTACCAAAACAACATAACCAAGTCACATCCTACATATGGACTGGAACCCGAGGATCCCTCAAAAGCTTAAGAGCAAATTGTAGGTTAGATGGGTGACACTTGGGAAAATCTACCTGAACTGTGAAGTTCATTTCCATAATCCGATGATAAATCTGCTTCCTATTCATGAAAAAGACTTCATTTTTTGACAAACGCCATAATCTCAATTTCTTAAAACTAGGAACTGCAAACTCAGCAATGTCTAAACCTTTAACCCCCAAATCCCCCCAATACTGAAAAAAGGCACTAAACAACTCATCAGTCCAATCAGCCCATATGCCCATCGTACCTCCTGGGCCATCATGCAAAATAGAACTAAAAAAGAATGAAAATTAAAAAAACGACCGGATTAATCATATCCAAACCCCTGTCCTTAACTCACAAATAAGTGAAATCCCTCTTAATGGGGTTTAATCTGTTGCTCCAAAGCATTTGAAAAAAAAAAACTTAATAGTCATGTTTCAAGTTGCATCGGTATAGGAAAAACAAAACTAATGGTACAAAAACATTGGTAGAAGAAATTTTTTTATAATTAAAGCCCTCTTTTTTTCAAAAGGGTCCAAGATTAAAAAGCAGTATCACAATTCCCAACATACACCCCTAAAATCTTAATCTGAGAAGAAATATATGTATAGGGCCGAGCCTGGAAACCAGAGTGCCACGGCCTAATTGCAGGCCTATACATCTATCAAAATTAAGACCCACTTTCGAGAATCCTGAGAAATCCTTAAACATTTGTAAGGCTGTAGTACCTGATACTGAATCCCGTACCATAAGGCAAATATCATCCTCATAGGCAGAAATATTTTGGGGAGTAATGTCTAAAGATGGAGAAATCCCCCAAACTAAGTCATCATTAACAATCCATCTAATCAAGGGATCTAAAACAAAAGTAAAAAGTAGAGGGCTTAAAGGGCAACCCTGCTGAACTCCCCTTCTCAAAGCAATACTGGTGCCTATTAGTCCATTAATCATTGGAGAGAAAGATGCACTTTCATACAACAACATAATCCATGTCAAAAATTGAGTAGGTATCCCATAGTGTTTTAAAACAGTGAATGCAAAGTCATGCGAAATGGTATCAAAAGCTTTTTGCTGATCCAAAGCTAATAGGAATCCCGACAATTTATTTTGTCTGCCAAACTCAGTGAGAGTTCTCAACAATAATAGATTTCGCTTAATATTCCTACCGGGAACAGAGCAAGTTTGTGCAGGATAGATTAACACAGATGCTACCCTTTGTAGCCTATTACACAAAACAGAAGGAAAAATATTGTAATCCAAATTAAGAAGGCTTATAGGCCTCCAATTACATAGATCACATCTGTCCCCTGATTTGTAAATAAAAACCACTAGTGCTGAAACAAATTCCTGCACAAAAACCTCTTTTGTCTTAGCTAAAGCATTAAACACGTGAGATAGAATAATACTTAATTCATCCATATACTGCTTATAAAAATCATGTGTCAGGCCATCTACTCCTGGAGAAACCCCTGGTTGCAATTTAGCAATAATCTCCCTAACTTCAAGAGCAGTGATAGGCCTTTCCAATTCAGTTAATAAAGTAGGGTCCAACTGAGGAATTAGAAAAGGTATATCTGTTCCCCAGTCCTTAAAAAAAAAACAGATTTAGAACCTAAAATGTGAAACAAGTGAGAATGGACAATATCTAAAATTTCTACATCTGAAGTTTTTAGACTACCAGTACTGGCATACAAACCAGTCATGACCTTATCAGATACTGTATCCTTACAGGCCACATAAGGATCGGAATATGGCTGTTTAGTTGTAATATCTAAATTCAGCATTAAAAAAGCATGCTCTAGCAGAATGATAAGAAAACATATTTGATTTAAGCACAGCCAACTGGGATTGAATCCTACCACATACAACATTAGATACAGAC
Source organism: Neoceratodus forsteri (assembly GCA_016271365.2). Taxonomy (NCBI): domain Eukaryota; kingdom Metazoa; phylum Chordata; order Ceratodontiformes; family Ceratodontidae; genus Neoceratodus; species Neoceratodus forsteri. Next base: position 432,070,183 of record CM028136.1, on the reverse strand, counting down.
ATTAAGGTATAGAACTGATCCCTTAACTGTAAATAATGCAAATAATCTTTATTCCCATTAAATTTACTAAAGTCTATAAAAACCTTTTTAAATTCAGCTTTGGTATCCACCCACCAATGTATCGAATCATCATATAGTTCAGCCACCGATTTTCTATAAAAGAATAATTCTAATAATTTCTGTTTCACCACAGAATGTTGCTACGAAGAGGCATTTAATTTCCACCTCCTTATGACTGAAGGACATTTAGGGGGGATATATCTTAAGGAGACCTCACAAAATAATAAAACATGATCAGTAAATTCTGAAAAAGAAAGTCTGAATTTATGAGGGTACAAAAATTGGGAAATTAAAAAAATATCAATCCGGGTAGACAAGGAACTCCTAAAAAATGTAGCCCCTTTATCCCAGTGTAAAATTCTATATGCATCCTTAAGACCTGCGAACAATAAAGTGTCTTGAAGAGTATGTGAATCACAATACATTTTCTTTTAAAAAAATGTCTTTAAACTTTAGATCCAAACCACAATTCATATCCCCACCCCAAACCACATGTCTATCAGTAAAAAGAAAGGGTTTAATATTACCAAACAAATCAACCCTAGCTGCTTTACTTTGTGGGGCATAGGTATTAATCAAACGAAAAGAGAAACCGTGCCAACAGCAATCCACTAAAAAGGCTCGACCGGGAAAAATATCCACAATCTTCTTTACTGAAATACTGTATAAGTATCATGGAATAAAATCCCCAGCCCATCCGCAGCATCCTCTCCAAATGTCCAGTAAGAAATTCCCCAAGGCCACAATTTTTTTGTATGAAGGACATTCTGTAAAGAATGTAACCTTGTTTCCTGCAAAAATATAATATCAGCCGGAGCATCTTTACAAAAATATAAAACTGCAACCCTTTTCTTAATGTTCTGAATACTACGGACGTTAAGGGATGCTATGCATAAAGAAGCCATACAATAGGATAATAAAGTTTACTCCTTTTCCTTTTTTCACTTCCTACTCACTTTCTTTTTAAACCCCCTCCCAGACACAGTGGTGTCATCATCACACTCCATCTCAGAAACTGCTTCTGACCTGGAAGAGACATCAGATTCAGATCCAATATCTCCATCTTGGAACAACTGAAAAGTGTTCTGTAGTGGAATTTGCACAGAATGAACCTTAGTTTTACTCCCAGACCTGGTCGCCCTTTTTGGGAGTTGAAACTCAGCTCTGGGGGGGCAGGGCACAGGCTGTTGAAGTACTGGTACTACCTCAGAAGTTATAGAGGAGGAAGAGCCTGAAAATCAACAGTACCCCCAGAAAGGTCCTGGTCAGGTTTACCAGGATCAAAAGGAGGAGTAACAATGTCAGTCAGACCAATTGCCTGTGGGGGGGGGGATCCTCCTCAGCTGTAGATGGAGGCTTGTGAGGCCTACATCTATCCTGGGCCTGGTTGATAAGGGTGTCTTTATCAGGGCCACCAGGCCCATTATGACCTGCCAGGGACACTGGTGGTATGCATGACCTTGCTCATCACATACGTTACAAAGAAATGTATTCCTACATACAGCACAGTCATGATCGTAGTCCCCACATAAAGCACAACGTACCCTATCACAGGTACTGCTAAGATGTCTACCACTGCCACACTTATAGCAGGCTTTCGGTTGTCCAGGATAAAAACATACTCCTCTATCTTTCCCCAAAAAGAAACTGTTAGGAATATGTCTAACTTCATTTTCAATCATCCGCAATTTCACTTTAAACCTCCAATTCCCAGTCCAGATACCACCTGAATCCATAATGGCTTCAGGAGGGCCCAAAGCATCAAATTTTTTCCCCAACCAAAAAAGAATGTCTCCCACATTAACACCCTCATTTCTAAAGATAATAACAACAGTTTTAAAGAGGGGTTTAGTTAGGGGAATCACCCAAAAGGGTGTCCATAAGGCAATTAATTTAAAAGTCTCATATTTCCTCCAAAAGGTGTCCAAACCTCTAAAGATTTTAAAACTAATGTCAAAGCTGTCCTCGCCCTTGATAATAATAAGGACAAAAATATCTCCAGCATGAAAGTTCATATATGCAATCAATAATGTCCAGGCCACATAAAGCCTGTCAGGGTGCTCCTGTAGTTCACAGCGATATTGCAGTCTTACTGTGTTGCGTTGAGGAGCCTGTTTCACTTTGTTACCCTTAAAGATATCATAGAAAAAAGGGCCTAGTGGACGTTTACCATCTTTAGGAGAAGGAGGGGGGCCCTAGGAGATCTGGTTGGGAACAATGACCAGAGGGTCCAGGCACAACATCCAACATCCCTGCCTCCACATTAGACCCCTCAGCCCTTAAAATCCCTGTGGCCCATGAAGAGTGTCCAGAAACAATAGGGTCATTAGAAACAGCAACAGTATCTCCCACATAAGGCTGAGGAGTATCATCCATTGAGCCCAAAAAGGTAATCCATTCTACATCAGGAATCCAATGACCATCAGCGTGCTGTACCCATCCCGCCCTAGAGAGAGATGACTCCTTCGACCATTCTGCTCCTGGAAAGGGAGTGTCTCGTTCTGAAACAGTAGCTTGCTTCTGCATTCCTGCGGCTTTCTCCTCCGACGTGTCAGACGCTACTGACGCCGAAACTTCACTCCTGTCAGCCACTCGCTGACAAACTCCAGTACTGCCAGTATGACAAAAAACCTCAGTAGACAAAACCACCTGTACAGGCAAACTCTCTCTCCTAAGGTGCTCCATTGCAATCTGGGTCTGCACTTGTTGAGCCGATTCATTTGCTGTCTCCGTCACCTCCAATGCAAGAGGTACATTAAGTGGGATTGCTAAAACAGCATCACAGTTTCAGACCTCTCAGTATCCCCTCAGGAATCCACAGCCGCGGTTGGGGATAAAACCACCAGCTGCCTTGATGAAACAACCTCTCCATCCTACATCCAGACCCAGACTACCGTCCATTCCGTAGGACAGCTGCTCCCCCTACCATCGAGTAGGGGAATTTCCCCAGTGTCCTAGCAAAATTTCCCCCATTCACTAAAAATGCCACCAGAAGCTTAATCTGGTTCAAGGTCAGTTGGCATTCATCTGTATCCCCCTCCCCTGGCTATATAAATAAAGGTGCCCTGTAAGAAACCCATCTTATTATTAGGAATATATAACCCTCCTAAGGTTAACATAAAGGTTTTTCAGGCATTACAGGAATTCTTACATGATTATAAATATTTTCATGACTTGTTCCTTACCGGTGATTTTAATGTTAATTGGTTAGCCATTGATTTAAATCATGATTTAATTGACCTCCAAATTGAATTGGGCCTGACTCAGCTGATCCTGGATCCTACCAGAATTAATTATAGAGAGCCTAAAAAAATCGACTATGTTGGATCTGATGTTTACAAATTCTCCCCAGCTGTACCAGAGAGCTGGAGTTCTTCTGGAATCTTTCTCTGCTCATCAGGTAATCTATACTGTTAGAAATACGATTATTAAGCCTGATCCTGGGTCTAAGATTACATGGAGATGCTTTAGACAGTTTGATTACATCTCATTTATGCTTGATGTTGAAAATATTAACTGGGCTAGTTTGGATTTGATTCTCATGGCTTCTGCAGCTTGGGAGTATTTCTTAAATGAATTTTCACAAATATGTGATAAGCATACCCCATTAAAATCCAGAAAAACTAAACATAAAGGGAATGTTTGGCTCTCCCCAGAGCTCTATAAAGGAAGGAGAGACAGAGACAAAAGATGGGTCAATGCCAAAAAAATCTATGAAGGACCATGATTAGGACCTTTACAGGCAGGCCCAAAACCTGTATAGTAAGAAGGTGAGGGTAGTAAAACAAGAATTTGTACAATCTAAACTTGATAATAATCAAAGGCAGAACCAGAGAAAGTTCTGGGGGATTATCTCTGATCTAATGGGGAAACATAAACATTCCTCAGTAAGTACGATTGCTGTTGATGGATTACTGTTACCTTTAGGGTTTGGACTTGTCAGTGCCTTTAATGACTACTTTATTAAGGTAGACTCTCAGGATTCAGTTGTTGGGACAAGCCAGGATCAAAATGTTATTATATGGCAGGATCTGGTGTGAATCACCCCTGATGCTAGAGGGTTGGAAGGGTTTGAGTTTGAACATAATTCCCCAGAGGAGGTCCATATGGAATGCCTAAAATTAAATATTTCTAAGGCTATGGGTTATGATGAGATTTCTTCCAGATTCTTGAAATATGTGACTCCTTGCTTAGCGTTCCCTTTGGCCCATATTTTTAATTTATCTTGTATTGGTGGTGAATTTCCAGAGGGGTGGAAGATTGTTAAAGTAAGACCGGTATTTATATCTGGAAATAAGTATGAGTTGGGCAATTACAGGCCCATCTCACTGATGCTGCAGATTTTAAAAATCTTTGAAAAAATAATCTCATGTCAACTGAAGGTTTTTCTGGAAGGCAATAACAAATTGTCTCCTTTTCAATTGAGCTTTAGGACCCTCCATAGTGCTCAAACTGCCCTCACAAAAGTGGTAAGCAATCTCCAACTGAGTTTAGACAGGCAGTTAATGGTAGGTGACCTTTTTATTGATCTTTTGAAGGCCTTTGACACCCTGACCCATCGGATGTTCCTGTCCAGAATCAGTGAGATCGGCTTGTCTCCCCTTTTGGTGAAATTGTTATCTACCTATTTAATAGGGCATTGTCAGTTCTTGGAAGATGGCTCCTTTAAATCTGGGGGTTTTGGAATTAAGAAATGCAGTTCCTCAGAGATCAATTTGGGGACCTTTACTGTTTAATATTTACATAAATGAACTTAAGTTCCAGTCTCTGGATGTTCCGTATCATCTGTATGCAGATGATACCATATTGTATGTAGAAGGGGCATCATTGGATTTAATTGGCCTAAAATTGCAACTAGCTTTTGATAAAGTTCAGAACTTTTTTAAGAAACATCATTTGGCCCTAAACTCAAGTAAAATGCAGGCACTCTTGTTTAGAAATAAACATAATAACGTACATGATCCTAAATTGGAGATTATTACTTTGGATGGCACAATTATAAAATAGGTTGACCAATATAAATATCTTGCCAACTGGCTTGATTTTCATCTAAGCTGGGTTTTTCAAATAGATTCTCTCATTGGAGGCATGCATAAAAAGTTAGGTGCCCTCTACAGATACAAAAGGTATATGTCTAGGGAGGTTTGCCAGAATGTTGTGAATTCCCTGTTATTGTCAGTCCTTGATTACGGAGATATACTCTATGGAGGGGCCATTGGATCACTTCTAAATAAAGTGGACCTGATGTTCCACAGACTGACTCCTTTTATTTTGGATGCACCCTACAGAACTCATCGGTGCATTCTATTTAATGAGCTAAATTGGGTCAAGCCATCTGTGAGAAGAAATTTACATTTACTACATTTTATGATTAAGGTCTGGAGCCACAAGGTTCCAGACTATATTGCTGGTTTATTTTAGTTTATGGAACTTAGAAAGGGCCTGAGGACCTCACAGGGAGCTCAATTTGTTCTTCATAGCTGTAATTTAAACATTGGGAGATCTTCTATTCCCTTTAGGGGATCCTCTCTATGGAATCATTCCTCTTTAAAATGTTTTGGGGCCAAAATTAACATTTTGGAATTTAACAACTGGTGTATGACTTGGTCCAACAAAGCTATTATTTGAAATTACTGTAATGCACTTTAAAGATCGGTTTGCAGGTCTTTAATGTTATTGTTTGTCTATTGTATTTAATGTGAGTGTATTATTCTGTTTATATAATGTATTGTATATATGTGTATGTGTAACTTACTTTACTTGTCCTGAAACTTCATTGAAAATGAGCTTTGCTCAATTGAATGTATTACACTATTCTTTCAAATAAAAAATGATTTACTACTACTAGTAAACACAACATGAATAATACCTATAAAGACAGTAACAAGCGGAAACTGCTTATAGCTTGGGATTTCATGATCTGCGGTGTGGAACACCACCTAACCAACTGTGGCATAAAGGACATTGTGGTTAAATGTCTCCCAGGGGCTTCTGCAAAGAGACATACTAACCGCATAAAACAAATAGTACAGGAAACACAGGTTAAAACGCACATCACAATTCACCTCGGGACAAATGACTTGGTTGATCACACGGTGCAGGAGGCCAAAAAAATTTTTTTTTTTACAGTTAAACTTTTTATTGAACTTTTTTGTTTTACAATATTGTTAATGTGCATAGGATACATTGTAAATATGCAGGGTTGAGGACATAAACATACTGCTTAACACAGTAGTATATAATTATCAACCTTATAAAGAGTCGCACTCACCTAATGGCTTGTCCCATAATCTGCAGGTTCTAGCAAGGTAGTCCAGGCATCCTTCTCCCTGTAAGCAATTACAACACACCAAAAGAACCGGAGGCCAAAAAACATTTTGAAGAACTGACAGGCGAATTGAATTCCTTTAATCTAGTCTAGCCGTCTCAAAAGTTCTACCAGTGTGGGGAAAAGGGGAAAGCACCAAGCAAGTCAGAGAGGATAAAGTTAGTGAGTTCAACTCATGGCTGTGTGAATGGTGCCAACAAAAAGGATTCCATTTCTTAGGAAACTGGAAGAACTTCTGGAAGATAAGGCTCTTTATGTATGATGGCCTACACCTGACTAGGCAAAGTGTCCAGGCACTTGGGCAAAAAATGTAATGTCTACAGGGATCACTTAAACTGAACAAAGGGGAGACGGGGACTGCACATATCCACACCACTAATGTGCTAGTCACCACTCCCCAAAAGACAGTAGACATACATACAACTTCAGGGAAGGGAAGGGGGAGCCACACACATCGGCCGCTGATGTGTCAGGCTACACTCCCCATAACATTGGCAATGTGTACAATCTCTCAGGTAGAAATGCAAAGCAGAGCAGTCCAGGAAGGGGGTGCCCCCTCACATGAAAAAAGGGGCACATTCCTGGAAGGTGATGGTCACGAATGCTAGAAACCTAGCAAACCAAATTCCTGATCTCATCACCACCATAGAGGTGGAAAGGATAGACTGGGTGGCTATGAATGAAACCTGGTTCACAAAATTCCACAGCTGGGACACAGCCATACCAGGGTACAACCTGTTCAGGAGGAATAGGAAGGGAAAGAAAGGTAGGGGGGGTTACTATTTACATACAAGAACAGATAAAAGCCATAGAGGTGCAGGGTTCCCCCGGGCCACACTGAATCACTATGGCTAACAGTTGAGGCAGGCAAAGGGAAATCCATCAAAATTGGCATCGTGTACAGGCCCCCAAATCAAGATGAAAAAGCTGACAAGGACTTAACTGAAGAAATACACAGAATGACTGAGAGAGGTGATACAATTTTGTTGGTGGACTTTAATCTCCCAGCTATAAACTGAAACATGTAGACTGCAGCAACAACAAAAAGTAAGGGTTTCTTGTTGGCCCTGCAGGGAGCAGGACTATGTTAACTTGTTAAAACACCAACAAGAGGGGAGGCCATTCTAGACCTGGTTCTCACAAATAGTGAGAGGGTCAAGGATATCGATGTAGGCTGCAATATGGGAAACAGTGATCACCGTATGGTCACTGTCCAAGTCCACACATCAGAGGACACTTGCTACTCAAAACCTAAGTTTCTGGATTTTAAAAGGGCTGATTTCAATAAAATGAGAGCCAGCCTAAAGGAGAAGTTAACTGCAGATGGGGGGGGGGGTAGAAGTCATGTGTAAAAGACTCAAGACAGCAGTCCAGACAGCCATAGAACAATGCTCCAAAAGGTTCGGCATGGCAAAAAGGGAAAGAAATTCTCTCTGGTTCTCCAAAGAAGTAGCTACCATGGTAAAGGAAAAAAAGAAGGCATACAGGATTGATCAAGAGACCAAAACTTAAAAAAAAGACTAGAATACATATAAAGAAAAAATGTAGTAGGCAAACAAGGGGTTAAGAAAGGCCAAAGTGGTACTGGATGAATATAGCACTGCTAAATCGCACATGAATTATCGTACTGCAGAAAGCACTAAAGGCAGTACAGTGACAGGGGTTTTACAGCGACAGGGAATAACCACTACCCCTATTACTGTACAATTAAGTGGGGGACTGTCAATGAAGATGCTGGTGCAGTGCTTGGTTAAGCTTCTCCCATGGTGGAGTGGCTAGAGCACCAGCACAATGGGCATAGGGGACCTGGGTCCGTGGTTCGATTCTACCCTGGTCCCATAATGTTGCAGCTTTTTTTTAAACAAAATAGAATGTTGCTGCCTGCTGTATTTCACCCCATCCTTGAAGCCCATACCCCTTCAGAGTTAGTTATATTTATTTTGGGGGGGTGAACAAGTCCTGTTGCAATCAATGGCATGTGAGCGGTTCTTGTATCGTCTGTGTTTTCACTGACATTATTTTCTCTTGCATGGTTTTGCATGTGGCATTACTTGCCTGCTCGATTTAGTCTGTGATGTTATGACCCCATGCTAGCTAAAGCCCATATGGAGGCCAAGATAGCAGAGGGAGCTAAGAAAGGAGGCAAGGCCTTCTTTAGATTCATTAAAGAAAGAAAAAAGGCAAGGTGCGTATAGTGAGAATTACCACCGGAGAAGAGAAAGTAGTGGAAGAAGATCACGAAAAAGCAGAAATACTAAACAGCTACTTATGCTCTGTATCTACAGAGGAAGATCTGGGTGATAGTCTGGCACTCACTAATAGTGGCATCCCTAGTCTGAGGATCAATACTAGTCCCTTCACTGAGGCCCAAGTACTGTAAGCACAGAACAAAATAAAAGTAGACAAGGCCATGGGACCGGATGAGATACATCCAAGAATCCTGAAGGAGCTGGGAATGGAACTAGTGACCCATGGCAAAACTATTCACCAGCTCCTTGGCAAGTAGAGTGATACCTGGGGACTGGAAAAGGGCAATGGTGGTCCCAATCCACAAATCAGGCAATAAGGAAGAGGCAGAAAATTACCGACCAGTAAGTCTCACATCTATAGTGAGAAAACTGATGGAGACACTGCTCAAACAGAGTACAATAGCATTCCTCAAAGTCAGCGGACCGTAGGACCCCAAACAGCATGGTTTCACAATGGGCAGGTTATGCCAAACCAATCTGGTTGAATTCTTTGACTGGGTTACCAGAGAGGTCGAAAGAGGGGGGTGGTGGACATGGTATACCTAGACTTTAGCAAGGCATTCGACTTGGTTCTGTATAGAAGGCTGGTAAAGAAGTTAGACCATGCAGGGGTAGGACAGGTAGTGGTTCACTGGGTAAAAAACTGCCTACAAGATAGAACTTAAAGGGTTCAGGTAAATGGAGCAGTGTCACCAGAAGGAAGGGTGACCAGTGGTGCTGGGGCCACTGCTCTTCAACATTTGCATAGCTGACATCGCTGAAGGGCTAGAGGGGGAAAGTGTGTCTATTTACTGATGACACTAAGATATGTAGCAGGGTGGACGGGTGGACTCCACAGATGGAGTGAGAAAGATGGAATCGTACCTAAGAAAAATTGAAGTGTGGTCTGGAGCATGGCAGTTGAGGTTCAATTCCAAAAAGTGCAAAGTCATGCACATGGGTAGAGGTAATCCAAAGAGGATGTTTTTCCTGGGAGGGGAAAAGCTAGCTGCCTCAAACCAGGAGCGTGACCTGGGAATCATGATCTTGGATGACTTAAAAGTAGGAAAACAGTGCAAGAAGGTAGCACTCAAGGCCAATGGAATGCTGAGATGCACTGGGAGAGGAATCACGAGTTGGAAAAAGGAGGTGGTCCTGTCACTCTACAGAGCACTGGTCAGGCCACACCTGGAGTACTGTGTCCAGTTTTGGAGGCCACACCTTAAAAAGCACATAAACAGATTGGAGACAGTGTAGAGAAGAGTGACAAAAATGATAATAGGATTGCATGGCATGTCTTACAAGGACAGACTGAGGGAATTAAACATGTATTCATTAGAGCAGAGAAGGGAGAGGAGAGACATGATCAAAATGTTCAAACACATAAAAGTAGTAAATAGGGTGCAAGCACAGGAACTTTTTCACTTCAAAGAAGACAGTAGAACTTGGGGGCATGATCTGAGACTAAAAGGGGCAAGTTCACCACCAACATCAGGAAGTTCTTTTTCACAGAGAACATAGTAAATGCATGGAATAGCCTGCCTCTAGGGGTGTTGGGGTCCAACACTGTGGGTGAATTAAAAAATACATGGGATAGGCGAAGGGGAGCCCTCACACAAACACAGGCATTGGGGCTGGAGTAAAGTAAATTAGGGAAGACTATTACAGGGCAGACTAGATGAACCAAAAGGTCTCCTTCTGCTGTCACATTCTATGTTTCTATGACAGAGCATCTTGAGCAGTTTACCTTTTGCCACTTCTTACAGGAAAGGTGTTGGAAGCCTTTTCTAGGATGGACAATGAGGACTGTATGGACTTTAACAAAGTGAAAAAAATGTCTTGTTAAAATGTTTTGAATTGACTCCTGAGACTCACAAATAAATATGTAAAGGATTATGTATGTGACAGACTACTGCTGCACTTATCCACAATGCCAGAAGGTGGGAAAAGTTTGGGAAAAAAGGCTAAGGTGGCTTTGATTCCCCTTCCTATACTTGAAGAGCAATTTTGCTGAGTTGCTATGGACATTGTGGCACCACTCTGCACCCCAAGTCATACATGCAAGAGGTACATTTTGGTGGTCATGGATTATGCCATGAGGTACCCGGAGGGTACAGCCTTGTCCTCTGTTAAGATGGAAAAAGTGGCTGATGAACTGCTGGGGAAATTCAACCAGGTAGGATTTCATCAGGATAGTCTATTGGATTAGGACTCCCATTTTTTGTCTGCCCTAATGGCCAGCCTTTGGGAAAAGTGTGGGGTGCAGCAGCAATGACCAGCATGCAAGACAGTGGAACAAGTGCTTACTCCATCTCTAATTCGCATATAGGGAAGTCTGCCAGGAGTCCACAGGGTTCTCACCCTTCAAGCTGCTGTTTGACCATAGGCAGATGGTCCCATCAATTTGGTAAGGGATGAATGGAAGGGTGAACCTGGTCTCCAAGTGGAATCTGTTGTGGAGTATGTCCTGAATTTCAGGCCATGGCTCAAGGAATTCAAGGGATTTGCCCAGGAACACCTAGCACTGCACAACAGAGATGGAAGACGTGGTAAGACCTTAGGGATAGAGCCCAGGAGTATGAAGTTGGGCTGTGGGTGATGGTACTCATCCCTGTCTGACAGAATAAATTGCAGGCAGACTGGGAGGGGCCTTACTAGGTGGTCAGAAGAGTGGTTGATATTTATTATGTTTTGGAGCTTCCCTACAGGCAGCACATACAGTGAATTTACTATGTAGGCATAACCAGGAAGAGATGGTCCTGGATTTGTGCAGCTATTCAGAGAAGGAAGCACAAGCAGACCCACCGCTGGATCTACTGGGAGAGGTTAAGGAAGAATTTTCAGTGGACACCGTTATTCTCTTCAAACAGCTGAGGCTGGCCATAGCTATGAAGTGCATTGGGTGCTGCATACATTTGGGGAAATGTTCATGGGGAAACCATGGCGCACTACACTTGTGGAACACCACTCAGATACACAGTCCCAGGCCCACTGATGCAGCCACCCTACAGAGTCTGTGAGGGAAAGGAACATGCCACTGAGAGGGAGATCAAGGAAATGCTGATTCTTAGGGTAATCCAGGAGGCCAGAAATCCATGGGCCTTTCTGGTGGTATTGATTCCCAAGAAGGATGTGACTATGAGGTTCTGCATTGATTATCACAAGTTCAACAGCTGTACAGAGTCAGGACACATACCCCATGCCCAGGATAGATGATGTGCTAGAGAGGTTAGAGGAGCCACATACCTCACCACTATGGACCTTATAAAGAGCTTTTGGTAGGTATCCCTGTCCCCTGAAGCCAGATAGCAGTCAGCCTTTGTCATGTTGTTTAGCCTATTCAAGTTCAGAGTGAATAAAGAATGTGCCAGCCAACTTTCAATGGCTTGTGGACTGCATTCTGTCTAAGGCAAGAGATGTTGCTCTGGCAAACATGCATGACATAGGCAACTGCAGACAGACATGTGAAAATAACATCAGGCAGGTGAATGAGGTACTCCGCTGACTGAAAGTTTCAGGGCTGACAATCAAGGTGGAAGAGTCCCACATTGGGATGGTACAGGTGTAATATCAGGCTCCCAGGGTAGGGAGTGGGTACCTCCAGCCTGGGCAAGTAAAAGTTGAGGCCATACAGAGACAGGCAACATCCACAACAAAGAGAAACATATGAGATGAGTCTTCCTAGGGACAGCAGGGTACTATTGAAAGTTTGTGACAGACTTGAGTAGTGTGTCCAAACCCTGTACAATCTCACTAGGAAGCTGATGCTAGAACAATTTCAGTGGATGGATCACTGTGAGACAGTGTTCCGCCAAATAAAGGAGACATTGGGTGGGGCAACTGTCCTTGCAAGCCTGACTATTCTGTAAAGTTGACCGTGCATATGGATGCATCTGATCATGGTTTAGAGGTGTTTCTGAGCCAGGGCACATGCACGGGGGTGGAAAACCTAGTCATGTGCCTGACCAGAAAGCTGCTGCTTAGAGAGGAGGCAGAGTCACAACTGAGAAAGAGTGTCTTGTATAGTCTGGGCTCTGCAGAAATTGCAACCACTTTTGTATGGGAGTGCGTTCACAATGATCACTGACTACAACCACCTCACTTAGATCCACAGGACCAGCAGGCAAAACCCCAAATTGTTAAGATGGAGCCTGGTGCTGCAGTCTTATAACATAAACATTAGGCACAGATGTGGGTCACAGATTAACAATGTAGATGGTTTGTTTAGGCAATAAGCAGTAGCCCAGTAAAGAGATGGAGATGTTTTAAAGAATTAAAGAATTGTTAAACCAGAGAGAGAGAGAACTAGAGATGTAGCAGGTACAGCAAATCTGCTAACATGAAAAACATTATTTAGGGCCAGTAAAATATTCTTTTTTTTTCCAGATGATGGAGATCTGACAACTACGCAATGTATTTTTTTTTTGTATTATCATCTTTGCCTCTGTAATGTATTTCAGTTGAGTTAGAAAGTCTAGTGGAAACTGAAAATTCCATTATTCTGTAGAATAAGCCTCTGGGCACTTATCTGACAGTTGTCTTTGTTTAAAGCAGTCCTTTTCCGATCCTGTAAAGGCTCTTAGTTTTAATTAAACATCAAATGGCTGAACCCTTTTCATCTAAAGAGGCTATGTTTGGATCATAAACAAGTGGCTGCCACAGCCAGGCAACAACATGCTGAGTAGTCCATCAAGATAACAAAAAGACCAAGCTCCAGTCCACAAAACCGGCTTGAACCCATTCTGGGAAGAGGTGGTCCCCAGAGATCAAAAGAAGGTCCAGGGTGTAATGTCTTAGAGGCCTGTATTATGATAGTGTATAGTGGGTGGACCAGCTAAAGATATTTCTGTTGTATGTTTGCAATGAAAATTCAATTATGTTTGGGATGTTGAACTGATAACATCATGGGTTCAAGTCTGCCATAACTCATCCGTTTCCAGTTAGGGGTAAGCTTCTACTGCTCTACTGAGAAATTTAGTCAGCTTTGAGTTTGTTTTTTCTTTGTGATCTCTGTCTTCATCTCTGTAGGATACTGTATTGCCCATAGTCTTTAGTGGGTATAGTCTGTAACATATGTAAATATTGTGGAGTATGAAATTTTATTTTTATATACTTCATGTTTTCAGTGACTCTTTTTTAAGGTATTGATAACCTGGGATAAGTTGGCAAGTCTGTGATCCATTTCAAAACAGGCTACAAAGCTACCATCTCTAAAGTGATCTATTCTCAGCAGTGACTAAAGGGGTGGATCAGTTGTCTTCTGACAGCACTGGGATTTAGGCCTAAAAATACCATGAGTAGGAGTCACACTAATTGGTGGCAGCATACTAAAGTGACCGTTCAGGCATCTGAAAGGTTTTGAAAACTGGCAGCAGTTTAGATTGAGTTCAGGGAGAGAACCAGTCTGTGACAAACTGGTTGGCAGCAGTTGGGATCTGAAATAAAGGGGATACTGTATATACTGCCACTTACATGTTGCTGTAAATAAGAGTAGAAAGCTAGAAGACACTACATTATGGCCATGTGGGAGATACACAGTGGCAGACTTTGAGGTGCTGTGCAAAAGAAGATGGCTTGTCTTTGAGGAAGGACATCCTTGGCAAAAGTGACCAGGAAAGTGGTGCAAATGTGGCCACTGCTAGTCAAAGTTGTGAGACAGAGGCTAGTGAAGGTGCAATAAGCCAGAGTCTAGAACTGGGGAAGCTGTACAGATAGAGATAATGCAGCTGAGCCCATACCGGCTAAGGCAAAAGAAGAGGCTGAGTGACAAAAGGCATAGGCTGAGAGGTAAATGGCAGATGTGGAGTTGCAGAGGAAAAAGCTGGAAGTTGAAGGGTAAAAAAAAAGAAGGAGTGGAGTGAGAGAGAGAGACAGAGAGAGAGAAGCAAGAAAGGCAGGGCCAGCAAGAGATCCAGCTGAGAGGGAAGCGAGATCATGAACATGAGAAGATGATGGAAATTCTGCACCATACGTCATCACTACAAACCATAGTACTGGCATCAGGGGTTCAACCCAAGAAGCCAAAATTAAATTCAAAATGTTTCCCGAGTATCAGGATAGGGGACGATCCTGATTTCCTTTTAAAATCTTTTGTGAGATATTTGCTTTTAAAATCTTTTGGGAGAATCTGTAGGCATTTTGAAAAGGACAGAGATTCTTAGGCAACTCGCCTTCTGCCAGTCTTTACAGGCCAGGTATTAGAAACCTCCAACAGAACGGACAATGAGGACTGTATGGACTTTAACAAAGTGAAAAATGCCTTGTTAAAATGTTTTGAATTGATTCCCAATGCCTACATACAAAAATTTAAAGTGTAAAAATATGGCAAACTACTGCCAGACTTGTATGCAGTGCCAGAGGATGGGGAAGGCTGAGGACAAGGATAAGGCAGTTTTGATTCTCCTTCCTATGTTTGGAGAGCAATTTGCTGAGTTGCTGTTGACACTGTAAATCTACTCAGCATCCTAAGTTGCACAGACAAGAGATGCATTTAGTAGTCATGGATTATGCTATGATATACCCAGAGGCCATGACCTTGTCCTCCATTGAGGTGGAGAAAGTTGGTGACATATTGCTGGGGGTAGTCAGTGGAGTGGAGTTCTCCAGGAGATTCTGTCAGGCCAGGACACCAGTTTTATATCCTCGCAAATGGCTAGTGTTTAGGAGACCTGTGGGGTGTGGCAGCTCAGGGTCTCCTCATACCACTCCCAGACTAATGGTCTGTCTGAGCATTTATATATTATAGTGGCACGGTAGTGCCACTATAGTTAGGGTTGAGGAGCCATTTCTATGTTAAACCCCAAAACTTTGCACCTTAATAACTTTGCAACTGTTTGATGGATTTGCCTGAAATTTGGAATACTTAATCAAGAACCATAGGCCTTAGGATCTGCCAAGTTTTGTACCAGTTGGATATACGGCTGCGGAGTTATTAAGCATGATCTGCGCACACATTTACGCTTTTCTGGAATTCTACAGTCGCACCTACAGGTCGTACGGTTTGCGCGACTGGCCCAACATCTTCAGGGAACATGTGGCCGGGGTCCCTGATGCGCCCTTTGAAGATTTCATGAAAAAATATTAAACGGTTCAAAAGTTATTCAAAAAACAATTTCCCATTATAAGTCAATGGGAAAAGTTAACAAAAAGTTCGACAGTGTCGCAAATGCACTTTTTACTGTCGCAAATGGCCCTGTTACTGTCGCAAATCTGCCATCTTGTTTTCAGTTAGTGATCAGAAAAATGCTTGGCATTTAAAATTGAGACCCTCTAGCAACCTAATTCTTTTTGTATTCACCTAGTCGGGCCCTGAGGATGCTAGCCATGTCTTTATTTTGGGGTAAAACACCCCAGAAATATGTTTTTCAAATTTCTGGAAAAAGTACTTTCAAAAATGTATCGCCTCCAGAAAGTGTCATCAAATTTTTGTGACACTTTATAGTCTGTACACTACTTTTACTATGCCCAAAATAACAGTAATTCTTTGGCACTCCGCTGCAAAAAGAACAGTTGGGAGTTTTGGGCTGAAATTTGGAGGGAACGCAGATGACATCTCACAGATGTGCCTTTTAGTATTGCATTGAAAAAATATTACACAGTGGCAAAGTTCCGGCACTCCAAAGTTGACGGTTTTTCCCATAGGATAACATTACGGTGCCCGACGCATTACAGGAATCCTTTGGCACCCTGCTGCAAAATAACGGTTTAGTATTTTTCCTGACATTTGGAGGGAAGACAGCCAACAGCCCACAGATGTGCCTTTCAGTGGTTTGGTGAAAAAAATATTACAGGAGGCAAAGTTATGGCACTCGAACTTCTCTTTTTTCCCATAGGATAACATTGCGGCGTGTGGCGCCTTTCGGAAGCGGTGCAAGATACGGACTTTTTGTTGGAAAAATACTTAGCCCCTTGATGGGGGCTAAGCACAAAATTAGCCAGGACAGTTGTAAATCATACGAATTTTAAATTTTTTTTCTACGTCGTACGGTTCCTGAGATATAACATATTTAGTATTCCAAGTTCTCATTTTCTGCTCCGATACTCATTGTTATGCATACATTATTTGTACTCACTGTCTTTCTCTATGCAGATTTTGGGGAAAGCCATTTGTAAATGTAGTGGATATTATATTGGGAAGGCCATCAGATAATTTTGAGTACAGGTAAGAGAATACACAGGAGCCATCCATGATGATAATAAGGAATATGCCATGATGTCCCATTGCCTTACAGCAGGGAGTGGCACTGATGTGCATAATGGGTCTTGAAAAAGTCCTCCCAGATGCAAGGGTAGACCTTAACAAAATTTTTTGAGACAAGAGGGGTACTGGATCTATTATTCAGGTTCTCATGAGTGGTCAGGATTCAAAAAGGATTTAGAGATTGTCCCATTTCTATAAAAATGTACATTAGAGATGTTTTAAATAACTGTTATTGTCACTAGTATTAAAATACTGTATGATATCAATTTCAGTGTTAATTTATGTGTTAGTATGCTGTTAGTAAATTTTTAGTTCTATTCCATACCTATGACCAATCAAATGTGTATTAAGCCATGACATCATTTACTTCAAACTTGAACTTGCGTATTTAAGGGTTTTCATCTATGCTGTTAGCTATACCTTGAAAAAGCATGTACTATGACACAAGAAGCATACGCTGGTTGGGATCACTGCTCCTCTTGTCTCTTTTTATTCCAGACTACCTTTTATTTCAATAAATGTGAATTCCTGAATGAACACAGTAACTTGCAGTAAATGACAAGTCACAAAATACTGCAGTAAAAAAGTGCTTAATTTCCTTTGAATTACATTGTTCCCTGCAGCATACTGCAGCATTTTGTGGTATACTGCAGCATTACTGCAATGTATCCTGGCTGGTGCCATTGAATACCACTCTGGTGGAGCACCATGTGGATACAGGGTCCCAGACCCACTGAGGCAGCCACCTTACAGAGTCCCAAGGGATAGAAGCAAGCCACTGAGAGTGAGATCAAGGAAATGCTGGTTCTAAGGGTAAGCCAGGAGACCAGAAGACCAAGGGCCTCCCCAGTGGTATTGATCTCCAAGAACATTGGACAAAGAGGTTTTGCATCATGTACTACAAGCTCAACAACTGTACAGAGTAGGATGCATACCCCATGCCCAGAATGGATGAGGTCCTAGAGAGGTTAGGGGGAGACATAGACCTGACAAAGAGCTATTGACAGGTACCCCTGACACCTGAAGCCAGTGAGAGATCAATGTTTATTACTTTGTTTTGCTTATTGGAGTTCCAAGTAATGCCATTAGGGATGAAGAATGGGTCAGCCACCATTCAATGGCTCATGCACCTCATTCTGTCTGGAGTAGGCAACTTTGCTCTGGTGTACATGGATGACATTGCAGTCTAAAGCCAGATATGATAGGATCGTGTCAGGCACATGGCCAAGGTGCTCCACTGACTGATGGCTTCAGGGCTGACAGTCAAGGCAGAGAAGTGCCAAATAGGAATGGCAGAGATGTTATACCTTGGGTCCAGGTTAGGGAGTGGGTACATCCAGCCTGAGTCAGTAAAAATTGAGGCCATACAGGGATGAACAACACCCACATCAAACAGAATAATATGGGCTTTCTTAGAGACAGCAGTGTACTATCAAAAGTTGTTCCAAACTTCAGTAGTATGGCCAAACCCCTGTCCTAACTCACTAAGAAGAAGATGCCAGAAAACATTCAGAGGACAGATCACTGTGAGACAGCATTCCACCAGCTAAAGGAAGCATTGTGCCAGGCAATTGTCCTCATGAGCCTTGACCATTCTGTGCAGTTCATTGTGCAGATGGATTAATCTGATCATTGGCTGGGGTGGTTCTAAGTCAGTTCACGCACATGGGGGAGGAACACTAGTCATGTACCTGAGCAGGAAGCTGCTGCCCAGAGAGGAGGGCTAGGCCACAACTGAGAAAAAATGTCTGGGCATAGTCTCAGCTCTGCAGAAGCTGCAACCATATTTGTATGGGAGGGTATTTACACTGGTCACAGATCACAACCCACTCAATTAGCTCCATTGGACCAGCGAGCAAAATCCCAAATTGTTAAGATGAGCCTGGTGCTGCATGCTATAACATGGACATTAGGTGCTGCAGTAGAGCATAGCACTGCAATGCAGATGATTTGCCTAGGCAATAGCCAGTGGTCCAGTAAGGAAAGGGAGGTGCTTCATAGAATTAATGAATTGTTTAAACCAGGGAGAAAACTGGGGACACAGCAGGTAGAGCAAACCTAATAACATGAAAAACATAATTTGGGGTCATTAAAAGATTTTTTTTTATTTGTCCAGGGGATAGAGACATGACAACTATGCAGTGTATTTTGTGTGTGTGTGTGTGTGTGTGTATGTGTGTGTGAATATTTATCTCCTGCACCGGCTGCCTCCATCAGCTTGACCGCCCCCTGAGCCCCAACATCTCAGAATTACCGGGGCTGACCTTAAGCCTTGCCCAGAAGCAGAGTCTGTGGAGGGTTGGGTGTCATCCTGCTGCCGGCTCTGTGATTTTTAATTTTTCTGAGGTCCTCTCATTTTTACTCTGGGGCCCCTGGAGTAGAGGCGCATGTGCGTGGAGGTGCGCATGTGCACTACAGCCCTGGTGATGGCCCCATCCACCCACCCATCAGCCTAGTGCCTGGTGCTCCCTCTGGCCAGTGCTGCCACTGGCCTCCACCATGGGGCAGTCAAGATCCGAGGGATACCACCTACCCTCCCCGGAGAGGAGAGCTGCCTTTTGGCAGCTCCATCCAGCTCCACACCCTTCCCCCCCACCAACTTCCAATGGTCCGTACTCATTCCCAAAAATGGGTCATCGGTGTGGCGTGAGGTAAGGCATCCAACACCTTAGCCCTCAGCACCACTGGGCCGGCTATGCAGTGTATTTTTTTAACATCTATGCCTCTATAAAGTATTTCAGCTGAGGAGGAATGTCTGGAAGAAACTAAATACTACATTTTCAGTAGCCCAAGTCTCTGGTCACTTAGCTGAGAGTGGCTTTTGTTTAAGCAGTTATTTTCCCATTCTGTAAAGGCACATTGTTTTTCTTAAATATTTAAGGCTGCACCCCTTTTCATCTATAGATGCTATGTTTTGACTATAAACAAATGGCTTCTACACCCAGTCAACACCCTAATGAATAGTCAGCCAGGATAACAAAAGTCCCAAGCTCCAGTCCACAACACCAGTTTTGTACCCATTCTGCGAAGAGGAGGTCCCCAGAGATCAAAGGTGTGATGTCAGAGAGTCATGTTTGATGATACGAGTATAGTGGGCTGGCCAGCTGGAGACATTTCTGTTGTGTGTTTGCAATGGAAATTCAGTTATGTTTGCTACATTGAGTTGGTAACATCATGGGTTTGAGTCTACCATAACTCATCAGTTTCCAGTTGGGGAAGGCTTCTACTACTCTTCTTAGAAATTTAGTTGGCTTTGACTTTGTTTTTTCTGTGTGTTCCCTACCTTTTCAAATGTTTATTTTTCATCTCAATAGGATACTGTATTCCCCAGTCTTTAGTGTGTATAATCCTGTAACATGTGTAAATATCATGGAGTATTGAGTGTTATTTTTATATACTTCATGCTTTCATTGACTGTCTTTTAAGGTATAGAAAACCTGGAGTAAACTGGCAAGTCTATGATCCATTTCCAAAGAGACAGACTATAAAGCTACCATATCTCAAGCAATTTGTCCTCAACTGTGACTAAAGGGGTGGATCAGTTGCCTTTTGGTAAAGGGTACTATACCTTGTGAGTAATGGCTCTAGTGGGATTTGGACCTAAAGATACCCCAAGCTACAGTCCAGCTGGGTGGTGGCAACATATCATAGTTACCATTTAGGAGTCTGAAGGGTTGTGAAAACTGATAGCAGTGCAAACTGAGTTCTGGGAGAGAACCAGTCTGTGACAGAAAGCCTGAAGAGTGAGGTGAATTGTTTGCAGTTCCAGAACATTTATGTAGAGTATGACTCCCTGCTGTGATCACACTCTTTGTATTAGTTCCCGACACATATTGGCTCCCCATTTGGTCGGGGAGCCATCATTAGTGAGGTGGCATGCAGGACAAGGAAGTTGAAAGAGTATCCTCCACTCTGACGTTCTCTTATATGTGTCATTGGGATAAAATGTCCACTAGATGGGAACAAACTAGCAGCCAGTAAGTCTCTATTCTGATACCATATTACTTTGTATACCACAGAACTGACCTCATGTGCAGCCATGCCCTTGGAATGATAAATGTAGTTGGGCCTTTAAGCCTCAGAATCAAGAAAGCCCCCTCACCATACATATCAGGTCACTGTGTCAGTAGCTCAGCTAACAGCAATCTCACCTCTGGGCCAAGAAGATCAAATTGTTGTTGTTTCAAGTCATGCAGCAATTACTTGGGTTACTATCCAACACATTGCAGTGCTGCACCAGCTAGGTGCTGCTATACTGGTGATGTTATTCTTTGGATAAGATTCCTTCTGCCCATCTCTAGTGGGTGTCCAGGTGAAAGTTAAAGATCCAATGGCACTTTTATGCAATATGAGTGTGTGTGTGTGTGTGTGTGTGTGTGTGAATGTTTGCATTCTGTATAATTTGATGATGTGGCTGGTAGCTTGAGTATGACTTATTTTTTCCTTTTTAAATATGAAAAACAGACTGCCCACCACACTGGTGTTACCACACCAACATTTTTTTTTTTAACATTTATTAATGGTCCTCATTTTTTATCCACGGAAAACCATGGTTTTATTCTGGGTTACAATCTCCCAGTTGATATTTTTGGTTACAACATGGGAGGATGTAATCAGTGTCTGCCACTCAAAGAACAGTTAGGCAGCTCATTGGTTGCAACTCCATCTGGGCTGGCCGATCATCTCTGAAAAACATGGTGGCTTGCTAACTGAGTTTCATAAAATTGGTCTCAAACTTTTCCTTTGCGTTTCACTTCATCCCAGATAAATTGTTTACTTACTTTTCAATATTTATCTGGTTGATCCTGACTTCCAACTGATCCTGCTGTACCTACCTGTTGAGCAGAGCTCTGCAGTGCCACTGCATCCCTCATGAACTGCAAGCAACTGAGGAGTGAGTGAAAGAGTGTGGGTGAGTAAGTGTGTGTGTGTGTGTGTGTGTGTCTCTCAAAGGCAGTGTGTGTGCATATGCGTGTGTTTGTGTGTATGTAAATCTAAAAAAAAAAAAGAGGACCAATAATTAAATAATACATGGGCGAGTGTGTGTAAAACCAGAATTTTACAGACACCCTCAGTGTGGGATGCTTTTATAAACCCCTTGGGCTTCACCCTCCGGGTTTATGCAGCATCCCACACTTCGTGTGTGTGTAAAATTTTGGTTACACACATCCACCCATATATTAATCTATATTTAATCAACTCCCACTGCATCATTCCTGGACTTGGGAACACCCCCAATACAGTCTAGCCATTCAAGATGTAGTGGGGGCAGAGAAGACCACTGCATCATGATTGACTGCACTGCTTGGATGCATTCCTATTTTCAGGAAGTGAGCAGTAAGAGCAGATTAATCATTTGAACTAAAACAAAGTTGGGTATAATGACACAATTACCATGCACATCAGTTCTACTAGGAAAGGAGGCAGATTAAACCACCAGCAACATGAGTGAATTTTAGAGAAGGTATGCAATAATAAAATGTGAGTTTCCAGCTTAAAATAGTATGATGCAAAAAGGGTTGACAGTGTCCTTTTAATGGCTAGTGTATTTATACTGTCTACAGTCCGTCTACTACTGTACCCATATCTAATGCATTGCTTTGTACATGCTTTCAGATACCGTGTGTATGAAAGGTGCTGTGTAAAATCAAACTTTAGTATACTCTATCTGAAAATACTTTGAAATTGTTATCAGGTCTTAGGCCCAGTCTTAGGTAAGATTCTCTCTAGTTCTTATTAAATCTATAGTTGTTAAGTGCACATGTATATAATGTTCAGAGCTAACACATACAGACATTTTCAGACTAAAGGAATCTCCATTTCTTGAATGTAGCTATGACTTGTCTTCTAAATATTTCTTAATGAAATGTTCTTATCCCACTGTCAGTTTCAAAAACATATAATGATCCCTAAATGACTTTACATTTATTACTGTATGTTTGTGATATCACAATTTATAAAATGGGCATCAAAAATCCAGAATGCTGATTGGCTAAAACCTAGTTTTATCAACGTCCTTATCAGCATATATTGTGCCAACTGGCACTAATTCTGCGGAGCTAACCACAGCACAGAAAAATATCACTGTCCCCAACACCATCGTGTGTGAAAAAATTACCTGCAGCTCGCTGCCATGCTAACCAGATGTGCAAGCACTGTGCACAGTGCCCCCCCAACCTGCAAACCACCCCCTCATGTTGCACTATCCTTCACCCAAAACAACCCCGGACATAATTTTTTTTTGTTTAAAAATTACTCTGACCTTTTCTTTCTTCTTTCCCAGCCGAAGAAACTGAAAGTGACTCTTGACTTCTCACTGAATTCGCCATTTCAATACAAAAGAGAAACACCTGTCATTCCTTCTGGCTCTGAACCTACTCATAAAAAGTATATTATTTGTCTGTCCATCCTCACAGAAATAGTTTTTTACGCGACCACGATGTCTAACCGCATTAACGGGAAAACGGAAGTGATCCTTCAGTGATCGGGTCACACGATAAATACGGCCAGCAAATGAATATGTTCAAACAGTAACCATAATTCCATAACCATCAGCACACACACAAAAAAAATGACACCCATCAGAAGAAATAAAGTAATAAATCAACCAAAGCATGGGGCAGGCCTAGAAGCTGACTGTGGAGGTCCCTCACCCTTACTCTCGCTTCACTTTCGATGATTTGCCGCAAAAAAAGAAGCTGTGAAACAAAACCAAAAAAAACACAGTAAAATAAATCAAACAACTAAAAAGAACATGGGGGAAGGGTCACAACTTACAATCCCATCCTACCAATGAAACATTATTGAAACTCACATATAAATGGAACTATTTTTCTACTATTTCAAATCTTAAAAGTTTTTTTTTATACTCTTCAGTCCTCTAATTTCTTTTTTATTATTTTACCATGAAATACTTAGCAGCCCATTTTATAAGTGCAATAACACACTCCGAGGTGTGGGTTACGTGCTGGTAAGAGCGTGCCCAGGGGCATAAGGCACTCGGTGCAAGCACCTCATGCCTTAGTACACCCTGGGCGTGCTCTTATCATCATGTAACCCACACCTACGTCGTCGACCAGTAACACACTCATATGATTAGAGACTTACTGTGCATTGAAATCAGTGACTGCTCAGAAGTTGTTGTGCACATTCTGAAAGTTGTTGTGTATGTTCCAAATGTTGCTCTGTATGTTCTACAATCATAGCACCTGTGCCCATCTCATGCTGAACACCGCCTGCCCACTTTTGTTTTCCTTCAGCACTTTCAGCACTTCAGCCACTCATCGTGGACTGTCTCTGACAGCAACTCAGCCATCACTGCACTCGCTCCCCCATCTCTCACATTGCTACTCTCCCATCAGTAATTCACAGATAATCAAAACTAAAACAAAAAAAGCCTTTTGTGTTTTTAAACAAGGGTGACCCTTGCTTGCTCATAGCGTTCAGTTCTGCTCAGGCTCACCCCAAGATCATGCTGTCAGTCTGGTTCTCTCTCACCCAGCTTATTCACTCTCTCTACAGCATATCTTTCAATTACAAACAGCTAATACATAATATTCATTTTCAGCAAATTTTTTTCCACAACTACAATATCGAAACACTGTATAGTTTCACTACTTTCAATGCTATATACAGTAGAAGTCACTGTGTAGCAACTTTATTACATCTGCTCTATTTTTCACTAAAACCATATACTACAGAAAATAAAATATGGGTGACCATACACAACTCACCTTGTGTTTCCATCTCGGAGTTGACATAACAGCATGGACCTCTCAAGTTTCACTCTCGAGCTTCATACGCTGCTATCTCAACCCCTCGATGGAAATGCAGGTTCATTGTGCATGGTCACCAATATATTCATATAAGTTGTCCTGACATGTGCTATAATGTCATAAGAGCACTATACAGACATTAAGGGAGAGTAGGCAAAATGCACTGCAAAAGTTTAGAAAGAAAGGAGAAATCTGAAAAAGCTGTAATCTGTAAATTGTCATAGCAGAAAACAGTATATATATAGAAACAGAGAAAAATAGGCACTGTCAGTAAAAAAAGGCCATCTGGTTCATCCAGACTGCCCTGTTTTACCCTTTCCTCCCCTACCCCATGATCTATTGACTAAATGTGATTTTGGCCCTACCCTTCCCTTCCCTCTTCCTTGCACCTTAACTTACTGCTACCCCCTACATAACTATCAAACCTCTTATTCTGTTCCAGCCATGCTAGTTCCATTTATGGTTTTTGCTTCCACCACCCCAGCTGGTGAGCTATTCCATGGCTCAGGTCAAAGGAGGTCTTCCGTCAGGCGCACTCTTTAATCAATTTTATCTTTCTTAGTGTAACATAATAACGCAGTGATTGATGGCAGATAAGGACTGCTAGGCCAACCTAGTCTGCCCATATTCCCTGCCTGAATCAACAGCCGCTGACCCTGCTTGGTCATTGGCTTTTGCCTCTTTCCCACCACTAAGGTTCCTTTATGCCTATCCCATGCATGTTTGAATCCCCCCACTGTGCTAGCTCCCACTACCTTCTGGGGTAGGGTATTCCATGCATCCAACACCCTTTCAGTAAAGAAAAACTTCCTCACATTCCCCTTTATTCGGCCTCCCTCTAATCTCATTTTTCATGCCCCCTGATCCTTGTACGGCTCCTATACTGAAAGATGTTGTTCACCTGCACTTTGTTCCAGCCCTTAAGATACTTGAAGGTTTCAATCATATCTCCCCGCTCCCGCCTCTCCTTCAGTGTATACACATTGAGGTCTTTCGGTCTCTCCTCATATGTCTTCAGGTGCAAGTCCTGTATCATCTTAGTTATCCTTCTCTGGACCGTCTCCACCCTCTCCATGTCTTTGTGAAGATGTGGCCTCCAGAACTGTACTCCTTACTTCAGATGAGGCCCCATCAGTGTTTTGTACAGTGGCATCACCACCTCCCTTCCTCTGCTAGTAATGCTCCTTCTCTGTGCACCCTAACATCCCACTGGCCCTCCCCACAGCCTTATTACATTGTTTGGCCACTGTTAGGTTATCTGAGATGAGTGTCCCTAAATCCCTTTCTTCCCTGGTGACCTCTAGCAACCCCCCTCCCATCCTGTGACTCTCTGCAGGGTTTCTGCACCCCATGTGCATGGTTTTGCACTTCTTTGCTTTGAATTTGAATTGCCACATTTTGGACCATCTTTCCAGCTTACATAGGTCCATCCTCATTCTTTCAAACCCCTCTGGAGTGTCTACCCTGTTGCAGATCTTGGTGTCATCTGCAAATAGGCAAACCTTCCCCTCTAGCCCTTCTGAAATGTCACTAATGAAGACATTGAAAAGGACTGGCCCCAGGACTGATCCTTGAGGTACCCCACTGGACACTCCCCTCTCTTTGGATTTAATCCCATTTACTACCATCCCTTGCTTCTTGTCCTTCAACCAATTTCTAACCTAATTCTCCACCTTGTGGCCAATACCCAGGCTACTGAACTTGTTTACCAGCCTTCTGTGTGGAATGGTGTCAAAGGCATTACTGAAATCGAGGTAGGCAATGTCCACCACTCCCCCCGATCCACCTCCTTCATCACCCATTCAAAAAAATCTGTCAGGTTTGTTTGACATGACCTTCCTGCTGTGAATCCATGCTGCCTCAGATCCTGTGTTCCACTGGATTCCAAGTGTTCCACAATCCTTTCCTTAAGCAGTGCTTCCGTAATCTTGCCCACTTCTGAGGTGAGGCTGACTGGCCTATAGTTACCTGCTTCTACTGTTGTGAAGAGGGACTACATGTGCCCGATTCCAGTTTTCTAGAACCTACCCTATATTGAGCGACTCACTAAACAGGGCTGCCAATGGTGCTGCTAGCTCATTCTGAAGTTCCTTTAGCATCTCAGGGTGTATACCATCTAGTCCCATTGATTTGTGCACTCTTAGTTTTGCAAGTTCTTCCAGGACTTTCTCTTCTGTAAATGGACTGGTGTTTGCCTTCCTTCCCCAAATGTTTCTGTTGTCCAGTTGTGGTTTCTGTTCCTCCCCTTCCTCAATGAACATGGAGCAGAAGTATTCATTTAGTATAGATGCTTTATCTAGGTCCCCCTCCACACACACCCCTTCCTCCCCTCTGAGTCTTACAATTCCTCCCCTGGCCTTCTTATTTTTGCTGACGTACCTACAGAAAGTCTTGTCCCCTTTCTTTATAGTCTGTGCTAATCTTTCCTCTGTTTTTCTCTTTGCACTTTTTACTACCTTTCCTGCCTTCCTGTACCTCTCTAGGTATACCACTCTATCCTCATCCCTCTGTGACTCCTTGTATTTTCTAAAAGCCACCTTTTTGTCCCTAACATGCATTCCCACCTCCCTTGAGAACCATAATGGTTTGCTCCTTCTTTTTCCCTTCTTTCTCAGCCTAATGCACTGATTTGTCACCTCAGCAATGACTTCTTTGAGGTGTGCCCACTGCTCCTCAACCCCCCTCCTGCTTCCTTTCTCACCAGAGCTTTTTTGATCCCCTTCCCCATCCTTGCAAAATCCACTTTTCTGAAATCCAAGACCTTTGCCTTTGTGTGGCTCATGTTGCTGTACCTATCTTAAACCACACCATGTTGTGGTCACTGGACCCTAGGTGACCATCTACCTGGACTTCTGTAATCCTGTCCCTGATGGTCAGTACAAGGTCCAGAATTGCCTTGTCCCTGGTGTACTCCTGCACCAATTGCCTGAGTCCTGCCCCTTGCAAGGCTTCTACGATGATCTGTCCTGAACAGAGCATACCCTGATAGGGTCACCTCCCAGTTATAGATTCCACTGTACCACATTTCAGTTATTGCCATTATGTCCAGGTTTGCTTCTGCCATCATGGCCATCAGGTCTGGGATTTTATTTCTCAGTCTGCGTGCATTTGTAGACATGGTTGTCCATATTTTGCTGCCTGACCTCCCTTGTAACTCTGCTATTGCATTCCTGTCCTCTCTTTCCAAGTCTGGTTGATTTCTTTTCTGCCTCCCTACCTACTCCAAACCCATTTTATCATGCTGTGATACTGTGGACCATGAACTACTAATCTCCTCTCTACACTCCATAGGCCTCGACTCAGTCTCTTTTCAATGGTTCAGATGCTACCTCTCTGGTAGACTACAGCATGTAAAAAATGAAGGTGACCTATCTACCTCAAAACCACTCCTAAGAGGTGTACCACAAGGTTCCATCCTGGGCCCTATCCTCTTTGCCATTTATATCAATAATATTGATTCCAACCTCACCACATCTAATATTCACCTTTTGCAGATGATACTGTCCTATATGTCAGTAGTCCTACACCATCAAAAGCCTGTGAACTTTTACAATCTGAGTTCTCTGCTGCAGCACAAACTACTAGAAAAGAAACTCCTACTGAATGCCAAGAAAAGCGAAAGTTCTTCTCCTCCAAGAGCTTTTCTTCCACTCTCACCAAACACCCTTCCCCAACTATCTAGCATCCTTGGTGAAAGTCTGGACTATGTAGATAAATTTAAATATCTTGGGGTTTGGATTGACAATAGACTTGACTACACTAGCCACATTGAAGAACTCCTGAAGAAGCTCAGGCAGAGACTTGGCCTATTCTACAGAATAAAACATTACCTAACCAAAGACTCTAAACAAAGATTAATCCTGGCATCATTCCTATCCCTCATTGATTATGCTGATTTCCTGTATAGTCATTGCTCCCTTTCCCACTTAAACAAGCTGGATACCTTGTATCATAGAGCTCTTAAATTCATTACAGACCTTCCTTTCAGCACCCACCATTGCTCTCTCTATACTGCAGTCAGATGGACATCCCTATATCATAGAAGAAACAAAAATGCTGGTCTATGGATCTACAAAGCTCTAACAAACAAATTACCATCCTACATTTCAGATTGTTTTACCCAGGTCATATCCAGACCATATGACCTAAGGAACAACAAACTCATCATGCTGAAGATACCTATTACCTGTACCCGGCATGGGAGGGCTGCAATCAGCTACTCTCTAGCACTTATTTGGAACTCTCTTCAAAAGATCCTGAGTTGAATACCCTCATTCCATTAACATCCTTCAAAAGCTATACTCTAGTCTCTTTCCAGAGCCATGCAACTGTTTTCACAAGCCTAGTCCTATCACAATCCACTTTTTCTCCCACCCCTTTTTCCTCACATTTCCACCCTTAATTTGTTTTGTAGCCTTCACCCACTCAACTCATACCTGACCTTATTCCCACAATCCCACATCCCTCACTTTAATCTCTCATTACTGTCTTATTTTACTCCTTTTATTATAACCAGTTTCTTTGGCTCATTGCCTTGTATATATGTAAATATTCTTGCTTTTTGTTCATTTATAATGTCCTTGTTTTTGTACTCAATCTATATCTTGTATTTGTGTAAAAAATTGTACCTTTATATTGTTATGACCAATCAGGTCCATCTTGTAAATGAGCTATGCTCAATGATGCTCGCCTGAATAAATAAAGATTTTGATTGATTGATTGATTGATTGATGCTCAGGAATATTTGTCAACAGCTTTTCCTCTTGATTCTCCCTGCTAACTTCTCTAACCTGTGGGGGTGGGCTACTTGAGTCTCCCCGCTCCCAACTTTCACCCTCCCCTTGGCTAGTTTAAATGCTTGCCAAGGAAGCATTCAGACTGTTTATTGTGGACCGCAGTCCCCTTCCTGGAAAGATGCAGACCATCCCCCTTGAATAAGCCCACATCACACCAGGTGGGTCCCCAGTCCTCACTGAAGCCAAAACCTTTTTTTCACACCAGCCCTTCAACCAAGTGTTGAACTGTCTGATGTGGAGATTCCTAGCCTTCACCCTGCTGTGCACTAGCAGCACCTCTGAGAATGTTACGGATAATGCAACAACCCCCCCAAGGTGCCTACCCAACTCCCTGAAGTCCCTCTGTACCTGTTCTATGCTCACCTCTTCCCTGGCTAGGTCATTTATCCCCCAGAAGGACAATGACCTCCAGTCATCCCCCTCCTTGCTATCACTGTGGCAATCCTCTGGATTCACCCCTCCTTCCCTCCGAGCTGTGCCTCCTGGAAAGCACTTGACCTCTTTTTCCACCCTGCTACCTGGGCTTAGATCAATTCCCCAGACTATTGAGTCCCCCACCAGGAGTAACTTCATCTTCCTTTGGAGTCCTCTACCTCCTGCCCCTGGGTCTCCCTCCTAGAGGACCCACTCATCCACCCTGGTCGCAACTCAGATTCTCTTGTGGAGCTTGCCTGCTTCTCCAGGACAGCATAGGGGTTTATGAGTTAGACCAGATGGGAGATGTGCCTCTGACACCTCTCCCTCAACTTCCCCAAGCCCACCATAGTCCAGCCAGCCCTCTGTCAGGGCATCTGTTGTTGTAGTGGTTGCAGATATGGTGGCCTCTAGGTGGGGTCAGAGGCTGCTAGTACTCCAGCCTGCTTGGCCCGGAGATTGGCAACCTCTGTCCTCAGTCCAGAGAAAAGCCTGCATATGGGGCAGCACCACAGTACCCAGAACATCCTTCTGAATACTAATACCCCACACCCATTGCACTGCACTGCACCACTCCCTGGATCATTCTACTTTGTTTGCTTTGCATCTCCCTGGGTAGCTGTGCCTTGTGGTAATTGTTTTATTGTACTTTATAGGTTACTTTACTGTATCTTGAGTGTAACCCAGCACCCAGCTATGTTCTATATTTGAGAAATTGTACTTCCCTTTTAACTGTAGGTTGTTCTACCCCCACTATTATGAACTTTCAGTTGTCTACTACACCATCAACTCTTAAATGTTAGTCACACACAAATCAAAGGTACCACTCATAGCTTGCCTGTGATGTCTGCATGGACCTGCCCTTTCCTGTTACTGAACAGGAAGTTGGCAAATGCTCCTGGGGTCTACCTCAATAAATGTAAATGAGCCCAGGGTGGGTGGGATGGGAGGGCAGGCGGGTGTATCTGCCTGTGCTGCCCTGTGTGTGAAAGAAACAATCAGCTCCTCTTAAACACTCTCTCCCAGAAAAGCCCTGATCCCTCCAAACACCAACAAAAGCCCAAATACACCTAAATAGGAAGAAAAAAATATACGGTATTATTTGTAGCTCTCACAGATCCTCCATCAGCTCCCTGCTCTGCTCCTCTGAGACAGCGCCCACCAAAACACCATATGCCCTAAGCAGAAAAAGCACTGAAAAAGCACTGATATCCCCAGACACCAAAATGAATCCTGAACACCCCCAAAATAGAAAATACAAACAGTGGCAACCAGAAGCTCTCACAGATCCACCATCAGTTCCCCTATCTGTGTGTCAGGCTGATTCAGGCACAAGTATAAAACAGGAGACAAAACCAGCCACATGATGCACAGGTTGAAATCTTCAAGCTATTTTATTCTCTGAGAAATGCCACCATGTACTGCGCCCAATGTTTCACCCTGTGGAACTTCCTCAAGGGATAGTGATCCCTTAGTAAAGCATGACATTTATTTTTTTATTTTATTTTTAATAACCGGGTAAGGTGTACTAGACATAGAAATGCCTATTTTCAGACATTACCTGGGAGGTTACAGCAAGGTGAAAACAAGACGAGACAGCAGATAGCAGAATACAGTACAGAAGTTAGCTAAAAATAGAAAACAGTACAAATGATCAATAGACATAGAAATGTCTATTTACAGACATGACCCAAGGAAATACAACAACACAGTGAATACATGACAAGACAGGAGATATATAGTACATTTGGCTAGAAATGTAAAATAATACAAATAATCAATGATCAGCACTAGTATATTTAACAACAAAGTTAATAAGGCAACCCAGCAATACAGATATATGTTTATAATATAAAGTAAGGTAAATAAGTGCCAGTTGTTGGACCATAATAGAGGGCCATCATGGAGGGCACAGTGACTAGTGGGAAAATGGGGCAGAGAGCAGTAGGAGCATGGAGGAGGACTGAGACCTATATCAGCTAAAAAAGGTAAGATAAGAACATGTGAGACAGGGAGACAGAGAGTAGGAAGTAGTGGTAAGGAGAAATGGGAGGGGGGAAGTAAACCACCAGCAGTAGGTGCTAGAAGGGGCTTAACTCATTCAGACCTGGATACATCTGTAGGTGGCGTCTGAAAGCATAGCCACTCAGGCCAGTAACGACTGTAGACGTAGTCAGCTGACTTTCACTCAGGCCTGGAAACATCTGAGGAAGTCTTTAGTTTTTACCTAAATATAAAATGACCCAAATTTCTTAAAATTGATTGCATAGCACTATTAGAAAGATAATGTTGTGTGGAACAACTTTGCCACTGACACTGTGTGTCTATCATGTATACTTTAGGAGTTATTCACATTTTTTTAAGGTATGGTGTGCATGGCTGACATTTGTCTCTCAAATCTCACCTAAGCACCTTGAATAAATCTGAGAAAAAATACAATTGTTTGATATTTCAGCTAGTATAAAATAAAAACTGAATTGATTACAATTGATTGCATAGCACTGTTTGAAAGGTAATTTTGTGCTGAACAACTTTGCCACTCATACTTTGTGTGTAGCACTTACAGTTCAAGAGACATTCGCATTTGTTTGTGGCATGCTGATTATGGCTTGATTTTGCTTAGAAAGGCCCAGGATGCAGTGTTAAGAGTATACAGGACACAAGAGGTGGAACTCTCAAAGAGCTCTTGTGGTGTGAATGAATTAAGGTGGATAAAAGCATGTACACTTGACAAGTTTGGCAAGGTAATCCAGGTGTTGTTTCTTAAAGAGGTTCAGCCAACCTTAGACCATGAAGTAAAGCTTTCTCACATCCATCCTAAATCCTCCCCCCCCGGTTGGCTTTCTTTCATGCCCCCTTGTTATTAACCTCCTATTTCTGTTGAATAGTTCTTCACAGTTTACCTTGTTTATTCTTTTCAGGAACTTGAAGGTCTTTATCATGTTTCCCCTCTCCCTTCTGGTCTCCAATGAGTACGTTTTTAGTGCCCCAAGATGATCCTGATAGGATCTGCCTTGTTTGGCCCTGAATCATTTTGGTTACCCGACACTGCGCTGTTTCCAGGCTCTCTATGTCTTTCTTCAAGTGGGAACTCCAGAACTGGACGCAGTATTCCAGATGGGGTCTCACCATCAATACATAGAGAGGCAGTATTACCTCTTTTCTCCTGCTATTGAAGTCCCTACCAATATATCCCAGCATTCTGATTGCCTTGCTGTGGGGCTTGTTGCATTGGCTAGTTTGTTTTAGGGAATCACTTATGAGGACCCCCAGGTGGTGCTGAGGGTTGAGGCGCTGGACACCACACATTGCGCCGTGCTGGCGACCTGGATTCAGGAATGGACTCAGGCTGCCGGGGGCTGGCAGGGAGAGGGAATGATCACTCTTCCCATGACTACACTTCTTCCTTTGGGGTGGGTGAGGGACATGCGCCACTCTGTAGTGACTCTCAGCAGAGGCTGGGTGCTCCACAGACATGGACATATGCAGAGGAAGAAGCGCAGTGGATGTCTGCACGTATGTGCATCAATGTCACTGCATGACTGGCTCCTCAGTGGGCAGCAAAAACTGATGGAAAATTGGTGGGGCGGCCTCAGTGGCTGATGGCCAGCCCTGTGCCCCTGGAGTCATGTGGCATCTTCGCCAGCTCTGTGCTGCAAGTCCCTATGGGGTGGATCCTGCCATTGGCTGGTCAAGTGTAATGGGGCATATGGATTTGCACCCCTGACCAACTTCAAGGGTGTAGGTGCTGGTGGCCAGGGGTCGAAGTGGACCGCTCCAACCAAGGCAGAAAAACTGGCATTAAAAAAAAGAAAGAAAGTCTTTTATGTGATAATATTGTGCTGGATGTGTGGAACAGCTCTTAGCCTAGCATCAGACATATCTGTCTCTATGCATCCCACTACATCATCAGCACTGTGACCTCATTGACTGTTACATCACATGTGACTTATCTGGCAGTCACCCAGTGGCTGCTCCTAAACAGTAGTTATGTCATAGCCAATGAGGTCACAATTCTGATGATGCAATTGAGGGAGAATAGAGTTAGATATGTCAGCCACCAGTCAGAGGGTTGTCACGCACATCTCACTTACTAGCATCAGGTAAACAATCTTCTAATTAAACAAAAGAATGAAGGGAAGGGAAGGGAAGGGGCAATTGTTTAACCAGGAAAGACACACTAAGCCAAAGCTTGTTTCCAGGTGCAACCTAGGAGCACAAGGAAGTTAAGTGACTTGCTTAGAGTCACACAGTATGCAAATTGGGGGTTGCTGGATTCAAACCCATGTCTCCAGGTTTGCAGCTCAGTGCCCTAAACCACAGTGCTCTACTTCCACAAAGGAAAAAGAAGAAGTACCTCAGATAGAAAAGGTGATGGTTGAATTCTTTTAAACATTAATATTAATTTTAGGCAGTTTACCAGCTCTTTAAACCATCTCTGTAACCTTTGCAGGTCCCTCTGCAACTTCCTCACCCCATCCTCACTGTCTACCCTGCCACAGAGCTTGGTGTCTTCTGGGAAGAGACATATCTTTCCCTGCATTCCTTCCCCTTTGTTGTTAAGAAACCTATTGAATGGCCGGCCCAGTGACACTGAGGGCTGAGGCACTGGAACCACACCTCACACCATGCCGGTGACCCAGCTTGGGAGCAAGCTCAGATTGCTGGGGGTCATCTGGAGAGGAAAGGATCGAGTGTCTGAAGGACAGCTCACCTCTCCTGGGGAGAGTGGGTTTATGACTCCCCTGCAGCAGTGACTCCCAGTGGAGACTGGGGGTGTAACAGCTGGGGATCACACACCAAAGGGGTGGAGGTGTTGGTGGACATCCACGAGAGGGGTTCAGGAGCACGCTCAGTTTGTGCTGGATGTCATTGCACGTCCACGCCTCCAGGGATCATGCTCACATAAAAACAAGGAAACACTCTGGTGCCTGAGGAGATAACAGAGTGCCTGTCCCACTCCCACTTCCAAATGCCACCTTCTCCCGATCCTGATATCGCTCAGCATCCATCCGAACCCACCCACTGGACTAAATTGATGGAGCCTCAAGGTAGGTGAGGGTGGCCCCACCCTGAGGGGCATAAGTCAAGTGGTCTACTAGTGGGGGATTTAGGATACCAGGTCAGGGTTCTGGGGGGATCTGGACCAAGGGGAGGTCTCAGGCAGGGCGGGACAAGCAGGTGTCTCCTGAGGAATGCCTCAGGAACCGCTGACCAGAGGGATAAAGAAATGTAACAAAAAAAAGAACAGAAACATATTGAAAAGCACAGATCCCTGAACTGACCCTTGTAACACCTCACTCATGACCTCCCTCTCCCCCCAATTTGACCCTGTTAACCCAGGTCCTTTGCTACTCCCAGATCCTCTAACTTCTTCAGCTGCCTCCTCTGTGGCACCAAGTGGAATACCTTGCAAGAGTCAAAATAAAGTAAATCCACTGCTTGTCCCTTATCCCCTGCCCTTTTAATGGTTCCATGTCAGAATATCACCAACAATGTTGATAACATCCCAAACAACGATGGGAACAATGCTGACTGTTAGCACTGCTCCCATCAGGAACTGAGTGTTTTCTTGTGGGGGGATTTTGGCCCCTGCATCCACCAAACCCCTCCATCTCTAAATAATCAACTCTGAATTGGAGTTGGTTCAGGGTTGGGCCATAACACTGGAAGACATAGTGCCAGTGTACAGTGGACCATCACAGTGACCTGGCAAGATTTGTCACTGTGGAATTGTCATTGTGCTGATGGCACACCCCTTTTAACCCAGTCAAATCATGCTATCAGGCTGGTTTAACAAGACCTTACTGCCATAGATCCATACTGTCCTGAACCCATTAATTTCCAGATAAGCCACCAGGTCTTCTATGACTAGCTGCTCCATCAGTTTACCCACAGTGGAAGTGACACTGAATGTTCTGTAATTCTGCTGTTCCTTTCTATCTCCTCTCTTCTAGAGTAGAACCACATCAATCCCTGGTGCTTCATCTACTTGCAGGACTGCAAACCCTTTTCTTATTCCTGCCCCATTTCTGGAA
Organism: Neoceratodus forsteri; assembly: GCA_016271365.2. Classification (NCBI taxonomy): domain Eukaryota; kingdom Metazoa; phylum Chordata; order Ceratodontiformes; family Ceratodontidae; genus Neoceratodus; species Neoceratodus forsteri. Next base: position 432,034,344 of record CM028136.1, on the reverse strand, counting down.
TCCCCCTTGCAGATGCCTTTATGCCACTTTCTGGGGCTACCTAGCATTCACTCCATTCTTCATCTCCCTGTTTTTCCTTGTAGCTTCTAAATGGCCTTTTTTGCCTCTTACTGCCTCCCTGAACTTCTTAGAGAACCAGATTTGTTTCTTGCATTTGCTTCACTTGGCAACTGTTCTCAAGCATGATTACTGTTTAATCCTATGTTTTTACTACTTATATGTCTTAGGGATATTCACTTTACCAACCATTTTTGTACAACCTTTCTAAGGTAATGTTCTGCTTTATTATATAGTTGGTATTGCTCATTTGGCCTTTGAGATCTCAGTTTAAGGTGTGTTGCTATGATCAGGACATGCTATGCTCTTTCACTTTCAGGGTAACTATTAGGCTGACACAATTAGCAACTGCTAGTACTATTTCCTAAAGTTTTCTTTAGGCATCATGCAGCTGTTTATGGTCACCAGTTTGCAGCAGGGGCTTTGCCTCAATTTATTTCAGCATTGCAATCTGAAGCCAGAGGGTTATCTTAAGCTTAAATTGGCCAAAGTGTCTAATGCACACCCCTGGAGTATCTTTTTGTGCTTATGAAATTGACCTATTAGTTGTACAGGCATGTTAAAATTTAAATTCCTAGGATTAAGTAAAATAAAAGTTAAATGTTTGTCATAATTTTAGACAATATAGTTCCTCCACATTTATCCTTTTACTGTATTTTCTGTTTGCAGTTTAGGCCTTTTGTCCTGCTGTGGCATCTGTACTTGTAGTTTTTTTCCTCCTGGTTGTTATGGCACTACCCCCCTACTCCCATTTGGGTTAGATGTGAAAGTGCAGTATCCATAAACAATTTCTGTGTATTACAGCAGCAAGCAGTGTAGGGGGAGGAGATGCCACTAATGTGAGATTAACGTGAAGGGAAGCTGCAGTGGAAGTAGGATGGGGAATGGCATGACAGCATTACAAGTACTGACAATATGAGCAGCAGTAGTGGCGAACAGAAGAAGTGAGAATGTCATCGGTAGCTTACAACAGCTCACAACAGAAGAAAGTTTAATGATTTCTGTTGAAGAAGTGAGCAGCCAAGGGAGGGAATCAGTGAGAGACTGGCAGGTCTGCCATTGCGTGGAAGAGCGAACAAGTGAGTAAGCGGGGTGGGCAAGCTGGTGGCTGGTGGAAACAGTGCAGCAGACAGGGTAAAGATAATAGAAATGAAGGATAAAAAGAAATTATTTTAAAACAAATTCTGTTACTTTATTATCTAAAGATGAACATTACTGAACAGAGACATTTCTGCTGCTTTTTATGTTGAATTTGAAAATGAACTGACAAAAGAAATGGCAGTCCTTAAAATCTTAAAGGTTTTGTAACATTCCAAATGGGCATTAATATGTTTTTTGGGGGGATATTGTGTCCAGGCTGCTAGGACTTGATTTTAGCAATACACTAGATACTTTCAGTATGCTGCTATCAACCAAACAAGGGGCTGGAAATCTTAAGCCCATTTCATCATATATTATACAAATATATTTCCCTTATCCTTTTGAGGGACTTTCTCCACCAGGGTCATAAGAGATTGTTAGAGGTACTGTTGCTTCCTTACTGAATTGCCCAAATATGCTTCTGAGGAAATGGCCATGGAAAATGAAGAGTAGACTTTGTTCCTGAGGGTGTCTAGCCAGTCTATAGGTCCTTTTCTTGGATGATAAGAGGAAGTCAGAGAGTCGAATTTCTCCACTGGGATCCAGATCCTACATAGAAGGTTGTAAGTGTCTCCTCTGTCCCATCTAATCTATGACATAAGAAAAAGAGAGTTCATTCCATTTTTCTTGGCCAAAATCAAAAAGGCTGTGTACTGTACCTGCACAATGATAAACTGCCTAGCTACCACCTTGTACAGGACTTCAGTTTCAACTGTGTATGACAATATTTTCTTGTTGAATTTTATTCTGCACATTACTATTGTCTGTAATTAAATCTATGTCATTCAATGCTTGTTATTGTTATATCCTGTGTATCCATTGTATATTCTGTTAACTGACGTGGAGCCTTTGGAAATGAGTCCTTGATTCAAAGGGTTGTAATTCTGATGTGAATATAAATAAATAAAATAAATAAATATATAACTGATAGGTGGACTTTACTAATGAAAGGTAATAAAAAGTTTTCTCAAAATATCCAGGAATTGGATTTTTTGTAGATTCTGACTACCAGACCTACAACAAATCCATGCAGGGCTTCAGTTAACTCAATTTTGGAACTAGTTGACTACAAAAATATGGTAAACACTTGCAAAGTAAAGAAGAAAGAAATATTGGACTCCCAAAAGAAAAACAACATAATTAGCAGACAATCAACTGTGCATGAAGAGAAATCAAAAATGGGTGATTGCTCTGAAACAAAGGATAATTCAACACTGACTATTAATGTTTAATTACAGAAAGTGGTCTCATTTATAACTTTCACTCTCAAAAGCTGGACCCTGGGAAATGTTTTGACTTTTCAAAGTGGAATGACTTCCAAATTTGGACCCATGAAAAGCCCCTGCATCCATAATTTTACTTAGCTATTCAATGGGGAAAAAAAACATACAAATTGTCTAGGTGCCTAATATACAACAGTGGTTAGATAAAAAAGCAATGGCATTGGTCATACAACTCAAATGTATCGAGGCCTTATGGTGCCATAATTAAAGTTACTATACTCTATTGTGTAGGCATACAAATAAATGTGTCCATGTTTTTCCTGTTTTGTACCAGCAATGGTGATTATGTTAAATGGTCACCACTGCGTATGCCCCATTGACTTCTACTGCATAATTATAAAGTCTACGATCAGAGCACTATAGGCCCTGAATGGGCTTGTACCACCCAGATCTATGTGAGATTATTGACTGGGGCTTGTACAGTCTCATCCTCATTTGTAGGACTCTGGCCTTGAGCATGAAAATTATGACATACTAATCAATTGAGCTGGCATCCTTAGACTTCAAGATTCCCCAGTTGCCCAACTGGTTTCTTCCATATAATGTACCTTTTTATTTAGACCCCACCACCTCTATTGGTTTGTACTAACAAGCTTAGAGTGGAAGTACTTCCTTATTAGCCACCACATGACCAATCAGTATTGCTCACACAACGGGAAGAGTGACCAACTATTCTGATTATCACTTGCTCATGCAAACTCAGATTGATTTGCTCATGCAAGTCTAACTTGTGCTTTTAAAAATCAATATCTATATCTTCAGGGGATAGATGAGGTAGTCCCAAGATGTCATCCACATTGGAGACGTCTCGAGTATACCACAAAATGTCTTCCCCTGCTTCCCATGAGAACTCCAAAGTTTATCTCTGCAACTCCAGGTCAGGGTGCTATTAATGTTGCCTCTGAACTAAGGGAATCTTTGACTGGAGAGCCTGGGCCTAGACAGGGGGTTGAAGGGCCACCTGCATTTTAACCATTGGCTGTGGGTGGCTGTGTTGTGGGAATAAGCTGCTATCAGACTGGGGTTATTGTGCCTCCTATGTACAGCCACAGGAAACAGGGCTTGTTAACCCTAGAGTCTACCCCTTTCCAAAATAGAGAAGTGGTTGGGACAAGGCTGAAAACACCCTGGAACTATATGAATAACACATGGTATAGAAGGTTGAGGAGTAACCCTTCTAGTTCCTAAATGAACCAAAAGCTGTGGTATTGGTGAGCACCAGTCACCAGAACCACAGTGACCCTCTAATGGGACCCTGGAAATGGAGCCAAAAATTATGTCCAGCTCATGTTTCCTTGGCTTCATCAAGCCAGAATATTCTACCTGTTTCTTAAAATGGAACTCATAAGAAATCTGGTCTGAAAAACAGAGCCAGGAGAAGTCTTTTTAGGCTGGCCATTGGACTGGGCTGCCGCTGCACCCACTGGATACAGATAATGCTACACTGTCACAGGTAAATTGGAAAAATGAAGTAATTATGTACTGTACATAGTTCTTTGAAAAGCCATACTAAATTTTATTTCCATTAATGAACATTTTCATACTGTCAATACGGGGGCTCTTCTCTGTAAAGCTACTGGTTTGTCTCTGGTTTATTAAGTAAGAGTCCCATTTAGAATGTTGCTAATATACTGATCTCAGTTGAGGCCCTTTGCATGGATAAATGAAGGTTTTTATTATCCCCATTGCCATATTTAAACACATCTGCTGTTCTGTCCTTCAATGTAGAAACCATGATGCAACATTTAAGCACACATTAGTTTATTTACAGAAATAAGGTATGTATTATTGCACATTATTCTCACCTTTAAGAAAAGCATACAATTTATTATATATTTAAAAACAGTACAGTAATAATAAAGCACTGTGTACTTGTGAAGGGTTCTCAACTCTAAGCATAATATGGAAATATGTGCTAACAAGGTGTTTGAGTATATTTGAAATATAGTCAACCCCCAAATAATGCCACTTATTGTATATACTTGTGGTACTCAAAAGTAATTTAGGATTAAGGCACCAAAAAGAACAAAAAGCTACAGTATTTGTTATTTATGGTGACACATACACAAACATGCTTATTCCAAGATCTGCTTTAGAACTGTTTGCAAAAGTCTAACATGCGGATGATTATATCTATGTACTATATATTATTAGGGTGCGTTTGTGCCTCTATAGTTAGGGTTGAGTAGGCAGTTTAATGTTAAACCCCAAATTTTGCATGTTAATAACTTCACAACTGTTCAATGAATTTGCACAAAATTTGGAATACATGGTTTCAGATGGTAGATCTCTTAATTTGCCAAGTTGCATTTCGATCGGATTTGCAGTTTTCAGGTAGCAAAGCACCACAAAATGCCTTTTTTGGCAATTGTCAGGGTCATTTTTTGACATCTCGCTGCACCCACACCATTTTGAATTTTGGCCTGGTGTTTTTGATGGTACAAAGAGGTTATTCTAAGGAACGATCCATCATTGATTTGGTGAAAAAATATTAATCCATTCCAAAGTTATTAAATTTTGAAATTTCAGGTTCTAGGCATGCTCAGTTCAATCTTTGGGATAGATGCACAGTTTCAATCAAGAACCCCTGGTTGCGAGCAGCTCATGAACGGAGATTGTGAAAAGGGATTGGGAAATCTTGGAAAATCCCTTTTTGTGAGAAAATCCCTGTTCATTGGCCACCATTTTGTTTTCTCGCTTAGCGAGGGGAGAAAACAAAACATAACTAGCTCCAAGGAAGTCTTTTGTAAAATCCAAGGCATGTATTTTGGTGAGGGGGATGTCCTCTACCCGTCCATGCCTATATATTTTTTTTTACTTTAAAAATGGCACTTTTAAACTTTAAAATCCCTTTTCACAATCCCTTTTTACGAGCCAATCCTTTTCGCCAGATCGGCTGGTGAAAAGGGATTGCGAAGAGGGATTTTTAAAGGAGACTGCCATTTTCCCTGGTGTGCCCATTTTATCACTTATTTTTGTCTACTTCAGGGTGCCCAATCCCCTTGTTGGCATTTATTCCCCCATCCACTACTGTTGCACACTGGGGAGCCCACCCCTAGTGTGCCAAAATAATTAAATTATTTCAAAAATATTTTGGACACTGGGATGCCCCCTCATACCCATTCTATTGTCACTGACATTGGGGAGTGCCCAATCCCCATGTCAGCATTATAAAGCCCCAACCCCCTAGCACTGTGGGACACTGGGGAGCCCACTCCCAGTGTCCAAAAATACACATTATAAACCTGCAAAAAAAAAGAAAACTGTCCCCTGGTGTCTTATTTTATTTTTTTCACTATAAAAAAGAAAATGGTCCCTCGTCATCTCCCCATCTCTATCCCCCATCCCCACCCTCCCACTGAGTACCGACCTTTCTGCATCCCTCTTACCCTATACTTCCCTCTTGTGGTCATCTGCTGTCATCTTCTGTGAACTGGGACACATCTACACTCTTCAAAGCTGAAGTGTGAACTGAAGAATCATGGTAAGCACCGTATAATGACAGTCAATGGATTTTCAACTTATGTTGATATCTCAGCCATTTTTAGGAATTTCAGCCCCAAATTTTCAACATGGGGTTCTTGGGACCCCACCCCATGAACACTGGCACTGTCATTTCATTACTTGGTCCCAAAAGGTGATTTTGCAGTCACTGCATGGAATCACCTTTTGGGACCAAATAATGAAACAACAATACCATTGTTCATGAGGTGGGGTCCCAAAAAGGCCAAGTTGAAAATTTGGTGCAAAAATACCTAAAAATACCAAAGTTACATGTGGTCATTGGAATTTTTCTATGCATGTGAGTAACTTTGGGAAGATATCATATTTTCACTCCATATTTTCAACATTGCCATTTTTTCACACCGCATTATGAACCACACAGCTATCATTTTTCAAATCCTGCCAAAAAAATTTTTCCACACCTGTGGTGCAGAATGGCATTACAGTTGTGCAGAATTATATTTCAATGAGGATTTGAAAATTTTCTGCACTGGGTACATGCAGTGAGGTGATAAGAAAGTTATGTTGAACATTTGGGGTGAAAATGATTTAAGATGCACAGTTATGATTATTTGTTGCAATGTTGCTACACCTGCCTGTAACTTAAAGTGTGGAAGCTCAGGGGCTGGAGATAACTGTGTTTCCACAGCTAGATATATATGTGAATCAGTGGAGGGATGGGAGAGCAGGGCCAAAAGGACCCTGTACTCCCACAGTAAAATAAGATACTATTATACTATCTCAAAAAGAAAGGAAATAAATTGCAAAAAACTTTGTTAATGCATCATTTAGGGTTGAAGCGACAAAAGTAGGGAACTGAGACATGAGCCTTGAGCCCCTAGCACTCCCCACCACCACCAGCCCACCCACCAACCCTCCACAGGCCAACATACATCAGGGTGTGCCTTGGGGTCATTGGGCCTAACTCTCACCCCATTCCATGTCTAAGAAAGTTGACATGGTACAGTATAGGAGAATGGGGTGACAGTTAGAGCCTACAGCCCCAAGGCACACCCCGACTCATGTTGCAGCCCTAATGTCATATATTTTTATTACAAAAAACTCTGTTAATGCATCAGTTAGGGTTTCTATTACAGTGACAAAAGTCTGGAAATTCAGTGTTAGGGTTACCAGCCCTACCACCCCACCCCACCACCCCACCTTCCACACACCAACAGGCAGAGGGTGTGAACAAAAATGGATATTGTGGGTCCTTTAAATACCCTGAGCTCCTCAGGGAAGAGATTAATCTTGACTGTGGTGGATTATGCCACCCAGTACCCAGAGGCAGTCACCCTATCCTCACTGAGGACAGAAAAAGTGGCAGATGCCTTACTTGAGATTTTCTCCCATGTTGGGTTTCCGCAGGAGGTAATCACCAATCGAGGGGGTTCCTTCATGTCAGATCTGATATAATGTTTATGGCAGAAGTGTGGGGTGGTGCAGAGATGCACAACACTGTATCACCCACAAGCCAATGGGCTTATGGAATGATTCAATTGTACCCTAAAGTCAATGCTCCGGGCGTTTGCTGAACAGCATGGGAGGGACTGGGAGAAATACCTTCCCCACCTGTTGTTTGCATACAGAGAGGTGCCCCAAGAGTCAACAGGATTTTTCCCCTTCAAACTCTTATATGGACGCCGGGTATGTGGGCCCCTAGACTTGATCTAGGAGGACTGGGAAGGCAAGCACGCCACCCAGGGAACTCCCATTGTGGATTACATCCTTAGGTTTAGGGAAAGGCTGAAGGAGCTTATGGGGACAGCCCAGAAAAAATCTGGCAGCTGCCCAACAGAAACAAAAAGTGTGGTACAACCGCAGAGCCAGAGCTCACTCGTACATGGTGGGTCAGGAAGTCATGGTCCTTATTCCGGTCCAGAAAGACAAGCTGCAGGCTGAGTGGGCAGGACCGTGCAAAGTGGTTAGGAAGGTAAATGATGTGAACTACATTGTGGAGTTACCTGACCGAAGACAGACAGAAAGGATGTACCATGTCAACGTGATGAAGCCATATGCAAATAGGGCTGACATGGTGTTTGCAGTGTGTAGTCATGAGGAAGGGACGGATGAAGGAGACCCCCTTCTGGACTTGCTGGAAGAGAGTAAGCGGGAGTCCTCTGTGGAGGCAGTAAAATTGTCTCCCCAGCTGACCCCGGACCAGATCCAGGAAGTAAGGAAGGTTTTAGCAGACTTTGCCCCCTTGTTTAGCGCCAAGCCTTGACTAATCCCCTTAGTGACACACGATGTAGAGACTGGGACACAGACGCCCATACCGCAGACAGCATATTGGGTGTCAGAGGCTGTCCAAAAGGACCTTAGGAGGGAAGTGGAGGAGATGCTGGATTTTTGGGTAATCCAGAGATCCCACAGTCCATGGGCCTCACCTGTAGTCCTTGTACCCAAGCCAGATGGCTCAACTCATTTCTGTGTGGACTATCATGGACTGAATGCAGTCACGAAGTCAGATGCCCACCCGATGCCCCGGACGGATGAACTTCTGGACAAGTTGGGAGGGGCATCCTACCTTACAACCATTGACCTGACAAAGGGGTATTGGCAGGTAGAGTTGACGGACATAGCTAGGGAGAGGTAAGCCTTCATCACTCCGATAGGCTTATTTGAGTTAAAAGTAATGCCTTTTGGAATGAAGAATGCCCCAGGCACTTTCCAAAGGTTGGTGAACCAGGTGTTAAATGGTGCTGAGGAGTACACCATGGTGTACCTGGATGACATTGCCATCTTTAATACCAGCTGGGAGGAACACCTATCCCACCTTAGGGAAGTGCTGAGCAGGATACAGAGGGCTGGGCTCACTGTCAAAGCCGAGAAGTGCCAGGTGGCCATGGGAGAGGTGGCAAGGTAGGCCAGGGACAGCTCCATCCTAACCAAATAAAAATAGAGGTAATCTAGGCATGGCACAGACCAGAACCTCAGAAGCAGGTCAGGAGTTTTCTTGGGACAGCAGGGTACTATAGAAAATGTGTACCCAATTACAGTGCCCTGGCTGCTCCCCTATCTGACCTGACAAAGAAAAGGATGCCCAAGAAAATTACCTGGGGCCCAGCCTGCGAGAAAGCATTTTCCAAACTAAAGGAGGCACTGTGCAGTGCTCCTGTTTTGACAAGTCCTGACTATAACAAACCTTTTATAGTTCAGACTGATGCCTCAGACTTGGGTATTGGGACAGTACTGGATCAGACATCCAGCCAAGGGAGGGATCACCCAATAGCCTACCTGAGTAAAAAGTTACTTCCCAGGGAGCAGGCATACTCCACAGGGAAATGGAGTGTCTTGCCATAGTGTGGGCCCTAACAAAATTGGAGCCATACTTGTATGGACAGCATTTTGTGGTGCAGATGGTCCACAACCCCCTGGTTTGGCTGATGCAGATGGGGAAGAACAACGGTAGATTGCTAAGATGGAGTCTTGCTTTGCAAGGATATGACATGACCATTCTACATAGGGCTGGAGTGACCAATCAGAACTCTGATGGGCTGTCTCGTGTCTATGAGGAGTGAACTGATTTGGGAAGCTCATCCCATGTAGGGGATAAAGCCCCCAAATTCAGTCTAGGTGGGGAGGATTGTGGGACGTGGACAGCTGGTTCTGCTTACAATATGATATTTTTTCTGCAAAATAAAATATGTAGGGGAGTGTCTGTCAGGAGAAACTACTGTCTTGCTGAAACTGACACATCAAACCCCCCCAGGCATAAGTTCAAAGGACAGGACGTAGGTAAAACTACATATATCTGAGATGCAATTACCTTGTCAATTTGCTTTTAAGCCAGGAACCAATATATCCATTTTATAATGACTTCAGGGAAACCCTTTGATTTGCATTAGGTGTCATGAGGAAAGGGGCATATGCATGTGATTAGGGTGTCTTCCAAGGAAGCCAGCTAATTACATCAAAGAGACTTTGATGTCTGTGTGAAGCAGGTCCCAGACTAAATTGAGAAGTCCAATATGCATTTGCTTGGGGTATCCAGTGAATTACATCAAAGAGACTTTGATGTCTGTGTGAAGCAGGTCCCAGACTAAATTGAGAAGTTCAATATGCATTTGCTTGGGGTGTACAATGAATTACATCAAAGAGGCTTTGATGTCTGTGTGATAACCTCTTGTTAGCGTATCCAATTGTCAGGCTCAGATAATTCTGTCTTTGGGGGGACAGATATCTTTGCCTATGGGCACCTAACCAGGTATTACAAAATGAACCCTTAGAACTCTATGCAACACCTAGAGAACTCCTACCTGTTTCCCAGTTTGGTACCACGATAAGCTCATGCACAGTGTCAACTATAACCATCTAAGCTTCACTTATAAAAAAAAGAAGTTTCAAGGCATACCAGGCAGTTTCTGTTTTTAAAATGTATCTTTACTTTAAAATAGGTAAAAAATTAGGAAAACAGTAAATACAGAACAGGATATCCCAACACATATAGCCTTAAAAAACAAAACAGGTTTAAAAGTGCAAATTCCTATAACCCATACACTCAGACTGGTCTTATCTAATGTATTCTCACTTTCTTAATATTTCAGTGCTTTGATATTCCTCATTCTCGGCCAGAAAATGAATGTGTCTCTGTGAGGTCAGCTCAGTATACTTAAAAGCAGTCTTGAGCCGGCCTTTTCTCTGACGTCACCTAACTCCACCTAGTGGTGTATTAAAATTTATATTTTATAACACAGGATATCCTAATAAGATATTTCAACAAAATAGGTGACATAAATGAATCTCCTCTCTTTATATGACTTCCCCCAACCCAGTCTGTGATCCGCTTCACACAGACATCAAAGTCTCTTTTATGTAATTCACTGGATACCCCAAGCAAATGCATATTAGACTTCTCAATTTAGTCTGGGACCTGCTTCACACAGACATCAAAGTCTCTTTGATGTAATTAGCTGGCTTCCTTGGAAGACACCCCAATCACATGCATATGCCCCTTTCCTCATGACACATAGTGCAAATCAAAGGATTTCCTTGAGGGCATTATAAAATGGATATATTGGTTCCTGGCTTTAAAGCAAATTGACAAGGTAATTGCATCTCAGATATCTGTAGTTTAACCTATGTCCTGTCCTTTGAACTTATGCCTGGGGGGGTTGATGTGTCAGTTTCAGCAAGACAATAGTTTCTCCTGACAGACACTCCCCTACATATTTTATATTGCAGAACAAATATCATATTGTAATCAGAACCAGCTGTCCACATGCCACATCCATCACATCTTAACTTTCTTGCTGCCACAGTGGTGTGAGCTTTAGGGTTGAGAACCCCAAGAAAGATTGCACCCCTGATTTGCTTCAGGTGGGTGGGGTGGGTTTATGATTGGAAACCCTAAAACCACAATTCCCTACTTTTGTCACTTTAGTCATAACCCTAAATAGTGCATTAACACAGCTTTTTTTTTTTTTTTGTAAAGAATTTCCTTACTTTTTAAATAGTGTAATTGTATCCACATTTGCCTGTGGGAGTCTTTCTGGCCATCCGCTCCCATCCCTTCATAAATGTATACATGCATGTTGCTGTGGAAGTGCCGGGTCCTCCAGGCCCTGTGCTTCTACTTGTAGCACAACAGCAACCAAACTGTGAGCATAGCCTTCTTATTACCTTACCTCATGAACCCAGTACTTAAAATGTTCAAATCCTCTCTGAAATGTAATTACACCCCACCTCAAAATTATTCCGTGCCACAAGTGTGAAAACACTGTTTGGCCAGGATTTGAAAAATGACAGCTGTCACATTCATGAGGAGGTGTAAAAAAAAGGCTATGTTGAAAATTTGGGGTCAAAATATTAAAAATTACCAAAGTTACAATCGAGCGTAGTAAAATTTCCACAGATGCACATAACTTTGCCATTTTTATATATTTTGACTCCAGTCTTTCAACATAGCCTTCTTATGACCCCACCTCATAAACAGGTACAACAAAGAAGAATGACACTGAACACCAAGTAATTGCAAGTATAAAGTAATTTAATATTTGAATTAAGCAGTGCACAGAGTAAAACAGTAAGGGGGTACTCACCTCAAGCACAGTGATGGTAAACATTTTCAAATCCTGCCCAACTGGTGATTTCCCCAAGTGACTGAAAAATCACCTTTTGAGCTTGATTTGCAAACTCCACCTCCACTGGTCATAAGGGTGTGTCCCAAAAAGGCAATGTTGAAAATTTTGGGTGAAAATATGCAAAAATTACAAAGTTATGCATCAAAGCTCCAAACCCCATTGAGATACATTGAACTTCACTTACCTCAGTTTCTCATATTGCAGTCAGCAGTTCTAGCAGCAAGACGTGTCTTCAGCTGGAGAGTGGATCTTTGCTCTGGCACCTGTTCTGGTGAGTGAGGGTATGTGGGGGTGAAAGGTGGTGGGTGCTCAGTGGGAGGTTGGTCTGGCAGGCTTGGATTGGTGAGGGATCATTTTCTTTATTACAGGTGTAAACAAAAAAGAAGACAACAAGGGACAGTTTTCTTTATTACAGGTTAGTGCAATACAGAGATGGCAATCAGAGTGGGGTGCCACTAGACACCAGAAAAACCTGAAAAAACACTGGGAGGGTGGTCATAGGGGTTGGGAGTGCCACTAGACATCAGGAAAACATTAAAATACACAGGGACAGCAATCAGTGGGTGGGGTGCCACTAGACACCAGGGGGAAACATAAACAAATACAGGGATGGTGATTGGAGGGGTGTAAGGGTACCACTAGACACCAGAGCAACAGTGCAAACATACAGGGACAGCAATTGGAGGGGGCATACCACTAGACACCAGGGAAACATTGAAATACATAGGGACAGCAATCAGAGGGTGAGGGTGCCACTAGACACCAGGAAACATAAAACAATGCAGGGATGACAATTGGAGGGGTGAGAGTGCCACTAGACAAGTATGTGAATGGCAATCAGAGCATGAGGGGGTGCCATTAGACACCAGGGAAACAGTGCAAAAATATGGAGATGGCAATCAAAGGCTGGAGGGTTGCCACTAGACAGCAGGGATACAAAAAATATGGGGACAGCAATCAGAAGGTGGGGGAACCACTAGACATCAGGGGAAAAGGCTTGTGCAACTTCCTATGTTATCCTATGGGAATCTGTTAAATTTAATTTTAGTACTTTTTCATATAGCCCCTTCATATTTTGGGGGAAGTTTGTGTGTCATTCCAGTAGTACTCAGTTGGATATATGATGCCAGTTCAACAAAAATCTTGCCGACCGGTGTTATAGCAATGGCTTTATGTTGACTGCAATTGTGGTTGACATAAAGCCATCAATTAAAATGTTTTTTTTTCACCCCTGAACTCCCCATGCAGGGGGACCCAGAGAAGCAGTGCTGGGGTCCTGTAGGTACATTACAGTGGCAACATTGAATTGGTGCAGTAATGTACTTCACTGTCGAAATGTCGCTGTTACATTGGCATATGTACTCAGTTAAAGTTTTACATTTTTCTAAACATTTTTCTTTAATTCATGTTGAAGGGAAAATCAGGAGAAAAAATTAAGTCCAAAATCCTTTTTCATTTGCAGGAATCCTTTTCCCTATAAAACAAAAAGAGGAAATGAAAAAGGATCCCTTCAAAGAAAAAAAGAAGTGCAAAAAAACGAAGTCCAAAATCGTTTTCCATATGAAGGGATCATTTTTCATTTAAATGAAACTAGCATAAGAAAAAGGATCCCGTCAAATAAAAAAAGAATAATAAAAAAACTAAGTTCAAAATCCTGTTCCATGTGAAGGGATCCTTTTTCGTATGCGTGATATGATATGAAAACCCCCCCAAAAAAAACCTAAGTCCAAAGACTTCTTCTGCAGTCAGGGATCCTTTTTTGTGTGAATGAAAAAGGCCATACAAAAAAGTGGAAATGAGTCACAAAAAAGGATGTTAAAATGAAAAAAAAAAAACACTTGGTGATAATGTTTCCAACAGTTAAGTGCAGAATCCACCTAACAGGGCCCCGGTGAACAAGATACATGTGTTGGTCTCTCTGCAGAATTGTTTTTGAAAAAAAAGGAAACAAAATGGCAACAAACAAAAACAGATTTATTTCTCATGAAAAAGGACTGGCCCATACAGTAAAGGAATCCTTTTTCATATGGGCAAATTCTTTATTCATTCCAAACGTCTATCCTAAAGTGCTTACTGAGCATGCTTAGAAACCAACAGTTTAAAATGCAATAACTTTGCAATGGATTCATATTTTTTCACCAAGCCAGTGAATGGCATATCTGTGGGCCAAGCCCTTTCTGCCCTGAAAATGTAAAACCAAAATTCCAAACTGTCTGTGTACAAGGTGATGACAAGCAACAACAAAACAAAAACAGCTATTTTGACAAAAAAAAAAAAAATCAGCAATTTTTACATTTTTTCGCAACTGGCCAGAATAAAACTTGGCACATCAAAGAGATCTATGCCCTCATGCTTGCAAAATGTTATGCAAATCCTTTGAATGGTTAGGAAGTTATTAAAGTGCAAATATTTGGGTTTAACATTAAACATCCTGCTCAGCCCTAAATATTGTGCCACACATAGTTTTTCATTCTGACAAGTGGTTTGACTCAGTGCAAAGATACATGAATTATGCAATAAACACTAAAGATTGGCTACAATCCCCAATACACAATTCACAATTCACAGTTGGCATCAGATCTCAGGTACATAGCAATCTCAAATTAAATTGTATGTGATGCCATTCTGTTCATCTTAAGTAAGGATATGCATCACACCGTGACCTTTCTGCTTTAAAGTTCATAAACAGGTGCCTAGTAAGGAGATACATTTTATATAATGAAGGTTTTCTGCCTTCTAGAGGCATTGGTAACTTTTTATGCTTTTATTTTTGTCTTTTACCACCATTTTCATTTTTTTTAATTTTTTAGTTTTTAAACTATTTTATAAAAATGAATCGAATGGAATCATTGAATTGTGATGTAAGAAAATCTATAATGGCAAGGTTTCAGTAGGAAAATGAAAATATGTTTGCAGTTATGTAGAAAGTAATAAAGCTTTCTTCTACTAAAATATACATTTTCTATAAACGTTCAATTTGTAATCATCAATAAGCTTTTGTTTAGCAGGATTTAGAAGGTGATTTATTTCTTCCTAACCAGGTAATATTTGGTAAGAAGAAAACAGAAGACAATTAATTTTACTGAAAAATCACAGAGATGGATCATATTGTTTGCAAACATAAAAAGGTGAAATTTGTTACTGATAAAAAATAGCTATTTATTTTGAACAGCTAGACAAATCTACAGTTTCTAACTGATACACTTTACTTAGCAAATAGGATTAACTGACATAACAATACAATAATTCAATTGAATTCTTTTCATTACCAGACTGAAAAGTAAGGGTCAAAACATCTTGTTTCAATGCACAAAGCAATTGTTATAAAAGTAGAAAGTCTTTTATTGGCACACTGAAATACAGTTACTACAACAGACAGTTGGAATTTTAATAAACATGAGCATCCTGCTCTTAAATTTGGTCATGATGCAGTTTTGTAGCTGAGGTCACATTATCTGCTTATGACATCCCAACTGGTCCCATAGCAGCACATTGTGGTTTCACAAGCAGAAGATCATTAATGCAGCTCTAGTATACTACTAGGGCAAATTAAGCTGTAAAGGACAAGGGTTACAAAGGGTTAAATTTGTTTTTGTATACAGCATATCCTTATTATTATGCATACAATATATCCTTATTATTAGAGAAAATAATAGCATGAAAGACTATTTTATTATGGAATGCTGGATAGTTGGGGCTTGCCAATGTCAGCAAGGGTTTATTTAAGCAATAATTCACAACAGGACATGTGTCATGCTGGGATAACATCACACCTTAGGTGCTTGTACATGAGACCACAGGTCAAGTGTGTCTAACCACCTGAGAAGTGATGTTATGCCCACAATATATGTCCTGGAGTACATTATTGTAATTGTTGCAATTATAAAGTGGCTTGCTTGTAAAAAAAAAAAAACAGGGTAAAAAAAAGACATTTTAGTTGCTTTTAGAATAGGTGTGATATTGTGCTGGGATAACATCACTGTTGAAGGTCATTACTGACCAACCAGAGCTCAGGAATTTTTCTTGTAATTTTATAATTTACTGATAACCCCCTGCTTCCCTTCTTTAATGCAATTCTATGAATAGTTATGGTACTATAAAAAATACCTTTTCTGTATGGCAGTATGAACAATGATCATAATTATTGCCCTGATTGAACTACAATATTAAAAATAAATGAGTTCAGCTGTAAAGTGAAAATATTACAAATATATATATATATATATATATATTAAAGCTACTGCACGTCTTTTAGATATCTTTATGTAAAACTCCTTTCCAACCCTGAATCCCCATATTCCTTGTACTGACTAGTGTTCCTTGTTCCACCGTTCATTATGGTAGTGGCAAAGCTGGAACACTCTTGTTATATTCCTCTTCATGTCAGTGCTGTAGTAGTAGTTTTAATTTATTAAGCATCCATTCCCAGGGACTCTGGGTGCTGTACAGAATAACATGTCAAAATAGTTAAAAATGATATCTTACAACAAATGAATAAATGATTTATATAAAATCACATTGCAGATTAACAGGGAAAGGCAGGAAATGGCAGCAAAACCTAGCAGGGACTACACAGTACCACAAGCCTCCTGAAAGTCGAAGAACTTCAGGCCCCTCTTAAAGGCCTCTAACAAGGGGCCTCCCTTAGTGAACTGGGAAGCTTGTTCCACAGGGCTGGCCCCACTAGTGCAAATGCTCTGTCTCTTGATGATTTTAGCCTCACCCTGGGAACAGCTAGGAGGCTCACCTTGAGGGACGTAGGGGGTGGGAGGTCCGGTAGTGAGTCAAGAGTTCACTCAGGTATCCAGGGCCCAGTCTCTATAATGCCTTGTAGATTAGTAAACTGACCTTGAAGGTGATACACAACTTCAATGGCAGCTAATGCAGTTCACACAGGACCGGGGCTATATGACATGACCTAGGGAGACCAGTCGATAAGTGGCTCACTGCATTCTGCACCAGTTACAGGCATCATAAGACACCTCCACTCACCCTGAGGTACAGTATAAAGCATACAATAATTGAGCCTGGAAGTGATAAATGCATGTGTCAGTGAGGGCAGATCTTTGGACGGTATCAAGGTTTTAATCTGGGTAATGTTTCTAAGATGGTAAAAGTCATTCCAGACCTCTGCTGACACCTGAGCCTCAAGTGTCAGCCTCTCATCCAGAATGATACCCAGATTATTAACCTTTGCAGAGGTCTCCAACCCAGAGGAACCTGCCCGAAGGCAATTCCCCAAATCAGTGGCCCGTAAATCCCACCTATAACTAGGCTCAATCACTAGTACCTCCACCTTATCCAGTTAAGTCTTAACCAGTTTGATGACATCTAATCCTGGATCTTAGCCAGGTACAAATTTAGTTCTTCAACAGCATCCAGTGTCCCCAGTACAAAAGACAAATACAACGGGTATCATCAGCAAGGCAATGAGAACACAGACCATAATGTCTAATGATCCCTCCCAAGGGGAAGCATGTACACCACAAACAGCATAGGAGAAAGGATCAACTCTTGGGGCACACTGCAGAGCAGGAGCATCAGAAGTGAGGGTAAACTCCCCATCACCACTATCTGCATCCTATCTCTGAGGAAGGACTCAAATCAGCAGTTGACAGTGCTGGTGAGTCCACCACACTCCCTGAGGTGGTCCAACAGCAACCCATGATCCACGGTGTAAAAAGTTGATGAGAAATCTAGGAGGACAAGACGTAACCACTCTTCTCTATCTCTCGCTCTGCATAGGTCATTATGCACCCTGACCAATGTTATCTCACTACTGTGCCTAGACCTAAACCCAGACTGGAGAGGTTCAGAAATATCAAAGACCATATGGTTGTTCCTCAAGCTGCAGCACCATCATATTTTCCATAATTATCCCCAAAATAGGGGTGGTTAGAGACTGGTCTATAATTTGCTAGGCAATCTGGGTCCAATGATAACTTCTTCAGGAGAGGTCTCACCAGAGCATCTTTAAATACCCTTAGAAAACCCCATCTGAGAGGCAGCACTGGATCAGCTCAGTGAACACCAGACTCAGAAACCCAACACACCTAATCAACAAGTGTGTTGAGCCTGGATCCAGCTCACAGAAAATGGGCCACAATTCTGAGATCAAACCACAAACCTCTTCTATAAAAAAAAAATGCTCTAAACTCACTCCAGCCTGGTGGAGGGCATCCACCCTATCCAGTTCCACATTGCTGGGTTATGACAACCCAGTTGAAAAGATCCTGGATCAAACAGAGGGCACCCTGTCAGAGAAAAAAATTAGCAAACTCTTTGCAGTGAACAGATGAATTTTCTCTTACCGGTTTCAGACAAACTGGATGGAGTAATCTATCTACAGTCTGGAAAAGCTGAGCTGGTTGGTTTCTCCCTGCAGTGATTTCAATGGGAATGAATACTGCCTTCTTATGGGAAATCACTCTTTGATACTCATGATAGTGAGTCTTCAAAGCCAGTTTATCCCCCTTAGACCTTGATTATCTCCAACAATGCTCCAACCTCTGACCCATAGACTTCAGCTCCATGAGCTCCCTATCAAATCACGGGGATCTCAAGCGTGAAGTCCAGCACTGTATATGGACTGGTGCAACTGTATCAAAGGCCGCCACAAGGGCCCTATTATAGGCCAAAGCCACCTCCTCTGATCCAGTCAGAAAAGCAGCCATCATGCTCGAAACATCCACTGCCTCCTGGAGACCTTCTGGGAACAGCCCCTTCAAAGGGTGATAGTTAGAACCCCGTGAAATTATTTTTATTTTTTATAATTTTTATTTTTATTTTTCTGGAATTTCATGTTATTTCTTTTTATTCATTGAAAATGTAGTTGTAGTTCTTGTTATCATATTTACATTCATAAAATGACCTCACACCACTAAAAATCACAATCCTAGTATACTACATTGTAATAAGGAACATTATGCTATGGTCTTGAAAGGTTTTGTGAATCAGACAATTCCGCTGCTGCCTCCTTGTGGACCGTCTCTGTGGTAACAACACAGCCGAAACAACAATGGCTGCAAACAATTATTTAGTGTTTGCCTCAAAAAAACAAGCATTTTTTTTTTACTTTTTTCATGTGCTTGTTTTCATTTTATTTCTTTTTTATACCTTGAATTTCTTGTTATTTCTTATTCAAGAAAAACACAGGTCTCTAGTGACAGTGAGCCATCTCCATAGTGGCAGACTATGAGGTGTTCTTAAAAAAAAAAACTCACAATGGTCCAATCACCTGACCACATCAATCCTGATGTTATTAACTTCAAGCCCCAGTAAGAATACTAAGTCAGATGTGTGACCAAGTTGATGGGTTGCAGAGGTAACCACCTGTGCTGGGTTCAGTAAATCCACTAACTGGAGAAAATTCTGACCAAATTGCAAAAGTTCATCATCGATTCAAACATTAAAGTCACCCAAAATTAACAGTCTGACAACTCCAACAATTTCTCGGTGATGAAATCTAGGGATTTCCTGCAGAAAACCCTCTCGTACCCCAGAGGCCAATACACAAGAAGGATTCTGCAACCTACACCTTGACCCACATGCAAGGCCATGTATTCAAATGACGAAGTATCCCCAACTGGGTACATGGTCAAGTTTCATTTGGATCTAAAACAAATGGCTACTCCCCCCCCCCCCATACACACACACACACAATTTCTCCACGGGCAGTGCACCATTAAGAAACTGGCTGGGACCGCTGCCTCCAAAACTGGACAGGCTTCATCCAGCCGGGTCTTCATTATGCAAGTCACACTGAGTGAAGAATAAGACATTAAATCTGTCATAACAGTTATCTTGTTCCTCATTGATCTGGCATTGCAGAGCACTGCTTGCAGGGGATGAACAGAAACTGCCAACAAAATGGTTACCTACCCACTTGGTCTAGTAGGAGCCCTGGGTATGGGTACGAAACATGTCAGGCCTCTCTCTTGAGCATATTTCAACCCAGGGCACCTCTTGATCCTCACCAGACCTACAGTGACACCCATTAGCAACCCCACACCCGATTACCTACCAGTCCATCTGCTGATGATACCCACCTCCCTGTGGTAATATTAGGCCCAAATTTAGCAGTGTGAAACAGTACTGAAACATTCCTACCATAATCATCTTTAAAAAGAAGTCTATTCATCAGGACAGTAGATTTGAGGAGCAATCTTTCTGTTTGGCATGTCAGTTCCAAAAACTCAGTATAAGAATAAAGCAGCATTGCAAAACCATTTGACCATTTTTGATGTGACTGAACTCTCTTAAAATGAATTCTGTTAAGTGTTTACTTAAGCACATTCAAATGATCAAATGCAAAAAGGAGTGAGCACTAGGATAGTGGTGCATCTCATTAAACAAGTCATATAACATCAAAAAAGTAGAGCACACACCAACCTCTCAAGAATAACAAGGGCACAGGTCCTTCAAAGAATAAAACATACTTTTGTTGAAATAAAAAAAATGCCACTCAGCCTGACACGTTTCAGATTACATACTTTATCAAAGGCTAAAAAACAGTTAAAACCATGGCAGTTATGTGCCCATTTCAAGCCATGTCATTATGACGTCATACCTTTTCTGTGAATCTAATTGGTTTACCTTAAAACATCCATTTATACCAAAACCACAGTGTTCACACTTCCTAGCCAGATTAAAAGACTTAAATATCCACAAAATAACACCAAATATTAGAATACTTACTATAAAATGCATTTAATTGAAAAACTAAATGTTTCTAAGAGGCATATAAACAGCACTTGTTGGGGGGAGGGGTTGGGTTTACAGGAAAAGAACAGGAAGGGGACATAGAACAAGAAGCTAACTAGTATCCAGAGGAGAAAAATGGAGAGCCATACAAAAATATCAGAGAACCTGTATCTCTAGCATCTAAGGGGGTATAAATATACAATAAACATCGCATAGTGTAGTATAACTCATATTCACTAGATCTTAAATACTCCTAAATATGAAATATAAATATCTCTACAGTGAGTCAAACACAAATACATAATACATCATCCTTATCGAACCAGATTAAAATTAAGGTACTGAACATATCTTACAGCCAGGTCTGATATTCATTTCTTCTTTTGTCTGAGAAAGGGCTTTAATTCAAAATCATAATTCAGGCCAAACTCCTTGGAAGCATCAAGATTTATGATCCAAAATGCTTCTCTTATTAGGAGGAGATCATTAAAATTACCTCCCCTTGGTCTGACACTGACTTTATCCATCCCTTGAAAGATAAAGACATGTGCTTTTTTATCCAGGAATCTTTCTACATGTGCAGCAGTCGCAAAGGTCAAGTCTTTTTTTGCTATAGCCCTTACATGTTCATTCACCCTTGTCATTTCTTTTTGTTTTTCCAATGTAGAAAGAACCACAACTGCATGTCGCTTTATAAATAACACCCTCAGAGTCACAGGTTATAAGCTATCTAATCTCAAAAATTACGATCATTATTTATCCAGAAGCAAATGATTTGATACCTTTTAATGGACCAACATAGATGTAACAACAACAACAAAGTGCTCTAGCTTTCGGACCAACCAGTCCTTCTTCAGAAGCTCATGGCAGTTGTTTAGAAAATACAATACTTATAACAGCTAGATAATGCAGAGAAAAACAGAAAAAGATCCCCATTGGTTTAAAATACTCATTTAAAACAAAATAAAAAAAAAAAAACAGAAGATGATGTCAGAGAAGTTTAACAGTACCATACTGCCTTCAGCCAGAAGCAAACCTGGGTCAAACGTGCTTGGTGGAACACACATACAAAGAATCCTATTGCATATAAATTTAATTGACATAAGATAACACTGCTGAAGCAGATAACTCCTAAATCAAGCTATGAGTGTCACAGTTAGTATAAGGATGTGATTACTGAAAGGCAACCCCAACCCAGATTAAAGACAAACTAAGACTGTTATAGGGCTCATGAAGTTTCAATGTCTGCATTATAGACAAGAATTTACCAGTAAAGTTGTCTTAAAAACATCAGTGCACACTGTGTGATGTGTAAAACCTAGCTGGACCTGTCACTCAGCTGTACTCTCCAGCCAGATATAAGGCCCAAGAAATTTCAAAAACCTCAGGACTATATAAATGATAATTTAAATATAAATTGATAATACTAGTGTCAAACAAAAAACTCTAGTCGAGGAACCTCAAGGAATTAAGACCATGTAGCCTGATATGTACTGATGTCAATATACACTGAGAATGTAACAACTTGATGCACCACAAGTGTCTAAGGAATCTGAAAAGAGATAAAATGTAATTTCTCTCCTCCTCTTCATACAAACAATACACCCTAACCACCCACATCACCATAATGTGGGTGGGGATCTATAGCTTTGAGGAGATGTGTCTCTCTCTCTCTCTCTCTCTCTCTCTCACCCCTTTTTTCCTCTCTCTCTCTTTCTCTCTCTCCCCCTCTCTCTCTCTCCCACAGACACACACACGCACACACACACACACACACACACTCTCTCTCTCTCTCCTAGTGAACCTATATTCACTTCAGTCACTGCAATTGTTCCCCAAAGGAATTCAACTTGTCATGAAATCCTGAGTAAAAGGGCTTATGTCTCCTAATACCTACAGGGAAAAAATGTGACACTATTTAACTGTACTACTATCTGCACAGTAACATTTCCAAGGATACTAGATAGAACTACCATGAAATAAACCTGACACCCTCCCCAGGATAAGGTAACTAGAAGTAAATATAAAGTTTGTGTGTAAGACCAGAGGTTTAACATACCTACATATCTACAAATTACTACAATATTAGCCTAATGTAAAAACATCTGTGCAGGACCCCCATGCAAATGAGATCACGCACCCCAATATGTACAGAGTTACAAAAATTATATGTGACAGTATATGATAACACTCCTGTATGTACAGTAGCAAGCGAGGTAATCTGAATATGGTGCAATGGAATCAATCCCACCCCCAGGCAAAGATAAAAAGTAAGGAGGAATTAATATTCATTATGTGTGTGAAGTAAGAATAGTAACACATTATAACTCCATATATCTAAATAGAGACTTACCTCAATGTGACAGCAAGCCCCACATCTGTTATATCACACATACCTCACAACATATACCCACACACATACATACACACACGCACCCACATCCCACACATGCTGAAGTCCTATAATATGTCAGTCTGAAGAAGAAAAGGTCTATGGATGCTAGTTTCTGTAGTGTCCCATAAAACCAAGATCAGCGTTCATCCCATCGGCTACCATATTGAAATGTAAAATAAGTTAAATCTCAAAAGCTCATCTCTGTTGTGTGTTTTTG
Organism: Neoceratodus forsteri; assembly: GCA_016271365.2. Taxonomy (NCBI): domain Eukaryota; kingdom Metazoa; phylum Chordata; order Ceratodontiformes; family Ceratodontidae; genus Neoceratodus; species Neoceratodus forsteri. The sequence continues at coordinate 432,010,962 of CM028136.1, read as the reverse complement.
AGATTTCCTTTTAAGACCATTACTGACATATCTGAGATTGAGTGGTCAGGCTGGGAGAAGTGGTGCCCCACTGGTTTTTCAGTCTTCTTTGCTGTAATAGCATGTCTGTGCGAGTTCATCCTAGTGCGGAGCTGTTGACGTGTCTCTCCAACATAACCTGTTTGTGGACATCTCTTGCACTGAATGAAATAAACAACGTGTCGTGACATGCATGTATAACTCCCATGCACCTGGAATTGTCTGTTTTGTGATGTAACCACACAGTCTGAGGTAGAAATGAGCCCACAAGTCTTACAGGGGCGTTGATTGCAGGGTCGTGTGCCATTGTGTGACATGGTATTCTGTTCTGGTGAAAGTATGCTCCTAATAATTAGGCTGGATAAATTTGGTGGTTGTTTAAAAGATAGTAGTGGGAGTTCCTTAAAAATACAATTAAGGGTTTCATCCTCACTAAATATTGGGTGGAGATCTTTAATAATCTTACACAGACGTTCAAGGTCTGGATGATATGTGACTGCCAAGGGTATTCTGTCTGTAGCTGTCTTTTCTTTATATTGAAGTAGTTGTTGTCTTGGTACTTGCATTGCCCGTTCTGTTATCCTGTAAATTTCTCTGGAAGAGTGTCCCTGCTCAATAAAGGTGTTTTTCAACATAGCCAAATGTGTATCTCTGCCATCCTCATTTGAACAAATACGGTGACAACGGAGTGCTTGACTGTATATGACAGATTTTTTTGTATGGTTTGGGTGATTACTTTTCTTGTGCAGGTATCTCTGTCTGTCTGTTGGCTTCCTGTAAATACATGTACGTAAGGTTCCATCCTTAATGGTGACTGTGGTGTTCAGAAAGTTAACCTTGGTGGTAGAGTACTCCAGGGTAAGCTTTATGGTAGGGTGGAGATTATTAAGTTTGTGATGAAAATCTTTGAGTGCATCTGTGCCCTCCGTCCAGATGATAAACAAATCATCAATGTAATGGAAATAAGCTAGTGGTTTGTGGGGATACTGCCTTAAAAAATCCTCCTCTAAGTCAGCCATAAAGAGGTTAGCATACTGTGGAGCCATTTTGGTGCCCATTGCTGTTCCCATAGTTTGAACATAATGTTTACCATTGAAGTTGAAGTTGTTATGTGTCAAAATGAATTCCATAAGTTCCCCCACCACTCCAGGGTTGATGTTTTGTTCCGGTCCTTTCTCGTGTATGTATTTAAGGCATGCTGCAATGCAATCTGTGTGTGGAATATTAGTGTAGAGGGATGTTACATCCATTGTCACTAAAATGGTATCGGGTGGTAAATCCTTATAACCAGAAAGTACACGCAAAAAGTGCATAGTGTCCTGGATATAACTGTCTCTTTCCATAACCAGTGGTTTCAAAATGGTCTCTACAAACCCTGAGATCCCCTCAGTCAAAGTACCATTACCAGAGACTATGGGTCTCCCTGGATTGCCAGGTTTATGTATTTTAGGTAGCATGTAGAATGTCCCTGGCCTGGGTTCATCAGGGATGAGGTGAGTTAGTTTCTCTCGGACATGGTCTGGAAAAGTTTTAAGTCACGTAGTTCATCTTTATATCTTGCAGTGGGGTCACTCTCTAGTTCTCTGTAGTATGTAAGATCTGTTAGCTGTCTATTAGCTTCATTAATATAATCTTCTCTGTTTAAAATCACCACTGCAGAGCCTTTATCAGCTTTTTTGATGACAATGTTATGGTTTGATTTCAGTGTCCCTATAGCTCTCCGTTCCAGTGCAGAAAGGTTATAATGGGTCTGTTTTGGCCAAGTAAGGATCTGACCACTGACTTGTTGGTGGAAACAATTAATGCAATTGTCTAGTTTTTTGTTACGCCCACTTGAGGGGGTAAATTCAGATTCCTTTTTCTTATCCATTACATTATTGCTATTTGCACTGTCTTCACTACTAGTGATTTCTTCCCTGCCATGAAAGAATTCTTTAAGTCTCAATCTACGGAAGTACTCCTCCAGTTCACCACAAAACAGTATGTTATCCAGTGGTTTTGTTGGGCAGAAAGTGAGGCCCTTTGAAAGTACATTTAGTTCTCCAGTAGTCAGTGTGTGGTTGGACAAATTAACTATGGGAACAGCAATGGGCACCAAAATGGCACCACAGTATGCTAACCTCTTTATGGCTGACTTGGAGGAGGATTTTTTAAGGCAGTATCCCCACAAATCACTAGCTTATTTCCGTTATATTGATGATTTGTTTATTATCTGGATGGAGGGCACAGATGCACTCAAAGATTTTCATCACAAACTTAATAATCTCCACCCTACCATAAAGCTTACCCTGGAGTACTCTACCATCAAGGTTAACTTTCTGGACACCACAGTCACCATTAAGGATGGAACCTTATGCACATGTATTTATAGAAAGCCAACAGACAGACAGAGATACCTGCACAAGAAAAGTAATCACCCAAACCATACAAAAAAATCTGTCATATACAGTCAAGCACTCCGTTGTCACCATATTTGTTCAAATGAGGATGACAGAGATACACATTTGGCTATGTTGAAAAACACCTTTATTGAGCAGGGACACTCTTCCAGGGAAATGTACAGGATAACAGAGCGAGACAGCATGAAGTACCAAGACAACAACTACTTCAATATAAAGAAAAGACAGCTACAGACAGAATACCCTTGGTAGTCACATATCATCCAGACCTTGAACGTCTGTGTAAGATTATTAAAGATCTCCACCCAGTATTTAGTGAGGATGAAACCCTTAATTGTATTTTTAAGGAACTCCCACTACTATCTTTTAAACAACCACCAAATTTATCCAGCCTAATTATTAGGAGCAAACTTTCACCGGAACAGAATACCATGTCACACAATGGCACACGACCCTGCAATCAACGCCCATGTAAGACTTGTGGGCTCATTTCTACCTCAGACTGTGTGATTACATCACAAAACAGATAATTCCAGGTGCATGGGAGTTATACATGCATGTCATGACATGTTGTTTATTTCATTCAGTGCAAGAGATATCCACAAACAGGTTATGTTGGAGAGACACGCCAATAGCTCTGCACTAGGATGAACTCGCACAGACATACTATTACAGCAAAGAAGACTGAAAAACCAGTGGGGCACCACTTCTCCCAGCCTGACCACTCAATCTCAGATATGTCAGTAATGGTCTTAAAGGAAATCTCAAAAACACACAACAGAGACGAGCTTTTGAGATTAAACTTATTTACATCTCAATATGGTAGCAGATGGGATGAACGCTTATCTTGGTTTTATGGGACACTACAAAAACTAACATCCACAGACATTTTCTTCTTCAGACTGACATATTATAGGACTTCAGCATGTGTGGGATATGGGTGCATGTGTGTATGTATGTGTGTGGGTCTATGTTGAGAGGTATGTGATATAACAGATGTGGGGCTTGCTGTCACATTGAGGTAAGTCTCTATTTAGATATATGGAGTTATAATGTGTTACTATTCTTACTTCACACACATAATGAATATTAATTCCTCCTTACTTTTTATCTTTGCCTGGGGTGGGATTGATTCCATTGCACCATATTCAGATTACCTAGCCTTTACTGTACATACAAGTGTTATCATATACTGTCACATATAATTTTTGTAACTCTGTACATATTGGGGTGCGTGATCTCATTTGCATGGGGGTCCTGCACAGATGTTTTTACATTAGGCTAATATTGTAGTAATTTGTAGATATGTAGGTATGTTACACCTCTGGTCTTACACACATACTTTATATTTACTTCTAGTTACCTTATCCTGGGGAGGGTGGCAGGTTTATTTCATGGTGGTTCTATCCAGTATCCTTGGAAATGTTACTATGCAGATAGTAGTATGGTTAAATAGTGTCACATTTTTGCTCTATAGGTATTAGAAGACATAAGCCCTTTTACTCAGGATTTCATGACAAGTTGAATTCCTTTGGGGAACAATTGCAGTGACTGAAGTGAATATAGGTTCACTAGGAGAGAGAGAATGTGTGTGTGTGTCTGTGGGAGAGGGGGAGAGGGAGAGAGAGAGAAAAAAGGGGGAGAGAGAGACAACATCTCCTTAAAGCTATATCTCCCCACCCACATTATGGTGATGTGGGTGGGTTAGGGTGTATTGTTTGTATGAAGAGGAGAAGAGAAATTACATTTTTTTCTCTTTTTCAGATTCCTTAGACACTTGTGGTACATCAAGTTGTTACATTCTCAGTGTATATTGACATCAGTACATATCAGGCTACATGGTCTTAATTCCTTGAGGTTCCTCGACTAGAGTTTTTTGTTTGACACTAATATTATCAATTTATATTTAAATTATCATTTATATAGTCCTGAGGTTTTTGAAATTTCTTGGGCCTTATATCTGGCTGGAGAGTACAGCTGAGTGACAGGTCCAGCTAGGTTTTACACATCACACAGTGTGCACTGATGTTTTTAAGACAACTTTACTGGTAAATTCTTGTCTATGATGCAGACATTGAAACTTCATGAGCCCTATAACAATCTTAGTTTGTATTTAATCTGGGTGGGGGTTGCCTTTCAGTAATCACATCCTTATACTAACTGTGACACTCATAGCTTGATTTAGGAGTTATCTGCTTCAGCAGTGTTATCTTATGTCAATTAAATTCATATGCAGTAGGATTCTTTGTATGTGTGTTCCACCAAGCACGTTTGACCCAGGGTTGCTTCTGGCTGAAGGCAGTATGGTACTGTTAAACTTCTCTGACATCATCTTCTGTTTTTTTTTTGTTTTTTTTTGAAATGAGTATTTTAAACCAATGGGGATTTTTTTCTGCATTATCTAGCTGTTATAAGTATTGTATTTTCTAAACAACTGCCATGAGCTTCTGAAGAAGGACTGGTTGGTCCGAAAGCTAGAGCACTTTGTTCTTGTTGTTACATCTATGTTGGTCCATTAAAAGGTATCAAATTATTTGCTTCTGGATCTATTCTTGCAAGGACTAATACGGCAACTACTAAATCTAGATCATTATTTAGGCAGCTAAAATATTTCCCTTCCTTGATTTGATTACAAGTGTACATCTCTTATATCAGTAACAACCTACTGCTGATCTTTTAAGCCATGTGTCAGCTGAGCCTGTCTCATTTAAAAAATGACTATGTGTCACCTTATCACCTATTGTTGATGCTTTCTGATAGGCCATTCTTGAGGGGGAATGCTGATATTTCACTCAAAGCTGGGTCACTGTTCAAAACACCGCAGTGTTTCTTAATGATTCTCTCTACTTCACCAGCATGTGTTGAAAAAGTTGTTGCAAAATGAAAGCGTGTATTGCTGGTATTATTATTCTTACCACTCTCTTGTAGAAGTAAAGCCTCTCTGTCTTGAGAGGCAGCATGTTCCCAGCCCACTCTGATATCTTCTGTCTTATAGCCTCTAACATTCAGGCATTCTTTTAATTCCATAGCCCCCCTCTCAAAATATGCTTCACTCCCACAGTTTCTCCTAGCTTTGAGGAACTGTCCCTTCAGTATGTTTCTAATTGTATGCTGGGGGGTAACAACTATTAGCTCTTAGTATGGTGTTACCATCCATTGGCTTCCAATAAAGGTCTGTTTGAACCTTTCCCCACTCCCCTCTGGATACCGTCAGATCCAGAAACTGAATTTCTTCTTCTTTAGAAGCTTGAAAAGTGAATTTTAAAAGTCTGTCTGTCCCTTCTAAACACTGTACAAAAGAATATAATTCAGGGATGGTTCCCCTGCATACAAAAAACAAATCATAAATGTGACATCTCCATATTTTCAGTTGCTCAAAAAAGGGTTTCTATATTTATCCAAAATATAATAGTTTTCCCATTCCCCATATAAACATTTGCAATAGAGCGGGCACATGTGGCCCCCATGGCAGTTCCTTTGACCTGTGAAAAACATTTTTTGTCAAACAAAACGTATTATACTTCAAAATGAATTCTAACAGTTTAAGAAGAAAATTTGTAGAAAGAATTGCATTCTCCCCCCTAGTGTTCCAAAGTTTTGTGGCATCATCTAAAGCCCCTTCATGGGGTATATTTGAAAACAGTGCTTCCACATCCATAGTGACTAAAAGCTATCATCTTCTAATACCAAATCCTGTAAAATTCTTAGAATGCCGTTTGTGTCCTGTAAGTAGGATGGTAAATTACTCACAAAAGGGCTTACGTGGAAATCAATAAACTGGGAGAGTTGCAATAAATCCAGGGCCATTTTCTCATCTCTTGTCAGATTAAGAAATTTCGGCTTAGGGGGATTTGAAAACAGCTTATCCAAATCATGTTCCACTAATTGTTTGAACACACCAATTGCAGGACTTGGGGCAGAGCTGAAGGTAGATGGAGGTCTAAACCTAGTGGTAGTGGTGCTCTTTTCAATGTTATTAATGCCCTCTCCTTCCCCATCAGGCTCCATGTCCTGTTCTTTGTGGAAAAATGACTGCAGACTTAGATTTCTGTATGCCACATTTAAGGCTATAATTGTTTGAAATTTATTGATGGTCATGGTCAGGACAAAATTTAAGCCTTTGTTCAAAACACAGTTTTCAGCAGGGGACAGTTCATAATCAAAGGGGTTAATTAACTGCAAGTTGGTGTCTTCCCAAGTTACCACCTCGCTCCCCTGCAGCCCCTCCAGTTCCTACCTTGTTGAAATCTCCCTCTGCCTCTGCCTCATTCTCTTGTTCCTCCTTCCTCCCCTCCATGTCCTCTTTGGTCTCCATAATGGTAATTCCTTTCTCTGTTCTTGAGTCTGGGGCTTCATCGTGGTACTGTACATACTGGGGGCAAGGAGGATCGGCATCTTGTCGGTCCCCATGAAAACGGTGCTGATTCACCAGCTCTTCTACTTCCGACTCACTCGCACGTCTAAAGTCAAAAGACACATATTTGTTTCTTTTAAGGATGCCCCTTGGGTTCTTTTTCCAAGTGCAGACACAGTCAGGTTCAAAATCATTTTGTCCCTTATAAATTTAACTTGCTTCACTGCCCACAACTCATTATCTAGTTTCTGGATTGAGTCCTTCAATTTTTGATTCATAACCTCAGAGTCCATATGGTTTTGGAATTTTAAAAATCATTTTTCCTGCTTCTTTATTTCAGAGTTTAAAAGTTCTTCCCTCTCCTTGCTATATTTAATAATTAAATTGATGAGTTTGAAGCTTGCCTCTGTGAGAATCTCATACCAGGCTTGTAGAAATTGTTCATTCTCCTGGCCACACATTGGGTTCTTCACTAGTCTAAGTCCTCGTGGAAAACGTTTAACTGCCACATATGCTTCCATATTTGTAGAGTTCAAAAATACTCATCTCCACTGATGGGTCAGGTGTTCTAGTTCACGATAAGCTGTCAGAAGTGTTTGCTTCCCTTCTTATTTCAATAAAAGTATTTTTTATTCTTTGAAGGACCTGTGCCCTTGTTATTCTTGAGAGGTTGGTGTGTGCTCTACTTTTTTTGGTGTTCTATCACTTTCAAATGATGTTTAATATGATACTAAAATGTTTTTATGTTTTTCCATACTACCCTACTGCCCTTGAACCCAGCCAGCAATGTCCATTTCATCTTGTTTTGGCTCACATTAGAGTTATAGGGGTGGGCACAAAAGGAAATGAACTTCACCATATTAATGGGCAATAGGTAAATAAAAAAATGCTATTACAGAGCAATACAGATAGTGACAAATGAAACCAGAACTTGAATAGGGTCCAATCATATCCAAACACACCCTTATATTGTACTACTGCTTTCATTCTGACCATGCCTGCTGTATACGAAATGAAAATGAAGTAGACCCATTAATCACCAATGAGTCTACATACCAGTAACACTAGTATTGTTAACTTATATATACAATAACATTACTTAGTGCTACTTTTCAGACTGCCATGTAGATGTCTCAGGTCACAATGCATTGCATAACTCTAGTAAATAATAACATGTGAAATCAGGAGTAACATTTGAAACAATCTGCACCATACAATAATGCTACCTAAACCTTCAGTGGTGTACCTACACAAGCCTTCTCTCTATTCATTATGCAGGTCATGGCTGCATCAGAAAACACTGGGGAAAGTCACTGATGCAGCACAATGAACCGGCAAGAGGGAGTATGATTAAAACTCATTAAAGCAGCTCATTTTATTAAAGTCCTGACAGTTTTGTAAAGTGTTTCAGTTACTCAGGGATGAAAAAAGTAATAGATGTATTCCAGGCTTGTAGTGTTTGCAGTCCATTCATGGAAGCTACATTATATAACAAAGAGAGAGAGAGACACAGGATTCAGAACTATTTTGCTTTGCTTTTTAAATGTAAGAATAGTATTATTACTTGGGGACATTTGTTGTAGGTATTTTTTTTTTGTTAGTGTCTGATGCTGCGTCGACAAAACTATTGGCAAAATCAGCAATTAGAGACAGAATATTTTACCTTCTTAACAAAACTGTATGCCTCAACAAAAGGTTTGATGAACAGACCCTTACCTAGCTGTGCTAAAAGGATGAGTATGTATCTCTGAGGTTCTGAGCCAATACACCATTATTTGTGTCTATATTTGGAACAATTTATAGCATGCATCAGAATTTCATCATATGTCACAATAGTTCACTATAAAAATACCTGTCATAGAACATGTAGAATAACTATATTTAAAGTAGCAATACTGATCTCTAGGCTGCATATTGAAATGAAAGGCCATGAAAGCAATATTGCTTATATAGAGTAAAGCTGGTCTGAAAAGGGGTGGGCCTTGATGAACTGTGTGGTCTTCTCCCACCACCCATCAAAATCTCCTAGCTTTCATATGTCTGCTCAACAGCCGAAAAAGGTGGTGAACATTTACTTTAATTCACAATTGTCAATTCAGCATCAAATTACTACTGTGGTTACATTTTGTGCATCTCATCTTCTTAATATTGCAAGGATTAGAAATTACAGATGCAATCAAGATGATTGTGTATTGCCTGTTGTTCTTACATGGATGGTTGCAGTTTTTATTGCTTGTGTTTTCCTTCTTTATTCTTCTTCCATTAATATCTATTCCTAAAACTGGTGCTTGATTAATTCTGCCCTCTCCTTGTTTTGCTTATTTTATCTCATTGCAGAAACATGCCTTTGGCCATTTTTGTAGATAAATCTTTTTTTTTTAGTTATCTATTTTTGACCCCTCGTGCTCAGGAGCTGCCTCTCCTTCGAGCCGCCATGACCCCTCAGACATACCTTCTACTATGTCCACGCAAGCCACCTTACCTCATATTTGCAGCTGACCTCAGTATAGCCCAGTGTAACCCTGTATCGGGTGGGTCCCTCTCCTCCGAGGAGGAAGGCACCAGCGGGAGGAAACCAGCACACGATTTCTATCGGTCCTGGGCACTGCTGAGACTTTGCATGGCCTCCAGGAGTCTTCGGAGGTGTCCTTAGGCCGGTAGCCATCATCCGGCCAGTCTCCAGAGCGGTATTTCCATTTTTCTGGTGTTTCCCCTGAAATGCTCCCTCTGCAATGCTCCCAATCTCCACTGGGTGCTGCTGCAGAGCAACCATGCATCCCTAACCCACCCCAGGGAGGAGAGCAGTCCTACGGATGCTCGATCCTTCCCTTTCCTCTGCCAATCCCCGGTGCCCGAGTCCATTCCAAAACCCGGGTCGCCGGCGTGGCAAGCGGTAAGGTGCCCTCACCTCAACCCTCTACGCCACCGGGCCGCTATAGATAAATCTTAATATATTAATATTGGGATAGTCATCTTTTCCCATTTGGAAAGAGCTGTCTTCAAACCCTATGATACCATCACTGAGCTGGTGGGATGTTGTTACTCTATTAATGTGACACCATATTGGTGATGTAACAAAATGCAGGTACTACCAATTTATTTATTTATTTGCTTTTGTTAACCGGGTAAGCACACTAGACAGCCAAATGCCTATTTTCAGGTGTGACCCGAGAGGATTACAAGGTACATACATTCAAGAACAGTAGGATGAGTCAAAGTTAACATACAGAAAATATCAAGCATTAACAGAGATTAATAGGTAGCTAACAGCATAAGAGACTATCGGCACAAACAGATAATGTTTAGCTATCTGCATGAGATACATACTATATGATTAGGTAGTGAACAGCATAATACAGTATAGTACGGTCAGTGTCAACAGGGCAAACAATGTAGGGTAAACCATACCTGTGAGGGGGGCATAAGGAGGGTAAGCAAGAGGAGTACAAACTGCAGGAAAGAGACCTGGGAAAGACGGGTAAGGCAGGGTACCCTACTAGGATAGGAGGGCAGGGAGTGGGCCCAGTGCAAAGATGCCAAGTTATTGTTAACTTGATCAGTTACAGGAGGAGAAGTGCTTTAAGCGCTGGAGCCAATGCCCCCACCAAGAATAGGCTGGGGGGAAGAGTATGACTCAACTGGTGGGCTACGAGGTGCAGAGACAGGTGGAGGCTGATTTCAGGAAGCCCCATATGGAGGCTTTAAAGCAGGGATGGGAGGAGGAGGACCGAATTAAGGCAGGAAGTGAGTTCCACATTTTGGTGCATAGGCGGTGAAGGCCCGATCACCCACAAGTAATTAGTAAAACAACACATATGAAAATGTCCAGACTGGCAAATTGATGCTACAAAAACTATTGTCCTCATCCTCATCCTCATCCGTATATTATAAAAGCAACATGAAATGGAAATACCACAATGGGCCCTATGCACTAATGGGGTGGAGTGGCTATGTGCACGTATGTGGGACATGCAACCACACCACACCCTACATGCCGGTGGTCATGAATGCTGCCGGTGTGCACCTGTATGCAGGTGTGCAGCTCCGCGGGAGGGGGTAACATGCCTCCAGTGGTATTACCCACCCATTGGTGCATAGCACCCATAGTTTGTAATTCTACCTCAGGGTTCTGGTGGCTATATAAACCACTCAGACTTTGGCTTTATGTTTTATTATGCAGCTGCAACCACTGGATGAAATTACAACTGTGATACATATGATTTTCTAGCCATTATCCTCTTTGTTAGTAGCTTAAAATGCATTAAATATAAAATCTCCTCTATATCATCTCTTCAGCCCTGCAATGATATGGCATCTTTTGTACCTGGTGCTCCTTGAACTCATGTAGAGTAGACTCTAACTATGTGTGCCCCATAACAGGCAACAATGGCTGAAAATGTGGGCATTTTCTTGACTTGCACTACATGTGTAAAATTGAAACAGCCTGCTCTGGTGCCTACAGCATAGGCTCAGGAACTAGGAGAGCAAGATTCAAATCCAATTAGAGCCACTTATAGTGCATGCTGTGTGACCATAAGCATGTCACTTAATAACTCAGTGCTTCTTTCCACCCGACTGTAAAATGGGTTCAAAGCAGGGCCCCACTGAAAATGAAAAGAGATATAGGGACATTGACATTCATGCAGCATGACATTAAACTGGTTTTGTAAACAAAACACTAAATGGTACCAAGTTGCTGATCAGTTCAGCAGTTCTCGCCAACCAGTAGGCATAACTGACCTCCTCGCATGAGCCAGTGACATGCCCATGAAAACCCCTATGCCATGTCATCTGGTTTATCTTGGGTAAATCAATTGTAAATAAAGAAAGAAAGAAAGAAACAAACAAATAAATTATAATCTATCTGGGAAGCATACTATAAAGAATTTTTAGAAGTCCATAAAATCATACTTAGCTCATGTCTTCTTAAACCTCCAAGTAAGATGGCCAAATGGCAATTTTGCTACAAGTAGTATCTAATTTGTTAACTACCTTTACTCACCCTCCATCAAGACACTCCTGGAAATTATATTTTTCCTGTAAGTCACAGTGAACCTTTCCTACCGTGGAAAAAGTAGAAACAAGACACTGCGTATAAACTGAATAACAAAAAGAAAATCATCAGTAACAAGGCTGTAATGCACTGTATAGGTAGTCATTTTTCCCGCAGGGAATCAGTGACATCAGAAACCTATAATATCACTGTTCTGACATTAAAAAGTCATTATACCACTGTTCTGATATCAGATCAGTGGTATAATAAGATGGAATGTTCAGAGAGGTCCACATATTACAAAAAAAATAACAGCTAGGAAACCATCATTACAAAATGGGTTTTAAAATCCTGAAACCTGATTGGCTGAGGGCTAGATTTACCACTGATGTTATCTCAGCACAACAGCACTGGATAAAGAGCCAGCAGCCTCTTCACATTAAAATCAATACTAAAGACATCTCCCTGATTGCCATCACCAACTTGGCTGTCACCTTTACTCACTAAAAACCTTCAACTACTGTAGGCCCTAAAAACGAAACTGCCTTAAATGTAATAAATAATAATTTAATGTTATTTTACCTCTTAATTCTCTTCTGACACAGACATACATAATTAAAAAAAAAGTATTACATTACTTACAATTTTAATTTCTAGGGTTTCTTTGCTGACCACGAAACATCCTCCTCCTATCCTCACCCGATTACCAGGGAAATCTCTGCTGTTTAACCTGCTACAGATAAAACCAAAGGCCAGGTTCCATCTGAGGTCTTCTGTTTTGTGCTTGTGGGAATAAACATTCTGCCAGTTGAACTGAGCAGTGATTTGAATTCATGTATTCCATCAATGGTAACAATTCCATCTCTTGAATGTGGGAAAGATAGAATAGAAACAAGCTGGGGGAAATGGAGGGACTAATATAAAGATGAAGAAAGAAAGTTGAGGAAGTGGGTAAAAGGAGGTGGGTTGGGGAAAATAGATGGTTTACGTGCTACTTAAAACAAATGTATGTTGCTGTGCATAATAGTCGAACCTGAGATGACATGTGAGTACTGGGATGTGCTGGGATTATGTTGCTGGAGTGAATGAAATTGTTTTTTAAAAAAGTCATAAAAATGTTTATTTTTTTTTTATTTGTATGCATTGTTCACCTCCCTTCCCACAAAAAATTGTGGACTCATTTTATAATCACAATGAGACACTCTAGGGTATGCTTTGTGGTGGGATAACAGCACTTCTCGAGTGGTTGAAGGCACTTGGCAATCCCTTGTGCCTCACAACACACCTGAGATGTGCCTTTATCCCACCACAATGCCCTGTCATGTCTTATTACTTAAATATCTAGGCTTTTCATCCCAACTTGTGATTCTGGTGCATCATAAACCACTCAAGCTTTGCTGTCATGGCTTATGATGTCACCAGAATCTTCCAGTGGAGTTGTAGCCTTGTTACTGTTGATTCTATGTATTATTCCTTTGCACTGTACATTGGTAATAATGTATCAACAATTTTAATACGAACAAGCAAAGAGTGAGCTATCAAGAATATAGACCCTGAAATGGAGACATACTGAATAGAGACATGAAGAAGACATGAGTATAGTTTGCTGATACAGAGCTACAAAAAAATAATTAGAAACTGTGAGTACAAAGCCAGAGCACACTAGGAGTAGCACATTGAGCTATCATACTGGAGACCTGGATTTGTATCCCTTGACCCAGCCCCTAGTCGGTGTCATCTGGGAAGCACTGCAATGGCAATGTGCTCCTACTCCAGGGACAGAGTGCTGAACGACCAGCCACATAAACACCCCATCTAGTTGGATGAAGAACAGCATTGACACTGTGGATGATATGGCCACACAGTGTCAGCAAGGGCCAGGCATGGTGGGAGGGCCTCAAATTGAATTGAACAGAAGTACTTCTGGATACCTTCCAGGGCAGCTTCCTTTTGCAGATGGTCAATGAGTCAACCACATTAGGGAACACCCTAGACCTCATGCTGGTGAATGGTGAGTTTGTGAGGGAACTGAGGGTGGAAGAACCACTGGCAGGAAGTGACCACCACTCAGTGTGGTTCCTGATAAACATGGGGAAAGGGAGAGTAGAAATGGGCACAAGGGTGTTAAGACTTCAGGAGGGCCAACTCCAGGGGGATGAGGGAAATAGTACAGGGGTATCTGTCAAGGACACATCCAAATATGGAAACTAACCAGAAGTGGGAGGTCATTAAACTAGGAATTGTGGTAGCAACTGTAATATGTACAAGGATCCAGAGTAAGAAGGCTAGGGCCAAGAAGCCTAGTTGGGTGAGCAGGGGGTCAAGGAAAAAGTAAGGAAGAAAAGAGCCACCTTTAGAAGGTACAAAAAAACAGGGAGAGGGGAGGACAGGGAGGAATACCTAAAGGAGTTGAGGGAGGTGACTAGGGCAGTCAGGGCAGCCAAGGTGTCCAGGGAACTCAGGCTAGCACAGGGCATCAAAGAGGGGGAAAATGACTTTTTCAGGTACATTAGGGAGAAATGGAGTTGTAAGGACCAAATAGTAAGGATCAAGAGGGATGGGGGAGTAGAAACAATGGGTAGAACAGGCAGAAGCATTAAATGAGTACTTCTGTTCAGTATTTACTAAAGAGAAAGGGGGAGCTATACCCAAAGGGGGTGGGAGGTGACAGCCAGGGAAATTCCAGTGGCCAGGGTACTGGAGGGCTTGAGGACACTGAGGGTGGACAAGTCACATGGCCAGATGGTATACACCCCAGGGTGCTAAAGGAGATGGCAGAAGTCCTGGCAGAACCCATGGCAGACCTGTTCAATGCATCCCTGGACTCAGGCAGTGTACCTCAGGACTGAAGCATGGTGCACATGGTACCCCTCCACAAGAGCGGCCCCAAGATGAGCCAGAAAACTACAGACCAGTAAGCCTCACATCCATTGTGGGAAAGCTGATAGAGACAACCCTGAAGGAGAGGCTTGTTTCCCTCCTAGAGGCTAATGGGCTGCAGGATGCCAGACAGCATGGATTTGTTTCAGATAGATCCTGTCAGACCAACCTGGTGGAGTACTATGACTGGGTAACCAGGCAATTAGATAAGGGCCATGCAGTGGACGTCCTGTACCTGGACTTCAGTAAGGCCTTTGTTTCAGTGCTGCATGGGAGGCTTGGAAATAAACTGGAAGGCACAGGGGCGGGGGTGAAGATGGTGGGAGGGGTAGTGAACTGGCTGCAAGGGAGACAGCAGAGGGTGGTGGTGGAAGGGGAGCTCTCATCTTCCAGGGCAGTGACAAGTGGGGTACCATAGGGCTGTGTACTGGGACTGGCATTGTTTAGGATCTTCATAGCAAACATCTCAATAGGCATCAAGAGCAAGATCTTAGATCAGTCTGTTTGCAGATGACACCACGATAGGAGCAGAAGTGGATGACTTAGGAGGGTGGCAGAGGTTGCAAGATGATCTGGCAAAATTGGAGGCCTAGTCAGACACTTGGCAGCTGGAGTTCATTGCCAAGAAATGTAAGATGCTACACTTCAGTGCAAAAAACCCAAGGAGGAGCTACCAGTTAGGGGGGATTCAACTAGCCAAGACAGAGGAGGAGAAGGATCTGGAGGTGATCATAATGGAAGCAATGAACAACTCAGCACAGTGTGGAAAAGCAGCTGCAAAGGCCAACAGGATGCTGGGTTGTATTGCCAGAGGCATATCCTCCAGGAGGGGGGAGGTTATCCTGCTGCTATATAGGTCACTGATCAGACCACAGCTAGAGTACTGCATGTCATTCTGGTGACCATACCTGAAGAAGGACATTCGGTTACTGGAGGTGGTGCAGAGCGCAGGGCAACAAAAATTATCCAAGGTCTAGGGGACTTATCATACAAGAGCAGGCTGAGGGAGTTGACCATGTGCTCCCTGGAGGAAAAGAGGAATGGGGGGACATGATTGAAATCTTCAAGTACATGAAGGGAGTAAATAAGACTGGCACAGAAAGGCTTTTCAAATTAAGGAGGGGGAGGGACACTCATGGGCACGATCTGAGATTGGAAGAAGGAAGGTTCAGGAGGGGAATGAGGAGACACTTTTTTACAGAGAGGGTGGTGTCTGGGTGGTACACATTGTCAAAGAAAGTGGTATCCTGTAGAACAGTTGGCTGATTCAAAACGGGATGGGACAGGGTAAGGGGAGGAGGGGCAGCTGCAGTATGAGGCTGTTAGCTGCACAATCAAGCACAGACTTGATAGGCCATAAGGCCTTTATCTGCAGGCAATTTTGTATGTTCATATGTTCATTAATTAAGGGGATGTTAGAGAGCTAAACAGGGGAGACAAAGTGACATCAGTGTACACGATAATGCCACCACTATTTGTCTATGCAGTGGCCAGTTGAGTGTCCCTGCAAGTTCCCACATCCTGGATGTAAAGGAGCAACCCCTCTCTGAATCCTTCCTTTATGCCTCTCATATCCAATGTTGATGGGTAGTATTTTTAAGAAGATAGCTACTGTTTTGTTCTGTGTTTTAGGAACTAGACCATGAATTTACATTGATAGGACAGAGGTGGTTAATATGGGGATAAATTGATCATGCTGGCAACACAGTGTCTTAGAATGCTGTGTGAGATAAAGTGCATTGTGTTAATGTTACCCATGTCTGGTGTCCTAAAATAATAAATAACAGTTAATTGTTTTCTTCCTTTAATCACCATCCCTAGGTTCATGAAATCCTTTATATCATATAGCCTTCCCAGTCAAAAAAATGAATGAAATAGATATTATTGTATTTTATGCCATTGGTGTAATTTATTTTCCAGTGATTACCCCTACCATAGGTTGACATCCAAGGAGCTACTGTAATTGTCATGTGATTGGTCATTTTGCCCAGCAACATCATGATGCAGACTGCTTTCATGAAAGGAACTGGAGCACTGTACATTGGGGGTTGGGGGGGTGAATGAGTTAGACTGGCTTGTAACTACCCTTTCCCCAAATCATGGATCAGGTTAAGGAGGGGTCCACTACTAAAGAATGTTATTTTGGAGACTGGGGTTGGGTTAGGGCAAAAGGTTTTAACAACAATGTCAGTTTCTGGCATGGTGCCAGCAGCTGTTAATGGAGGGGGCCTTGCTAGCTATCCTGGTTTCTAACTACCATTGCCCCCACTGAAACTTGTGGATTGGGGTCAGTAGGGGGTACAGCTATTAAATAATATCCTTGTAGGGTTTGACCTGAGGGTACCAGGTAGGACAGATTAATTAAAAGATGGTGTTGGCTCCTGGCACAGTGCAAAGAGACAGCAATTTAAAAAATATAATCTGTGTACTTCATGTTAGGATGGGAGAGAGGTGGATGGCTTACATCATGTTAACCAGTTTGACTGGTTCCAATATGTGGTAAAAAAAAGTTAGAGTTTATCCCTAACAGTTCTCAAGAGTCAGCAAGAAATAAACACCCAACGTTTAAGGTGTTTGATCTTTCTGTACTGCTAAACATTCAGCTAAAATATGAACATTAATTTCATCAGACTAAGCTCTTTCCTCTCTTAAATAGTTCAAAATGTGCCATAGTGGTCTCTATTGATTATCTAAGACTTTTGCTAGGCATGTATTATAGACTTGGCACATTTCTTTTTCAGACTTAACCATAGGGTGGTTTTGTAATTACTTTGGCAATAGGTTACAGCATGTAAAATGGTACATCTAGGTTCCCTAGGGCTCAGTTTTAGGACCTTTGTTTTTTAGTCATTTTTTAAACAGTTTACCTCCACACAAATGAGAGCATCAAGCAGGGTTGCCTACTGGAAGGATTGCCTGCTGGAACCAATTTTATTCAATGTATACTTTGAAGGCTTTGGTAGAAACAATAAATAGTAATGATGCAAATGCATCAAGTATGGTGATAATCAGGGAAGAAGGTAAGTCTATTGGCTTGTGTCAATGACTTGATAATATTTTCATTTTCATTACCCCATATTTGACTTCAGAAACAGCTTGCACTGTTAGGTTATTTATTTCAAGAAAAATTTAATTAAATGCTGAGAAACTAAAACAATTTTTTGAAAACAGAAGTATATTTTCCCATGGGTGAAATTTAACAAGATGTTTGAGGTGGTAAAAATTTGACTTAACTCAGGTCTAGTTTTTAATAATAAGTTTTCTTGGAACCCCCATTTTCAAACTCAGCAAATTAAACTTTAGCAGATCGTGGATGGTCTGAAAAAAACACAATTGTTCTTGTGTGAGGAATACAATAGAAGCGCTACGTAAAGCTTTAAAAATGAAATGCGATACTTAGATCCTTTACAGATCAGAAATATGGGACATTAATGATTCAACTCACTTAGAAAGGAAGCTTACAGTTTTTTGTTAGTGTCCGTTATGTCTTCCTAGGGGAATACCAGCTGTCAACATTAGGATACTGTAGAACCAGGATGTATTCATCTGTTTACTAAAGCATCCAGAAGAATTTGTTTTTCTATTGGATCAAAGTACTTAAATAGAAGGATAATAAATTATTGGCACTGTGCTATTAAGAGAAAATAAAAATTTTTTTAGCAAAAATGGATTCCCCATGGATCCGCTTTTTAGTTGCAGCTTTGAAAGCATTGAATCAATTACATCTGTGGGACTATAGCCAGAAAGGTGCAATGATAAGTTGCAAATATAAAACATATTTAAGGGTCAAATTCTATTGTGTGACTAGACAAAAAGACCTAGAATGTATACATAAATTTTACTGCCATACTTAGAATTCTGCCATTTGTTCATGAGTTACAGCCATATCTAATAATAATAACAATTCATAATGCCATTTCATCAGTGCAGCGGTAGACCTACCAGGCATGATGCTGATGACCTGGGTTCAGGAAGGTGCCTAGGTTATCGGGGTCTGGCCAGTGGGGGGGGGGGCACAGAGCAAGCATCCCAGAGGATGCTCTCCTTCTCTCGGGAGGTAGGGCAGTGAGCTCTAATGCAATAAGGCCACCTGGCTGACCACAGGTGGCATGCACTCAGAGTAGCTTACTGGATGAGGGTTGCCAGTGGTGATGTGCTCCATGCTTGCATGCAAGCTTATGCATACACCCCAATGCTGGCATCCCACAGGGAGAAAAATATTGAAGGGGAAAATCTCTGGCAGAGCAGAATGAAGTGTCTGATCCCTGATGGGCCCCACACTGTTGGTAGGGCCTCTCTCTGAGTATTGTATCCACTGTATGGTGGCAGGGGGGACCTGCCAACCCTATCATAGGGCTGGGGAGGAATGGACCAAGATGTGGGCCTGCACCAGAGGAGTAATAAAGAAATTAATTGCAAAAACTAAAAAAGATTCAGGATGAAGGAAGGCTTGTACTTCTTTTTGCTTTTGCACTACAAATTCTAGGATCACTGAATGTAGATATAAACTTTAAAAAGAGACAGGTGTAAAGGGTGAGACAGACACAAATAATCACTGACTACTACAGTGCCCTTGGTATGCAAATAAAGGGAAAAAGTGTGTAGCCCCTTTTTTGCAAAATGTATAATGCAATACTGAACAGACTGTTCCTTTTCCCATTAATCTCTAGAGATTATCCTACAGCACATAAAATGGCAAAATGTTTGATTATATCACTATAAAAAAAGAGAACTACCATCTGTAATAAGGATTCATTATGACTGTACTTCTGTTGCTTTTTAAATATCTTTTTGGAATATAAAATGTTTAGATTTTATTAGTATAGAAAGGAGAATTATTTTCTGTGGTATCCAGTGAATATGCTGCACGGATTATAGCATGGTGTAATCCACATGACAAAAATAGCTAAGGACAAAACAGCTACAGGGATAGTATAGCACAGATATGTTAGCGCTATCTCTGTAGGTGTTGCCAGTCAGGATGAAGAGGATAAAATCTCCCCTGCGTGCTGTGTCATTGAGCTGCTGATGTGATGCAGAGGTTAGGGAAACAAGCAGTGAAGGGCAATGGAATGGCTGGTTGACAGGGTTCAATTCCCAGTCCCATGTATTTTTTTCCTTGGCACCATCCTGAGTGTTATATTTAATCTGCCCACGCCCCACCCTGGAGTTCTGCCCTCAGCCCACCTTGGTAAACTATGTCTCCCCCTCAAGACTATGTTACCCTCTTTGACTGCGGTGCAGTCCAACAACTTGCGCCACCCACACTGAAGATGAAATATCCCCCACCTGAGTTTCTCCCCATCCCCAAGTTGCCTCCCCCCCCAGGGATGACTTATATTTAGTTTTGGGGGTGTAGCCACCCGCAGACAATCAGTCCAAGTACTTTTTCTTTATTTGTAGCTCTCGATGTTTTCCCAGTGAGCTACCTTGTCTTTCATTGCTTTGCTTGCGTGGATTTTGACCATGCTATTCTGCAGTCGGTGTTCTGACCCCATGCCATTTTCTGTAATATGGATTTTATATGATTATATTGATGCTGCAATTCTAATAAGATGGAGATGATATATTTTCTTTCTCAGAATGTTTTTAATTTATCTAAATGTACATTTATCATGCAATGGAGTGTATTGACTATTCTGAGTTGAGCAATACAGTATAAACAAAGAAACCCAAATAGTTTACCTTCTGCACCAAGTCATTCTAGAACTACACTATACAGAGGACAATGTATGGGCATCAGTGAACAACAATGCAGTGTTCACTTTTAGTGGTTGTCATGACAACCTAGTAAAGAAAGCTGCAACCAGACATGTAACACAAACTACTACAAATATTTTTAAGTCTGACTCTCATTTTCATTATTGCCCTGCTATTTTGTTGATCCTTCACAAGTGTCCTACGCTCACTTGCTGCCGGTTTCCAATACATGACTGCCGACATTCCGATAGCTCATTTTTCCCTTTGCTCCAACTGTCAAAACTATATGCCTGAACCAGAAATGAAAAAATGAGTGATCGCCACCACTACCAGGGCAACAAGATTGCGAGGGCATTCCAAGTTATTGTACCATCGATGTGACATACTCAAGATGGTACAACAGCATTCTGACATCACATCGATGGTACAACAGGTCTGGGATTCAATCGATTTCCATTCATAATAGCCTTCTCCCATACAATATATACAGATGATGATGTACTATTTTGTGCCCAAAATATATTTCTATCCTGTCTGATTAGCTCCAGGAAGATTTAACCTCTATGCAAAAATGGCTTATTAATAATAGTCTGTTACTCAGTGCTAAAAAAATAAAAGTTATACTATTTGGCAATAAGAACAGAATTAAAATGTATTGTAACCCTGACTGTATGTTCACTTTTAACCAATTGATATTTATAGATGTTGTAAACTGATCCATATCTTGTATTTACACACATATGTATATTGTTGTATTAATCTACTATAGAGTGTATGTATCTGCAGTGTCCTTAAGTACATAGTGTGTCTGTTCTAGAATGTTTGTCTTTATAGACTACAATTTTTGAAATCGGATCCTATGTCCATACTGGACCACTTTGTAAACAGGACCTTTGGCCCTAATGGTGTGAATGTCCAGTGATTTTCCTGCATAAAAATAGAAGATTTTACTACTACTAAAACAGCCTCTTTTGTAAATATATATATATATACCCTTTCTAGAATACAAATCAAGCAGGTGCATACTAAACAATATATTGGTGTGGTTCTAGATAGTACTCATGGTTACAATGAGCATATAAATAATTTGGTTAAAGTTGTCACTTAAGGCTAGAATTTTTGTACAGAAACAAAGGCAATTTTACCTAGTATGCAAGGAAAAGGATTGTTTACAGTTATATTTTCTCTATACTTGATGATGGATTAGTTATTTTTTTCTGGTACATGTGTTAAGTCTCTTTCAAGAATAAAAACTCTCTTAAATAGAACCAATAAGTTTGCCTAAGTCCAATCTACAAGAGGTCATACTTGCTTGCTAGTTAGGAATTATCTTTCCTCTTTTTCTGCATATAACTGCCTAAATAACCTGATGCCTGGTACTACAATTTGTTAATACCATTGCTCTGCCTTTCCTTTGCCCTGATTATACCTTTACCCTCCCTACACATCAAGCTGCCACAAAAAAGAAATCCATACCCCTTACCCCAATTGCTACTACATTGTCCTGTGATCACATTTCCCACCCTCAACCAGATATTCCGCCTCACTAACATTTTATACTTCACCCCATATAAATTCCAAGATTATTTAAGACTAGCTTTCTTAATGCTTATGTTGGACAGAGGCTTGCATTCTCCTATTTAGTGATACACAAGTGATACAAACACTTCTTCTGTATGAGGTCCTTAAATTTAGCCTAGTCTTTCTTCTACTATGTGGTGACATTGAGAGGAGCCCTGACCCTAATCTGCCCTTTCAGATCTAGTCTATGTTGCCCCCATGTGTCTCTACCATTCCTGCAGCATGCAAAGGTCTGAAGCTGTTCCGTATTGACATCAGGGACCAGATATTCAAAAGTGTGCACAGCCATAAACTTTGTACTGCACCACTGATAGCACCTGCACCAGGCCCACAGCTCACCATATTCAGAGGCATAGCACCAGTGCTATTGTGTCTGAATATAGGGTGGTCTTGGTGCAGTGCAAATATGTGTAGCACATACAGTGCAGAACACTGTTGCAGCACTACACAGAATACACAGGACAGTGTGGACCATGAAAGGGGCATGCAAAGGCATAGCTCTTTGCAGGGCTGGAAGTATGAAGCAGCACAATGGTGGTGACTGTGGGTGGGCAGATAGGGCACCAAGGAAAAACACACAACACAGCTCTGTCTATTACAAAAATAAACTTTATTAATAAAGCATGGCAACAGACCAGTAGGAAAATGGATAATAGGGAGGGTAAACAGGGGTGGGGAGCAACATGGCATCGGGTAAGTCTAGATGTGGTATCAAAACAGGGGCTGTGTCCAAAGCAGGAGCATGGAGATAGTGAGGGTGGGGTGGGGTATTGCAGGAGGTGCTGCTGGATCCAACCTTTGGGCCACTGTCACCACCACCTGTGCTGTCTCTCAAATGTCCTCAAGCCTCCATGGAATGAGGTGCTGCTGCCTCACCATTCATTGCAGGAGACTGCCCTGACTCTCCAAACATTCAGGCTATGGGCAGTGGTCCAGACTCCATCATACACCTATGGACAGAAAGAAAAAGAAATCAGCCAGCTGTGTGCACAGGATGGGGATGCATGTCCTGTCCAGTGAATGCCAACACTATACATAGAGCCAGTACATGCACCACTATGCCAGTTGGGAAGGATGGCAGGCAAGCCATCTCAGTGGCCTGGATGTGGTGCACCATGTAAAGCACCATGGCCCATACACTGGAAGGATGCATGGCCAAGGCCACATCAGACAGCACATGCAGTATGCCAGCCATGGCAGACACACACACACACACACACTATCAGAGGACGTGGCAGAAGTACACCAGCTGCACAGGCTCCGGCAGCACTACGCCATAGTCTGTGGGGCAGAGACATGTCCCAGGGGCATGTTGAGGTGATCACACACCCCTTTGCTGCTAACTAGGCATCCCATGTCTTGGCAAACCCAGGTGTGCCAGACAGAGACAACCATGACCATTTTCAGGTCACAGCTGGGAAAGAGCACAGGTACACACATAGGGCACACAACACAGCTGCACAAGGCTGAGAATGGCTGGTGGCACCATGTGAAAGCCCGTGGTGCACATTACTGCTGTGGTGGTGTATGCGGGAGGACACAGGGCCCACCAAGCACCTGTCGGCCAAACACCAGTGTTCTGAGGTCAAACGCGGTCAATGTCTCTGTTGTCACTGGTACAGCACAGGCACAGTGCAGCCAAAGTGGACATGGCCACTATGATGCCAGGACATGCTGACATGGGCCCTTCTGGTAGGTCTGCGGTTTACCATTATGTCGCAGCTGTACCATACCTGACCAATGCTGCTGGGTCACTGTAGCTACTGTAAGGGTACCAGCACAGCACCACAGCAGCTGAGTGACATTGCCCATGTGTGACACCATGGCACTCTGAGCCCAGCCCCAGTGATCAACCCTGTAGGCCCTATGGACACTGTCCAAGTGTGCCCCCCCACCTTACACTGACCATGGGATGTCTCCCACTACAGGACCCTTGCATGACACCAGTCACACATCCCTGCCACAGCTGAAATGTTGCCAGCAGTGGTGCCATATGCATTGCATCACCATAGCTGAGTCAGCACAGTGTGCCATGGACACCACCACAGCTGAGGCCAGAGGCATGCATACCTGGTCATTGGGATGCACTGCTCATCAGCAGCCCCGGTGTCCACTGTCACAAAACTACTCCGGGGGTCAGGCCCTCTGCTCCCACAGTGCCCAACCCTAAAGTGCGATTTGTGAACAGGGAACAAACAGAGACACCTTCTTGCTTGTTTTGGTCCAAGCAAACTATCCATCTCGAGTCCTGGGGTCAATTATGAACCCTTTTAAGCTAGCACACCCAGGTAACCAGTCTAACTATCACACTCTCTTCAAGGAAAGCAGCGCAATACTTGACCCAGCGGGCATACAACCAACCTGGGTCACAACCCCCCTGCTGACTCAATTGAGACGCTGGTATTTTCTTACCTTGCTGGATCTTTACACAGATCCTTGTTAGCATGGTTGCATATGGTGACACGCTAAGCAATTTATCAGTTATGTCAGAATTATCAATACTGTCCCACCATTCACACTAAAAATGAGCAAGTTCCCAGGCAGATTTAAGGAAAAACAACTTTTACTAAAATTAAAAATAGTAAATAAATACAGAACATATATACATTAAGGTTACAGTCAGAAAAGAAATAGACAATTACAAAACAAAGTGCCTTGTAATTGATTTAGCTAATTGTACCTCAGATTTTCAGTTGGCAAATGATTTGGGCTGTTACCTATTGTTGACAGAAGTGTCCATTAGAAGTCCAGAAACAAAGATGACTCTTAGAAGTCCAGAAAAGAGTGTCTCCAAAGTTCAGAACAAGAGTGTGCATCAGTCCCTTCAGCCAGCTTGGCAATGTCAGGGTTCAAGTCCCACCCTCCTTGTGATGTCACAGCACATGAGGTCACTCTTAGCCCTTTAATTAATTTGTATCATGACCAATGTATAACCAAATGTTTTAGCTTACTGCCTGTTTGAAATCTGCAAAGACAGCAATATTTTTAATTATAACAAGACAATCTCTTCTTCATCAAAGCATAGTTTATGACAGCATTCCCTTATGATTTCTCAGAAAAACATCATAAAAACACCTCACATAGAGGGATGAATTTTCACAGGTATCTATCAGAAACTGCTTCCCTCCTGATATGTCGTAAAGTGCAATATTTTATGACAAGCTGCCTGGGTTCAAAGCAATGATTGGTTTATGACCTTGGTTTTATTATAGTCCCAGGAAGTCAGCTTTTACAAACTAGCTGTGACAGCAAGCAAGGCCAGAAATTTTATTTTTCTTTTAAAAATCCAGTGTCCCATGATGCCTTGTGCTGACTTCTATGTTTTCACAAGCAGAATTCAAAAACATATATTTATATCAAAAGTATATACGATATACACATAGTTGGCAGATGGTGATTCCTGTTACATCCACCACCCCATGCCAGTACAGTGGACCTGTGCTGTACTGCTGGGGCATTACACTGGGGACACACCAAGGACACATGGGCAGCCATGGCACCTCTGCCCCTTTATCCATGGTCCCAGCTGAAGGATGGTAGGGGTCGACCACCCATACAGTGGCCCCAAAGTGGCTGGTATGCACTTATATCTTCCCTTCTGGCAGCCATGCAGCAGCCCACAGTACCCAAAACCACACAATGGAGGCCTTGCTATGGCATGGGACAGGCACACAGATGGAATGCCTGTGGCATGGACACAGCATAGTGCACTGACTACCCACATCCTTGGGGTCATACTCCTACAGGGTTGCCCCTAGCATGGTGACACAGAAATGCATGTCACTAGACACTCACACTGGCGACATTGTGTGTATGTGTGCCAGCAAGGTGCATGATGCTTTGCCAGACATGGTAGGGTCGGGGCCCCCTGTAGGCACCATCAAGCCTGTTGCCCAACTGAGCAGATGACCATGGTCAGGGCATATCCACACCCCCTGCCATTATTCCCCCATGCCCACTACATTGCACAGTGCTGAATGCCATGGACACTAGGTACCAGTGCCCAGTATGTTATGGCCCAGTGACAAAGGAGCAAGGGAGCCCCTGGCTGCATGCTTGGGGGCACCATCATCCCCAGTGATGCTGGGCCCCATGATACCATGCACACATTGTGGTGTCCCACCGCCCTGACAGCCTGTGTGGTGGTGGTGACTGGGTGCTCACTGCCAGAGTCCCATATAGCCAAGTGGACACCATGAAGGGATACGCTCACCACCATTGATAATGGTGGGCCATTGCCACCACTGCACCACCTGTGGCTGCTCCTATGCATGTACACATGTAACCCTGGGTGTTGTGCACATTGGTGATCTACTCACCGGATTAGCTCCCTTCTGACAGTGCACCCTGGGTTCCATCATGGCTCACCAATGCCTCATATTTTTCCCACTTGCACCTCTGACTCTGTGCCTGCTACACCTGGGCCTGTTCTAGCTGTATGTTGGGATCTGTAGGGTATGACAAGAGAGGTGTTGTCGGTTTCCTGCAGTGGTACACAGTGCCCCATTCAGTATACAGTATCCCACAGAACCACACATCTGCCCACACCATGGCCCAGCCGCAACATATGACATGGGCAGGAGTTGGGGTGGGAGAGACTGTCCAGTAGCAGAGGCCCAGCCAGTGGCAGAACACATCAGCAGACTGGTGCTTGTACATACAGTATGGCCCCCATGTGGGGTTGGGACATCCACAATGCACACCGCCCTGTGCAGTAGCCACTACCAGGGTCAGACTGGGATACAGGGGCATGGACTAGGATGTTGACAATGATGCCTACCTGCACACCCAATAGGGAGGTCCTGTGGATGCACTTATATCAGTAGACCTCTTCAATAATATATGTTGCTCTGTGTTCACTGCCTACAGAGATGTACAGACACCATGGACATACAACATACAACAGAGCTGAACATACTATGGCTGCCAGAGTGTGGAGGATGTCCATATATGCAACAGAAGAGGCTCACATGGCACTGTCCAGGTCCAGCTGAGCCAGTCCAAACTCTGACTGCTGCCCGCTGGCCCCAGTGCCACCAACATGACATGGTAGCCCCAGACCTTGTGCAGCCATTGACTGTATGGGTGGTATGCATGGTGTGCCAGGACATACACCACAGTGTTGGGACAGTGTGAAGCTCCCCAGGAGCCCTGGATGCCATGGAGTGTTTACACGCATAGTTCTGTACATGGCTGCTCCCCCCGATGGCCATGCTGCACCCCCTGTCACATATGGCCCCATGGTCCTATGGTGTAAGGTTTGCGTTGTGTTTGCAAAAGAAGTTCACTCGAACCTTCAGATTTCTTCAAAGAGTTTATTGCGGTTATTCAGGTTCACATATATGTTCATTCCTTCATCTATATTGGAGCTACTTATTCAATTTATGTACTGTGTTTATATAAAGATTTC
This sequence comes from Neoceratodus forsteri, assembly GCA_016271365.2. NCBI lineage: Eukaryota > Metazoa > Chordata > Ceratodontiformes > Ceratodontidae > Neoceratodus > Neoceratodus forsteri. Next base: position 431,983,627 of record CM028136.1, on the reverse strand, counting down.
TTATCTTGAATAGTACCAACACCCCATTATAAGACAATCAAATAACAAAGTAACATATTAATCTTAGGGTGTGGTGAATTTGTGTCAACACAGGTATGACTTCATTCCTTACACAACATCAAAGGTGTTTATTACATTTCTTGCACAATATTCTGCAACCTTCTCTGTTGCACACCTCCCTTAAACAGGTATATACCATCCTAATGAGGGCACACCATCCTGATAAGTTTATTATAGGACATTTGATGTTGGATGTTGTGAAGTATAAAGTGTTGTGAAATTATTAAGGTTATTACAAGGCATTTGATTATATTGTAAAAGGTTATACCTAAATAAAATTACACTTCAGTAAAATGTTACACTACAACTCCCCGTTTGTGACTCTTTAGAATTGGAGATCACAAAATACGGTGCTGCCATTGTAACATTTGTATTTGTCTAATCATGCGTCTCATCTTACCATACAATAGCAATTGTATAATAACAAGAATACAGATTACTGCAATACCACATATTACCACTATCAGGGTTGGACTAGTACCCAAAACAGCTGAGCTACAATCCCACCAGGATATAATAGGGATATAAGATGACTGCTTCTCTACCTCTTTAGCACAGGCCTTTTGTGAGAAAATAAGTCCTTCTTTGTTACTGTTATTACAGGTATATCTACTCTTTCCTTCTGTTTTGACAATAGCGGCTACTCTCTGCTTGTCCTTTCCCTTTTTCTGGGCTTTAATCATCCTGTTGCATCCGCCACCAGTCAGTCAACAACTCTTCTTTTTCTGCACATGCAAGCACTCGCTTACACAACATGTGTATTGACGCAGGGACTAAAGGAGCCTGACAATCTATCAAACTAAGAAATGGCTCCTTATCTTCACTAGGTTCGCCCACACCTCCATAGGTGGCATTTGCAGCATATAGTCTGTTAATAAACATAACCAGAGATTCCTCAGGAAGTAATTGTACTTCATAAATCTTTCCCCAATCGTGTGGGACACACCATGCATGGACTGTAAAGCAGATTGGATCTCAACTATACTTGCCCAAGTGTCATTGTTATCAGGATTAGCCTGCGTACCAACCTTGTTAGCCAGAAGGCTTTGGAGTAACATGGCCGCTAGGGAGAGCGCCACTACTTTATGTGCATCTTTGTTGGTCAGATTAAAATTACCTACTAATGTTTTTAGCTTTGCACAATAGGGGGCCGGATTCTGTCCAGGCTCCCATTTGCCTAACTGATCTACCAACTGCATAGACTCTTGTATAGTCAAATCTCATTGAAAGAACTTTTGGACATATTCCACCTTTTCGATAGCCTCTTGTACCTCCTTTTTTAGGGTGTGTGCATCACGATCCTCCTTCAACCTTTGTAGTTTGTCCTCTTTGTGCCTTTTGCAATCTGCTATATTTTCCTCTAACCTTTTCTTATGCTGCTCGTTTTCTGCTTTCTCAATATGAGCTGTATAATTTTCAATATTTATTGTAAGTAACCTTATCTCCTCCTCTAATCCCTCCCGAAGCTTAGAAGTTAACTTTTTCATCTGTTTATTTGGGCAGTGCAATTCTGAACTTTCCCCAGTCATCTTTGTAAAAAAGGGGGCCATTTTTCCTCACCTCTTTCTACTTGGTTCTTCCTCGCTCTCAGAACTACTGAAGCGCGAGGAACTGTAAGTAACCATTTTGCAGCTACAACAATGTTTTGGCTGAAAGGGGTGTTTAACCTGCATAGGAGCCATTTTATATTTTTGGACATCTTCACCCAATGAGGTAATTTGGTGTCTTAATTCTAAGGAGATTTGGCACTGCAGCTGTGCCTCTGCTTGTAATATATACAAGGACTGTTCTTTACATGAGAGGTCTTGGGCATATTCTTGATTTACATGGTCTAATCTGTCTGTTACTTGCTGCAATTGTCTAGTCAGTTCATTAATTTGAACCTGGCTCTGTTTATTTACAAATTTAAGATTCTCTTCTAACTGATTATTCTTAATCTTTAACCCACAAACCTCCCCTTGTGCCACATTTAATTTATATCCCATTTCTTTGATATCAGTGGCACATTTTTGCATCGCTTTCTCTAATTTCTCCTCCATACTTTTTGTTTCAGTAACACATTTTTCCTGACTCCTTTTCTTGGAGAGCTAAACCTTCAATACATTTCTCTTCATTCTCTAACATCTGCCTCTTCATATTACACATTGTAGCTGTTATTTCATACTGATATTGTACGTACATTTGACAGATGTTGGCTAACTTATTTCTATCCACTTTAACTTTCTCATTCCTGTCCATACATTGCTTAGTAAAACACAAGTACACATCTTCCTGTTGTTCAGGAGAGTGGTACGGACCTTCCTTTAAATGTGTTTCTAAAAATTTACATAAAATGGTATCCATACTTACGTCTATCTTGTGGCTGGCAAATCATGTCTGACTCACACCAGTCCCTCCTGAGTCCCTTGCTCGACTCCCTTCTGTACTTGACTGATCAGGTCAGGTGCAGTAAGGTGTTCCCCGCAGCTTGGCCTCTTCAGTCCATTTAATGTCATCAGCAACCATATAGACTGTCTTCAGACATCCGAGTCACGGCACCAATTGTAAGGTTTACGTTGTGCTTGCAAAGGAGTTCACTCAAGCCTTCAGATTTCTTTAAAGAGTTTATTGCGGTTATTCAGGTTCACATATATGTTCATTCCTTCATCTATATTGGAGCTACTTATTCAATTTACATACTGTGTTTATATAAAGATTTCTTATCTTGAATAATACCAACATCCCATTATAAGTCAATCAAATAACAAAGTAACATATTAATCTTAGGGTGTGGTGAATTTGTGTCAACACAGGTATGACTTCATTCCTTACACAACATCAAAGGTGTTTATTACATTTCTTGCACAATATTCTGCAACCTTCTCTGTTGCACACCTCCCTTAAACAGGTATATACCATCCTAATGAGGGCACACCATCCTGATAAGTTTATTATAGGACATTTGATGTTGGATGTTGTGAAGTATTAAGTGTTGTGAAATTATTAAGGTTATTACAAGACATTTGATTATATTGTAAAAGGTTATACCTAAATAAAATTACTTCAGTAAAATGTTACACTACATGAGGTGCACTGCAGACACCATGTATGATAGACCATGGGACAGTGCCATGCCCTGCTGAATACAGCAGCCATGATGGCCACTCGGATGCCATATGTGGTCATTATCCCAGCCATCTTTGTGACTAGCAGTGGTATAGAAGGGGATGGGGGCAGCATACAGGCCCAGACAGCCATGCTCTGCCACAATACAGATGGCCTTCTCACCCGTGCCCCTTCCAGCATAGTTCAGAGGCCCCCACTGTGCCATGATAGACTGTGCTTCCCCAGGCAATCAAGGCGGTGCAGGTCATGCATGGAACAGATGAGCATCCCATAGGTCAGGGTGACCAGCCAGCACCAGATGACTGGTGGGTCATGCTGGAGGCATAGCCCACTACACACAAGGGGGACCAAGGACACACAGGGAGATGTGCACTGTGTCTGGGGGATTGCCCCTACATACTGTATAATGCCACTGTACTGCACACATGCCATTCCACCCCCTCAATATCTGTCAACCTCTTGTGCATAACTCAGAAACATGGGTTCACATTATCAGAGGCAGAGACCTACAATCAGGAACACATCAGACCCAGTGATAATGTACATTCAGAATGTTAAGACACTCAGGGTGTGTGTGTGTGTCTGTGTGACATGCCTGGTCAAGAGACAAACACATCTGTCACTAAAATGTTTGATATAATTTTGTGCTGACAATCCTCACTGTTCAGCCACATATACACGTTGTACAGGGGACAGAGGACACATTTGGGGCACAATCAGAAGGTCTTTGTACATCATGGGCAGTTGAGAGGTAAGCATCGGCCTACCATCCGGCTGCACCTACCTGGCCTGGACATGTTGCCACTGGTGACCATATCCCACAGATCAAATAGCCTGTGCTCCTCCTTCCTCTGCAGGCAGCTGAACTGATGGTGACACAGGTCACCAGTGTGGGTGACCATCATCCTGTAAGTTAGACGATGGCCTTCCAAGGCCTAGGCCTCACACCATGACCTGTCCACCCCAGACTAAAGGAGGGGAGAATAGTTCAAAGAACTCACACCAATGCTATTGCACGGATCAAGAGCTTATCAAATTCTCTTAAACAGGAAAAACAGCTTACCAGTCACTGTGTCAACAAATATTTATTCAGGATGTGCTCTAAAACCGCAGCCATAAGGTGCAGACAAATAAATGGAACTGCGAACATTCAACAGAACTAAAAATAAAAGACACACCAACACCAGCATGGTGTACCTGCAGCAAACCTTAGACAGCATGGATGTGGGCATGCTCATGTGACACACTCAGCCAATCAGCTGATGTTTTGCCCGTGGGCTTCCTCAGAGCTGATTTGCTCTTCCCACACACCCATTTTTAATCCCCATATACTTACATATTCATAAGGTGGGAAGTGCTCATCATCACAAACACACAAAACATATTAAATACCTACTGACCTGCAGTATATAAAAATCTATAGTCGCACAGTTCACAGAAACATTTTAAAAAGTCAAAGGTAGCACTGTAGAGGCAGTTCTTCATGTAAGCCTTTGGGAATCAAGGTGTCCAAAGAAAAAATCCCAAAACATTCCTGTTGATCTAATTTTTTGGCAAAATCTCCTCCTCGTGGACCCAGCTCTACTTTTTCAATCCCAACAAATTTAAAACTAGCAGGTGACCCATGCTTCATTGTCTGGTAATGTTTTGCTATTGCATTTGTCTCAGATGCATTCCTAATCACTGATTTATGTTCACAAATGTGGTCTTTCAAGAGCCGTTTTGTCTGTCCCACATACCCCATACCACATGAACATATCAATAAGTATATTACATCAGCAGTTGAACAATTGATAAAAGATTTAATTTTAAACTGTTTGCCAGTTTGTGGATGCTTAAAGCACTCTGTATTCACTGTGTTATTGCACTGCGCACAATGGCCACAGCCGTAGTTGCCATATGGTATAGGTGGTAGCCACATCCGAGGTTCTTCGCACACTTTATGATGCAGTCTGTGCACCAATTTGTCCCACAAATTTCTCCCCCTACAATGGGTCACTCTTGGTTCAACATTTTCAAACTTAGGTACATTCTGTACAATGTGCCGGTGTTTATGCACTATGGGCCTTATGCACCAATGGTGCGGAGTGGCTATGCGCGCACATCTGGGGCATGAAGCTACACCACACCTTACACTCCCCCAGCATGGTATGCACAGAGGGGGGCATGCAGAACATATGGACCCGATCCCCTGGCTGTGCGAGGTGCAATGCACTGGGGACAGGGAAGGGGCGTGCCGGCACCCATGCGCCATGCACTACGGTACATAGTGCTAGCTGTGGGGGTGCATAGGGGGTGCAGGTTACACCAGAGAGGAACCTGCTGTAAACTCCCTATGTGCCCCACTGGACAAGGTGAACAGCCCACCTACCCCCCAGGGCTGCAGGACCAGGATGCCAGAAGCCACCCACCTGCCCCAGCACACAGTGGTGCATTTGGTCACCACCCCAACCCCACAGCACATTTACCCCACACAGGGGCACAGGCACTGGCACAGGGCTGCTGCCCCCCCCACCTGCACCACATGGAAACTCTCCCAACCAGCGGTATTGTCACCCCGGCCCCCCTCTGACTGTTGGCATGCCCCCCACCTGTCCCACCACACTGATCGGTGCTGATAGAGGGCCAGCAGCAGTGCTCTCCCTCACCTGCCATTGCCGCCAACTGTCAGTTGTCCACGGGGCATGCTGCCAATGCATGCCCCGCCATGCAAGGAATCCAGTGTGGGTCCCGGTTCAGGCAACCGACAGGGTGCCTGACTGGACCCACAACCCTTCCCCCAGCCACCCTGTGGACTCCTGCACACTGGGAAGGTGGGCCATGGACAGGTGGCCAGTGGTCATGAATACTGCAGGTGTGCACCTGTCCCCGAGTGCACAGCTACATGGGCAGGGGTATGTGCGGATTCCACGTATCTCTGCCCTATCGTGCATAGAGCCCTATATGAGATATCTCATTACTCTGATTGCAAGAACTGCTCACATATGGAATCAGTTCTCTCTCTCTCTCTCTCTCTCTCGCTCTCTCATGGCTTGTTCTTTTTAGTTAGTAACTGGGCACATTCTACCCCTTGTGCGCTCTCCATTTCATATTTCATTTTGTCAAGCAGATACCCTTGATCCACAAACCTCTGGGCCACGGTCTCTGAATTTTTGTTGAATTCCTCTTTAGTGCTACATATCTGCTTAGCCCTTAACATCTGACCAACAGGAATATTGTCCTTCAGTGTACTTGGGTGTGAGCTGGTGTAAGGCAAAAGAGTGTTGCAGTCAGTTGGTTTTCTGTAAATTGAGGTCTGTAAAAGTTCACCATCCTTATACATAGTAGTGTCCAAAAAGTGTATACTTTCCATACTCCATGTCATTTCAAATTTTAAATTGATGTCCGAATTATTCATTATCGAGGAAAACACTTCCGATTCACTGTGAGGTCCTTTCCAAAACAGAACACAATCATCTATAAAATGCTTCCAGAACCTTGCAAATTTCTTAAATAAAGCATTATTGTACAGGAATCTCTCCTCCCATATACCCACATACAGCCTCGCTAGGCTTGGTGCAAATGTGGTACCCATTGCGGTACCTCTAATTTGAGGTCAGTATTTATTCTGATACATGAAGTAGTTTGACCCCAGGACCATGTCTGCCATATCAATCAGAAAGTCTGTCTCTGAAATTTGGGGCTCTTCTCTCTGGTTTAGGTGGAATCTTAAGGCCTCCAACCCTCCCAAGTGAGGAATATTGGCATATAAGCTCTCAATGTCGAAGGTTACCAAAATGGTCTCAGAAGTCATTTTGATGTTGGACATCGCACACATGGCATCATTTGTATCTCTCAGATATGATTTGAGTTTCGCCACCCATGGTCTAAGGTGGCAGTCAATCAATTTTGAAAACGGTTCCATGGTTGAGCTGATAGCTGCTACAATGAGGCATCCTGGAGGATTGTCAGGGTTCTCATGTAATTTTGGCAACAGATAGATGCAGGATCTAACTGGGCTCTGTACCTTTAAATATTCACACTCTTGTTTAGACAGCTACCCAGCCATCACCCCTTGCTGAATGAATTCACATGCATTTTGTTTGATGCTATCTGTAGGATCCTGATTTAGTTTTTTATAATATTTCTCATTTATAAGCTGTCTTGTCATTTCAGCTTCATAGTTCTCTATCCCCCAAATAAGGACTGCCTCACCCTTATCTGCTGGCTTGATTATCAAGTTCTTATTATTCTCAAGTTCTTTTAGAGCTGTTCCCTCCAGTCTTGCAAGATTATCCCTGTGTGTATGATTGTTCGTTCTTCTGATTAAAGTTTCCACTTCTTTATCTACCAGAGGAGAAGAAAAAGTGTTGACTGCATGGTCATTGTGTGTGGGAGGGCAAAATTGGGATAAGTGTGACATCATAGTGTGAGTGTGGACCGCATTTGAACCAGATATCGAGCCATTGGATACATCAGGTGAATCAAGGTTCGACTCCCCCGACTGCCTACTCTTTCCCCTTAAATTTTGTGTTATATCTCTTTGCACACTGTCTTGTTGTGGCTTTGAGAAAAACGTTTTTAAATGTAGGCATCTGTAGAATTGAAATAAGTCTACTAGAATCCGAAAGGGATTTAGATTACTACTTAGAACAAATGACAGTTCCTTTTGTAATACCAACTCCTGTTCTTTACTTAACACATGTTCAGTCAGATTGATGACTGCCATTTGTTGTTCCTGTTGGATCGTCTTGGAGGCCCTGATTGCTGCCAGGGCCTTCTCTCTCTCTGTCTCTTCCATGTGCGTTTGCCATGGCCCTTCCTCATCTTACGCCTTCTTGCTGATTGTGGGGTGTCTCCATTTGGTTCCTTCCCCCTTGACGTGGGCCTAAAAAAATCTTTTCTCAATTATTGTTTCTGTTTAGTTCTCCTTCACTTTCCGGGGAGGATGTAAATGTATTTTCTCTATAACGAATTTTTTTTTTTTTTTATTTAGTATATTTTACCCACCAAGAATAAACCAAGAATAAACAACACAGATACAATAATCCCCCTGGCAGCTTCCCACCCCATACAGAAAGAAGGTGGAATATCAGATGAACACATGGAAAGCTCTTACAGTACAAATGCCAGGCCTAGCATATATAACCACTATAAACAACAATGTTGAGGCCTGATCCGTCAAAGTAACTATATCTTATCTACCCCCTTCCCCTCTCCCCAACCCCCTTCCCCCTTCTCTAAAATGATTTAAGTTCCCCTTTTACCTATATGGCTCTCCTCTGGTATTGCATTGCCAGTTATACACTTGCCCCCTTTCATAGTCTTTATTGTCTCTGACATGTTTGCCCATTTTGTATTCCTTAAAGTCTTCCTGAAATTTTAAAATCTGAGTTTCAATTTTCTTAAAGAATACATCAGCTTCTGTATTCGGGATGTTACTTTTAATATTTGCCGCCATCTCATCAATCTCTTTCTGCACACTCTCTATGTCCCTTTTAGCTTTCTTTATCAAACTTAGTATCAAATCCCTTGATGCTTTGTTCAAAATTCTTTCCCAGCCCTGCATTAATACGATATCATCCAAACCATATGCAGGGGGCATTTGAATATGTAAACCTCTAAGAATCTTTGTTTCTTTCCAGTAATGCAAAAGAGAGAAAGTGTGCATCTGACATCTAACTAACTTTTTTCTAAGATTTTCTAGTAATGTACCATCTGGTTTTTGTTGTGCATTGTTTGTACTAGGTGCCAAGGCAAATAGCCTGTCACATGCTGCCTGATCAAACACTATCTCAGCTCCTTCTATTGTAGAGAAAGACAGGAATTCAAAATTAGTGTTTGCTGTTTGGCATTCAGCTAAGGCAGTCACACTGCCTTCAGACATTTTGGAAACAAATATGTCTCACACAGGCTTGCTAAAAATGGTCAGAATTCACACTAGGAGCAACCCACAAGTGGTCCTCTGAGTAATCACACCACAAATGTTTATAAAGCAAACAAACCATGGGGCTCACTACACTCAAAGTGTCCAGTGTGGTGCAAATAGCAGCTAGAGAACCGAGCGACTGGGGGGGGGGGAGAGTTCAAAGAACTCAAGAACTCTCACCAATGCTATTGCACTGACCAAGAGCTTAACAAATTCTCTTAAATAGAAAAAATAGCTTACCAGTTGCTGTGTCAATAAATATTTATTCAGGATGTGCTCTAAAACCATAGCCATAAAGTGCAGACAAATAAATAGAACTGCAAGCAATCGACAGAACTAAAATAAAAGACACGACAGCACCAGCATGGTGTACCCGCAGCAAACTTTAGACATCCCGGAAGTGGGCGTGCAGTCATGTGACACACCCGACCAATCAGCTGATGTTTCACCTGTAGGCTTCCTCAGAGCTGATTTGCTCTTCCCACACACCCATTTTTAATCCCAGTATACTTACATATTCATAAGGTGGGAAGTGCTCATGATCACAAATGCACAAAACATGTTAAATACCTAATAACCTATATAAAAATTTATAGTCACACAGTTCACACAAAACATTTTAAAAAGTCAAAGGTAGCACTGTAGTGGCAGTTCTTCATTTAAGCCTTTGGGAATCGAGGTGTCCAAGGAAAAAATTCAAAAACATTCCCGTCGATCTAATTTTTTGGCAAAATCTCCCCCTCGTGGACTCAGCTCTACTTTTTCAATCCCAACAAATTTCAAACTAGCAGGTGACCCATGTTTCATTGTCTGGTAATGTTTTGCCATTGCATTTGTCTCAGATGCATTCCCAATCACTGGTTTATGTTCACAAATGTGGTCTTTCAAGGGCTGTATTGTCTGTCCCACATACCCCATACCGCATGGACATATCAATAAGTATATTACACCAGCAGTTGAATAATTGATGAAAGATTTAATTTTAAACTCTTTGGCAGTTTGTGGATGCTTAAAGGATTCTGTATTCGCTGTGTTATTGCACTACGCACAATGGCTGCACCTATAGTTGCCATATGGTATAGGTGGTAGCCACATTCGAGGCTGTTTGATCCACAAACCTCTGGTACCACCATTTGCACCAAGCCTAGTGAGTCTATATGTGGGTATGTGGGAGGAGAGATTCCTGTACAATAATGCTTTATTTAATAAATTTGCAAGGTTCTAGAAGCGTTTTATAGATTGTGTTCTGTTTTGGGAAGGACCTCACAGTGAATTGGAAATGTTTTTCTCGATAATGAATAATTTGGACATCAATTTAAAATTTGAAATGACATGGAGTATGGAAAGTATACACTTCTTGGACACTATTATGTATAAAGATGGTGAATTTTTGCAGACCACAATCTACAGAAAGCCAACTGACCGCAACACTCTTTTGCATTATACCAGTTCACACCCATGTACACTGAAGGACAATATTCCTGTTGGTAAGATGTTAAAGGCTAAGCCAAGTGGATATGTAGCACTAATGAGGAGTTCAAGAAAAATTCAGAGACCATGACCCAGAGGTTTGTAGATCGAGGATATCTGCCTGACAAAATAAGATATGGATTGGAGAGAGCACAAGGGGTAGAATGTGCCCAGCTACTAACTAAAAAGAACAAGCCATGCGAGAGAAAGAGAGAGAGAGAGAGAGAGAAAGAGAACAGATTCCATTTGTGAGCAGTTATAACAATCAGAGCAATTAGATATCTCATATAGTGCATAAATACTGGCACATTGTACAGAGTGCACCTAAGTTTGAAAATGTTGAACTAAGAGTAACTCATCATAGGGGGAGAAATTTACAGGACAAATTGGTGCACAGTCTACATCATAAAGTGTGCAAACAACTTCTGATGTGGCTACCACCTATACCATATGGCAACTATAGGTGCGGCCATTGTGTACAGTGCAATAACACAGCAAATATGGAGTCCTTTAAGCATCCACAAACTGGCACACAGTTTAAAATTAAATCTTTCATCAGTTGTTCAACTGGTGGTGTAATATACTTATTGATATGTTCATAGGCATGGCTTATGTGGGACAGACAAAACGGTGCTTAAAAGACCACGTTTGTGAACATAAATCAGTGATTAGGAGTGCATCTGAGACAAATGCAATGGCAAAATGTTACCAGACAAGGAAACGTGGATCACCTGCTAGTTTTAAATTTGTTGGGATTGAAAAAGTAGAGCTGGGTCCACGAGGGGGAGAGTTTGCCAAAAAATTAGATCAACGGGAATGTTTTTGGATTTTTTTTTCTCTGTACACCTTAATTCCCAAAGGTTTAAATGAAGAACTGCCACTACAGTGCTACCTTTAACTTTTTAAAATGTTTTGTGCGAACTGTGTGACTATAGATTTTTACATAGGTCATTAGGTTTTTAATATGTTTTGTGTGTTTGTGATGATGAGCACTTCCCACCTTATGAATATGTAAGTATATGGGATTAAAAATGGGTGTGTGGGAAGAGCAAATCAGCTCTGAGGAAGCCTACAGGTGAAACATCAGCTGATTGGTCGAGTGTGTCACATGACTGCACGCCCACTTCCGTGATGTCTAAGGTTTGCTGCGGGTATACCATGCTGGTGCTGGAGTGTCGTTTATTTTAGTTCTGTTGATTGTTCGCAGTTCTATTTATTTGTCTGCACTTTATGGCTATGGTTTTAGAGCACATCCTGAATAAATATTTGTTGACACAGCAACTGGTAAGCTGTTTTTTCTATTTAAGAGAATTTGTTAAGCTCTTGGTCAGTGCAATAGCATATGTGTGAGTTCTTTAAACTCTTCCCTCCCCCTCCCTTAGTCGCTCGGTTCTCTAGCTGCTATTTGTACCCCACTGGGCACTTTGAGTGTAGTAAGCCACACGTTTTTTTTGCTTCCTGTCCACTCCAGATGCCTCCCCAAGCAGCTTCTCTTCCCTGGCCACCACTAAGTCCACCAAGTTGGTGATCTCAATAGCCGAGTACCATTGGTCACACTGCATGTGAGCACAAACTCATGTCCACTTCCACGATGACCTGCACAGCCACCTGGTATGTTGCTTCCTGTTACAGGGACCGTTCCATGGTTGCACAGTATACTTTTTATGCAGCACTGCACAGTTCATCTGTGTGGTGCACAATAAGCACATCCAGGGGCTGGGGCATGGCTGAGGGAATATGGCCAGGTTGGGATGGCATGTGTGGGGTATGTGGTATGTATGGGCATCTGTGGCACATGCACATCACAGCACAGAACTACCCAGTTGAGCAGCATTGCAGTGCACAGGACTGCACAGTGCAATGACATGATAGGTAGAACATGTCATCAAGCTTGTTCAGGGCCATAGCGTGCACAACCTGTAGCACGGCGCAGAACACTCTTGCGAAAATGCTATCCTGAATAGCACACCAGAAAAACCTGCTATATTCAGCCAGGGCATGCAAATGAGGTCATTGGACAGTCCATGGGCAAAACACTACACTAGCATGTCATTATAGGCGATGCTGCATACATTAGCATGCCAAAGTGAGCCTGGGCTAGTTAAGGATGCACAGTGCACCACCTAGACCTCAACGTGGAACTGTAGATGAATGGCAGCAAGTGTTCAGTGGAGTGAACTATAGTGTGTGGTGTGTGCAGTTGCCTATGTTTATGCATTTCTAACAGCATGTGCCCCAGAAGCATGGGCCATAGGCAAGTCTCTCAATCCATTGCCTCACAAAGAAGGGACGAGAAGTCCAAAATTGGAGACACAGACCCACACACAGGGACACACCTAAACATTGGGTAAGACTTCCACAGAAAACTACTAGATTTAGGGGCCTACTGCATACCATTCAACCTTTCAACACCCAAATCTGGAGCACTAGCTCTCAAACTGTGAAACACAGAGACAACATATGGGACACTTCATCAAATGTTTCCCTAGAAAGCTTAAAACACACAAAGTGTGTCTTTATATTCCCAATGTTTGTTGTTATTACATACTGTATATGTTGCCACATTATATGCTATGTAATTGTGCCTTAAAATAGCAACCTTGTAGGGGGGACATACCCAGCAACGTGAATCAGGGGACTTTTGTGACATACAATGTGTCACTGTTTTGCATACTGTGGGACAGTTGAGAGATATGGCGTACCGTAGGCTGAATTTTCAGATGGAGGCGAAGTCTGTAGCTGCCATGGTGGACATTTGTTTGTGTGTACAAAACCCAGCGTTCAGTCACAAAAGCACAAATGTTATACAGGCCACAGGAACCTTTGTACCCAACCTCACAGATAACTCTAATAATCAGGGACACTTGAGAGATATGGGCATAGCCTGAGCTCCTGGAGTGTCCTGGAACTGTCCCTGTACCTTTGGGCGATGTGCCTCTGTGGATGTTGTGGGCAGTCAGACCTCACTAGACAACACCCCCCAACTGTTCCAGGTTGCCAGGGCAGCTGTATGGGACAGCCATCCTTGTGGACACTGCAGACAATCTGTAACCACATGGCAGTCTAGGGCCCCTGTGTGTACTAGGTGGGGGTTGCAGTCCCACTGTGCATCATGACTGCACAGGGCCCTGGAGCCAAGGAGTAGACAACCAGCCCCGTAGTCATGCGGGGGTCACTGGGACAACAGGGCTTATAGGTGGCCTTTGCCAAGCTGTACACAGTGAGGGATCACAGCAAATGTGCCACTGTGCTGTGGGGTACTTGACACAGCAGTATGGGTGCAGTGCCTCTGCATTACTGGGCCTTGGTCTTTAATGTTCTGGAACCTTCCATGTTGTGCAGTGGTGGCAACTGCAGGCAATTTCCCCATGTATGTGCTGTACCACCATGACCACAGTGTCCATGGGTGCATGTCCTGTGCCCTGTATTAGTATGGGATGTACTCTTGAGTCCTGTGGGCCCCACAACATTGACCTTGCTGTGCTGGGGGTGTGTCACTTCCCATTGACTATGTGTTACCTGTCCGTGGTGGTGTTGCCTATCCTCTACCCATCTACATGGAGTTGCATGCTGTTGCTGGGCGGCATGCCAGCCAGGTCACTGGATCATGCAGGGGCAGAAGCTCTGGGACACCCAAACAGTGTACCATGTGTGTCCAACATGTGCAGCTGTACTGTGAGCGTATGGTGCCATAGTGTGCCAATGCACTTCCCCACTGGTCCTGTTGTGGCCATGCCAGAGGGCCTCCCCACCTCTGTCATGTCACACACTGCAAAAAGGGCACCCTCACAACCATACATCTGTGTGGGTGGCCCAGGGGTACATTGGCCCTGCCACTGTCCACCCCAGCCTGTCTGTGACCAGCACCAGTGCGAGGCACATGCATGGATAGACTGTTGTCAATTGGCCTAGGGATGCAGCAGGGCATACATATCTGGGGTGCATCTGTGATGTATGCTTTCAGGGGAGGCTGGGTTATGGTTGGTTCAGCTGTGTGCCACAGCCTGTACTCCCCAGGCACCCCTGTTTACACCACCTTGTCTGGCAAGTATCATGGTTGATGATGACAGACTGCAGTCCCACTAATTCAGCATGGAGGAGTTGCATGTGCTGGCACAAGCACACAAGGCCAAGGAAGATGTCATATCCCCCTGCAAAAGCACTGATGCCCATTTCTGGTGGGCCTGGGATAAAACTGCAGACGAGGTAAATGCTGTCAGTTGGTGGCATAGGCCTGTGGAAGCAGTTCTGTGACCTAAAGAGGCACATGAAAGAGGCCATGATGATGGAGCACCTGGAGATGCAAGTAACAGGCAGGGCCCACAGGCAACAGGAGACACCCAGTCTCTGGATCCTGGGGAGGAGGCCATAGCATCTACATTATGGCCTGTGGAGGTGACTAGAGTGCTGGGTGGCAGTTATGAAAGGTAGTACCCACCCAGCTAAGTGACTGGCTGCTTGTGTGACCTCCCATAGGCAGGATATGTTGGTGCGGTTGATAACCAGTGTGGGTGCACGTTGTGGCGATATCTGGGTAGCACATAGGGTGGGGGCAGCACTACTATGTCTCCCTCACCCACTACATGGCCAACAGATAGCAAGCTTACAGCAGTGCCACATGTTATGCTGCCTTCTGCCCTCTGGGGCCGAGATGTGTGCACCCTGGGGTGGTGGCATGTGCCTGGGTCATTGGGAAGGGTGTGCACTGGTGCTACATGTGTTTTCCCTGGTAGTGGTATATGTGCCCACTGGTGCCTGGTGAGTTACTACTGATGGTGGGATGTGTATACCATAGCTCTGGGTGTATGTACCTGTGTGTGGTATGTGCACACAGTAGTGATGGGCTGTGGTGATGCTGGTGCTGTGCTGTGCCCCCCATGGTGATGCAGTGTGTGTTCCTGGTCTAGGGGTGTGCTCCTCCTTGTGGGGTATGGTCTCTGCAATGCACACACCACGTTAGTGCTTGGCGCTGTTAGCTGGGGCATACATGCTGCCATGGACTCTACACCGCTCTGTCAGGTACGGTCCTATCTAATTCTCCTGTCATCTCCCTACAGCACAGCCCATGGAGTCAGATACAGAGGAGGATGCTTCAGGACCATCCTGGCATGGGAAGTCCCTGCTGCCCACTAGTCCACACTGCCAGGAGGAGAGCAGTGTGTAGGTCCTGAATGTTGATGATGATAAAATCTACATTGAGAGCTTGGAGCAGATGGGGCTGGCCCCAGCCTGGGACAGGCAGTTCCCCACAGCTGGCTTATGCACCAGTGAGGACCAGCTGCAGTCACCACCTGGCCCACCACACAAATAGATGCTGCTCACCTCTGTCCTTGGCAAAGCTGTAGCCATGACATCCCAGGACCCTACCACCACAATGACTGCCATCTTACCACCACCCACATCACCACAGGGCAGGACAGTACTGCAACTCCACATGTCGGGGCAATCTCAACACTATTTTAATGGCCTGGGGCATATTGCAAACTGCCTTAGGCCAGTGCAATGGTCCTCCAACTTTCCTGGTTTGGCTAGTATGATCTAGGCCATTACTGGGAAATGGCTGTTTAAGGGATTCTCAATAGAAAACGTGTCACCAGTTTCTTTGTTTTTTTTGTACCTCATTCATGCCAGCATCAAAGTAACTCCCCCCTGAGGTCCTTGAGGGGCCCTCTGATTGATACAGATAAATTTTGCGCTGCCTGCTATCCATACCCACCATAAGAGCTGCTGCAGCTGCATATGAGGCAATCGAGAGGGAGCCATTCTTGGAAAGCCACGTGTCTACATGTGAGGAAGCAGGACACTCCAGCAATCATGATGACTGATGTCATCTGACTTGGAACAAGGTACTTTTTACTCTCAGTCTCAACAGTACATATTATTTTTTTTTTAAAGAACCCACTCCCTTCCAATCACCGAGACTGATTTAGAATACATGGTTAAAGCAGGTAGTGTGAGTCTGGCAGTGGCCCATGTGTTAACTGTTAGGCCAGGCTGCTCCCTGCTGAGAATAACATGTTGGAGATTTTCACAGTTGTGACTGGAAACAAGTATTCACTGGGGTTGAGGGGTACTAAGCATATCCAAATTAAACTTATTGAATCCCCTCAGCTGCCAACAACACACTGACTCTGGCAGAATAAAAAAAAAAATCAGTCAGACTCAGTTGAGTATAAAATTAGCAGCTTTAGGTTTCCATTGTGTGACTTGGAACAAGGTAATTTTTAATGACATTCTCAGCAGTGCATATTATTTTCCTTAAGAATCCGCTCCCTCCCAATCACTCAGATTGACTTTAAATATGTGGTTAACTCATTGCCTCCACAGGTGCTCTCTGAAGTTGCACCACTTATCTCCTGTATACTGCTAATAGTGAATCCTTGGCCTTTCTAAGCAACATCAAGCTAAAGTCAGCATGCCACAAACAAATCCTAATAGCTCAAGAACCGTAAGTGCTAGACACAAAGTATGAGTGGCAAAGTTATTCAGCACACAATTACTTTTCCAATGGTGGTATGCAAATAATATGTATTTTTGCTTTTTTTCTATGCTGGTTGACACAGCAAATTTTTTTCCACTAAAATAGGCAACATAAGCCATACACACCATACCATAAACAAATGCGAATAACTCCTAAAGTATACATGATATACACAACATATCAGTGGGAAAGTTGTTCAGCGCAAACTTACCTTTCCAACGGTGCTATGCAGTCAAATATATATTATATTCTCTTATATTATGTATTAAAATATATACATGATGTCTCCAGACATTGCAAGGGTACACAGGAAGTCAGTAGCTGACTTCTGTAGGCATCCTCAGGATACACCAGTGTATTTTACTGATGACTACAGGCATCTGCTAGGAGACAGATAGCCTACCAGTGGATCTTGACTGTTATGCCAGGCCACTCCCTGCATCACATGTCATATTTTCACAGTTGTATTTAGCCGAATGGGAACCCAGTAGTTTTCATCATGGCTGAGAGGTGCTAAGTGTATCCACATTTATTGAATCCCCTCTACTGCTAACAACAAACTGACTGTGGTAGAATTAAAAAAACAAAGTCTGTCAGAGTTGAGTACAAAATTAGCAATTTCAAGCTTGCATGTAATTGAACTCACTGGCTCACTTAGTTCCATTTTTATCTGGTGAGGAAGGGTCTGTCAAAGGCACACAGGATGGGAAACTGTGTGGAATAAAAGAATGGAGGGAATTGGAGGGTTGAGGGCTGGTGAACATACTGTGGTGTGCAGCAGTGGAGGAAAGAATCCTTGGGGCAGAAAAAACTTGCAACCGCCCTGCTGTAAAAAAGCAGAGAAGAATCTGAAGAGAGAAGGCTGGTGAAATTTGTGGGGTGGATGGAGAATCCCCAAGGCACAAAATCTTGCAGCTGTGGTGAGTAGAATGAAAGGGAATTTGACCTGGGAGGGTTTGTGAGCTTGGGGTGGAGGAAAGAATCCCTGGGGCACAAACTCTTGCAGCTGGCAGCATGAGATAGAGTAATGTGAGGGCTAGTGAACTTACTGTGTGGTGGAAGAAAGACTCCAAAATGTTTTTGTGACTTGGTCATAAAATCCTGAAGCTGTGGTGGGCATCACGAGTTCTGCCAGTAGCTCCCTTCAGGCTATGCATGGCACATCTGTGGCAAGAGCAACAATTAATGCAGCAGTCTATATATCCCCCACCTCAGGCAATGTGGGGCAAATATAGGGAATTACCTGGTGATTTCAGCATCTTTGCTGCCCAGGGTGTGGTGATTTGATGCAGGGTTCACACCCCCTAAAAATGCCCTACCTCCTGGGCATACTTCCTGTGGGGCATTTTTATATGGGGGTTTATAGAGGATTTGAGGCCAAGGCTTGCCCCTAGGGTATTTAAGTAGTTTTGTGCCAATCATTTTTAATCCCCCCACTATTCTCTGAGGTGGAGGATGGTAGTTTACTCTGACTGCTGCATAAGCTGTCAGTCGATACCACTTAAATAAGATGTACCAACCAGTGCATTGCCCACCCTGTATGATAAGGGTAAACTTTCATTTAACTCTTATGGGTGAATTGAAAGGGAACTGCACTTTTTCCTATCTTTTTTTGTTTTGTACTCTTTGGCAACTTGAACAGTCATGACAGTAACTGCCAGCTTACTTCTTAGCTTAAGAGTCTCAGTAAAAGATGGACTACATTGTCTCTGGTCTGAGGACTAGGGAGGGTGACTCCACATTGCAGAGCATGTTTCATTGTTGAAGTAAAAGCATGGTGTAAAAGGAGGGCTTGGGGCTGGTGAACTATTAGCTGCAGGGTGGAGTAAAGAATCCCATTCTTCGGCACAAATAATATTGCAGCTTAGCTGTAGTGGGCAACATCTGTCTATAGCTCCCTGCAAATTTAAGCCATGCATACTCTGCGGCACTGGGAAGAGCAAACCTGACAGTTGGCACCTTTTTAAACAAGCCCCATGCAATCGACCTGCCAGTGCCCAGCCTGTATGATAGGTCAGGGTAAACTTTTTTTTCAGTCTTGTTGAGTGAGATGAGGGTAAACAATATTTTTTTTTTTTTATTTTTGCAGTCTTTGGCAATGTGAATTTGTCACAATACTGCCAGCAAACCTCAAACCTTGGGAGTCTGAGTAAAACTCAATGCTAATTTCTGTACCTGGCCATGATGAGATGATGGTCCCACCTGCAGTCCTGACACAAAGGCATAGCCACCCGGTGTCTGTAGGAATAAGTGTGAGTCATGCTTGACCAAAGTTAAGAGTGTTTTTTCTTTTCTTTGAATTTAAAATCTGTTCAAAGGGTGGTTGGTCACTGTGGGGACCATGGTTGGGTGAATTAAGTTTTTGTAACTTTTTGTCTGTTTGAATCTTTACAGACATCAGCCAAAAAGAAGTCAGCCTTAAATGCATGTGACACTTGTGGACTGCAAGCAGTGTTGTTACGCAAACTAAATGCATCTGGAAACAGGTAGGAGCACACAAAAAAAAACAGATTAGGGAAGGAAGGGGAATGAAAATTTTAGCTAGCTAGCAGAAGTGCACATTGATTTTTTTTTTCCTTTGTAGGTGCTGGACAAAATACAGCAGCATATCCAATCCTGATGGACAATTGTTGTGAACAGAAACAAAACCCATACAAAAAGAGAAGTAAATTGAGTTTGAGGGAGAAAGAGAAGCAGTAGGCTGGAGTAGGAGGAGAGGAGAAAGATGTGGGCAGACCAAATCTGGGCACTGGCTTGACTAGTATATTCATAGCCCAGTCACATGACACTGGACTTATTGGGGTCTGACTGCATTCACAGAGGAGTTTGGACTTGTGTGACCTGAACTCTCTCCAAAGTAATATTAATGTTAAATATAAGCACTTGCAAAAACAGGCAGAGACAAGTCATGTGCAAAAAATATTTTAGTTTGATGCTGTTTAAATTGATCTCAAGTTGTCTGTATCTGGTATCTTCTCACAACTGCCAACATTCTACACTTGTTTTGCAAAAACTCAACAATTTGCATTGTAAGGCAAGTAAAAAAATGACATGTGGATCAGGGTATTAACTTTGTAATATCCTTTATTTCATTTTTTTTTGCTTGGTTATTGCAGTCATGATCCCTGGCTGGCATTGTTTCACAGCTGCCACTGCATTCGGTTCTTTTGAAAAAAAAATATTTTGCATTTACAAGGTTGACTCATAGTACATGAAAGTTAAAACAATTGTCTGGTTATGTCATGATGTGTTTACATCACTGTTATGTTGTTAAAATCATTTTAAATTTATTTGCTGGGTTGTTGCTCTCACGATCCCTGGCTGGCTTCATCTCACAGCTGCCACCACATTCTGTACTTTTGACAACATTTTGCATTTACCATTTTGAATCAATCAATCAATCAATCAAGTCTTTATTTAACCAGGCGTTCATCATTAAGCAGAAGCTCATTTGCAAGATGGACCTGGGGAATCATAGTACATGCAAGTTAAAAAAATTGTCTGGCCATGACCTGATGTGTTGACATCATTGTCATGTTGTTAAAATTCTTTTTAAATTTCTTTGCTTGGTAGCTGCTCACAGTCTCTGTCTGGCATTGTTCCACAGCCGCCGCTGCATTGTGTTCTTTTGAAAAAAAATTTTGTAATTTTACAATTTAGTATCAAAGTACAGAAAACCGTCTGGTTGTCACTTTTGACATGTGTTGACATTCACTGACAATTTATAAAATCCTTTGCATTTCTTTACTGCATGGCAGTTGGTCTTATTAAGACCTCTGGTGGTGTTGTCCTTTCTCATTTACTTCAACTTACACCATCCTTAATTTAAAAGGTATTCCAATTCTGGTGTCAACACTTGTACATTCTGTACTCAGTTTAGGTTACTTGAAATGTAGAATTACATTGCAAATGTGACAAAGACAGCTGAAAAAAGAAAACGCATTGGTGAGGAAGAGATGAAAGAAAAATATTTTTTTTTATTTGCTATGCTATACTATGTACCCATGGAACTGGCCCCCATTGGCCCTACCTTGCATCCATCCCTGTCATCCATGGACTCAGGACTTACCTCACTGGAATTACATTCTGGATTGCCCTCCAGAGCAGAGCCTTCAAGACAACACCTGCCAGATGACAGGATATGGCCTGGGACATTCCCAACCCAGAGTTATACCCTGGTTTGCCTCCCAGGGTGGTGCTGCTGGGAGACAGACCTTCCTCCCATGAGACAATGGGCTACAACTCTGGGGTGCCAAGGGTCAGTGGTTTGGAACCTGTGGTGCAGGGCGGTCACCATCCTACATGGCCCAAGGTGTTTTCAAAGTCCCCTAGGAGTTGAAATGTGCAGTGACATCAAGGGCACTTATGTTGACATCTGCCTCACCTCCAACACACTGTAGGTGCTGGCAGCAGCTCCCCTGGCCTGCACCACAGGTCAGTCATGCACTGGTCACTCACCCCCCAGAAGGAGAGCAGTCCCTAGGATGCTCAATCCTCCTCCTCCTTCCCCACCCCTTCCAGCTGGCACTCTGACTCTTGGGTCCATTCCCAAACCCAGGATGTTGGGATCATAAGTGGAAATCCTACCAGTGCACTGGTGGGCCGGCTAGAAAAAGAAAAAGTTTACTAACAAAAGAAAAGGTTCCATAAATTTCAAAACTCTTAGTTAGGAATCTTTCCATGGTTGCACTATGAAAATAAACTAATCAAATGTTTTGTTACCTGTATTGAAAACATGAATTAAGCTCTGGTAAAGCTGGTAACAACATAATTTTAAGTATGGAACAGATCATTTTCATTTGGGGTGTGTTACTAAACACCAGGAAAATGAAGTCCATATTAAGGCAACATCAGCTGAAAAAGCCCTAAAGTCTACACCTAGTACATCAAAAGCTGAAGTTATGATTTTAATATGAATCAGACAACCGTGAAAAGGTTATAAAAATGTTTAGAACATGACAGGCCATTAAAAAAAATGGTTGTCCTTTCACTGATATTTTCTGGATGTGTCATCTAGACAAAATGAAAGGGTTAGACAACCTACAAGAATGAAAAAGCTGCTAGACAAATGATTTCTTACACTGCAGAGGTTGAATGCAGGGCTCTGCAGGAAAAGATGGAAAACATTCAGTTTCTCTCTCTGATTAGTGATGGGAGCACTGATGCCTCAGGTACTGAGGCTGAAATTTTGTGTTCTCTATGGAGATGGCAGAATAGTAACTTGTCAGTTAGTGGTTGTTCAAAGTGTTGGGAAAACTGATGCTTTCACAATTAAGAATGCAGATTGTAAAGTTGTTGAAGAAAATGAGAAATTGAAACCTGAAGATTGGACCACAAAAATGGTTGGGTTTGGAAGTGATGGAGCATCAGTTATCGTAGGTAAAAAAATGAAGTCACCATACTCTTAAAACATGTAGCTCTGCATTCAATCTGTTCTTTGTTTTGCCCACCATCTTGAACTTGCTTACAAGTCAGCACTGAAAAACACTGACTTGTTCAATAAACTTAATGTCGTTCTGTTGAACATATATTATTTATATCATAATTCTCCCTTAAACCAAAGCAACCTGTGAAGCACTACTTTTGCATTGTTCAATTCCAACACATATTGGAGGAAGGCAGTGGATCCCTCTCATACAGATGACTCTTCAAGTGCTGCTGAGAGGATATCCTGCATTTGCCACTCATATGACTCAGATGCAAGAAGTTCAAGGATGAATGTCAGGTGATCAGAAGAACAAGGCCAAAGTGATTCTCAAAACTCTGCAGCTCAAGACAATTGTAAAGTTTGCTAATGTCATGCTGCATGTGATCGGTGTGCTGTCAGTTTTATCTAGAATAGCACAAGTGAGAAAGTGGGTAATGCCAATATCAGTGGAGACAGAATGGAACATAGTCAAATTGGAAATCTATGAATAATATGAGAACATATAAAGCCTGAAATGGGACAAGGTTAACTCTGCATGATCATATAAATATCCAAATACCCTTTCAACTACTGATTTGATCCTGACACTTCCCACAAGCTCTGCTGAAGCCGCACATGGATTTAGTCACATAAAAATAATCAAGACAAGCTTCGCACAAAGCTCTCGTCAGACAGTTTAACTGGCTTGATGTTGATCCAGATACAAGTAAGTTCACCAGAAATAGACAAGTTCAATCCTGATGCAGCAATTATGCTGTGGAACATGGGTGGAGAAAGAAGTAAGAGGCCTTGTACAGGTTCAGTGCATACTAGGCCATCATTGCTGCTCAATGAAGATAAATCAGACTCTCATTATTCAGTCAAAAGTATATCCTCTAATGAGGAAAGAAGTGATGTAGAAAGTCTGAGTGATGAACTTTTTCATGCTGAGGAAAAGTGATACCATTTTCTTATCTGGTGCCAGACATCTGGTCTATCATTTGCTATTTCAAAATCTTTTTCTTGAGTGATGACCACTTTTTCATATAAAAATATTTAGGTATTTGTAATGTTGAATCCTTTTGTGAGACTCTACGATGTCAGTTCGACAAGAAAAACATCGACCGGCATCTCAGCGCCAGGCTCCATGACGACAGCAATTTGCAGCTGGCATGGAGCCGCACTCATCAGTGTGTGTTTTTTCTTCGGGGGGCTTGGCCCCCCAACCCCCCATGTGAGGGACTCTGCCCCACACCCCCTATACTTTAGGATTCTAACTCCAGGTCGGAGTTAGTTCAGGGAGGGTGTGCAGGTCAGGGGAATGGGTTACCTGGTCTCAGCAGCACTTCTATGGTGACATGGCACTGTTGTCAATATCGATGCATGTCACCATAGAAATGTCACTGTTCAGAAGGCATATCCTTTTGGGAAAGTTGGTCCATGCTGCATTTGTAGAACTGCCCAGTTTAGCTTTCATATTGTCCATTATCCTCTAAAAACTGAAGTCATATCCTCCACTCCCTGATTCACGTCAGTCTCAGCACAGACTTCAGACTGATACAGTCAGGAGAATGCCTTCCTTGTTTACAGAAATGAATTCCAATCTTGTACTCATTTCAGGCAGCCATCTGGTTAAGCATTTGCCTTTTCAAAACCTTTTCCTTAAGTGATGATTATTTTTTTCAATGGCATGGCATGTTCTTAAAAGGGAAGAGTCAGCACCGAGTGCCCCTGCCACCACACTCAAGTTGGGGCTGGCCCCACACTTGTGCACTATGTATGCAAAAACATTTCTGTTTACTTATTTACTGTAGTATAGAAGATTGTGTCAGACTACTTTTGTTTACATCTAGGCTGACCTCTTCTATTACAACAAATCCCAGAATCCCCAGCAACTGACAGAGCAGTAGGGAGTGCTGGGAGATTTAATAGCCTTCAGTGCATATTACAGCTTATATAATTTCTCACCAGATGTTTTCCAGTTCTGCCTTTCTCCAGGGGCTAAGTACAGTCCTGTGTGAATATACTTAGCCCAGTGAGGACAGTGGAACAAGCAAACAAAAGATCTGAGCTTATATAAACTCTAACATGCACTGCAGACTATTGAATCTCCCACTGCCGACTACTGCTCTGATGTCAGCTGTTGGGGATTCTGTGATTTGTAGTTACTACAAATGACTGAATCCAAGCAGGTGACATCAGAGCAGTAGGCCACAGCTGGAGATTAAATAGTCTGCAGTGCATGTTAGAGTTTATGTATTTACTGAAGCAGGATGCTGTTGGAGGTTTCATACATTGTTTAAACTTTCTTTTTACCATAATAAAGAGCAACATTAGTGTCCTACAAAGGGAATTACTTGTGTATAACCAGGTAAAGTAAAATGAGGCACACATAATATTTACATGATTAAAAAATACTTCCCCCAAATGTTTTAATTGCTGAATATTTGAAGTACTTGATTGAGAAGTCATTTGGAAAGCCCTTTATGGTTTGACAAAATTAAAGGGCCCAGTAAGTAAAAATGGCCATATGAAAAGTCACTTATTTGTACTACTATTCACTCACATATGATTTAGTGCAACATGCATTAGAACGCATAAGAATGGTTTGACCTGTTAAAGCTGTATTAACATTGAAAGTTTTACAGTGCATTAAAATGGTGCTGTAGTGAAAACATTTTTAGAAATGCGTGACAAAATGTTAATTCAATGATTAATGTACTTTCAAGCATGCTGATGTGCTCACAACCAGGTGTTGGTATTAAAATTAAGTGGCAATTTGGTGGCTGGCAACTTACTCAAATAAATGAGTACATACTAAGGTTGTAAATTCTTAAGTTGCGGTACTGAAACAATTCTTTATTATTTAATATAGTATAAATATTGAGCTGAAGAGTGCACAAAAGCAAATTAAATGGTGAATCAGCACAAGTAAACTCTTTTTTTTGTTGTAAATGTTTTAAAACCACTTAGTAAAATTAAGTTATAATTTCTTGAGTAAAAAGAATTTTTTATACTGTATTATATGTTTTTAGAAGTCTCACCAACTCCTGATGGACCGAATAACGAAACGTTGAGTATGTGTTGGTAGAATGATGGAACTGAATGAATTTTGAAGTAAAGAACTTTTTGAAGATTCATTAAAGGAGTGGCTATGAATTCTTGACTTTCGGTGTGTGTCTCTTTCTAAATCTGGCCCAAGCAGCATCTTTTTGCAAGAACAAAGCAAGAGACTGCTACACTCAAGCAGGGAGTATATTTACTTTGTCAGTAAAGAACAGTCCAGGGCATCCAAGCTGCTTGCAAATATTTGTTGATGCATACAATCAAACAAAGGTGAGCAAGATAAGGATAACTTGCTCCTCACAGATGAGTTCAAATGCCCTGGTGCTTCGCTCATGAGAGCTTTCATTGGGGGGAGGCTTTGCAAGAACAGTTCAATAATTTCCATGGAGATCCAGTGGTAAAGGTGTCATTTGGCCATGTGTATTCTGATTGGTGCATGTTTGTAGCAGACTTTGAGCAATTCACTGGCAAAGTATTCCCAGACATCAGCTACTGAGAGAATAAATTGATATGGTCACATCTTATGGCAGACAAGTCTGCGTAGAAGTCCTCCAGTGTGAAATGTCTGTATGTGAGAGGTGCAATCATTTTTAGAGGGAATTTTTTGGCTATGAATTTTCAGACACAGAAAATGATGGAATGACCACTGAATCAGTTGAGATTCTATCTGGCTGGTTAACAAGAATCCAATCTAGAAGGTTGCGATTGTTGGTGGTATGGTTGAGCCTCATGGGCAATTTGATAATGTGGGGAAGGTTTAAACTGGATCAAGCATCTTTGTATTTGAATGAGTCCTTTCAAAACTAGTTTGTTAAGAGCACCAAGCAGGAATGTCTCAAGGCTGTACCTACAGAATCAATAGTAGAGTCAAGTGCACCTATAAAGAATCAAAGTCCTGAGACCCCTTCAGTGGTCTACATATACAGCCCACAAGTATAGCCTTGGTGGTGTTAATAAGTATTTTCTTGTAGAGGGCTTCCACATTATCAGGTGTGTCAACACAGCCTCAAACACTATAAGAGTATCCATGATATAGAGAGCAATAAGCCCTCCATGCTTATTTCTATTGTACATGTACACTGTGTATCCTTGCTTATGAATGTGTGAACCAGGGATTTTGTCATTAACCCACATTTGTGACAATGCAATGATACTGGACCTGTGAACAGAGACACAAGCTCTTAGTTCATCCAGTTTTGGTACCAGACTTCTGGGGCCAGATATTCAAAACTTTGCACTGTGAGCCAAGTGACTGCACTTACTTTGTGTGGGGATTGTGCCAAAATCCCATTTTCAAAAGGGTGGGCAGCACGTGCTAAAGCTAACTGTGCATGCTTGCAAAGAAAATATATGCAATGCACAAAGGCGGGGGAGGGACCATACATAGCAGTGCAGCATGATATTCATAGTGTTAGTGCTGTGCAATGGGGTTAGCCCAGGTCACTTAGTACTGTGTAATTACTGCCTATAAAAAGGCTATCTTAAAGCCATACAACCCCACAGGTGAGTGGAGGCACTGTAGGCAACAGTCCTCAATGGTGCTCAGGGGAGCACACTTGCTGTACATGCTGCAGGAGGCTGTACAGCAGGAGGAGAGGGAAGATGCTCACCCTGGGCCCATACATGAGATGTGGAGGAGCTATGCTGTACACAGCCAATACTGTCCCTGAGTCACATACGAAGTCCTCAATGATGACCAGATCATTTCCAGTACAGGCTCAACAGGCCCATGCTCAGTTAGATCTGTGAGCTACTGCATGACCACCTGCAGAGTAGGATCCAGCACAGCCATGCAATGTCCATGGAGCTGAAGGTGATGGCTGCAACGTGTTTCCTGGCTACAAGAACATTCCAGACACTGGTGAGGGACACCACCTGCATCTCACAGTCGACCACCTCAAATCTCTTAGGACAGTTCCTAGACACACTACTTGAACATGCTGGTGAGTTTATTGTACTCCCCAGCACCCGAGCAGAGCACACAGCAATCATGCAGCAGTTTCATTGAGTTGTGCACCTACCATCTGTACTAGGTGCCATTGACTGCACCCATGTTGTCATCCAGGCACCCACTGGTGAGGAAGTGGATGCCTAGCTCAGTAGGAAAGAGTATCACTCCATCAATTGCCAGGTAGTGTGATGCAATAGGGCACATTATCAATACTCTGGCACAGTACCCTGCAGTGTCCACAACATCATCATATGGCACAACTCCATCTTTGGCCAGAGGTTTGAATGTGGGGATATCTCTTTTGGCCACCTAGTCAATGAGTACACCCCACATACCCTCCACCACAAACCCCATTTGAGGCATGAAGGTGTAGAACCATGTATGGATAATAGGTCCGGGGTATGCTATCGTCGATGGGTGGATTAGAGGAACCACTGGTTGTTGTCAGTCATCATAGACCTTGTGCCTATGCCATTATGTGGCATTAACCTATGCTCTTTACATTCACAGGGGCTAGTGCCTATCCCCAGTGTCCCCGGCTCCTCACACTTTTCCTTGGCCCTGTGTCCATAGCAGAGGACAGGTAAAATGCGGCAGACATTGCCACATGCAACATCATTGAGCATGTCTGTCATGCTCAAGATGCACTTATGGTGCCTGGATCATTCCAGTGGTGCCCTACAGTATGCCCCTCACAAGTCCTTTGCCATATTCTTAGCCTGTTGTATACTGCACAACATGAAACTCAACTGTGGGATATGCCTGTCAGCCACAGAGGTACAGTCTTCATCAGATACAGAGCCAGAAGATCAAAGCAGTTCAACAGCCATGATCCAAGAATGACCAGGCGGTCCCAGGAGTACAGAACCTGCATCATACATGACATCTATGGACTTGGCAGGTGAGTACAGACCACATATGACACTGTAGGATGGTTCAGTAATGTAGTTACATGTATTTAATGTATTTATTATGTATGTATGTTTGCATGTATATGTATGTATGTATGTAGTTAATGTATTTAATGTACAGACAGTGCACCACCACCACCATCAACAACAACAGCAACAACAATGCAGGCAGTGTAGTATGCTTGACAAGGAGGTAAAATGGTGGGTGTAACAAATGCTATGCTATTGGGAAAGGGGGTGTGTGAATGGGAAAACAGATGCTGATGTCCATGATTGCCGGTGCTCCATTGGGGGGGTCTACAGAGATACCTACCAGCCAGATGGGGTGGGAACTGTACACTAAGCCGGCAGTGCTGGGGCCAGATGGCAGTGGCCTCGACACAGGGCAGCTGGAGGTGTTACATGGGTACAGCGGGGGTAGTGGGAACACCTTTGTAGTGGGGGCTAGCCATACACCACATACATCTGTCCCCAACCACCACCCTAGGTATGGACTGTCTGCCTATGCAGCCCTCTGTATAATGGGTGAGTGGATTTCAGTGACAGTATGGGCAATGCCAGTGGCAACTGTGTTACCTGCCCTCAGCTGCAGGCCCACTGGGTATTGCTCTCAGCAAGGATCAGCTTGTGAACTGGTGTCTGTGGTGTTCTCAGTGATCTGGGAGTCCTGGGTGTACTGAGCATTCTTAACCCACCACAGTGCAGTGCTGGTGTATGCCTTGGTGTCTGTTGTGGGGTGGCACTACCAATACTGGACAGGCAGGAGCTATGGCCAGCCCTCACAGTGTCCGCCACAGTGGTTGCAGCCTCCCTCACAGCACCACACAGGTCCTGTAGGACAGCCACAAGCACAGCATATCTGAAAGGATAAACATGCTGGCTGGCGGTCTGCTTACCAGAATGCTGTAGTGTAGCATGCTGATCCTATTGAGTGTACTAGTGGACCAAGCGCTTCTACTGCTACACTTCTGTAGTGCTAGCAAGGGGTGTATTGAAGCAACATGACATGCTCATGACATCAGCCATCAATGATGCCACCACGTTACGGCCCACCCCGGTCAGCACTGTCTCAAGTTGTTTGTGGTTAAAGATGATTATAGCAGCTGCCAGATCACTGGCTTTTGTGGGTGTGCTCCAGACACCAGGATAGCTGACGAGCTACAGTATGACATTGTTTCAGTGATGCTGTAACAGCGACACCTTTACAGTGACTGCATTGTTGGTGAGCTATTTCTACTGCCGATAGATGCATTACTTTGACCAGTGTGCCACTGAGTGTCCGGGAGATGAGGTGTGCATCTGGGTTGGGCTGTGGGAGTGCTGGTTGTGGAGTTGGAGTCGCAGGAGGGGTGCACTAGTGCGGGACCTATTCTATGCATTTTTCTCCATGGTATGTGCACCATGGAGTTCATTACTCTAATATATAGGGGAGCTGGAGGTGTAGCCCCCCCCCTGCATTTGCAGTTCAACTGTAGTGTTTCTTTGGTTACTGTTATATTTGAGGTATTTTTTCACCGTGGTGCTGTTTTACTTTGTTCGGCTGTTGGTATAGGGGCTGTCATGGCTATCTTGTTGCTGTAGAGGCTGTCTGTGTTTTTTCTGAAGGACCGGCTTGGTAGAACCACAAGCTACTCATCCCTGCTAGCCAGGGAAGACTCTGTTAAAAGCACCAGTTTCAATACCACCTATGGCTTCACATAAATCACCTCTTCGTGATTGCTCAAACAGTAAAATGTTCTTTAACTTTAGGGTTGGATATTCCTAATCCAATTATTTTTTCTTCTTCCATTGCAGTTCCACAGTTACAAATATTTTTTTGGTCAGATTGGAGTTAAAAAAGGGGTTGCCCACATTAGATCGGAAATGAATTTTCTGAATGACAATACATCGCCAGTAGTATGTTGGCAGTATAAATACCGCACAGTAATCATGCCACAAGTTTGGTTATGCTGGCAAGAGAATGGAAAACCACCATAATGTGGTGTGAAGCAGATGAATACACCCCAACAAACTCAGTACATGAAATCGAACAATTGTGGGGTGCTCTGCCCCCACACCCCCTGTTGTGGGGGGGGGCTGTACCCCACACACACACCATAATAATATATAATCAACTCCAGATCGCACAGTCACTGGAGGATGGCAGCCTTGGCAAATACAGGAAAGAAAACTGGAGCAGACAACCATTTAGTCAGCTGTGAGATTTTATTGCCAGCTATTCCACACAATTTGGAACAGATCCTTGAAACAAATCAGTGCAGCCCATACCAGTCACCTTGAGTAAAAACACATTTGCTCCAAAGCCAGATCCACCAAAACACACTTAGCCCTCCTTCCTCTGCCCTAATGTCCTCATCCAAAATACTCCACTCTATTGTTGGGAACTTGGGATACCTAAAAAAAGTCAAAAAACAGAGCTAGAATATGGAGAGGAAGGGTAAGGTTGGGAAGCAGGGGGCTAGGGCATGTTGTGGGCAAAGAGAAAGGGGATTCCAGATGAATTTTTACTTCGGTAATCACCATATTATCTTCCTAAATTAATGTATTGTATTTGGAGTTCAAGGCTTCAAAAGAGAAGGATTTGTCTGGACAGGGGGTCTCAGAAATGAAAGATTAGGGCTCAATCTATTACCAATGTACTGGCCATTTTTCTTCTTCATTCATACCAATCCAGTAATCTATTGCTTCCACAGTAAATATCCAGAACATCTCTTATTTTTCCAGGTATATATTTGCATCATCTCCTCTAGGGTATAGCTTAACCTTCTCAGTTCCCCAGAACCTAATGGGTGCTGAAGTGGGGAGTGCCTCATTAAAATATTTGGCTATTGATGAATCTTCATTATTTAGCATTTTGTTATTCTTGTGCTCACTTATACTGACCTTTAAGGCTCTTTCAGTTTTAATTTAGCAGTAGTAGTCTTTATTTATATATAGCACCCTTTCCCAGAGATGCAGGGCACAATTACAATAATATAGAACATCAATATTAAAAAATATTACCAAGTTACACACCCAACTAAAAGTCAAAAAAACAGAATATTTCAATAAATACTAGAAAACATGAGGGCCAGGATAAAAAATGGAAGACCTATAGGAAAACTTTAGATACAACTACTCTACAGGCTTATAAGACCACTCGAAATAGATACATACTAAGGTATTCAGAGAGCAAGAAAGCCTATAGGCCCATATGTGCTCACATACTAATCAAGGTCAATAATATGTCAGTGAGGTTTCTGATAATAGATATACATCCAGTCTTGCTTTAAATACTTCCCTATCTTTACTATTAATGATGTATAATGACTGATTATTCCAAGGTTTGATTACCCTTAAAGTGAAGAAATATTTCCTCCTAATATAATTGAAAGATTTACCAATCAATTGAAGAGGGTGACCTCTAGTGTTATGAGAGGAATCCTTGAATTGTAATCCAAGGTCAGTTATTAGGACCAGATCCTGAACTATATCATAAAGAAATAATAAATGTCCTCGCAACCTGCAAGTTACTAAGGATAACAGATTAAGATTTGATAATCTAGTTTCATAAGGAAGTTGGTATACACCTTTCAAATGTTTTGTGAATTTACGCTGAACTTTTTCTAATTAATTTATATTAGTTTTCTTATAAGGACACCAAAGCTGAGATACGTATTCAAGGTATGGCCTAGCATATGCTCTAAATAATGGTATTAATACCTTTGGATCTTTTGTAAAGATATTTCGTTTAATGGACCACATAACTTTATTTGTTTTGTTTACTGATTCATTAATGTGATGGGAGAAGTCCATATTATTTGAAATTGTTATGCCCAGATCTCTTTCGTCAGTTGTTTCCCCAAGTGGGTGTTTTCCCAACTTACTGTATATGTTCTAGAGGAATTTGTCAGACCAAGGTGCATAACCTTACATTTGGTGTTCTTTAAGTTCATGCCCCATATCATGACCCATTCAAGGATTTGATCTAGATCTTGCTGAATGATATCAGAATCCTTGATACTTACACAAGGTCCTCCAATTTTAATGTTATCCACATACTTAATAGATATGGATAGACAGTTAGATGTTAAATTAGATATGAAGGCCTGAAACAAGCATGGACTGAGCACCGAGCCCTGAGGTACACCACTGGTGACATAGCCTACATTAGACAACTATCCATTTATGCTAACTCATTGTGTACGATTTGATAGCCAATTCTTAATCCATATTATAATATATTAATTTATTTTTCAATTTTGTAACTTTATTTCTAAGGCTCAATGTGGCATAACATCAAAGGCCTTACTGAAATCCAGAAAGAGGACCCTACAAGGTATTCTGCTATCCACTAATGAACTGATGTTTTCATAAAAGCTCATTAAATTTGTCAAGCAGCCTCTACCTTTTCTGAAACCATGCTGTTCCATATCAGAATTATTTAATATACGGGTTAGTAAACCTCTAATCAAACTTTCAAATATTTTACATATTGGTGAAGTAAGCCTAATTGGTTGATAGTCTGACCAGTCTGATTTTAGGCCGTTTTTATATATGGGAATAACATTTGCAGTCTTCCATTGTGTGGGAACAAAACCCTTAACCAAGCATGAGTCAAAAAGAAGTTTTAAGGGAATCAATAAATAGTCAGTAAGTAAATACAACAAATGTCCTGTAATGTGATATGGTCCTATGCAAGTTTTACCTTTTTGTGATTTTGTTTGTGATGTTTATTGTCTTGAAAGCAATTGGGTCCGAACCAGTATCTAACTGATAAGGCACTGGGGTAATCGAGTTGGTGTAAGTCTTACAGAATTCAGTGTTAAATATATTGGCCATTTCCTTAGGATTCTGAATTATTTGATTATCAACTTGGATAGGACCTACCTTGCATTTTTTTTAATGAGTTAATGTAAGAGAAAAAAATGTTTACTATTAGATTTACAGTACAACCCCATTTATCCGAACCCTGGATAACCAAAACTCTCAGTTATCCGAGGGTCGGACATGTCCCCCGTTGTTGTTGTTTAACGCGTCACTAATCCACTACAGGTAATCCCTTAATTAGTGTTTGACAGCTGTTGTTAGCTGTTTTCTCACAGCCCTTGTTGTAACTGGATCTGACTGATCAATTAAACAGAACTGCTACAGCACTGGAAGTCACATCAGCCTGTGCTGGAACTGTTGTTGAGCTATAGCTATGGCTAAGCAAAAGCGTTCAGTGCTCGATATGGCATAAAAACATTGTGTGCTGGAGTCGCTCGAGGCAGGAGAGAAGGTGGTGGATATTTTCCACAGGTTTGGCATAGGGAACTCGACCGTATGTGATATCCGTATGGTGGAGGACAAAATTAGAGACTTTGCAGCAACCCTGGATAGCAAGGAATGGGCAGCAAAAAAGAAAAACAATGCATGCCTGTAGGGATGAAAACTTGGACGGCACTGTGTATCTCTGGTTTGTTCAGAGCCGAGCAAAAGGAATCCCTATTTCTGGCACCATACTTAAAGAGAAAGCAAGGCAGTTCAATCAGCAGATGGGGGTCGCACCAAACTTTGTGGCAAGCAAGGGATGGTTGGATCGGTTCAAACACTGCCATGGTATCTGCCAGCTTTCTATAGCTGATGAAAGTCTGTCCTCAGCTTGCGATTCCATAGAGCCTTTTCACAAAAAAAATGAAAGAGGTTATGTTTCAGGAGGGTCTTACTGATCAGCAAATCTATAACGCTGATGAGACTGGGTCTTTCTGGAAATTGCTACCAGAGAAAACCTTAGCCTCCGGAGTTGAAAGACATGCCCCAGGGTACAAAAAAAACAAGAAAAGGCTCACTGTGCTTGCATGTTCTAATGCTACCTGTAGCCACAAGCTACCTCTGCTTGTTATTGGCAAGTCCATGAAGCCAAGATGCTTAAAGCATGTCAATTTAAACAATCTGCCAGTTGTTTACAGAGCACAGCGTAGCACCTGGATGAGCTGCAACATTTTCCAGGAGTGTTTTTTTTTTTTTCCTAGTTTTGTTCCCTCTGCTAGAGTCCATCTAAGGGCAGCTGGTGTCCCAGCTCAAGCTGTGCTACTCCTGGATAATGCTGGAGCCCATCCGAGCTCCGATTCACTGATAACTCCAGATGGCACGATTCGTTGTGAGTTCCTACCTGTGAACACAATAGCAAAGATCTAACCCATGGATCAAGACATCCTAGCTACCCTTAAGAGGATTTAAAAAAGTAAGCTGCTCACACAGGTCTTGAATGAGGAGAATGAGCACAATGACCTGTGTACCATCATCAAATCCCTAACAATAAAGGATGCAATCTACCTTCTAGCACAGAGTTGGTCTGAGGTCATGCCACAAACAATTGAAAAATGTTGGCAGAAACCCACAATCCTAAACACTGACTTTACAGTTACACAACCAGAGAGCAAGCAGGTTGCTCAAGCTGAGGAGGATCTAATACATCTCGCTCACCAAGTTCAAATCAACCTGGTTGCCTGGCAGCAAGAAAATGAGGATCTGGGTCATGAGGACCTAACCGATGAGGAAATAATTTCCTCTGTGTGCAAAGGGCCTGCTGAGCAGGAAATGGATGATAGCAGTGGGAGCGTAGATGAACGTGACCCGCAGTCCACTGTTCCAACTGATGCCAAGGCAGTGGAATCATTTGAACGTTGCTTAAAATGAATGGAGAACCAGCCAGAGACTGACCCGCTTCATCTGCTGCTTGTTCAGCAACTTAGAGGAAAGGCCATCAAGACATGGAATGGGAAAAAAGGCAGACGGGCATAATGGATTATTTCGGGCTAAAAGAAGCGCTCGCAGTCGTACCTGTACCTGTACCAGCACCTCCAAGTGCGACTGAAAAAATGAGTGAAGCTAAGTGACATTACTTTACTGCTGTACTTTAAAGTTTTTATTTTGCTGTGTTTGTTAAATAAAGAGAGCTTTAATCAGTACAATCATATACGCACTTAATTGCATGGGCTTGTGGGCAGAGGCAGTGTAGCAAGAATTGTTGAATCTGTTAACCCCTGTTTAACCAAAACCCTGTTTATCCGAAAGTTTTTGGTGTCCCCCCATACATTCAGATAAATGGGGTTGTACTGTATTTGCATTTTTTGCTAAGTTTAGTTCCCATTTTTTCTCTGTCCTCTTAATGACAGTTTTACAATGTTTTTGTGCCCTAAGATACTTTGTCCAATTTTGTGCGTTTTTTGATTTTAGATATTTAGCATATTTTATATTTTTTTGCTTATAAGTTTCTTTATGGATTTTGTAATCCATTTAGGCTGCAATTTCCCTTTTGCATGTTTAGTTTTACATGGTATAAACTTTTCTTTAACATGTATTAGAATGCCATACAGAAGCTCCCAATATTCTTGTAGTGTAAGGTCAGCATGTCCTTTATTCCAGTAAATCTGTCCTAAAACTTGTTCCATCTAAAAATATTTGCTTTTTCATATATGTAAATTGAGACTGACTCTAAATCAGTTTCACAAAAGCATTTTAATTTAAAGGAAATTACATTATGGTCGCCATGTCCAAGAGGTGCTTCAGCTAACACATCATAAACATCAAGAATGTCACTATGTAATACTAGGTCGAACAAATTACTACCTCTAGTTGGGTGGGAAAAACACTCTGCTTTAGGTGAAGCTGAGCACTTGTAGACAAAAGTGTTTTACTGTTTGAAGTTTTTGCTGTATTTTTACACCAGTCTATATTAGCCAAATTAAAATCCCCCATTAACATGATATTCCCTATTTCACAAGCTAATTCTATTTCATTCAATATGGCTTCCATATAAGCTGTAGAAGAGTTTGGAGGCCTATAGCAAGTACCTATGATTATTGGTAAGGACTTTTCAAGTGTTATTTTAACCCAGACAGTTTCAGTTATAAGATCATGCTTTTTGATTAGGTCTGATATGTCTAGACTATCTAGGTGTTTGCTGACAAAAAGAGCTACACCACTTCCTTTTTTCCCCATTGCATTTAAGCGTATATACATCAAAGCCCTGAATAACAGGGTCCCATTCAGTTTTGTTATCCCACCATCTTTCAGTTATAGAAACTATATTTGCATCTGCTAATGCCATTCTAGTTTTGAGTTCATCCATTTTATTATATAACCTTCTGGCATTCAAACTCAACACATTTAAATGGGTTACACCCTTATGTAAATATTGTATGGGATTACAAGTAGAAACCCAGACCCCACCCTGTGCTTAGGGATCTTAAACATAAATTTTACATAGAAAAACAGCAACAGTTCAAAGGCAAAACTACATCTGCCACTTGGGACCTTATCAATGATCATATAGGGGAAAAAATCTAGCTTTTCTCCTAAAAGACTAAATACACCTTGGGGTGTTTTAAATGATTTATTAGATATAGCTATAGAATTTGATAATAAAAAAATTCAGATTTATCTAATTATGTGCCACCTGAATTTCTTGAGAACACTAATTCCCCTTTGATCCATGATAATGCTCAAAGAGATTTCCCCTGCCCAAAATTTTACTTTAGACAGCTGACAGTGGATGAAGTCTTGACATATTTATTAAGACTTGATCCCTGACCAATGGTTTGGGTGGATGGTATTGACTTTCAGCTCATGAAGGCAACAACAGACATTCTGTGTTTCCCTTTATCTGTTATTTTTAATCTATCTCTCTGTCAATCCACATTTCCTGATATTTGGAAGAAAGCCACTGTGAACCCATTTTTTAAATCTAGTGATTCAGCAAATGTTAAAAACTATTGCCATATTTCTCTTTTGGCACCTTTGTCAAAGGTCTTGGAGTGTATGGTCTTTGATCAAATGATTGACTATCTAACAAAGTATGAGATACTGACACCAGCACAACATGGACTCAAACCAGGTTACAGCACCTCAACTTCCTTGGTGGAGTTTCATGGACACAATACATGGGCCTCTTGAGATGGGCGTTTATGTCTCTGTGGTGTTCGTGGACCTCACCAAGCCCTTCGATTTAGTCAATCATAGATTGCTTTTGTGAGCTCTTTCAAAACTTGGAATGTATGATGATGTGGTTGACTGGTGTCTGAATTATCAGAGTCAATGAACACAGGCTACACAGATCAACAGTGTCTGCTCTTCTCTTTCTTCAGTCACAATGGGTGTACTGTACCTCAGGGGTCTGTTCCGGCTTCTTTACTATTTAGTTTATTTTTAAATTCTTTACCTGCTTTTTGTTCTGCCTCTCACATGTTTCTTTATGCAGATGATGCAGTGGTCCTCATGAGCGGAGAAAGATGAATTACAGTCCAAAATAATACAGCTGTTGATTTTAAATCAATACAGGACTGGTTTAATACAAAAAGACGTGTTCCGAATGAGAAAAAAAATTAAATCAATGTTTTTTTTGCAGTTGTATGAAAAAAGTGTAGTGGCTCTTGTCCTGTCTCTCCTCACAATTGGAGGCCAGGAGATTCAACAGGTCAATTCCTTTAGATATCTGGGCCTCATAGTGGATGACTGCATGTTTTATGAAAACCATATAATTCAAATGATCGAAGTGGTCCACCAAAGGCTAGGAGCTCTTTATAGGTTAAATTTGTTGTTATTACCTTCAATTAGGTTACTCCTTTTGCAGAGTTTTTTTTTATTCCTGTCATTGATTATGGTATACTTTTTATTATTTTGCAGGTGAGAGTTTACTGAGTTGGGTTAGAACACTATTAAAACCAAATAGCATGCTTTGCCACACAAATGTCACTTAGAACATCATTGTGAACTATTAAATCACGTTGGTTAGTTGTCATTGGATGCTAGATATCAACTTCAGTTAGGTGTGTTAGTTAAAAAAACTCATATTAAAAAAGGTTTCTGGTTTCTTTCATTCTATATTCTGGACTTATAATACTAACATGGGAACACATTCATCAGATCACCAACATTTCTGTATTCCAAAAATGAAATCTTCTTTAGGGCAAAGGTCAATGTTTTACAGACTTCCTATATTTTTTAATGCTATTACACCAACCCTGGACTGTATAAATGTTTCATTACGTGGCTTTAGAAATGTTTTGAAAAAGTACTTTTTGTCTGAAAGTCAGTGTAAATCTTTCAATTAATTATTGTTATTGGGATAGATGTAATGTTTGTCTCATATTTAAATGTAAGTTAATTGTATTTATGTATGTCTGTGACTCTGGTTGCCCATGAAAACGGGCCTTGGCCCATGGTCTTACCATATTTTAAATAAACAAAACAAAAACAAATTGATAAATAGCAAATATTGTATTGTAAAGGATGACAGTATTACTTGGTATTAGACCCTGAATATCTGCAAAAATAAGAAGGATTTGAAGCCCTGTTTAAAGGCCTCCACCAAGGCCCCCCCCAAAGCTCTGGGCAAGGAATTCAAGAGGGCCGGGACTGCTACCTCAAAATACCAGTCCCCCAAGGTCGTCAACCCTGCCCTAGAAACTACCAGGAGGCCCTCCTCAGCAGAGCAGAGAGGGTACACATGTATGTGAGGGTACAAGAGCTCTGCCAGGTAGCCTGGACCCAGCCTGTGTAGGACCTTATATGTTAGAAGTCCCTTTTTAAAGGAGACACACCACTACCAGTGCAGAACATGGGCACACTACATTGTGCACCACCTTGCATGTTTCACATGTGATGTGATCCTTTATGTTACATTTCATGTTAGTTCTTGGATGTTCAAACCAGTTTTCTTACTGGTACTGCTTCTGTGGCAGCATCTCCCACAAGGGAGACATTCCTAGCTGAAGTGGGCACAGTAACAGCTGTTTCTGATTGTCTTCATCATTTCAGTGATCTGTGGACTATTTTTTATTTATTTAGTGATTTGGACTAATCTGTCCCTCAGATGTTATACTTTTTTGGAAGCAACTATTGGTTGCCTCTTAAAACTGGCATTCTCCAGATCTTTTAGACTCTCCCAGTTTTTGTGTAGAATTCCCTCAATTTAGTCAGGGATGAGTATTGTAGGGTACATATTAACCTATTCTCCATATTGACTGGTCCCTATTGATCTGTTGTAGCATTTCTTCACAGTTTCTCACAATGGCCTTTGCTTTATCTTCTCCCACTGTGCTAAATTTGTAGCCTTTTACTAAGAATCTGTTGCCCATTTCAATTCCTTCCTCCCTCTCCCTCACGTCACTACTCTACCTTACCATGATAATCATTTGAGAGTAGTGAATACTTTCTTTCAACTTAGTTGGGTAGAAGCTTTGAGCATGTAACAAGATGTTATAACCGGTACTCTTCCTAAACATTTTGATTTCCAACCTATAGTTTCTTTTATAAATTTCAATGTCCAAAAAAAGAAATGTTTTCAAAGTTGCTTTCTATTGAAATTTTATATTCCCTGTTAGTCCTTGTAGATGGTTATAGAATTCCCTCAGTTTTTCCTGTGTACCATTGCAGGAAATGATTACATCATCAATAAATTGTTTATAAAACATATACATGTAATACGAGTTGCAAAGTGGATTTAAGATGTATTGACTCTTATAGTTTTGCATGAATAAATTTGCGTACATTAGAGCCACTGTGTTCCCCATGGCTGTACCTCACTTTCTGATGTAAAAAGATACTTCAAACATAAACAAAAAAAGAAGCATTTTCATACAAAACCATGTATGTTCATTCAATCAAAAAGCTACTTGGTGGGTTGCCTTCATTCTGCTTAGTGTCTAACTCAGCCTGTAAGCTGTCTAAGCCGTCTTCATGTTGTATGCTAGTATATAAATTACCCACATCCATGCTTACTAATGTCAGAGTTCAAATGCCATTTTCTATGTCACCTCAGGATAGGAGGCAGAAGGTGGTGGTAAATGGCAGACACTCATTGAATGAGAGAGTGACCGGTGAAGTCTGAGAGGGATTGGTACTGGACCCTGTCCTCCCTGAAGTCTTCATAAGTGACCTTGCTAAGGAACTGGATAGGAAGGTGTGTCTGTTTGCAGATGACACAAAAATCTGCAACAGAGTGGACACCCAGAAGAGGGTGACAAGAATGCAAAGGGATCTAGGGAGACTAAAGGAGTTGTCTAGGAAGTGGCAGCTGGGTTTCAATGCCAGAAAGTGCAAAGCTGTGTGCCTAGGTGGGGAAACCTGGGGGTTGTGTACAAGATGGGGGAGGTATGTACAGTTACCAAGCAAGAGAGGGACCTTGGGGTGATCATATCTGATGATCTCAAGGTGGCATGGCAGTGTGACAGGGCAGTAGGGACGATGAGCCAGATGCTGGAGTGCATAGGAAGGGGATCTCTAGCAGGAGAAGGGAGGTGGTGTTGCCTCTGTATTGCTCACTTGTGAGACCCCACCTGGCATACTCTATCAGATTCTGGTGGCTGCTTCTCTGCAAGGAGATCGACAGGGTGGAAGCAGTCCAGAGAAGGGCTACTAAAATGGTGTGGGGGTTGCACAAGAAACCATAGGAGGAGAGGCTGCAGAAGTTCAACATGTACTCTCTGGAGAAATGGAGAGAGAGAGGGGACATGATTGAGACCTCTAAGTACTTTATGGAGGTGAACAAGGTGCAGGAGGGGAGTCTGTTTCACAGGTGGAGGAGCACCAGAACATGGGGGCATTTTATGAAGCTTGAGGGGGGGTTAAGAGGCATATGAGGAAATATTTCTGCACAGAAAGGGTGATGGAAACCTGGAACAGCCTGCCAGAGGAGGTGGTAGGGGAGAAGACAATGGAGAGCTTTAAACATGAGTGAAATAGGCACATGGGTATAATAAATAGAGGCAAAGGATTAGGGAGGGACACCCATAACCAACTGGAGTCCAGGGTGTAGTGCTAGGCAGAGAGAAAATAGGGCAGACTAGATGGGCCTAATGGTCATTTTCTGCCAACACATTCTATGTTTCTTCTATGTTTCTGTTGAATTTTTCCATTAAGTTCATAACATGACCTGTGTTATGACTAGGCATTTCAAATACTAAGTTTTCAGCATAGTAATTCAAGAATGTTGATAGGGGTTCCAGGATGGATTCAAATCTGAAGACTATCAATCTGCCGGGTGAGTCAATTAGGGATTTGTGGTCTTTAGGAATGCAACAGGCTATTGGTATGTGCAGATTTTTGGCTACTAAAAATTATTTTTGCCACTTGTTAATGTGTCTCAGTTCTTCTCCTTCATTCAGAATCTGGTAAATGCTTGCCTTAATCCTGCCTGTGGGGTTTGAGTTAAGTTTTTAATAGTTCCTTCTATTTTCTAATAATTTTTCACTCATTCAGCTGTAGTGCTCCTTGTTTAACAGCACTATGCCCCCAACCCCCATCTGCTGGCTTGATTATAATTGAAGAATCTTTGAGATTTTCAATGTTCTCTGCTTCAGCAAGGTAGAGATTTGCAAATGGTTGTTCTTATGTCATTAGTGTTGTTCCTTCATTCCTCATTTTATTAATAAAGGTTTTTACCTTATGTAAATAACCTTTCTGAGATATATACGTCTATTTAACCTTTAATGCCTTTTTTTATTCTTTTGCTCTTCATTTTGATGGTTTGTCCTTAAATTGCTCCACTAATCTTACATTTCTAAAAAGGGTTGTAAGTGTGCCATAATTATAAAATGATTTTGTTTCTCAGTAGGAGAAAAAGGCAATCATATACTCAAGATGCCCATTTCAGTTTCAGACAAAATGTTATTGGTCAGATAAAATATAAAATGCATAGAAACATCCCAAGGGTGTCACCAGTTCTTGCTTGTGTCTATGGGCAGAGCTGGCCAATCCTGGTTAAGATAAATACAGATGAAGTAGCGGCCGCTTTGCCTCAAATAAAGCTTTCACACAATAAAAAGATTAAATTTGAAATTAATTTATTCATATGTCCAAAATGCCCCAATGTTTCACCATATTGCCTTCATCTGGGGGACTGTAAATGAAATATAAATAACATTTTTAAAATATATTAAATTCAATTTTCTCTCAATTGCAATTTTAAGCGACTATAGACAGTGTTATGTGGCATTTTATATTCAAATACACAATCTAGATATAACAAGCAAATACTTATCATACATTCTTTTAGAGTCAAAAATAGTGAAATCACTACAGCATTTAAATTGCCTTTTCCACCATCAATGCCAGCCACCTGTACTAAAGTGTGTACAAATAAATGCTACCTATTCAGTTAATTCTGCAGATGTTATTCTGTTTTATGATTTCTGTCCAGACAGTTGTCCTTGCCTTATGTACCTCACTGTTGTCTTTGCTGTATTATTGTAAACTGTACTCTCCCTGGTCATGCCTGAAAATAGGCAGGCCTTTTGCCTAGTGCACTTAGCTGGTCATCAAAAGCTAATAAATAAATAAA
The DNA here is from genome assembly GCA_016271365.2 of Neoceratodus forsteri. NCBI lineage: Eukaryota > Metazoa > Chordata > Ceratodontiformes > Ceratodontidae > Neoceratodus > Neoceratodus forsteri. Next base: position 431,940,963 of record CM028136.1, on the reverse strand, counting down.
TATTCAAACTAGCCTAAAGGCCTTCACTTGTCTGCTCTGATTCTTGCCACTGTCTCAGTTACTGAAAATCCTTTTATAAAAAGGAGAATACTCTTTTTAAAAATTAGGCACATAACATGGTCATTTATAATAACGTTCTTAAAAGTGAATCAAGGTTTATGTTTTACAATTTATGTACCTACCTCTGATTATTCCACTTTTTTTCTCGTGTTCACAACCCATGCATTGCTAATTATAGCTGTAACAGCCTCAACCTGCTGTAAACAGAATTACACAATAAACAGCTTATTTTATTGTGCATCCTTTCTGTAAATATGTTTTTTATGTATAAATATTTCACTGAACATTCCACATTGCTTAACAATTTTTTGTACCATAGCATTCTTTTAAACATTCCTGATAAAACTGTATCGTATATTTTTATAAAATAATGTGCCTGCTTATTAGTTTTCTGGATTCATAGCACTGCAATGGGTGGTCCAAACCACTAATTTATAAAAGTAATGAAAAGAGTTACTTCCAGCTGCTTTGTGCTTTTCTCTATTGTATTCAATGTAAAGACCACAATGCTAATTTCACCATCTGACTTTGGATCAGAAGATTGTAGGTTCATGTCCTACCATGGTCATAAAATTCAGCAAAACTTTTATATCAGTGTCAGTGGCTCAGTGGGTAGCACACTCACCTCTGAGGCTGGGAGATCATAGGGCTATGGGTTCAGTTCCCACATCTGGCACTTGGGTTAATATCCCAATACTGACACTGTAGTGCAGCATGAGGGGGGTGCTGCACTTCTGAGGTGCTGTCTTTTGGATGAGACGTTAAACCGAGGTCCCATCTGCCTGGATTGGTGGTAGTTCAGGTGGATGTTAAAGATCCCATGGCATTTATTGAAAAGAGTAGGGGATTTCCCCGGTGTCCTGGTCGAATTTCCCCCATTCACTAAAAATACCACCAACAGCTTAATCTGGTTCAATTTCAGTTTCAGTTGCTTACCATCTGTATCACCCCTTCCCCTCGGTAACCCCTGAAAAAGGAACTTCTTGTCCCAGTGGGCCTACCGGGTCAACAAAATTCAATAAATAAATAAATTGCCCAGGAAGCATGTTTAAAACATGCTTCAGCTGTTTTTGGTGTCTGTTAGATTCAGTGTTTCATGTTGTTCAGAAATTTCTATTAACAAAATAACTTTTGTAATGAATATTCATGATTTGATTTAGTCCCAATAAATTAACGCTTTTTGCACTGAGTGCTTATCCTGCTTTCAAGAAAATAACTGAAACTTGCAAACTGCCTTACCTCACTGTGTATGGCATCTAAGTCGAGCAGCGAGGGAGAGTTAAAAAAGAATGCCCTCTTGTACCTGCAGGGAGCAACATAGCAATGAAAATGACATTGGCAAGCATTACATACTGCAGGTGATGCTGTTGCTAACCGACAATGGCTTTTCTGCAGATACTAAGGCTGGTGCAGCTTCAGTTTGTGAACTTTCATTGAGGGAGTGTTTTAGTGGCAGTAGTAGTAGTAGTAGTAGCAGTAGTAGTAAAATGTTTACTTATGAAAAACTTATGAATCAGGATTTGGTTTTTTGAGCTAAAAGATCATTTACAAAGAGGTCCCATAGTACAGATAAAAAAAACTATATCAAATATATTACAGGTTCATTAAACTAATACAATATGAACACCTATATAAGTGTAACAAGTAGAGTCAATGAAACAGACAAATAGATTACACAGTACTTCATTAATCAGCATGCTTAAAGAGCAGGTGATGCCTTCAGGAAAACTTTAACAAAACATAATATCTAGACACAGTTCAACTTGTATTTCACATTAGTTCTGTATTCCTCCTCCCCATTATTTATTACTAGTATAATCTTCATGAAAACAGGATCTTTGCTCCTGAAGAGTTAACCCATTCCTGTTGCTTTCTCCCTATCTGCGGTCAGAATGCACTCCTTGTGACATCACAGTTATTCCCATGGCAAAAGATTGTGATGTCAGAGCACAAGATTATGACTTGAAGTAAGGAGTAAGCTGAAGAGTCATATGAACTGTAAGGTATAAAGATCAATGTTTTCATGCAAATTTCCTCAGAAATAAATAATGGGGAGGAGAAATCCATAGAATATATATGGAATGCATGCTGAATTGTACTTAAATATCATGTTTTTCAAAGCTTTCTTTGAGGCATCAGCAGCTCTTTAATACAGTGACATACAACTAATTTTGTTAAGTTGTACAACACAAATCGGATTTAAGTGGTTTGTTTTCCAACCAGACTTTTATCCCTTTCCAAGTATGTTTCCTTATAGATGTTCTTAATTTATGCAAAATGTTATAAATGTAATTGCTCACATAAAAATGGGTGGGTGACTCATCATTAATGGCATACTCCTAAGCCTTTTATACTCTAGTTTACCAAAATTCTGCTTTTAATATATCACTATTATGCATATTTGAATATGGGATCTACAATGTCATTTTAAAGTGGACCAACCAAAAATTGTAATGACCTTTATCAGAAGCATTTTGTTATTCATTCTACTCCTCTTTCTAATTTAAAGCACTAAGTACAGTACATCACATTAAACTGTTTCCCCAACTCACTGGATTAGTATTTTTCGGTGAGCTGCTTAATGTGTGCCCTTCTGGCTGCAGTGAATTATAAAGAGTTTCCTAATGGTTTGTCTGTTAGGTGCTAATCAATTGTAGCTCACTGAAAACTCTTATTCAATGCAGTGCACTAATGAGTGCACACATTAAGCAACTCATAAAAATGCTGTACTGTACAACTGGAGCAGATTTTACTGCACTGTCACACTGCAGTGAAATTGGGCTCCAGTTCTGTAGCTGCGTGAAAAAAAATGGAATGGAAATTCTGCCCGCCCATCACGCTGTCACATGGGCCCAATCCCTGTCTGATTGCCCCAAATAAATCCCTGGTGGCTAGCGGTACTCCCCCCATCACCTGCCTGCCCAAGGTAAAGAAAGAAAATCACCTGTCCGTGTCCCACAATACTGTACAGTACACTAATGTAGTACCCCCCAATCCCTGAATCCCGATCCTCAATACTGTACAGCACTTTTTGTTTAATTTCCTGGTGGTCTAGTGGTCCCTCCTGCAACCCCTCCCCATCCCAACATGTTATATCCCACACTGTTCTCCCCATCCCCAAAAGGAGAGGGCCACCAGCACAGCCTTCCTCTCCTCCATGGCCAGCAGCCCGCTAAGAAGTTAATGAATGAGTGTGTGCTGGCTGTGCATGCTCTCATTCATTAACTTCCCAGCGGGAACTACTAGGGGTACTACTGTACTTTACAGTACCTTTACCACTAAACCACCAGGAAAAAAAGATATATTTTACAGTACAGTACTTTTAGGGGTAATTGGGATGGGACCAACTGGGGGAAGGAGATCATCTGTGTACAGTACAGGTATCTACTGTACTGTACAGGTACTTCCGGTTTGCCATTCTCTCGGAGGTGCCTTGCTGTACTGTACTATACAGGTACTTCTGGTTTGCCGTTCTCTCGGAGGCGATCCACTGTACTGTACTCTTGGTTAGCAAATAAAACATACAGTACATTAAACATACAGTACAGAACTGAATAAATAATATACTGTACAGTAATCAGTGAGTGAGTGAGGCATGGGAGAGTGGCATAGGCAGTCAAGCTCAGAGCTAAGTGAGAGGGAAGATGTAGTACTGGAATAATATACAGCACAGTATTGCACTGTAAATGCATTTGGGGAAAATGCATTACATGATCACTGGAGCTGGAGCTGAAGTGAATTGTATAGTGGCTGGAAGTGCATTGAATGTGAGCTGATGACTAGTTGAAAAAGTATTTTTGTTTTAAGCACTTAGAATTGCCACTACATTAGCAGCACAACAAAAACTATGCCAGAGCAGTGAGCTGGAGGAACAGTTTAATGTGACTTGTACTGTAATTGTTCTTTCTCCATTATCAATGATTTCTAATAAAATACTATATGTTCATGTTTTCTACCAATATTGAGAAGCCCACACTGTGAAGCTTCTGATATGTTGAAGCTTATTATCTATTACTTTACCAAAACATAGTAGCATACAGCCTACAAATTAAATATTGTTCCCCGATCTGTAATATGGTGAACTAGCCCCCCCCACCCCCACCATTGGCAGATAGAGCTAAGCGGACTTAAAAATATTGCATTTTTTGATGACCTGTAGATTAATTGCTAAAGATCTCTTATACAATGCATATATTAGGATTAAACAGTTACAAATAAGAAAGTACAGCAGAGACTCTTGGAAAACCTCAATGAGGAGCACTACACTTATTTGGGCAGAAAACATTGAACGGAGTAACTATATCTTCTCATACATATACAGTTGCCAACGCACCTGCCAATTGGCATCCTCATTCAGACCCCAAGAAGCATATAGAGTCTCCAATTTGAACATCCACCACATTTCCTCTTTTCTGCTATCTTATTATAATTTCCATCCCTCAGGTACCTGTTCTAAACCCCAGAACCAAAGTTGTACAACTGTGTGACCCCTATCTTTGTAGTGCCTGCAAGGGGTGAGCTTTCATCCTGTGCCCTTATTTTACTTTTGTGTTCAGCAATACTCTTATTTTAATTCCCTTAATGTGTTTTCTACTTATAAATGGTCACAAGGGCATTGTATTACATATATCACACCAGCTGAGTTGCTGTTGATATGTGTTTTAATCTTATATTCTTTCCCTGTATGGGGATGTTGAAAAATGTATTTTCTGGAGGTGTGCCCTTATACTACATACCTCCCACATGGAAACATTCCACATTTCAATGGCCCCAAGAGGAGCTGACCAGTTTTTTCTTTTTTTCATATTGAATAAACTTTATTGAAAGCCAAGGAATAAACATTATACAGAAAAGGGAATAACCAATTCTGGATACACAATGAAGAGTAAAAAGAAAATAACAAGAATAAATCCAGGAAAGTACAATTTTTAACACACAATAACAAACAAACAGACCCCTCCCCCACCCAAAGCCTCCAACCACCCCACTACAGGAGGATAAGAATAATATCACCACCAAAGAATCACTGGTTGGGGATACCAATAGTATGCACCCTCTACCTGAAGAAGACAGCGTGCCACACAAGGGTATGTACTCATACTGTTAATAGGACATATAAGGGTTCCCAAACATGGTTGTACTTAGGCAATGTACCAGCCATACTAGCTGTAAGGCGCTCAGCCCATAGGGCAAACAAAATCTTCCTGTACCATTTAAGAACTTGGGGTATAGCTTGATTAAGCCAGTGCTGGAGAATTACCATTTTTTGCACATGCTGAGATTAAAGCCATATGTGGCCTCTAGTTGCCAACCAAGGAGGCAGTACAGTTTCCCAAAATACAAATTTCAGGAAGAAAGGTGTCAGACAGCCCCAGCAGAGGGTCTAGGTACATTCAAATTGAGTTCCAGAAGGGGACCACCTTCTCACAGGACCACAAAATGTGAAGGAGGGTGCCAGGTTCTGTACCACATCTGGAGCAAGAGTCTGTGGATAGCCTACCCATTCTATGCAATTTAACAGGAGTATAATAAAGATTGTGTATTATATGAAATTGCATAAAATGGTTCCTGTCCTGCTTTATATAAGTATATAGATGTATTCAGATGACAGACCAGTTCCTGGTGGGAGTAGAAACTGGTAGGGATTGGTCCCAAGAATAGAACCTGGGACCCTTTTTACAGCCAGAGATTCCTGCAGTGACCGTTAGACATAGGAAAGGGAATGGGAGGTAGGAGCTCTTTGGATGAGGAGGAAAACAAAGTCACTTAAGGGACTAAACCATGGGCCACTACCAAAGAATTGCAACAGCATATGGGACAGCCGAAAATATCGGAAACAGGAGGAGATAGGCCACTGGTATATAGCACTGACATCCTGGATGGGTAACAACTTCTGATTAGAAGTAAAGTCCCCTACTGTATTAACGGTGATGCGAGGCTTCTTTTTGTTTGTTTTTTAATTCCATGTGGACTAGCTGTCCTTGATTGTAACAGCTTTCTTACATGTCATGAAAGATTTCTGCACAAATATGTGGGCAGTTGTAGGATGTGTTTGTAAAATTCTCCAGTTATCTAAAATCACCTTACAGATCTGGGGTATTTGCACATAGTGTTTTGTACTGAAGTTTAGTTTCCTATTTTCTGTACTGGGTTTAATCTCCTGTTTGAGCCTGCTCTCAAGAAACTTTTTTCATTTTGTCTTACGCTGCATGTAATGTTGACTGCCTATATTATCTTTGTCTATACTTTTTTATGATTACAGATTGTTCCCTTAAAAATGTTCCATTTTGGCTGCAATTTCTCTTTGCTCTCAATAACTGAGAGTATAGAATACAATCAATTAATTTCTTAGGATAAAAGATACCTGCATGGAGTGTTGTATTTCTATCAATTGGCTTTTTTAAATAATTTTGTTTCAACTCTTTATCCATCTTTCACTATGTTAATATCTAAGAAATCAGTCGAATCTCTACTACTGTTCAACCTAAATCTTAAATTTGGATCCCTGGCATTCAAATACTGTAAGAAATTATCTAAGGAGGCTTTGTCTCCTTCCAGTAGCAGTAGAATATCATCTATAAAGCACCACCAAAATAAGATATTTTGATTGAGAATATTCCCTTCCTGTTCAAATGATAAGACATACTTCTAAAGGGCTATTGTTGTTGGTGCCTTATGGGTGTGTGAGTACTGCACAGCAGCTGTAGCTGCATTTTATTATGGAAAGAAGTGGGGCACTTTGATTCCTGGTAGCACTGCTAGAACCCCTCACTACTCGAGGAGCTTGCAGCTGACTGGCTCACTTTGTGGGCTTTGGAGAAGCATTTTGTGCTGCCAGGTGGGGTTTAACCTGATTTTTTAAGGGCAGGTTACCCCCACAGTCTGCCCCAGGAATCAGGAGCGCTTGTGATGGTTGCCATAGCAACGATGACAACGTCATATCACTGTGCTATTAAAAGCTTGGCTACAGTGAGCGGAGTCCAGAAAAAGGGCTATTGTTGTTGGTGCCTTATGGGCATGTGAGTATTGCACGGCAGCTGTAGCTGCATTTTATCCCAGAAAGAAGTGGGGCACTTTGATTCCCGGTGGCGCTGCCGGAACCCCTCGCTACTTGAGGAGCTTGCAGTTGACTGGCTCACTTTTCGGGCTTTGGAGAAGCATTTTGTGCTGCCAGGTGGGGTTTAACCTGATCTTTTAAGGGCAGGATACCCCCACAGTCTGCTCCAGAAATCAGGGGTGCTCAGGACGGTTTCCATAGCAATGAGGGCAACGTCATAGTGCTGCGCTATTAAAAGTGAGTGGAGTCGAGCGTGGAGCAGAGGCGACACAGGCAGAGGCCAGCGGTGTAAGTCGGCATCAGTTGAGGGGAGGAGACACTAGACTTGCTGCAAGCTAGGAAGGTCTATAAGTAGGTACATTTAGGTCATTTCTGCTATAATATGGAGCTAAACATGGGTTTGATAGATAGGGACTACACTAGTATGAACTTTTGCTACACATGTAAAATGTATGAGGAAGGGGAAAAGGTCAATCATTTTGTTTGTGATAAATGCACCTTGATTGGTATCTTGAAACAAGAAATTGAATCATTGCAAAATAGGATTCAACTACAGATAAAGATATCTTCACTAGAAAAATTTATCGATTCAGCTATGGATGATTGTGTTGAACAAAATGTAAAGGATCGGGCAGCTGGAGTTGCATATACAGTAGGGGAAGACATACATCAGGATGCAAACAATTATATGGACTCTAAGGAAGAGGAAGATTGGTGTAGGGTGAAAAAGGGGAATAAAAAGGGAAGAAGGAATATTGGTGGAAATGGGCAGATTGACATTCATAATGGATATGACATCCTCAGTACCAAGGCAGTTCGGGACAATATTGACCAACTAGATCCAAACCACAATGTGCTCAGAGAAAGACTTGAAGTAACGGTAGGGTACAATAAGCAAGGGTTACCAAGAGTAAATAGACAAAACAAGGAGCTTCTGGTTATTGGTGATTCCATGGTTAGAAACACAGATAAAATATTATGTCAAGGTAGGAATGAGTTTACAACTGTTAGTACTCTACCTGGGACAATTATAGGGGATGTTCATAAATTGTTGCCAGGATTATTGGACAATACCCTAAATCCAGTCACGGTACTACACATTGGTACAAACGATGTTGGAAAAAGGGCACTTCTGGATATTCAAAGGGACTTTGAGGCTGTTGGTGAGGACTTGAGAGTACAGGGATGCCACATTACGATATCAGAAATTCTTCCCATCTCTCGAGATGGGGTAGCCAAACATAGGGACATAATACAGCTTAATGGGTGGCTGAGAAGGTGGTTCCATAGGGAGGGTTTTGCATTTATCCACCACTGGGACACCTTTAAGTACCCAGGTTTATTTGGGAATGATGGGCTGCATCTAAATAGACATGGTACTAGACTACTAGCTAGGGAAATACAACAACAGGTAGTGAACCATTTAAACTAGGTACCAAGGGGGTAGTCACCTAGCTTCCCAGGCATCAGGAGGTATCCCCAAATATCTTAAGAAGGCTAATGTATCTCAGGACTGGAAATGCCTGTCCCTTAATGCCAGGAGCCTTACAAACAAATCTGAATAACTATTTTGTTTACTTAATACAGATAAAGTCCAGATATGTGCCATAACTGAGACCTGGTGAACATCTGAGGATACCTGGGACCATCATATACCGGGATTTGATCAATATCACATGGATAGATTAAGTAAAAAAGGTAGAGGGGTAGCATTGTATGTATCTGACACAATAAAATCAGTAGCTATTGAAGTTCCCCATATACTAGGAACTGAACATCTATGGATTAAGATGCTGCCACTAGATGGCCCAAATATCACAATTGGGGTTATGTATCAACCACCCTCGATTTCCTCTTAAAACGATGAGGCTGTTCTTAACTTCTTGAACTCCTTAGAGTCTACTGAAAGTATTATTCTTTTAGGCGACTTTAATTTGCCTGGCATCAATTGGTCAAAACAAATTAGCAGGGACACCAATTGAGTTAAGATACTTGGACTCTTTTTTACTAGCTGGTTTGGATCAACACATAGGGAGCAGCACAAGGAAGGATAACATATTAGACCTTGTATTAAGTAATTTAGGGGACTTGATTAAACATTGTAGTGTTACCTCACCACTTGGTTCAAGTGATCATTGTATGATTAGTTTTGAACTTAAGGGAGTAAATACCATGATTTCTGGTTCAACTGAGGTTCGGAACTTTAACAAGGCCGATTTCAATAACATGAGGATAGAACTCATGGAGTGGGGATGTCAGAAAGAGTTTGAAAATAGAACATTAAAGGACAACTGGGCTATCTTGGAGAAGAAGATTCTAGGACTGGTAAATAAGTATGTTCCACTTAGGAAACAAATATAATGGAATAGGTAAAATTCCCTCATGGCTATCCCCTAGAATTAAAAGACTGATTAAAAGAAAAAAAAGAGCTTACAATAAAGCCAGGAAAAGTGAGCGCGCAAAAAATTGGGATGTGTACAATAAACTGTTAAAAGAAACTAAAAAAGCAATTAGTCAGGCAACTCGAAAATGTGAGCTAAATCTGGTCACAAGAGTTAAGGATAACCATAAATCTTTCTTTACTTATATTAATAACAAAAAGATGTGTAAAAATACTGTGGGGCCTATTAAGGACCAGGCTGGGGATTTAGTTGATGAAAGCCAGGCTATGGCAGGGCATTTTAATACTTATTTTTCATCGGTCTTTAATGACAAATCTGAAAGTACTAGGGACCATAAATATAATGCTGGTTATAGAATTGTATTGAATAAAGGGGACATTGAGGACAGATTGATGCACCTGGACTCAAATAAATCTCAGGGACCAGATGGGATCCATCCTAGGGTCCTTAAGGAGCTGGCAACAGTATTGGCAGCACTTGCAACAGTTTTGTTCCAAACATCACTGGATAGAGGGGAGGTGATATAGGTCTGGCGTACAGCAAATGTCATCCCTATCCATAAAAAGGGGTCTAAACAGGAACTGAGTAACTATAGGCCTGTAAGCTTGACCACTGTTTTGGTGAAGATGTTGGAAACTATTATTAAGGACCAAATAGTGGAGTTCATGAACTTGGCAGGGGACTGTGATAATGCACAACATGGCTTTATGAAGGGTTTATCATGTCAAACAAATCTCCAAGAGTTTTATGAGCATGTTAGTAGGGCCTTGGATGAGGGCACCTCTGTGGACGTAGTGTTTTTGGACTTTTCAAAGGCATTTGATATATATAAAGCCATATGAGGAATTGGTGGACTCCTTAATAGAACACAAAATACCTGGGTATATTACATGTTGGGTAAAGGCATGGTTGGGTGATAGAAAGCAGAGGATTTGTTTAAAGGGTGTATATTCTGATTGGTTGGGTGTGGAAAGTGAGGTTCTCCAGGGATCAGTACCGGGGCCTTGTTTGTTTAATATATATATATATATATATATACACTCATTGACTAGTGGAGGGGATGTTTGGGAAACCAAATTTGCAGATGACACAAGGATTGGCACCAGTATCAAAAATAGTGAGGATGTAATGAAACTGCAGGATGCTTTATTTAAAATGGAAAGATGGGCGAAGGATTATAAGTTATCTTTTAACACCAATATATGTGCAGTTATGCGCTTTGGGAACCATAACAAAAAAGCTGATTATGTTCTAAATGGACATATGCTGGGGAAGGTCATCGAAGAAAGAGATCTGGGTGTTAGAGTGACTAATGATCTCAAATTCCATCAACACTGTAGCCAGGTGATAAGGACCGCTAGTAGGATTCTTATTAATATTAAGATACATATTAAGGGTAGGAAAAGGGAGGTGATTCTGCCTTTGTATGGTTCACTGGTGAGACCACATTTGGAGTATTGTGGCCAGTTCTGGTCACCAGGGTTTAGGACAGATGTCAAGAGAGTGGAAAGGGTCCAGAGAAGGGCAACACGGTTGGCGGCTGATGTTAGGGACCAAGATTACAAAGAAAGATTGGAAGAGCTGGGAATGTTCACACTGGAGTATAGGCAATTGAGGGGAGACTTGTGTATGGTGTATAGATCGCTTAAAGATATCAACTTAAGGGAGAAACTGGGTCTTACACTTAGGGATCAGTATCATGGCACTAGGTCACACTCATGGCAGTTGAAGGGGCAACATTTTAAGACAATAAAAAGAAAACATTGGTTTAGTGCTAGGGTAATTCCTGTCTGGAACAACTTGCCTGAAGAGGTAGTTGCTAGTAAGACCATGCTTGAGCTCAAGAGGGAACTGGATAAATATTGTGTAGCGAATAAAATAGGGAGCTACCATAACTAGGGCCTAAGTGAGCACAATGGACGAAAGTCTTCTCTGCTCTGTAACTACCTATGATACCTATGATACTTTTTTTCAAAGTCAAACATATAGGCATTAGCATATCTAGGAGCGTTCAGCTAAAGTATAGCAGTAGATGTTCAGCTCTGCTGCTGGACCAGTCTCCACTTCTCCCTCTGCCTCTTCCTCTTCTGCTTCCTCTTCCACGAGATATTTCCCCTGATCTGTTTTTGGGGGAGAGGCTGTAATTCTTGTGATATCTGGGACCCCTGACTGTCTCCCCCCACCCAGCTTGGTCTAAACACTATGCTGGGTCCTGGTATTCCTTTTTACGTGGTGTTGTGGCAGGGTGACATTTCTTCTAGAGTAGGTGAAGCATTGACCCCTCCCCCATTCTCTTCATTACTTTTTTTTCCCTTTACTGTCTGTTCATTTCCTTGCAAACTGGCACCCTGCAATACTCTGCTTCTTCTGCTCTCTTCTGACCCCTTCTTCCTCCTCCCTAAAGGTGCTATGCACATAAAATATAGTGCAGAGTATTAAACACATGTACACATATGGTTAACGATACACAGTGTATATGAAATGAACAGAAACTCATTAAAAGGTACAAAAGAATATAAGGGGCTAAGTGCATAATGTTAAGGGTATAGTCAAATAAGTATAAAGTGCAAGGTGCTAAAGTAGAAGAGTATTTAAAGTGCTATGTGCCTAAAAGAATACTTGTTACCAATACCAGGCACAAAAATGGGTTAGTGTGGTTCAAAGTGCTCCAGTGCCCCACATGCTGTCAGGTTTTATTTGCATTCAGACAAAGGTTTTAACTGTCTTTTGCTCAGACAAGGGACTTTAACTGTATTAAATTCCTCCCAACTAGTCTTGTAAAGTAGAAGGACTTGATCTGTTGTCCTAAAAGCCCATAGGAACATCTGTTTCACTCCTGTCTCTATCCCATTCTATTTTGGGGAGTCCAGAGTTCTGGAGCTTGTGTCCTAGATAGAAAACCAAAAGCAACCCACTTTAGTTTAATGTTGTGGCTTGCGAGGGTTCTTTCGCTGACCACATTGCAGGCCACATGGGAAGCTGCCGCCATGCCGTACAGCTTGCCTACACTTTAGGCTGCTCTCTTGTCTTTGCAGCCTATTAAATAAATCCAGGGGAAAGTAGGGGAAAATAAATAAAAATATCAAGTAGCAAATGCTAAGAGAAGTGAGCAAGAAATGCACAGTCGCTCCCTCTCCTTGGTGTCTCGGCATTCCAGCTCACAAGTTTCTAATTCATTGAACTACAGGCATTACATGACTGTGGGGCCAAAATATCACTTTATGTCTGGAGACACCCATGAAATTAGTGGTAGTTCTTCCCATGACACAAAAGTAAATGTGTAATTTGAAGAGGTTTCTCCCCGCTCATATTAAAAAGTAATTTAAGATACCCTGCTTTTCTTTTGTACCTCATTTACTTGAGCCACTACAGGGCTTTAAAATTAATAATTTATTTTGTCCCCAAGGAAATAAGGGATGTCCCTCAGTTATTTTATTTAAAGATAAATAAGTGCAGGAGGTCACGTGATGCACCTGGACTGGTAGGACGCTTTCTTCATGGCTCGGCTCCCCTTTTTTTGATAGTAAATTAGCCCTTACCTGTGGCTTTACTCATCAACTTGAGTGGCTTCAGTCCTCTGAAAGGCCACTGCAGTCTCTGATCAGCAATTTTGGCAGCAGAGCTCCAGTGTTCTCCTCCTTACACCTCCCGAAGCATGGAAGTGGAGATGTGGCCTCCTGGGCCTGCGCACACCCCACTGAATATGCCAGAAAAGGGAAAAGCAACTGCAAAAATCAAAAACCCAGCCGGCCGCTACCCCAAAACTGACAGCTGCTTCTATGCCGCTTTCCGAAGAAAGATTTTTGCTCGAGCTGTCCCCACTTAAAGAGGCATGCTGGGGATTATGGCCCAACTAACTGGCTTGCAAGCGATTTCAAAATCTCTCTCACACAGGATGGGGGACGCGGAGGCCAGAATTAGCTTAGTTGAGGATTGGAAGGGCAGGAAAGAGAGTGATGCCGCAGCTATTCGACATAGGCTTGCTAAACTGGAAGAAAAGGTTGAAGATTTGGAAAGTTGCTCTCAGAGGAATAACCTCCTGCTACTGGGGTTACCAGAGGGACATCCAATACTCTTTATTCAGAAATTCTGTACTAAATTTGTGGGGCCCTCACCCAATGGTCCAAGCTATACAGTGGAACAGGCACACAGGGGCAATGACAGATGCCCCCACTTCTCCACCTTGCCCACTTATTTTCAAGCACCTCAATTACTTGGATAAAGACACATCCTGGCTAAGCTTAGGGACTTGAAAGAACTCATATGGGAAGGGCATAAAATACAAATTTCTCAGGACCTTCCACGATCTGTCAGGCTCTGAAGAGCCAAATTTAACCCTTGTATATCTAAGTTCATTGCAGCCAGCATTCAATTTAAGATGTTATACCCGGCCAAGCTTTAAATCGTGTATCAGGGAACCCCAAAGACATTTGACTCAGTGAAACTGGCAAGTCTCAAACTTCCAACCTTATTCCCAGATCTGTTTCAGGCCTCAAAATGACTCTGCGGCTTTATTTATTTATTGAAAGATATCGGAATTACAAACCTTTGAGTCATTGACTCCTTTGCAAAGGCTCCACATCAATAAGTACATACACTGAGTATCACAACCATTAACATTGGGTACAAGTAATATACATTTGTCAACAGTACAAACTTAAACAAATGGCATGGCACTAAACTTAAAACATTGACAGAGGATTTAAACCTATGGTGCCACGTAATGCAGATTACATCAACTAGGATCTTTACAGCTGTCCCGGGTCTACATTTTTTTTCACATGGCTGTACTTCAGTTTCAGAGGGTCTTACAAAACAGACCCTGAGTCAAGAAATGTTTTGGTGAGATTGAGGATCCAAGTTTAGGGAAATAGACTGGAGACCTGGGGGGTGGGGGACCCATCAAAGTAGCATTGGAACCTGGAAATTAACATTATCTAGCAGTCACAGGTTGCCGAGTTGAGGAGTGTTCTTAGACCAGCTTTAAAGTGACCTAAACTGGATGTCAGGGAGGCTGTGGACTGTAGGTTGTCTAGCCAAAGAGGGGCACGATAATGGAAGAACCACTGTCCAATGGAGGTTCTACAGTGTGGTACTAGTAGCGGGGTGTTTGTGGAGTGTCTTTGTGTCCTTCTGAGTGGGACTGTTTGAATAAGAGGGTGGAGGCCTGTTGGTGCTTGTTTGTGTTGTATCTTTCTTGCTAGCAGGCAGGTATGATACTTTACTCTATCTTGGAAGTTTAGCCAGCCAATGAGTTTGTTGAGGGCGAGGTTAATGCTGCGGAGGGCGGTATGATCAGCAGACCCATAGATTACTATGCCATAGTCCACCAAGTGTAGTATAGAGGAGGACACTGCTAGACACATTGCCTGCAGGGGGAATGCAATGCCTATGTCTGTATAGGATCCCTAACCTGGCATTGACAGAGAAGGATACTTGTTGGATGTGAGCGTGATAGGTTAGGGAGGAGTCCAACATGACTCCCAAGTATTTGAAACTGTTAACCTGTTCCAGAGCTACACCTTGGGAGTTTTTGATGATTAGTGTCATATTACAGCACGTGTTTTGGAGGTGGGTGAAGATCATAACTTTTGTCTTCTTATAGTTAAGTATTAGGCGGTGTTCAGAGAACCAGGTTTCGAGTTTACCAAAGAAGGTCTGTAGGGCGGTTTGAAGGGAGTTGAGATGTTGATGTTTCCAAAAGACTACAGCATCATCAGCATAAAGCAGGAGATTTCCACTACAGGATTTGGTGAGGGAGTTCTGGAGGAGGGTGAAGAACAAAGGGCCTAATATGGACCCTTGTGGGACCCCTGTGTGGATAGTCTTTTTGGTGGATGTGGTCTCATTAGCTTTAACCTGCTGTGTCCTTCCTTTGAGATAGTTGTTGAGCCAGGAGGTGACTTCAGGGGAGATATTTAGTGATGGAAGAGTCTGTAGAAGAAGCTCATGACTGACCGTATCAAAAGCTTTGGTCAGATCGATATAAAGAGCCCCCACTACTGTGCCCTGATCCACGGACTCATGAATATAAGAGGTAAATTTGACAAGGGCAGTTGAGGTGCTATGACCCCTCCTGAACCCGTGTTGTTGACAGAGCAGATTGTGTTTGGTCAGGTAGTCCATGAGCTGGTCCGCCAATATTTCCTCAAGGGCCTTTGAGCGGGGGAGCAGTATGGATATTGGCCTATAGTTGCTAGCGGAAGTGGGGTCACTACTCTTTAATATGGGAGTTACGACTGCTGTTTTCCAAGAAGTGGGGCATTGGCTGTGTCATAAGGATAAGTTAAATATTTTGGTGAGATGGGGCAAGATCACATCCATGGTCAGTCGGACTAGCTTGAGGTCCAAGCCGTCACTACTGTAGCGAGCGTTTGCCAGAGTTTTGTCTAGGTAGCATTTTGCCTCATTGCAGGAGATGATTCAAAGTTGAAAAGGTGGTTGGTTGAAATTGGTAGGGGAGTTAATGTGGGGCTACTGATCGGGTCAAAGAAATTAGGAGGGAGAATATGACTGAGGTCAGTGAAGGCAGTATTGAGGGCTTCGGTGATAGAAATTGGGTCCTGGGAGATAACCTCATCAATTTGAAGCTGCTTTGGGGTGGGGGATACATTTTTCCCAGTTAGTTCCTTAATGTTTCTCCAGAATTTGCAACCAGTGCCCCACGAGGAGGTAAGAGCTTGCTTGTAATAGTCGGCTTTGGCTTTACGGATAGCCCATGTGCAGTTATTTCTAGCCTCCCTGTAATTCTGTCTGTCTTGAGGGAGTTGTGAGGCAAGGGCCTTGTGCCATAGGTTAGCCCTTTTTCTCATGCTGTCAAGTAGCGACTGGGAGATCCAGGGGATATTGTGGGGCTACCAGTGTTATGGATGTTAACAAATCCAACAGCAACAAGTGATTTGGTCATACGAGCAGAATTATTAACTTTTTTTCAAATTGTTACTTTGTGATTAGTGAACCTTCATCTCCTCATCAGCATTGATGCAAGACATCCAGCCTTAGCTTACGGACTCAGTCTGCCATATCATGTTTTGTTTAGCTAAAATTAGTGAATGGGCCTGCACAAATGATGCCACCTTCCCTGGCCTGGATGTACATGCCTGAAGCCTTAGAGCATTGTGATGCCTAGTTACCTGGAAATGGATCGGTGAGGTAGGATTCCTGCTGGTCGACTTGCGTGGAGTGGACCTCTGGGTAGGGTTGGTTCTCTCCCCCCCTTCACTGGGTTATGCCAGATTTCAGATATTTTTCCTTCCTACTTTTTTATGGAGGGTGATAGGAGATTGGGAAGGGGAAGCTTTTTCTCAGTCTCCCCCCCATAATTAATATTATCTGATCAGTATGCTTGAGGGTAGTGGGTGGACTCGGGGGCCCAACCCAGAACTCTCCGTTGTGAATATGGGACAGCATCCTCACTCCCCCTGTAGCAAACATTATTTGGATGGGTTTTGGGAGGGAAGGGGGGTTCTCCCCTGCTTCTTGCCTTGGAAAGTCTTACTTTACCCACCTAAATCTGGGACCAAAGCCCAAGGGGTTATTTGCCATCTTTAGTGCCATGCCATCTACAACTAAATCATGGTGGCAGCCCCTGAATTTCCTTTTTCTCTTAATATGAGGTTGGCTATCATTAGGGCGAATGAGAGATACTGCTAGAGTGATGTGTTTCAGCTTCTCTGTCCATGCACTGGGTGTTGCCATCGTTCTGGTGGTGGGGGGGCTGACCTATCCTGGGTGCCCCTGGTCCGCTGTGGTCATCTCATAGGATCCTGGCTTGCCTGTCGACCAGGATCTAGGGCAACACAGTGGCCCTCGGTGGGTGTGCCCAAGTTTAGAGTAGCAAGTCATTGGGCACAGGTCTTGTGTACACCTTTAGCATGATACAGGACTTCTGGATTATGCATATGGCTCATCATCTGTACTTAATATTAGCATAGTTAGCCTATGAGGGGATATTATGTTTTCCCTGGTTATTGGGGTTCTATATTCAATATCATTAAGTAATGTACAAGGGCTTAATCATTTCTCTTCTTCATTTCGCTTATATGCCTCCACAGAGGCGGGGCCAGAAATGGGGCCTGCTCGGGGATGTACTACATCATATGCATGCAGAGTTAATAGGTATATGGCCTATAGGGCTGGAGGTTGTTATTTTGTACATAGTTATGGGGTCTGCAGGGGTGGGGTGGTTAGTACTTGGGGTATAGTTGTCGGGTAGTGGGGTGGGGATGAACGGGGCATGGTTAATGAGGGTGCTCTTATTCTGTCACCTATCTGATCTGTTATTGTTGCACTGGTATTTTTTGAGTAGAGCGAGGGAGGGGGACGTTGGGGGAGCTGGAGCATATTGCCTGCATTTCTATCAGTGCCAGGGGGCTTACATAGCCACATTCTTCATTGGGGGATATGGGGACTACTTTTAAATTCCTATCCTAGAATGTGAAAGGGGTGAATGCTAAATGTAAGCAATATATGTTACTTCGCCACCTCAACAAGTAGTGCCACGATGTGGTTTTACATACTAACATACTATTTGCCAGCAGATTAGGCCTTACGGTCTATCGAGTCTGCTCAAACTTTAGATCCTTAGTTGGGTGCCGAGGCCCTCCCATCCCTTGTGCTCCAGAAACCCCTATCATCCATCCCCAACCTCCTGGGACAGACCATCATCTGATACATCCACTTTCTGTGTCTGTCCCACCCTCTCTTGAAGCCCTCCACTGTGGATCTCTGAACCAGCTCGTCAGGCAGTGCATTCCAAGGGTCCACCACCCTCTCAGTGAAAAACCTCCTCCTCTTTCCCCCCCTCACCCTTCCACCTTCCAACTTCAACCATGCCTCTGGTGATACCTCCTGCTTTAGTCTAAAGATCCCTCCATGTTTATTCTATTTATTCCTTGAGGTACTTGAAGACCTCAATCATGTCCCCATGTCTCTCCTCTCCTCTCCTCCAGTGAAAACAGGCAGAGCTCCTCAAATCTGTCCTCATACGTCAAATCCCTAGCCTCTCATATCATCTTAGTTGCCTCCTCTGTACCTCTCCAGGAGCTGTATGTCCCTCTTCAAGTGTGGTCTCCAGTACTGTACACAGTACTCAAGGTGTGGTCTAACCAGTCCATTGTACAGCGGCAGAATCACTTCCTTGCTCTAGAGGTGATCCCCTTATGATGCATCCCAACATCCTGTTTGCCTTGCTAGCCACTCTCCTGCACTGCTCAGAGTTATTCATACATGCATCCACCATGACCCCTAGGTCTTTTTCCCTATTAGGCCTCCAGTGCCTCCCTCCCAGGATGTACCTGTGTTTAGGGTTTCCCGACCAAGATGCAACACCTTGCACTTGGTGATACTAAATTTAATTTCCATGTGTGAGCCCAGCTTTCCAGGGTGTCAGGTCCTTGCAGGGCTAACCTCCCCTCTTCTCCCTCAACTACTGCTCCCATCTTGGAGTCATCTGCGAAGAGACTCATTTCACACCCTATACCCTCCCTGATGTCCAATATGTATGCATTAAACAGGAGCGGATCCAGGACCGAGCCCTGCGGTACCCCACTACCAACCTCTCTAGGGTTCAAGAGCTCCCCACTGACCACTACTCTCTGGGTGCATCCAGCTAGCCAGTTTTCAATCCATCTGACCATCAAAGGGCCTACTCCTAACCCCATCAGTTTCTCCACCAGACCATTGTGGGGGACAGAGCCAAACGCCTTGCTGAAGTCCAAGAATAATACATCCACAGGCTTTCCCCTGTCCAGTTCTGATGTTACCCATTTGTAGAACTCCACAAGGTTGGTTTAACATGATCTACCTGGCACAAACCCATGTTGCCAACTATCCAGACCTCCCACCTCCTCCAAGTAGACCCCCAATCGTTCCTTTAGTATACTCTCCATTAATTTTCCCACCACCGAGGTCAAACTGATGGGTCTATAGTTAACTGGTACTTCCTCGACCCCCTTTATGGATTGGCACCACATGTGCCTCTCGCCAATCCTAGGTACCATCCCTGTCTCAAGTGACCTGTTGAAGAGCTCCAGGGTGCAGCCAGTATGTCCGCCAATTCCATAGTATTCTCAGATGAATGCCATCATGCCCAGGAGATTTGTCTTTCTTTAGGGCCTTGAGGCTAACTACACCCTTTGGCGGAGATAGCATCATCCGTCCCCTCCACCTTACTGGCCTTTTATCCTTATCCAGATGTGACACCCTGGGGTACCTCTCCTCCTTCTTGCTCCATTTCTGTTGCTCCTCTGATCCCACTACTGCCACTTCATCCCCTTTGTGCCTTGCTTTGTAGATATCCCATCCCTCCTAGTGAACACAGAGGCAAAGTACTCGTTAAATACCTCTGCCTGGTCCCTCGCCTCTTCCACCCACCCTCCTTCTGATCTCAATCTGCTGAGATGGCCTTAGTTTTCTCCACTCCCAATATACTGGAAGAACCCTTTTCCCTCCATGTATCCCTGTGCCAGCCGCTGCTCTTACTGGACTTTGCTCCCTCACCATACGGGTGACTTTTCTAGATGCAAGATGGTACATTTCCTTATCCCTATCCCTCTTGTTGTTTTATATTTTTGTAGGCCGCCTTCTTTTCTCTGACTGCTACCTGTACCTCACTGGACCACCAGCATGGTTTATGTGACCTTGCTCACTACGTTTTAACTTAGCACAGATCCTGACTGCCTCATGAAGTCCCCGTTTTATGACCTCCCATCTCCTTTCCACACTTGTCATTGATGTAATCTCCTTCAAGTGATCCTTGAGAATATTTCTCATGCCCACAAAGTCTGTCCCCCTGAAGTCCACTGCCAGTGTCCTAGATCTCACCCCCCCATGCTTATTTGAAACCAGACAGTATTGTGGTCGCTCCCAGCCAGGGGGTCCTGTACAACCATGTCCCTTACAAGATCCCCATCTGCCAGAACCACGTACAGGACATGCCCCTCCCTTGTGGGCTCCATCACATGCTGTGTTAAGAACACATTCTGAAAGCCATCCAGCAGCCTCTGCTCCTTGGCCACCTTAGAGGACATGGTACCCCAGTTTGTACCTGGCATATTAAGGTCCCCCATCAACACCACTCCTTCCCCTTTTGGTCCACACTGGGCAATGATGTTGTCCAGCAAACCATCCTCTAGAACATCACTCATCCCAGGGGGCCTATATACTACACCCAGCTTGACCTTATCTCCTGCTGGGGATCATAAGGTGACCCATGAGGCCTCCACGTTTCCCTCTGCCTCTTCTACCCTAGCAATTTCTATGTCATCTCTAATGAACATAGCCACTCCACCCTCTCTGCCCTCCTTTGTATCCTTCCTAAGGATAGTGTACCCCAATGCATTTGGTCCCAGTCATGGTTTTGTTGTTCCATCTCCGTGACGCACGCATCCACCCCCGAACAGCATGGCCTGGAACTCTGGCAACTTGTTTCCCAAGCTCCTATTTACAACACCAACCCCCACCCCTTATCCTCGATCCTCTTGTCGAACCCCACCCAGATTTCTTATACTTCATCCTCCTCTGCTCCTCCTGAAACCTCCACCCCAGTCTGTTTCCCCTCCCCTTGGGCTTGAGGCTACTCCCCTCATCTGGAGGAGAGGCTTCTGGTCAGCCCTCCTTATCCCTCCCCTTTTATTCTAAGAAACCCATTTGAAACAAGAGGATATCTTGCTCTTTCACAGGGAATGGTT
The DNA here is from genome assembly GCA_016271365.2 of Neoceratodus forsteri. Taxonomy (NCBI): domain Eukaryota; kingdom Metazoa; phylum Chordata; order Ceratodontiformes; family Ceratodontidae; genus Neoceratodus; species Neoceratodus forsteri. The sequence goes on along the minus strand of CM028136.1, from coordinate 431,919,754 downwards.
TGGACGAGCCTTTCGGGCTGGTGCCAGCGATAAAAGGGGAGGAGTAGGCATCTTAATTCGTAGAGGCACCCCATTTCAGTTGATCAGCGAGATTCATGATCCTGAAGGCTGTTTTCTCCTTTTACATGATTGCCTTGGACTTACTGAAGTGGTTTTGAGGTGCGTGTATGGGCCGAATTTGAATTCCCCCACCTTCTTTACTAACCTTATGTCTCATATCTCTACCCTTCCAGCCTTCCCTTTGATTCTGGGAGGAGACTGGAACTTAGTTTTGCATAATGAATCTGATAGATCAGAGGGGTGGTGTCATGGCCTTTCCCCTGCTCAATGAAGCCTAAGGGAAGTTTTAGACTCACTTGGACTGGGTGACCCTTGGCGAATCTTACATCCTTCTGATAGGCAATATACTTTTCACTCTGCTCCACATAAGTCCCATTCCCATATCAATTATTTCTTGACATCTTTGTCTATTCTTCCAGGGCTGTCGGTCTGTGAGATCCTCCCTATGGTTCTTTCTGACCATGCTCTAATTTACATGGAACACTCTGTGGGGGGGATGAAGGCTTGGGACAGAACCTGGAGCTTTAATGCTGGACTCTTATGTCTCACCCATGTAACTCAATCTCTCGGTTCTTTTATTCAGAATTTTTCTTCCGGATAACCTTGGCTCACCCATCCCACTGGACATGATTTGGGAGCGGCAAAATGTGCTATCCGTGGGGAATGTATAACATTGGCGGTAAGAATGAAGAGAATAAGAGAGGCATCTATCACCTCTCTACTCTGTCAAATCCAGATGTTAGAGCCAGATCTCTCCTCCTCCTCTATTCCTGCCTCCCGGTTCCAATTGAACACGTTGCATGCCCAATATTTTGGGCTGTTAGCCAAAAAAGCGACCTGACTCTACAATAGGTAACATTTTCCTATTTAGAATCTGGGGAGAAGGCTGGGAAACTTCTAGCCTTAAGGTTACGTCAATTGGATACCAGAAATATGATCCAAGGATTTTGAACCCTTTCCCACTGGGCCACTGGTTACTAAACCTCATGAGATAGCAGCTATTTTTAAGCAATATTACAAATCCCCTTTATACGCTGGAGGACACTTATTCCTCTGAGGCCCTTACCGTCAATCGGTTCCTAGACTATGTTTCATTACCCATGCTCACCTCAGAACAACAGGCTCTTTTAGAGGCCAGGATTTCTGTTTCTGAGGTTAGGCAGATGATAGCACAGCTTCCTAAAGATAAGGCATCAGGCCCAAATGGCTTTAATGCCTCATTTTATGCAGCTTTTCAGGATACGTTGGCTCCTTTCCTTGCCCAACTTTTTAACGAATTACATTTCTCTGGCCTATCTAATCCATCCTTTACCCAAGCCTGGATCGCGGTTCTTCCCAAACCCAGTAAATCCCCAACTTTTACCCTGTAATTATCATACTATTTCCTTGCTTAACTCAAATATTAAGATCCTGGCTAAAGTGTTAGCCAATTGGATATACCAAGTTTGGCATGGTTTATTAAGTTCTTCACAGGTGGGCTTCATGGTGGGCTTCATGGCATGCAGGGTCTCATCCTATCTTACACAAAAAGTACAACATCTTATGGCCCTGGAAGAATGCAGTACTATTCCTTCAGTGTTGATCTCTTTAGACACTGAAAAAGCATTTGATCAGGTCTCATGGCCCTTCCTGTTTGCTGTACTGGAGAGATTTGGTTTCCCCAAAACTTTTGTGACTGGCTGTGTGCATTATATTCTTCTGCCACAGCCAGAGTTTGCTGTAATGGTGTGCTCTCTGATCCATTTCCTCTAGCTTGAGGTACCAGGCAAGGCTGTCCTCTTTCCCACTTCCTTTTTAATCTTTATTTAGATCCCCTTCTTCATGCCCTACAGGAATGTCAGGATGTTCAAGGAATTCATGTGGGACAACTTTCTTTCTCTATATCAACTTATGCTGATTATCTTCTTTTACACCTTGAGCACCGGCAATCCTCCATTCCTGTGGCTCTCCATATTATAGACTGTTTCTCACAGGTTTCGAGCTATAAACTTAACCTAGGAAACTCCTACATTATGCCTCTCAATTCCCTAGTCCAGAAACATTGGATTATGGACCTGGTCCTGGCATGGGAACCTATCACTCTTACCTACCTAGGTGTTAAGTTGCCTTGTACTCTCTCACATATCATTAAGTTTAATCGTTCATCAACTCTCCCCATTATCAAAGTGGACCTAGCACATTGGAAATTTCTCCCTCTCTCCTTATGGGGCTGCGTCAATATTATCAAAATGAATATACTTCCAAATTGTTATACCCTATGAATATGTTAGCCCCATATCTTACCAAGCAATGGTTTTCACAGTTGCAGTCTGTTGTGTCTGATTTCTTAAGGCAGGGGAGCTCTGCTCTCTGTGCGTTTACAAAACTTACCCATCTGAGAGAGTTGGGGGGCCTACGTCTCCCCAATTTTTTCTTATATTATTGCGCTCTTCATGCTAGTAAACTTTTCAAGTGGGGTTCTTGTCTAGCCACAGCCTTCACTCAGGACTATGTCCCTCCCTGGCTACAACTAGAATACCAGTTATGCAAGTCCAAAGGTCTAGACTTGCGAAGTCTTCTCTACATCAAACCATCGCAGCTCCCTTCCTCACTTAAGATACACCCCCTCTGGTGGTCCATTAAGGCACTACGTCAAATCTGTTCCTTCTTATCCATGTCTCTATACAAAGATTTGGAACAACCGGTGTTGGGTAATCCCAATTTTAAAATTGTGGGACATGCCATCCTGCCAACTTTTTGGCCAGGTCTCTAGGGGATCCCCATCTTGACTCTTTTGGTAGACAGCCATTTAGTTTCAGGGACTGAACTTCAATTGAAAGGCCTGGGTGCTTTTAAGACACTTCAGCTGTGAAGAGCAATTGCAGACTTCATGGGCTCACAGCCCTGGCTCCCCTTGTCCCACCCAGCAAAGCAACTTCTTCTGAGCAGTGCCATGCAACCACATACAATTTCCTTATTTTATAGACTACTCCAGACGCAGGATCCTCACTGTCCATCTGGCATCTGTTTTTACTGGCAACAAGAGCTTAATTTATCAGTGAATGCCAAAGGCTGGCAAACAGCCTGGTGCAGGGTATAAAAATATGTAAAGCAAGACTGGTTGAGGTATTTGCAATTTTGAATCCTGCATAATATGTATTTTTCCCCTGCTTGGCTATACCAGATGGGGAGATGCAATTCACCTTTGTGCCAGACCTGTGCTAAGGAGAATGGAACACTCAAACATCTATTCTGGACTGTGAATGTGTTGCCTCCTTTTGGCTTAACATCAAGAACTCCCTTGATCCAATCTTGGGATTGGAGTCTTATTTTACTCCCCAAATCTGTCTCCTTGGAATTTTTCCAAGGGATATGTTAAAAAGTCACCAAGCACATCTGGCTGTCATTGCTGCTGCAGCTAAAGTGGTAGTTGCTCATCATTGGGTGGATCATCATGCTCTCCCAGTTTGGAAGTGGCATGCAGAACTGCTCCAGGCTTTGGAACTGGAAAAACATATTGCCCATAGCACCGACTGGGTACAAGCCTGCAGTACACTATGGGGGCCACTACTCGCCTTAGTCCCACTTATTATTGCTGGCTAAGTTACTTTTGGGGTATCAGCGGGTTCCTATCCCTCGTAGTGCTACCTCATAAATGTTTGTCCTGGCTATCCCCTTGACAGAGTCTGTCTTCCTCAGTCTCCCCTAACCTACTTACCATCTTTTTTTTATTTTATGCTGGTGCTTCTCTTTTTTCCCTTCAGTGCATGCTCGGGGGGAGAGTTGGGGGAAGGATAGAGCTGTTGGAGGGTAGGTTTAGTTTTAATGGGTAGTTAAGTTTTAGTTATTATTATCTGGGGCCTATTGTAGGGCTTGGTATACCCTTTGGTTTTGAACCAGTTATAGGCCCACCAGTACCTAGTTGGATAATTTCCTCCAGTACATTTATTGTTCCTAATCTAGCCCTGGTTATTCTATAGAGTAGAAGTTATCCACCATTATGTGTATATGTTTCTGGTCTGTTGTTTTTGTTCTGGATTTAATTGAAAAATTTTATAAAGTATAGTAAATTGAAAAAAAAGATAAATAAGTGCAAGTTGTAACACTCCTATTACAAGGAGTTAAACTTATCCACCCTGGTCTGCTCCTCCCTGCATAAATCAGGACTCCTTTAGGAGCCAGCCGGCCCTTCAGCCACTATATTTATAGAAAACTGGGCAGGACTGCTGGAAAGAGGGCAGACCTCATTAATTATTCATGAGATTGTTTTTGTAATCTTTTAAAATACCAGTTAAAAATTTAGTTTTTGCCACTGAAATATTATTTGAGTGTTATGAAAATACTACTGGTTGTGAAATGTACTAAAAATAGCCTATATTTCATAAAAATAAATGTTTGAATTCTGAAAAGGCGTGGGCTCAAGGTCACACGACCCCCTAAACAGGTATAAAAGAAATGAAGTTTCAAGTCACTTCAGATAGCTAGATCAGAGTGATTCTGACCAGAGAGGTGTGAGGATCTGTTGCTATCTACAGGTCCAGGTACAGCAGTCTGTAGTTGATTTACCTGCTGTTTGCTTTGCTGCTATTTTTTTTTATTATTTTCACATGCTCAGTTCGCTGTATTACTACTAAAATAAACCTGAATACACCACCTGGTGTGTTGAAAGATTACTTGCTTGTGTTGTGTCCACCTTATTTCCCACTCACCTCTAGAGGTGTAGTTTCCCAAACTATCTGATACTTCTCCTGAGAAATTTCCTTTCCTGAAGCTTGTCTGTGGATTAATCTTTCAATTATAGACTCTATTTTCTGTATAGTTGTTGGTATCCCTTTTCTTACATTTATTTATTAAGTTAGTTATTTTATTTATTCTTATTCCTTTTTTGTCCCTCTTCAAATTCAATATTTTTTTTTTAATATCTTCTAATGTTTTTGGGAACTCTGCTTCCGTGATTTTGAGTTTTAACAACTTCTGAGTTTTTAGTGATTTTCTCAGCTAATAGACTTCTGTCCCCTAACACAGCTTCTTTTAAAGGGACACATTCATGTACAGTGACAGACATAGTTTGAAACAGGGGTTGACCTTAGCATTCATTTACTAGCTCGGGTAGTAGTGCAAATTGCTGCGGGCTAGTGCAGAATCTCTGTTACTTGCCCGGCTGAGCTAGTGCAATTCCTCCTGTGTAATGCTGCAGTTCCATTCTCAACCCGGGTATCTAATAAATACATAAATATAACTTATTTAATTTAAAGCCAGGTCCTTTTTATGGAGGTTTAACTATGTGCTGCCTTAGCATTAGTGAAATGAAAAAAATAGATGTCAGTGTGTAGTACATTTACAAACTGTTTCATTTTATACTAAGTACTGCTTTTATTTTTTGCTGGTAAAGATCCCTTCTATTTTTCCTTTCCTTGTTTAGCTCAGTACTCATGCAGACAGATTTGTGACTGTGTCCAGGAGCTGCATAATTCTAAGGTTGCCACCTGTCCAGTTGTAGACTGGATAATCCATTTTTCAGGGTCCTTATCTGGTCATCCAGTTTTGATTAAATGTAGTCCGGTTTTTGGACCATTCTGAGTGCTCAGATAGTATTAAAATTGATTGAATCAAATTGCTGTTGCATGCATGCCCGGGTTACAAAAAAAGTTCTGATTTCACTAGTCACATGCCTTTGTTTATAAAACCAGTATGTCTAGGAGGTGTAAAGTATGGCCATTAAGACCATTAGCAGTAAATCAGCCTAATCTTTTCAACTCTGAATTTTAAGTATGATCATTTACTACTATGATAGGAAATAGTTTGTACACCTTTATGTGCTGTAATGGATTCCTTTTTGGTTTTTCCTATATTCTCATATGTTTTAGACCCATTTTTTACAATTAGTTTTCACATTTTTATTGCCTTTGTCACTATGTTGATTATTTCTCTCCTAAGTCCTCAACGGCTGCTGCTCTTATTTTTTATACTACTAACCTGAACATTCCATGATATTAGCTACACCTTTACAGGCCATTGGAATAAATAGCATGAAATGGTGTGTCTGAAATTGTGGAATGTGATGTCTTAGACATTTGAAAAGAAACAGCAGTAGCTGACGAGTTAAAGGGAACACAATGTAGTTGAGGATACCGCAAGTATTGATAAGTTCAGTTATCAAAAAGGTGGTCAAACAATATCAGAATACATGGCTGTCATGGAAAGGAAAACTGAGGAGTGTTTAACAGAGAGAGCAACAGGTTGTAAATGGGCTTTGTACATCCAGCAGATCTGGGTTTAAATTCCCACAGCCTCCACTTGCACTCTGTGAGACCCTAAGCAAGTCACTTAACCTCCCTGTGTTCCTGGGCCTCCCCTGTAAATGGGTCTTGTGCCCAATGGGAGTTACCTGGTTGCCAAAGAATAAAAATTACTAAATAACAGTATGGGTTGATGCTGTTGAATTTATCCTTACCTTTTTTTGGTGACCATTTTTTAATAGAATTGGGATAATCAAGCATTTGTGGGATCTATGGCCAGGGTGGGAAAAGGAAGGAAAAAGGGAAGAGAAAGACATACACACTTTTCATGACACAACTTTATTAACTACAAATCTGAAAATGTAGAAATATATTAAAGAAGTCAGTAACCCAGCTGACATTAATAGACAGCATGCTGACGAAGACAAACAAATAAAAGATCATGAGAATGAAAAGACAATGCGAAGCCATTGGTTCCAGCAATGTTGGCTAGACAAATATGACTGGTTGGGGTATGATGGTGCAAAAGATGTGATGTTCTGCTATTTGTGTATCAAACATGAAATACAGTTGGGTAAGGTGGGTAATAACAATATTTTTTGTTTCAGTACAGATAACTTCCACCTTTACTCTGTCTTGTCCCATAATATCCATGAAGCTCATACTAGGGCAAAGGAAAAGGAGGATGCCAGCACTGCTACTCCAGGGACAAGTAATGTGGAGGGAATGCTGAAGAACATCAATGAAGCAATGCTTAATCATCTGGATAAACTGTTTTGCACATGCCATGCAATTGCTAAGAAAGGACGTCCTTTCACAGACTTTGTGTGGATGTGCAGCCTTGATGATATGAGAAGGTTAGATATCAGTTCAGCATATCAGAAGGACAAATATGCCTGCAACTTTATCCACTATGTAGCTGAAGTTGAACACATGGCGCTATGAGAAAAAATTATGGGAACAAAGTTCATTTTAGTCATCAGTGACAGAACCACTGACTCTTCAGTCACAGATGCTGAGATAGTATATGTGAGGTTTGCAGTTAAAGGCACAGTGCAAAATCAGTTGGTAGGTGTCCAGACTGTTGGCAGGACAAATACAATCTTATTTGCCTTTTGTTTAACAAATCACTGTTAACCATACTGACTGCGGGCTACTGCAAACTTCTGCGGGCTAGTGCAATCTCTAGTTCACTAGTCCAGCTGGCTAGTGCAAAAAAATGTTAAGGTTGACCCCTGGTTTGAAAGCCCATGAAAAGTTCTTTTGATTGAGGTATTGGGCATACCTGTAGCTAGAAGCAGTCCAGTGATATACAGTAGATGGCTGAGTCTGTCCAATTTAAATACTACATTAGAGCCATTCTTAGAACCTTGTGATGTCAGCGATGATCAAATAGTGCTTAACTCACTGCATTTAGGCACTGCTTGATCAGCACTGACATCACAAGGTTCTAAGAATGGCTCCAATGCAGTATTTATATTGCACAGATTCAGCTATCTAGTGTATATCTCTAGTCTGTTTCCAGCCACAGGTATGCCCAATACCTCAATCAAAATAACTTTTCATGGGCTTTCAAACTATGTCTGCCACTGTACATGAATGTGTCCCTTTAATGCTAATATAAAGGCTGACCATACTTTGTTTCTGATGTCTTCCCAGTGCTCACTCAACCTTTTGTTAAATATTCCTCAATCTGACTCTGTTGTTAAATCCTGGAGCCCATAGCCAGTTTTAGGCATCAGTGAACCCTGAGGTTAATGGGGGTTCATGAGGGGTTCCAAGCCAAAGCAAGTGTGCTTTATTAGTTTTAAGTCTGTTGATTATTGTCTTGTAATACATGGTTAGAGCACTTAACAATATAAAATGTTGTTGCTTAAAAACTAATAATGCAACCATTTTTATGAAGTTTTAAACTGTAATAGCATCAAGCTGATGCCATATCAATGTTATTATGATTAGAACCTTCTCAGCAGCAGCACATGTTTAAGTAGTTTCAGCATCATCCAGAAAATCCTGACCACAGCTACTAGTTCTATATGATTACTAACCTATCCAACCCAATCTCCAGAACCCTTAGAGGTCTTCCCTTACCCCTTACAATATGAAAAACAAACAGCAGTTAAAATGTTATCAAATCCAATAAATTTTCATGTATTATTAACTGATGTTTCAGCTCCTGTGTTTCTTTTCACTTCATTATATGTAGCACCAGGGAGGAAGTGTTCTCGACCAAGAACAATGATTTATTTTATGTAGGAAAGAATCATCTGCTGAATCAGAGTGTCAAGCAGCCCTGTCTGATCAAAAGGCATGCTTGATTTTATTATCACTGTAAAACAGAATTAATTTGAGACTGGGCCATGCTGGTTGGCACAACAGACATAGCATGAGGAGAGAAGATGCTTATTTCTCGTGACTGATCGTCACCTTGATGTCCTGGTGTATCCCTTGTCAGACACCCTCTCCTGACAATAAGATCTTGTATGATTGTTATAAAATGGCTTTTAATGTCCTTTGATATAGGGTTCCAGTTTTTCTTTTTAGTAAACTAATTCCAAAGCAATTCTCTTATAGAACCAGATCACAGGTAAATCAAATTTGTAATGATAAATGATGCAATACAAAACTTAGTGAATGTGCGTTTTCATTCTTTTGACCATATTTGATGAATCATTTACCTTCATCTGTTAACTTTGGAATGTTGAAATCAAGTTATACATTGAAGATTTGGGAACATGTGTTATATTGGTCAAAAATATTTACATATTGCCTATTTGTGCTCTCTTACAATGTTTCTAATCATAAATGCCTGATACCAGAACCTAATATTGGCTTTTATTATTCTGTGTGTTTTTGGTATTCATATTTTAGTCTCCCTTATCTGGTACTGGCTCCCCATGAAACCCTTCGGCTCCTCCTCCCCCCTCACAATGTTTCTAATCTTACATGCCTGATAACATAACTTAAAATTGGCTTGTATTATACTGTGTGTTTTTTGTATTCCTCTTTTATTCTCCCTTATCTGGTGCTGGCTCCCCATGGAACCCTCCGGGTCCTCCTCCCCCCAGCCACAGCCTACCTTCATCTGTTAGCCCCCCTGAAGCATCTATTTACTGAGTGAGGTACAGGGTGGGGAGGATGTACCCCCTGAATGTTCACAGTGTTGGGTGGCAGATGAGGTATCAGGGGACAGCCAGGATATACTGTGGTCCCCAGGAAGCCGTACTGGCACCACTTTTCTGTGTTTTTTGGTTCTGCATTTCTCCTTTTGTCCCTGTAAGACAAACTGTAGAAGCAGAGTACACTCATACCCAGGAGAGAGAGAGTCTGCATTAAGCAGAACTAAGCAAATACTTTTCCTTTAAAGACTTAATTTATTTTAGTCCATTTCTTTTGCAAAGCAATGCAGAATTAAGTAATAAAACAAGATGGGGTGTGTTATGGTGTGATAACAACCAATCTCATATTGCTTGAAACATGAGTCGAAGCTGATTGCTTCCACCACCTGAGAAGCGCAATTATGCCACCATGATGCACCCACTGGAGTGCCTTATTGCAATTATGAAATGGCTTCTTTTAAACATAAAGGGTGTTTTGTATGTTAAATCATTTTATACTTCTAAATTTAGGTGGGAAAAGCCTAAATAATTTAAAATAAAAATGTTAAAAGAAAAAAATAGTCTGAATTGGACATTGAATTGCTGCTACTGTACAAGTAGGTGGCACCAATAATGCATATGTGTGGCTCAAGTAAAGGCAAAGGGAGGGCAGGTAGTGGCTTCAGATGCTAGCCTAGCATCAGGGTAGAGGAGGCCATGTCCGCCAGTCTTCTGCTGGACTGGGGCACTATCGTACTATCAGGCGTTGTGAGCAGAGCAGCCAGATAAGTCAAAAGTTAGCACTAGGAGGCTGCAGTTGGATCAGATAGACCAGCGGGTAACTAAGCTCTGTTAATACAGTCAGCCTGTCCATTTAAAACAAAAATATATCAACTGTGTGAGGGAGTAGGCAATGGTGGAGCAGTAACAGGAGCAGAGTGCAAGCTGGAGAAGTGAATTTTGGCTGCATTCAGTGGCTAAGGTCAATTGAAGTGTTTTTTTGTTTGTTTTATAGCAGTAATTTTAAAGAAGAGGAGACCATATGATGTGCCCCTGTGTAATAATTGACTAACTAGGAATGCTCAGGTACTGCCATGTTACATGTGGGCATTTGGCAGTAGATTTGTATGTTGACGGTGCCGAGTCCAGATTGTGTAGGGGCTACTTTCAGTCAGGCTGTTGTGCTGGCATAACAGCTCACCTGAAAGTACCTCTCAGACAATCAGGATTTGGCATTCTTATTAGCCATTTAATAATCTGCTTTAGTGCTGCAAACAGCTGCTTGGCTACCTACAGACCTCTCATGCTATATGCCCCAGTGTTTTGGTATCACACCTTCGTTAGTGGGCCTGACCAGAGTACCAGAGGGCTGACTTTTTATCCCAACTGGCATTGACATCACTATTTACACAATATGCTTGAAATGTGCTAGAAAAGTGAATTAAAGTGCCCAAACAGTTTTACCAAAAATGCTTATTTATAGTAAAAACTATAACTTCTATGTACATAGCATCAGCATGTTTACAAAAAAGTCTAGTTTGCATCATAGTATTCTGTTGCCATACAAGTTGATAAGAAAGATAGAATGACGTGTGTGTGTTGGGGGGTAATAGGAAAGAAAAGGATGAACCAGGTGCCTGGGGTTGGTAGGGAGTGTTGTGATGGGAAAGGAGAACATTCTGGATAAAGGTCAAGGGAGGCATGAGGGGGATTAAAAATAGAACTACAAAGACATACTCGTGTTTTTAAAGGTTTACATGCAACCCACAATGTATTTTGTGCTTAAATCTAGAACATACAGTAACAGCAAACACATATGACCTGGTTTGATAGCCAGATATTAATTCCTGTGTTGCAATCTGTCCAGATCCCACTATATGATAAATTATAACAAGTACCCCAAAAAGACAGCCAGTATCAAAGTTGTCCTAGGATTTGTTTTAGCTGCAGTCCACAGACCTCACCTGTTTAACAACTTGGACTGCTAATTAGTGCTTTTACCATCAATCTTCATATCAGTGTAACTCATGAATTGAGAGGATGAAGAGAGGCAGTAGAAAAGTAGGTGACTCCAATTGCAACTTCCTGCTGCTAGCTTTTGGAAGACAGAAATCTTGCTTTCAGAGCAGAAAGTAGCTGACTAAAAAAGCTAAAGTTTTTTTTATTAATTTAACACTTCTATTTCAGCAGGAGTCAGTGTCTGTTGGGATTAAACAAACAGATACGTTATTAGAAGTAGAGGGGGTCTCATTTAGGGTTAAAAAAGAAAGTAATCAGTGTCTGTTTCTGTGTTTGGGAAGGGTACTGTATCAACTTAGTTTGCTAAATCAGTAGGAGGGGAGAGAGGTTAATTGGGGGTGTGGCTTAGGAAGTAGAAAAGCGGGTGACTCCAATTACAACTTCCTGCTGCTAGCTTTTGGAAGACAGAAATCTTGCTTTTAGAGCAGAAAGCTGCTGACTAAAAAAGCTACCATTTTTCTTACTAATTACCCTCCCACCCTAAGCCAGTTCTACTTTTATAGCAATGGATTTGACTGACAACAGAAACTTTCTATTTGGTAGTAGGAAGGGAAGGATCATAGAGAAACATTAGTTTTGTCAACCCTGAAGGAAAAAAATGCCCCCCCCCCAGCTGCTGGAAGTCTGACTCTGAGCTAGGAAGAAGGAGACTAATGAAGAATACAGGAAGTTGCTGTCCCAGAACAGGAAGGGTGAGAGTTGTAAGGAGAGGAGAGAGTAAGCACACAGAGCAACAGGAGAGGGGACAAAATAAGACATGATGGGAGTGGTGCAGTGCAATGGCTGTGGGGTGGCAGTGTTCTGGAAGACATTCTGGAGGCTGTGATGCTGCCCTATTTGCAGGCACCTCTGTGGCCTGAGGGAGGAGGTTGCCCATCTCCAGGCTGATCTGGCTAGGATTCATGAAACCTCCACTCCCCCCCAGGGACCACCAGGACTACTGCCGCTACCTCAAAGGTTGCCAAGAAAGAGGAGCAGCTGGACCAAGGTGGGCTCAGGGAGGGAGAGGGTGGTGGAACAGAGGTGCATCCTTCCAGCTGTACCTCTCCACAATTCATATGCTGTTCTGGTGGATAGTGGTTCCTCTATGGAGACACCTGCAGTGGAGATCAAGAAGGATACAGGGAACCTCCATAAAGGAGACCCACAGGAGGGTGGCACATGGCCCCACAGGGGAAAGAAACAACTCCTGGTGGGGGACTCAGTCATTGGGGGGTAGAAGTGGGGGAGGAATGGGAGAGGGAGGTAAGGTGCCTGCCTGGCACTATGGTTTGGAGGGACAAGAAGTGAATCCTCAGGATCGTGGGAACAGCTGCACAAGGTAGGGAGCCGGATGTCATTGTCGACCTAGGGACAAATGACCTGGCTTGGAATAGTATCAGAATAGTGTATGAGGAGTTTGTAGAGTTGGGGACTGGCTTTGGACAAGTAGTGCATATGGTAACCTTCTCAGAGGTGCTGCCTATCTATGGAAAGGGTGATGCTAGGGTACTCCATACCATGGAATTCAATGAATGGTTGAAGAACTGGTATGGAGCTTAGGGTTTTGGCTTCATTGAGGACTGGGGAGCCACTCGGAGGGATGCAGATCTATACTGGTGTGATGGTCTGCATCTCTCCGGGGGGGGGATCAGGATCCTAGGTGATAGGCTTAAATGCTTCATTGGCAAGCATTTAAACTAGCCAAGGGGGGAGGCACTGAAATGGAACAGGGAAATCCCTGCCTACCCCCACAAAACACAGTAATTAATGAAGTAAACACCAAGGTAGAGAAGTCATTAAGGAGCAGGACAGATGTAAATGCAAAAAAAGGCAAAGGCAGTAAGAACAGGGATGGGGCTAAAAGGGGAAAGGCCATCAAAAAATGGAGGGTGATGAGTAACAATGCCTGTAGTCTGTGTAACAAGCTCCCTGAACTAGTGGCCTTGATGGAAGAGGGATGCCTGGATATTGTGGCAGTCAGAGAAACATGGTACACATAGAACCATGACTGGGCTGTCAACATACCAGGATACACAATCTACAGGAGGAACAGGGAGGATAAAAGAGGAGGAGGAGGAGTAGCTCTCTATGTAAGGAAAGGGATCAAAGCAACAGAACTAAAGAGTAAACAGGGAGCAGATGAGGCACTCTGGGTCACCCTGGAGACAAGAAATGGCACCACAATCCACATGGGGGTTGTATACAGACCCCCATATCAGGGGGAGGGAATGGACAAGGATATGATAGAAGGCATCCTTAGAATGGCAGAAAAAGGGGATATATTATTGATGGGGGACCTGAAGATGCCAGATGTTAACTGGAGCACCTTTGCTGTAGGCACATCCAAGAGCAGAGTCATTCTTGATGCCCTACAAGGGCATGCCTCAGACATCTAGTATTGGAACCCACTCAGGAGGGAGCAATCTTAGACCTGGTACTCTCAAACAGGGATGGAGAAAGAATCTTGGATTAAGAAATGGGTAGCCATCTGGGAACAAGCATCCACCAAACAGTGTGGTTCATGAAAAACACAGCCATTGAATCAAGCCTTACAAAAGCAAGAGTATTAGACTTTAGGAGCACTGACTTTGGAAAAATAAGAGAGTGCCTCAGAAAAGCACTAGCAAACAGGCAAGAAGTAGGGGTTGAGGAACAATTGGGGGTAATCAAAACAGCCATCACAGAGGCAACAAGCCTTTGTGTGAAGCAAATCAACAAAACACAATGAAGGGAAAAAAATACTATGGTACTCAAAAGAGGTGGCAGGGAAGGTTAAGGAGAAAAGGATAGCATTCAGGAAATATAAGGAAACACAGAAGGAGGAGGACAGAGAACTTTATCAGTTAAAGCAGAAAGAGGCAGGGAAGGCAGTCAGAATAGCAAAGGGCCAAACTGAGGAAAGGATAGCCAACTCTGTTAAGAAGGGGGATATGACCTTTTATAGGTACATTAGGGAAAGAAGAAAGACCAAGGGAGGGATACTGAGGCATAATAAAGGAGAGAGAATGTGGGCAGAGGGTGACAGTGAAAAAGCAGGGATACTGAATGAATATTTCTGCTCAGTATTCACAAAAGGAAGAGGAGGGGGTGGTACCTAAACCAAACAAGAAAAACACTCTGGATACGGGGGTGGATACCAGTCCATTCGCAGAAGAAAGGGTTCTGAAAGAACTAGTAAAACTGAAAGCGGATAAAGCAATGGGGCCTGATGGGATTCACCCAAAAATTCTAAAAGAACTAAGGGTAGAACTAGTGACACCACTGACTACTCTCTTTAGCAAATCATGGGAGGATGGTGTGGTACCTGAGGACTGGAGGATGGCACATGTGATTCCTCTTCACAAAAGTGGGAGCAGGGCAGAGGCAGGAAGCTACAGACCAGTTAGTTTGACCTCGGTGGTAGGGAAAATGATGGAATCACTTCTGAAGGAAAGAATTATTGAGTACCTAGAGGCCAGTGGGGCACAGGACCAAGGCAGCATGGATTCATAGTGGGAAGGTCATATCAGATGAATCTAATAGATTTCTTTGGCTGGGTGACCAAAGTAGTAGACCAGGAAGGGGCTGTGGACATGGTCTACCTACATTTTAGCAAGGCATTTGATACAGTCCCACACAAAAGATTAATATACAAGTTAGCCAACCTTGGAGTAGGACCCAAGGTGGTAGACCGGATAAAAAATTGGCTGGACAACAGGACATAAAGGGTAGTAGTAAACAAAGTCCACAGTGAAGAAAGGTGGGTTACTAACAGGGTACCTGTAGGTTCAGTACTGGGACCAGTGCTTTTCAATGTCTTTATAAGTGACATTGCAGAGGAACTGGAAGGAAAAGTATGCCTCTTTGCAGATGACACAAAGATCTGCAACAGGGTTGATACACAAGATGGAGTGGAAAGGATGAGAAGGGACTTGGCAAGGTTGGAGGAATGGTCAGATGTATGGCAACTTAGATTCAACACAAAGAAATGAAAGGTAATGCACCTGGGAAACAAAAACCCAGGGGAAGAGTACACTCTGGGGGTGAGATACTGACAACAAAAATGGAAAGGGACCTGGGGGTAATTATATCAGATGACCTAAAGGTGGGCAAGCAATGTGAGAAGGCAGTAAGGAAGGCTGGGGGGATACTGGGATGCATAGGGAGAGGCAACAACAATAGAAAACAGGAAGTTGTTATGCTTCTGTACAGAAAGTTTGTGAGACCCCATCTGGAGTACTGTGTGCAGTTCTGGAGACCACATCTCCACAAAGACATAAGCAGAGTGGAGGCTGTTCAGCGGAGGACAGCCAAAATGGTGCAGGGTCTGCACAAGAAGACATATGAAGAGAAATTAAAAGAGCTTAATATGTATACCCTTGAGGAAAGAAGGGAGAGGGGGACATAATAGAAACTGTCAAGTATCTCAAGGGAATCAACAAAGTCCAAGAGGGTAGCATCTTTCAGAAAAAGAGATGTGAAAGAACAATGGGGTACAATTTGAAGATAGAGGGGGGACGGCTCAGAGGTAATTTGAGGAAGTACTTTTTCATGGAGAGGGCTGTGGATGCATGGAACAGCCTTCCTGAGGAGGTTGTAGAGTCAAGAACAGTGAATTCAAGAATGCATGGGACAGACACAAGGCAGTCCTTGTGTGTGGTAGCAGGAAGTAGGCTGTTGGTTAACTAGGATCTGCAGCTTATCCATCAGGTAGGAAAATGGGCAGACTGGGTGGGCCAAGCAGTCCTTATCTGCTGTCAAATTCTATGTTTCTATGACTCTTCCAGCTGACTTTCATTGATCCTACTGCTGCATCGTCTCCAGAACTGCTCCCTGCAGAGCTTGAACAGCATTGTTTTCTACTTCACGAGCATCCTGCCACTCAGTATTCTGGGACTTCACTATATCATTAGCAGCGTTATGATTGTATGCTCTGCAGGCTTCTCCAACACATTCACTGTGATTTGCTCATTGTTCTAATATGTACCACAGCGTCTAATCAGCCAGCAGGCCTAACTTGCTTGTTCATTGTACTGCTATGTGGCATGGCTCTAATCAACCAGCAGGCCTAAATTCTTGCCTTAGGCAACAATACTCAAACAGCTCAAACCAGAGTAAAGAACATTAATACATCTATTTTACTTACTTCATATAATTGACTATGCAGATTACCTCTATGAGTCCTACTCCTTCCATGGACTTGGTTCTTAAAGGAACACTGTCAGTTCCATGGGACCACTTTAAGTATTCTTTTATTCTTTCATGTCAGGAATTCATTTTGCAGACTGCAATCATGCTGCATACCTAGATTACCTTGTTTATTACTCCTGTCTCCTGTGTCTGGTTCCAGCTTAATAGAATTCCAGCCTGCCTATCACCTATGGCATGGCCTATATCCAGACAGCCTCCTGTGAACTGTTTTGTTGAGGTCATCTTATCACCAGTACCTGATTTCTCCTAATCTTATATGGTCAGGCATTGGCAGATGTCCTCTGTCCATCAGAATGGGAGTCTCTGATGCACTTAATTTAGTCGCCTACTCTAAGACGGTTTTCAGGGAAGCCCTTCAGTCATCTTCTACTCAACACAGCAGTCTCTGCCTCACTTCATATACTTGCCTACTTGAAGACAATCTTTAGGGAAGCCCTTCAGATGTCTTCAGTTCATATCTACACGAAACATTTCTCTGTACCTCACTTCATAGACTTTCCTACTCGAAGATGGTATTTAGGCAAGCTCCTTGAACGTCTTCCACTTGACACAAGAGTCTATGCCTCACTTCATATACTTGCCTACTTGAAAACAGTCTTCAGGAAAGCCTCTTGGATGCCATCTACTTGTCCCAGAAGTCTCTGCATAACTTTGCATACCTGCCTACTTGAAGACGGTCTTCAGAGAAGCAACTCAGATGTCTTCTATTCATAATTACTCAAATCAGTTGTCTCTCCCTCACTTCATTTACTTGCCTACTCGAAGATAGTCTTCAGGGATGACTCTCAGACATCTTCTATTCATATCTACTCAAAGCAATAGTCTCTACCTCATTTCAGGGAAGCCTCTCAGACATCTTCCACTCATCTCTACTGGAATGGGAGTCTTTGCTCCAGTCCATATACAGCCTATTTAAAGACATTCTTCAGGGAAGCCCCTCATACGTCTTCTACTCGGCTCTGCTCAGTCCATTCCAACTCTTGTCTACTTGAGCCTTCTTGAAAGTCTGTTTTGTAAATTGCCTCCATGATATCTGCTTAATACAGAAACCCCAAAATATGAGCCATCTGAGCATTTCCATCTCTCATTACTGATATTATTCTCCTTTCACAATGATGTACAACCGAATTAATTGCTACAGCCTCTGTTTCCCTATCGTACCATCCTGGCAGCCTTGACCATAGGCACGGTCCCTCTTTGTCTTCCAGAGACATAAGTGTTCATGTTAGACTCCCACTTCTTCAGTACAAGGGAGTCTCGTTCTCCTCCAACCTTCATTGCTTTGCAGCCTTTCAGATGGACAGTTCAGCTCTCAGTACGTGCTCATCTATGTGGAGATCTTCAAATTCATACCAGCTACGCTTCATTACTTCTTTATGTTTCAACTCATTTTTGTATCTACATGGAGATCTTGCCATCACAAATGCTTCATCTTGACTCCATGTGTTTTCTTTCTCTCATGACTATGAAATTGCTGTCCTAGCTGCCTCTTCTGCTTCATTATTTCCTTCATCAGCTGAAGATTCAGGAAGACAGTTGCGGCTCCCAATTACTGGCCTTAATAAATCTGCTCATTGGGTGCCATTTACCTTACTTAAACTCATGCTGTGAACTGATCTCCCTGAACCTCCAAACCAAGATGACAGTCATTACACTATTCTTCTGCAAGCATTCTGAAGATTATTCATGAAATGTATTAATTCCCCATTTCACTTCCTGGAACTGTGCTCATTCCAGTTGAACCACACTATGCTCACCTTTCCAACAACACAGTATGCCTGCCTCCTCAACAATATCTACAGCTGCTGCCTTTGCCCAGCCTCCTCATTAATATCTACAGCTGCTGGCTTGCCCAGCCTCCTCATCAATAACCTGCTACCTAATCTATAGCTGCTGGCTTCACCTGGCCTCCACCTATATAGCACTTTGAAGTTGATTCATGCTCTCATTCAAAAGTAAATGCTTTCATTCAAAATCGGAGGTACGCCAACCATGAACATTACCTTTCCACCAAATTAGACTATTCCTCCCCTTGAATTGGGTTTCTAAATTGCAACAGCAGAGCTGTCACTAAATAAACTATTCCAAGCCTGGAGGGAAGGTGATCTAGGCATTGGATCCCCAAAGGTTTCCACCTTTAAAAAGGGGTATTTCCTCTCATCTGTGCAAAAGGTCATAATATGTAATTAGTTGTTAATAGGCTATTCCCTAGTTTCCTTAGGTAAGTTTCTGCTGTTAGATGGAAATGGATGGTGGCTCTACTTGCCATTCCCTCTCTTCTTAGAAAGCCCCCGTATGTCATCAGTGCATTTAATTTTATCAGTGCAATCCTGACAATCTTCACATCTCATATGTGTTTCTCAGACTGTCTCATTGCAGACAATCTGCTTCTCAAACTCGTAGTCAATGTATGCTGTTCAATAATATTTCTGGGGCTCCTTCCTAAGGTACCTTTAGCCAAGGGAATCTTCCGCCATGGCACCTCTAGTAGTGTAACACTCTTTGAGGGTTTTTTGCCTTTGGTACCCCTACAGGGTGGTAATTCCTAATGGAATAGAGAGTGCAAACAGCTAATCAGTTATTACCATTGCACGAGCATAACACTACTCTGGGTTGCATAGGCCCATTGAATGAAAATACTGAAAGACCAGTGGACCTGCACTTCAGGCAGACACACAAGGAAGATTTAATAAGCATGAGTTTTGTGACCCTTTGCAGTGATAAGAACCCCTAGATAGGGAGGAGACAGTCTGCACATTTTGTTGCAGATGCATATCAACTCAATTAAGTTAAGTTAAAAAAGTAACATGTACATGAACTCGGCAGAAGGCAATACTGGACCTTGTGCTCACAAACAGGGACAGTGTGATGGGGGTAACAGTGGGGGAGCACCTGGGTAACAGTGACCACCAGTCATTGTGGTTTGAAATCACAGAAAGAGCAGAACCAAACCACACAAAAACACGTATCCTGGATTTTAGGGGGGCAGACTTTGGGAAAATGGGGAGATACTTGAAAAGAGGCATTAAGGGGAATGGGACAGGAATCAGGGTTGAGGAACAGTGGGCAGTATTTAAAATGGAGTTATAAGAACAACAGAATTATGCATTAAGCAGGTTAGCAAGAGGAAAGGAAGAGAGACCATTATGGTTTTCAAAGAGGTAGCAAAGAAGTGAAGCCAAAAGATTGCATTCAGGCAATACAAAAAGACACAGGCAGAAGGGATAGGGAGAAGTACCAGGAGAAACAAAGGAGGCAGGGAAGTCAGTAAGGGAAGCCAAAGCTCAGACAGAAGAACACATTGCAAAATCAGTGGGTAAAGGGGACAAAACCTTTTACAGGTACATAAGTGAAAAAAAAAGAAAGACAAAGGGAGGGATAGTGAGACTGAAGGGGGAGGATGGGAGCCGCGTGGAGGATGACAACAGTAAAGCTGACATATTGAACAGGTATTTCTGCTCAGTCTTTACTAAGGAAGAGGGTAATGGGTCTGAAGGGAGTACAAGGGGTGAGAATGGTGCAGAAATGGACACAAGTCCCTTTACACGAGAAAGGGTCCTGAAGGAACTGGAAGTAATAAGAGCTGATAAAGCAATGGGGCCAGATGGGGTGCACCCCAGGGTCCTTAAAGAACTAAGAGAGTGGTGGCTGAACCTCTGGCTATCCTGTTCAACCAATCACTGGAAACAGGGGAGGTACCCAAAGACTGGAGGACAGCAGATGTAGTCCCCTTATACAAAAGTGGGAACAAAGAGGAAGCAGGGAACTACAGACCAGTCAGCCTCACCTCGGTAGTGGGAAAGATCATGGAAGCACTACTGAAGGAGAGATTGGTGGAACATCTGGTTGTCAATGGACTACAGGACCCAAGGCAGCATGGTTTCACCAGGGGGAGGTCATGTCAGACCAACCTCATTGAATTTTTTGACTGGGTGACTAGGGAGGTGGATCAGGGAAGGCAGTGGACATGGCCTATCTGGACTTCAGCAAGGCCTTTGACACTGTGCCACATAGAAGACTATTACACAAACTGGGGAATATGGGTGTGGGCAGGACAGTAGTGTGGTGGGTAGGTAACTGGCTGGGTGGCAGAACACAGAGGGTGGTGGTAAATGGCTGTCACTCCACAGAGGGAAGAGTGACCAGTGGGGTACCATAGGGATCAGTGCTGGGACCGGTCCTATTCAACATCTTCATCAGTGACATTGCACAGGATCTAGAAGGCAGAATTTCACTGTTCGCTGATGACACAAAGCTCTGTAACAGAGTAGACACACCAGAGGGTGTAGACAGAATGAGAAGGGACCTGCAGAAACTTGAAGAATGGTCAAGGGTTTGGCAGTTGAAATTCAATGCAAAGAAGTGCAAGCTAATGCATATGGGGCACAAAAACCCTGGCACAATATATCAGTTGGGGGTGAGGATATAGCATGCACCAAGCAGGAAAGGGATCTTGGGGTTGTCATCTCTGATGACCTCAAGGTAGGGAAACAGTGTGACAAGGCATCAGGTAAAGCAAATAGGATGCTGGGATGTATAGGCAGGGGCATCACCAGCAGGAAAAGGAGGTCATAATTCCGCTATACAAGACACTAGTGAGGCCCCACCTGGAGTACAGTGTACAGTTCTGGAGACCATACCTACGTAAGGACATAGGGTAGAGAAGGTTCAGAGGAGGGCAACAAAGATGGTGCATGGGTTGCATCACAAGTCCTATGAAGACAGGTTGAAGGAACTTAACATGTACTCCCTGGAGGAGAGAGGAGAGAGGGATATGATAGAGACATACAAGTATCTTACAGGAGGAACAGGGTGCAGGAAAACACTATTTTAAGCGAAAAAGATGTTTCAGGACTAGAGGGCATGGGATGAAGTTGGAGGGAGGACGATTCAGAGGAAACATGAGAAAGAATTTCTTCACAGAACGGGTGGTGGACAAGTGGAACACCCTGCCAGAGGAAGTGGTGGGGGCTGAAACAATCACGGGATTTAAGAATGCATGGGATAGACATAAAGGAATTCTAGAGGTCAGGGGTAAGGGGAAATAGACTTCTAGGAAAACAAACTGAACTTACAAGCTCAAATGGGCAGACTAGGTGGGCCACAGGCCCTTATCTGCCGACACTGTCTATGTATCTATGTATCTATGTACGTGTACAGGAGATTTACAGAAAACATTATGCATTTAAAGAGTCGAACATATGAGGGAGGGCTACACCATCTGAACCTAATGACTGTAGAATCAAGAAGAATGACAGGCAATTTATTATTACTGTTTAACATCATAAATGACCTATACCTCAAAGTTGAAATGAGAATTGAATTCAAATCTACAGATAGGGAAAGCAGAGGTAACCCCTTACAAATAATCAGTAGAACATTTAAGATTAATAAAAGGATTTTTTTTATACACTGCGAGTCTTCAACCTATGGAACAAACTACCTGTTGATATAGTAATCAGCAAAACAAAAAACAAATTCAAGTCCACATTGGATAGATTCAGTATGCACTATCAGGGGGCAAATTAAACTATTACAATAACTCCATTCTATAGAAGGGTTTCATGTCATAATGGCGATTGCCATTGCAGTGAGTGTACATCGCCAGAAAGCAAAATGGCGATGTACGCTCCTCAGTGAGGACAAGAACACAAACAAAAATGGACTAATATATCTATGTATAGGGCTATGCCCCCACAAATTCCTTAATTTAGATTCTTAACTCCAGGGGGTGCATGTTGGGGAGGGGGAGAAACTAAAAAAAAAAGTTAAACTCCCACATAAACTGAAAAAAACAACTGTACAACTACCCAGCCCTGAATCCTGAACCTTTCTCATTGCAGCCAGCCCCCCTTACCACCACACCACATGGCCAGCTCAGCAACACCTCACCATACTGCCTCCCACATACCTCTCTATTATTTCTCCTCTTCCATTTGCCATCCTGCATACTTGTTGTTCTTCCCCTTGATCTGTGCTATAACCGTGCCTCGCTAACCTTTCAGGGTTGTTCACATAACGGGCGCTCAAACTTGAGTCACTCAATTTGAGTCACCCATATGATGGGTTACCGTATACAAGCATTCATGGGCATATCGCCTTCTAGCTCCTTACTGCCTCAATATGATCCTTAGTATGTTGTATGTACTAACATTTTAGTAACTTACCTCTGTCTTTGAATCTGATTAAACATGCTAGCAGCCAAAAAGGCTTATCTCTCTACCTTCCTCTATCAGTCTCTTAGACATAAGTTTGGTAATGCTTCCAGGAAAAACTAATTGTTATGAATGACTGTACTTTTCTATTTTTAATTATTTCCTCTCCTTCCCCGACACCCTTGGCTTTTACCCAGGCTATTCCCTTTTCCCATCACAAAAGCCTCCCCAGCCAACCCCAGGCACCTAGTTCATCCTTGTCTTTCCTATTCCCCCAACACACACACACTGCCATTCTATCTTTCTTTGCAGCTTGTCTTAGAACATAATACTATGAATCAAACTGGACTTTTTTTGTAAACATGTTGTTGCTATGTAAAAAGAAGTTATGGTTTGTACTCTAAATAGATAGATATTTTTGGCAAAATTGTTCAGACACCTTAATTCATTTTTCCTAGCACATTTTCAAATGTAGTATGTAAACAGTGATATCTTTCCTGTTTGGATAAAAAGGCAGAGCACTCTACTACTCTAGCCATGTCCTTTGATGGAAGTGTCATACTAAAGCACTGGGGTGAGTAGAATTAGAAGTCCGGAGGCTATGTAATCAGGCAATTGTTCACAACACTCAAAGCACATTATGCACAGCTTTGCAAAAGACATGGACTGAAATACAGAAGTAAGTCTGTAGAGGAAAAGTGTATATTTAGTTCTGTTTAATCCAAAACCTCTTTCCTGGGTATGAGGATGCTCTTCTTATACTTTCTGTCTTGTTTGGTGAGTGACCCAAGAGGGCACTGCTGTCCCTGCACCACGAATGTGGGTTTTTTTGTGTCTGTCCTTTTGTCCTTGGAAGATGCCAGCACACAAGGGGGATCAATACATGTGTGCACACTTTGCATGCAAAGCATGGGTCCCCAGCCAATGTCTGTCCCCTTTGATTCTGCAATTTCAGCTACATTGCCACCTGTGGTCATCCAGGTGACAGTATTGCAGCAAGGATGCTGGCCCACTCACCTTGGAGGAGGAGGAGGAGGAGGAGGAAGAGAGCATCTTTTTGGAGGCTCAATTTTCCTCCCTCTGCTGGCCCCTGATAACCCAGGCCTGTTCCCAAACATAGGTTGCCGCATTGTGAGCAGTTGCCTGGCTATACTGTGTGTTTTAATATTGTATGTTTGAGTGCTTGCATTTTATTGTCAGGTGTGACTGAAAAGGAATCTATGACTCATCACTACCTGGTTAAAGAAAAACGCAAAATATTTAGGCATACCTCAACTTATAATTTATAATTACGGGACATGGTAGTACCCCTATAGTTAGGGTTGAGTAGGGTGTTCAGTGCTAAACTCCTAAATGTGCACCTTAATAACTTTCATAGCGTTTGACAAAATTAGCTGAAATTCTGCATTTGTTGTCTAGTCCTAAGGCAATGTCTAACTCTGTAGAACGTTTCATGATGGCAGCTTGCGAAGTTTCTGATATTCAGATATGTCATTTTCCTTTAGATGTCCATTTATTTTTCTGCACTTTATTTATTTATTTATTTAGCTTTTGTTGACCGGGTAAGTGCACTAGACAAATCCTGCCTATTTTCAGGCACGACCCGGGGGAGGGGGGATACAGATGAATGCCAACTGACCTTGAACCAGATTAAGCTGTTGGTGGTATTTTTAGTGAATGAGGGAAATTTGGCCAGGACACCGGGGAAATTCCCCTACTCTTTTCGATAAGTGCCATGGGATCTTTAACATCCACCTGAACTACCACCAATCCAGGCAGATGGGACCTCAGTTTAACGTCTCATCCGAAAGACGGCATCTCAGAAATGCAGCACCCCTCTCATGCTGCATTACAGTGTCAGTACTGGGATATTAACCCAAGTGCCAGATGTGGGAACTGAACCCACAGCCCTCTGATCTCCCGGCCTCAGAGGCGAGTGTGCTACCTACTGAGCCACTGACACTTAACATGGGATTTGAATTTGCTCCCACCTACAGCTCCAAGGAATGGAATTTTTTCCCAAAACATTCAGGGTAGAAGCGTGATATGCCAAGGTAGTGCCTTTGAAAGGTTTTGTGAAAAATATTAAACATTTCCAAAGTTATAAGAATTTAAAGTTGTTTTGTTTTTTCTATTCTGAGCATGCTCAGTAGGGTTTTTTGATAACGTCCTGATTCAACACCAAAATTTCTGTGGTGAAAGATGGTTTTTGGTTTTTCACCACTTGCTTCTCACAGCATGAAACATTTTTTTGTGTCATGAGAACTGCCATCTTGTTTATTTTCCCCTCCAAATAAAAAGCATGGGAAATACATCAAATTGTATAATTAAAAAAAAAAAACCTGAGCCTATCTAAACAGGATTTGTTTAGCTAGATTCTGCTGTTTGTTTTTAAAATAACAACCAAAAACGCCTTTTCTGGGCACCCCAAAATCCAGGGTACCCAGCTTAACGAGAGACGCCATTCACCCATGTACTCTGTGTGAGAACAGAGGGACTTTCTTGAATTCTGCAGCCACAGCTAGAGTCCTGCTATGGGCCACAGTCAGAGGCATGAGTTGCCTATATTTCTCCTTCTTTCTTTCTTTCTTTCTTTCTTTCTTTCTTTCTTTCTTTCTTGCCTCCCTCCCTCCTTCCTTCCTTTATTTTTTCATTTTTTTCATTAAGCAGACTGCAGTGCCCACCCCCGTTACTGCTTCTTTTCCCCATTCCTCTCCTGGTGGCCTGTCCTTTCCAATGTTTATTACAGTTGAATATTTTTTTAAATATATAAGCAAACTGGGGTGCCCACCCCTCAAACCATTTCTGTGGACCCCCCTCCCCTCCAGGTCATCCACCCCATTTGCCCAACACAACAGTGTCAGTTGAAATAATGAAAACCATCCCTCAATTTTTTTTTTGACCTGCAAAAAGGAAAAATGGTCCCTTACTGATCTAACCCCCCACCCCAACTTCCCACTCATCACCCACCATCCCACACCCCTTATCCCCCACACACCCTCACTCACCTGAACATGTCCCATTGTGAAAACTCGCTCTCTGATTGAAGACAGGTCTTACTGCTAGAACTGCTAACTGCAATATGAGAAACTAAGGTAAGTGCAGTTTTATGTATTTCAATGGGGTTTTGAACTTTGATGCATAACTTTATCATTTTTGCATATTTTGGCCCCAAAGTTTCAACATTGCCTTTTTGGGACCCCACCTCATGTCCAATAGCAGTGGAGCTATGCAAATCAGGCCCAAAATGTGATTTTGTTTTGGTTGATTGGTGAAATCACCTGTCAAAAGAGATTTTAACATTTTCACTACCCTTGTTCATGAGGTGGGGTCATAAGAAGGCTATGTTGCAAATCTGGAGTCAAGATATGTAAAAATGGCAAAGTTATGTGCGTATGTTGAAATTTGTCTATGCTCACTCCTAACTTTGGTAATTTTAAATATTTTAACCCCAAATTTTCAACATAGCCATTTTTCAAATTATCTTTCGAGCTTGACATCTGCCATTTTTCAAATCTGGCCAAAATGTGTTTTTATACCTGTTGCGTGAAATGACGTTTCAGTGGCAAGGAATGACATTTCAGTAGGGATCTGAACATTTTCACCTGCTGGGTTCATGAGGTGGGATAATAAGAAGGCTATGCTGAAAATGTTGTGTACAAATATAGTAAAATGCCTAGGTTATGAGTGAACATTGCAGTATTTCAATGTTCACTTATAACTTCACTAATTTTCAACATTTTGACTCCAAACTTTCAACATAGCCATTTTTTCTACACCACCTCATAGACATGACGTGTCATTTTTTAAATCCTGGATGAGATGTCTTTTCACACTGCTGGTGTGAAATTACATTTCCTCCAATACACATACTATAAATGGTACATGTCACATTTATAAGGCAACTCATAAAATGAGTATATTGAAAATTTGGGGTCAAAATAATAATCGCATTTATATATATATATGTATACATATTATGGTAGCACGGTAGTGCTACCATAGTTAGGGTTGAGTAGCCCTTTTAAGGTTAAAGGGTCAAACTTTGCACCTTAATAACTTTGCCACTGTTCAACATACAGTATTTGCCTGAAATTTGGAATGCATGATCAAGAGTCATACGTCTTCAGATCTGTCAACTTTCATAGTGGTTGGATATACGGCTGCGGAGTTACTAAGTGAGATCTCTGCACACATTTATGGTTTTTGGTGAATTCTTTGTTCGTGCCTACAGGTTGCATGGTTTATGCGATGGGTTCTAAAACTTCAAAGAATGTGCAGCCATGGTCCCTGATGTGCCTTTTTAAGATTTCATGAAAAAATATTAAACGGTTCAAAAGTTATTCAAAAAACAAGTTCCCATTATAAGTCAATGGGAAAAGTTAAAAAGTTTGACAGTGCTTGGCATTTAAAATGGGGACCATCTAGGGACACAATTATTTTTGTGTTTACCTAGTCAAGCCCTGAGGATGCTAGGCATGTCTTTATTTTGGGGTTAAACACCCCAGAAATATGTTTTTCAAATTTCTGGAAAAAGTAGTGTCGCACCTGTGACACTTTCACAAAATTTTGCGACAGCTTTCGCAAATCACACTACTTTTTCACACTATGGCCAAAATGACAACAGTTCTTAGCCACCCTGCTGCAAAAGAACAATTTGGTCTTTTAAGCTGAAATTTGGAAGGAAGGCAGCCAACATCTCACATATGTGCCTTTTGGTGGTTTGGTGAACAAATATTGCATGTCTGCAAAGTTACGGTACTCCAAAAGTTTCATTTTTTTTCCAGAGACTAACATGGTGGCATACGCTGCGCATTTCAGGGCTCGTATCTCGAAAATGGTGAGAGATACAGATTTTTCGTCATGACAATACATAGCCTATGGCTACACGTTCATCGAAAACGTAGCCAGGAAAATCAAGAATCGTGTGAATTTTTTTTTTCTACATCGTACGGTTACTGAGATATAAGCAATTTAGTATTCCGACACCTCATTTTTGGCTCCGAGGCCCATTATTATGCATACATTCTTCGTACACACTGTGTTTCTCTGTACAGCTGTTGGTGAAAAACAGGGTATGCGCTTCTGTTAATGTTACAGTTACTATTTCCACTTGCGTTTACGTACCTGTTTGCATTACTGCTCCTGTGTTCGTCACCGTGTGCGTTATGCTTTGCGTTCTCATTTGTGCTTGCATTTGCATTACTGTTACCATTTGCATTTCCACTACTGTTTGTGTTTCGGTGTGCGTCACCATGTGCATTGGCATTAGCGTTTACGGCAGCCCTTTACTTTGCATTTGAGTTTGCCTTTCGTTTTGCATCTTCGTTGCTGTTACTGTTACCATTTGCATTTCCTATTGCGTTACTGTGCCCGTGCTCATTATGGTTTGCGTTTCCATATGTGCTTGTGTTTCCTTTTGCATTTATGTTTTCTTTGCCGTTACTGTTGCTGTTACTGTTACCATTTGCATTTACAATTGCGGTAACGTGACCTTGTGTGTTACAGTTTGCGTTTATGTATGCGTTTACATTCGCATTTATATTTCTGTTTCCTTTGGCGTTGTTGTTCATGTTAACTTTACCATTTGCAGTTACAATTGTGGTACTGTGTCCATGCATGTTACGGTTCACGTTTACATGCACGATTCCATTCGTGTTTTCATTTCTGTTACATTTGGCATTCTTGTTGCTGTAACACTTAACATTTGTGTTTACAGTACCGGTGCCATCACTGTGCACGTTACCAGTTGCATTTTCATATGCGCTTGTGTGTCCGTTTACATCACTGTTCGCTTTGGCATCACTTTATGCTTGTATTTCTATTAACGTTTGCTTTACCATTTATGTTTGCTTTACCATGTGCATAACCATAGCCGCTTGCATTTGCTTTGCAGTTCCTGTTACTATGTAACAGGACATCACATGGTGGGCCCCACGCTCCCACTACCACATTCCATTCACTATTTATCGTCCTCACTCTCAAAAAGAAGGGAAATTAGAGGCAAAAAAATCCATTTAATGCATCAGTTAGAGTTGTTCAACTGCGACAAAAGTGAGGAAATTTGGTGTTAGGGTTGAAAGCCCCACTTGGACCCCCCAACTGGCATCTGAGTGCACGTTGGGGTCATTGGTCCTAACTCTCACCCCATTCTCCAATACCTCTGCTTATTTACACATGTGATGGGGTGAGAGTTAGGACCGATGACTCAACGCAGCACCCCAATGCCAGTTGTGGGGTGGGTAGGAGTCTCAAGGAGGCTTTCAACCCTAACACTGAATTTCTCACTTTGTTGCTGTGAACAACAGTAACTGATGCATTAAATGGATTTTTGGCTTGTCTTCATACATATATATATATATATATATATATATATATACACACATATATATATATATATATATATATATATATATATATATATATATATATTTGTTAACAAACTTTGCATGTAGTGTCAGTCTTGACCACAGTGGGTATGCTTTGTGATCCTGTGCCAGTGAGCTGAGTTCAGTGGTGAACTGTGTGACCCACCTGGATGGGGTGAGGGTGGTGAGAATGTGCTGTTATGCAACACCCCCCACCAGGGAATGAAAGGTGCAGGGTTGTCTACATGTGCCTAACTACCATATAGTAAAGACAGCTGTCTTCTTGGCATAGGAATGTGCACATCTTTACCTGTGCGTGGCAGGGGGCCCTGTGCATTGGTAGCCAAATGCACTCTTTGCTCTGTGCATCTGTATCTGCAGGCACATAGAAGCACAGGGACCAGAGGACCCTGCACTTCTGCAGCTCACCAGACAGCCCCATGAATTCTTCACATCTGTCATTGCACAGACATGCAGATAGGTGGATGGAGTCTTCCCTTGCACAGGGCATCTTCATCTGTTCAGGCAGGTGCTGAAGGGACCTGTGCTAATAAGGATACAATTCAATTTTCTAAAGAAGAAAGAAAATTCTTTGCAAAAAAAACTTTGTTACTGCACCAGACAGGGTAACTTAATACCACAAAAGTAGGGAAATGTGGCATTAGTGTTTCCAACTCTAACCCCCCCACCCCCAAGCAGCAAAACAAAGACATTAATGGTCTGGGTCTCCAGAGTTTGGGCGAATTAGTGGTGGGGTCTTCCTTGGAGGTTGTCAACCCTAATGCCCACCCCATTCCTTGAGCAAACTACATCACATATGATCTCCTTTTTTGGGGCCCTGCATGAAGAAAGCTACAACAAATTGTGCTGGTAACATGTAGTGAGACATACTTCTCTACTTTGAAGAGTGTATCACTATACAAACATACACATGTGCCAGCAGAAACAGACCACCCAGTCTATTTAAGTCTGCTCAAGTGTGCAGCCAACACCCCTAGTTTGCAGCTGCTCCACCCTTCCCCTTTGTCATCCCACTGCCACCCTACCTCCCCCACCTTCAGTCTCCCCTGTTCCCTGTCCCATGCCCTTTTGAAGCTGTTCACAGATTTACATGATACCACCCATTCTGGTAGGATGTTCCATTTTGCCACCACCCTCTCTGTGAAATAGTGTCTCCTCATTTCCTTCCAAAATCTACCCCCATCTATTCTTAGTCTGTGCCCTCTGGTGACCCTCCCCCTCCTTAACTTAAAGACCCAATCTGCCCCACCTTTATTGATTCCCTTCAGATACTTGAATGTCTCTATCAAGTCCACCCTATCCTTTCTATCCTCCCAGGTGTACATATTCAGGTCTTCCAGCCTGCTGTCATAGTCTCTCCCTGCTATTCCACATATAATCTTTGTTGCCCTCCTCTGCATCCCTCCAGTAGCCTGATATCACGCTTTAGGTATGGCCTCCAAAACTGCACACAATACTCTAAGTGTGGCCTTACCAGCAACCTGTAGAGGGACAAGATCACCTCTCTTCACCTGGATGAAAACCCCCTCGCTATGCACCCCAGCATTTTGTTCTCTTTGCAGCCACCATCCTGCACTGGGCAGTGTTGCTCATGGTCCCCATTATCATTACCCCTAGATCCTTCTCCTCCTCAGTGTTCCCCAGCTTAACCACACCAAGCCAGTATTCTTTCCTTGAGTTCTTCACCCCAAAGTGCATAACTTACACTTCTTTGCATTGAACCCCAGCTGCCACTTCTCTGACCACTCCTCTAGCTTGCTTTGGTCCCCCTGCAACTGCTTCCATCTCACCTCTCCATCCACCACTGCTCTGATTTTGGTGTCATCAGCGAACAGACTTACCTTGCTCACCACCCCTTGTGCAATGTCTGATACAAAGAGCCCAAACAAAACTGACCCCAACACAGAGCCCTGTGGCACCTCACTCATCAGTGGCCTTGGAGTTCAGAGCTTCCCTCTCACCACCACCCGTTGCAGCCTGCCACTCTGCCAGCTTGTAATCCAGTTCATCATTTTTGCCCCTACCCCTACACCAGTTAGCTTCCCCTCAAGCCGGCCATGAGGCACTAAATCAAAGACCTTGCTGAAGTCCAAGTAAAGAACATCCACCGCATAACCATTATCCAGCTCACCTGTCAACCAGTCATAATATTGTATGAGGTTGGTTTGACAAGACTTCCCTGAAACAAACCCATGCTGTCTTACATCCTGGAGGCCATTGTCCTCCAGGTACAACACCAGCCTTTTCTTTAGTATCATTTCCATGAGTTTGCACACTATGAAAGTGAGACTTACCGGACAATAGAAACATAGAACCATAGACTTTGACAGCAGATAAGGACCACTTGGCCGACCCAGTCTGCCCATTTCCCTACCTATTGGATAAGCTGCAGATTCTAGTTAACCAGCAGCCTACTTCCTGCAACCCCCCACCATAATTGCCTGATGTCTGTCCCATACATGTTTGAATTCCCCCACTATTTTAGACCCCACAACCTCTCCAGGAAGGCAGTTCCATGCGTCCACCACTTTCTCCATGAAAAAGAATTTCCTCACATTACCCCTGAGCTGTCCCCCCTCTCTAACTTTAAATTTGTGCCTCCTTGTTCTTACACATCTCTTTTTCTGAAAAATGCTACCCTCCTGGACTTTGTTGATTCCCTTGAGGTACTTAAAAGTTTCTATCATGTCCCCCCATCCCTCCTTTCATCAAGGGTATATATATTAAGCTCTCTCAGTCTCTCTTCATATGGTTTCTGATGGAGACCCTGCACCATTTTAGTTGCCCTCTTCTGGACTGCTTCCATCCTGTCTATGTCCTTCCATAGATGAGGTCTCCAAAACTG
Source organism: Neoceratodus forsteri (assembly GCA_016271365.2). NCBI lineage: Eukaryota > Metazoa > Chordata > Ceratodontiformes > Ceratodontidae > Neoceratodus > Neoceratodus forsteri. The sequence goes on along the minus strand of CM028136.1, from coordinate 431,887,798 downwards.
CACACAGTACTCCAGATGGGGTCTCACCAACTGTCTGTACAGAGGGATAACCACTTCCCTTTTTCTACTTGTGATGCCCCTCCCTATGCATCCCAGTATCCCCCTGGCTCTCCTTACTGACTTCTCACATTGCTTACCCACCTTTAGGTCATCTGATATGACTACACCCAGATCCCTTTCCATTATTGTTGTCGTTGTTAGTACCTCCCCTGCTATTGTGTACTCTTCTCTTGGATTTTTATTTCCCAGGTACAATACTTTGCACTTCTTTGCATTGAATCTGTTGCCATACGTCTGACCATTCCTCCAACCTTGCCAAGTCCCTTCTCATCCTTTCTACCCCCCCTTGTGTATCAACTCTGTTACAGATCTTTGTGTCATCTGCAAAGAGGCATACCTTTCCTTCCAGACCCCTCTGCAATGTCACCTATAAAGACGTTAAAGAGGACTGGACCCAGTACTGAGCCCTGAGGTACTCCACTAGTAACCCTCCTTTCTTCAGTATGTGTTCCATTCACTATTACCATCTGTGTCCTGTTGTGCAGCCAGTTTGCTACCGAGGCTACCACCCTGGGACCCACTCCCAGGCTGGCTAACTTGATTATTAATCTTTTATGCAGGACTGTGTCAAATGCCTTGCTAAAGTCTAGGTAGGCCATATCCACAGCCCCTCCCTGGTCTATTACTTAGGTTACCCAGTCAAAGAAATCGATTAGATTCATCTAACATGACCTTCCTGCTGTGAATCCATGCTGCTTTGGGTCCTGTGCCCCGCTGGCCTCTAGGTACTGAACAAATCTTTCTTTCAGAAGTGATTCCATCATTTTCTCCACCACTGAGGTCAAACTAACAGGTCTGTAGTTTCCTGTTTCTGTCTTGCTCCCACTTTTGTGAAGGGGAATCACATCTGTCCTCCCCAAGTCCTCAGGTACCACCCCATCTTCCCATGATTTGTTAAACAGTGTGGTTAGTAGTGTCACTAGGTCCTCCCTTAGTTCTTTTTAGGATTCTAGGGTGAATCCCGTCAGGCCCCATTGCTTTGTCCACCTTGAGTTTTAGGAGTTCTTTCAGGACTCTTTCTTCTGTAAATGGACTGGCATCAACCCCACTACCCAGAGTGCTTCTACTGTTTGGTTTAGGTAACTCCTCCTTCTTCTTTTGTGAATACTGAGCAAAAGTATTCATTCAGTATCTCTGCCTTTTCACTGTCTCCCTCTGACCACCTCTCCTCTCCTTTATTAATCTTCACTATTCCTCCCTTAACCTTTCTATGCTCCCTAATGTACCTATAATAGGTTTTATCCCCCTTCTTAACTGAGTTGGCTATCTTTTCCTCGGTTTGGGCCTTTGCTTTTCTGACTGCCTTCCCCACTTCTTTCTGCTTTAATTGATACAGTTCCCTGTCATGCTCCATCTGTGATTCCTTATACTTTTTGAATGCAGCCTTTTCTCCTTAACCTTCCTGCCACCTCTTTTGAGAACCATAGTGTTTTTATTCCGCTTTGTTTTCTTTATTTGTTTCACACAAAGGCTTGTTGCCTCCATGATGGCAGTTTTGATTTTTCTCCATTGTTTTTCCACCTCTCCTTTCTGGCCATTTGCTAATGCATTCCTCAGGTATTCACCCATTATACCAAAGTCAGCCCTTCTAAAGTCCAGTATCCTTGTCTTTGTATGGCTTGTCTCCGGTTCATCCTTTGGCCCGCTCTTGTGTAATGGTACTACATGTGCCATCCTCCAGTCCAGTGGCACACATCCCAACTCCAGTGAGGTGCTGTACGGATCTGCCAGTGGCTCTGCCAACACCTCCGCCATCTCCCTCAGCACCCTGAGGTGGATACCATCTGGCCCTAGTGCCTTGTCTACCTTCAGTGCCTTCAGTCCCTCTAGGACTCTACTTGCCTCAATTCTTACATCTGTCACCTCCTCTCCCCCTGTCCCTACCCTCCCAACCCATGCTGGTAGCAGTCCCCCCTTTTCTTCTGTGAACACTGAGCAAAAGTATTCATTCAGTGCTTCTGCCTGCTCCTCCCTCTTTTAAGTCCACTCTCCCCTTTTTATCCTTACTATTGTCTCCTTGCACTTCCTTTTCTCCCTGATGTATCTGAAAAAGTCTTTCTCCCCCCCCCCCATTAATTCCCTGTGCTAATCTCAGCTCCCTCTGGGCCTTGGCTTCTCTCACTTTTCTGGTCACCTCCCTGGACCATCTTGCAAATTCCTCCCTGTCCACTTCCTTCCCCATCCTCCTAAACCTCTGGTGCACCACTCTTCTTGCCCTTACCACCTCCACAACCTCGCTGTTCAACCAGCATGGTTTTCTTGCTCTGCTCCTCTTACTCTGTGCCTTGGTGCAGGCTTCTGTTGCCTCTGTAACACCCCATTTCATAATATCCCATTTTTGCTCCACATCATCTCCTGCCTTATGCCCTCCAGTTTCCCTTTCAGTACTTCCTGCATCCTCCCAAAGTCCACCCCTCTGAAGTTTACCACCCGAGTAACTGATTTCTCTGGGTCCCCACACATCGTGATATTAAACCACACCATTTGGTGATTGCTGTCGGCTAGTGGGTCCTCTACCTTTATTTCCCTCACTGCCTCCCCATTTGACAATACCAGATCTAAAGTGTTCTTTAGCCTCATAGGTGCAGTAACCAACTGTGTCAGGAGACCCTCCTGGATCGCATCCAGGAGCACTTGTTCCTTAGCACTGGAGGTGGCCAGAATGCTCCAGTCATCCCCCGGCAAGTTGAAATCCCCAACAATGACTGCCTTCCCTTTTCTACATACCTTTTTGATTTGTCCTGCTAACTCCCTGTCAAGCTCCTCAGACTGGGGCGGCGGCCTGTATACCACCCCAAACCTCAGTTTCCTACCCCTTGAGTCTAGAAGCTGCAGCCAGATTGCCTCTGTTCCCCTTTCTTCTCCCTCATCCCTTGTGCATTTGAGCCCGTCCCTCACATAGACTGCCACCCCACCCCCTTCTTATGGTCCTTCCTGTATAATTTGTATCCTGGGCTTGCCAGATCCCAGTCCTGGTGCTCAGTTGCCCACATTTCTGTGACAGCTGCACTATCCACCCTCCACACTGCTAAGAGTCCCTGTAGCTCAGTGGATTTGTTTCCTAGGTTTCTTGCATTGAATGAAACCACCCACCATAATGGCCCCTTCCCTTCACTAGCCTTCATCTACTCCCTTCTACTCCTTCTATTTTTGGCCTTCCTGAGTCCTTCCCTGCTAGCTGAGGGGGAGTAGGCTGTGACTCCACTCTATCAGATCCCTGCCTACCTGCTGTCCACTTGCCACCCCCCCATCTAGTTTAAATCCACCCTTGTCACAATATACCTCCCCAGTCTTTGCTTTAATACCTCCTTTCCCTCCCCACTCAGGTGCAGCCTATCCCTTGCAAACAGATTGTTATTATCGCAGGTACTGCCCCAGCCGCCCACAACCCCATACCCCTTAGTTTGACACCATTCTACCAACTATGTGTTTAACTCTCTAATCCTCTCCTTTCTGACTTTGCTTGCACAGGGTACTGAGAGCACTTCATAGAAGGCAACAAACTCCCCAGTCTCCTCAAGCAACCTTCCCACTTCCTCAGTCCTCTCTCTCATTGTTACCTCCACCATTTCCCCACTAGGTCATTTGTCTCTACATGTACCACAATGTATGGTTTCCTCCTACCCCTCCTTTACGCATCTTAGGATTGCCTGTCTTGCCATGTCTGCCTTTCATCCTGGTATGGACTCCACCCATATCAAACTGTGGCTCTCCTTCTTGCTGCCCCATCTGATCCCCTTGAGTATGGAGTCCCCAACACCAGTACACCCCCCTATTCTTTCCTTGTGCTCATTGCCACTCAGGTTCTCATTTTTGGAGACACTCAAGACTGTGTTTTTACCACGTGCCCCAGTATCTTCCCCCGTCCCTCCCAATTAAGATCCCTCCCCCTCCTCCTGTTTGATTGCCAAGCTCCCTCTCCCTCCTCATCTCTCTGAGTATTATCCCTCTCCCTGTCACCCCATGCTCAATCTCTCCACTAGTAATGCCCCTCACTCCCTCTTCTTTGTGAGTGCTATCCTTTTTGAAATCACCTCCTGCATCCTTTTTCCCATGTGTTGCTAGTAAAGTAAACATGTTCTCTATCCTCTTTGCCTTACTATGTGCTTTCTCCTCCCTCCTGTCTACTGCTGCTCCTCTTTTTCTAGGTCCCCCCTCCCTTGACCCACTGTTCCTTCTTTGTGGTGCCCCCACAATACTCTCAGATGTTAGCCCTCCTACTGACGAATCCTCCCCTCATCCCTCAACCTCCCCAGTTCCCTGCTAAACCACCGAACCTCTTCTTCAAGCTTCCTTAGCCTGTGGCATATTGGGACACTGACATGACATGAGACACTGGCTTGGAACTGTTCCTTGGGCTTCAGACTACAGGCTACGAGTTGGGGTAGGGCAGAGCATTAGGATTGACAACCCCAAGAAAGATCCAACTACTTATTGACCAAGACTCCAGATACCCAAAACCCTAATTTTTTTCCCCTTTTGCTGCTTAGGGGTGGGAGTGGGAAGTTAGAATTGGAAACCCCAACTCTACATTTCCCTACTTTTGTGGCATTATGTTACCTAACTGGTATATTAATAACATTTTTTGCAAATAATATTTAAATATTTGTATCTCCTTGTTCCCTATCACTTAGAAGGCTTACATTAAAGCAGCAGTTTATATAACAGTAAAAATGTTATATGGTGTGCACCACTTAATGGGCACGTGGTTAGTTGGGATAACCTGGTTAATCGGGACATCTCAGCTGGAACCAATTTCGTCTCCATTAATCTCTATGGAGATTATAACTACTTACTTGGGACTGGCACATCTGGTTATTTGGGATGGTAGCTCAGATGACAGATTATTTAATTGGCCATCTGTCCTGGCTTGCACACAAACAAATTCACTGAAAATGGCTGCTAAATGGACTGAAATTACTCTGGGGGACAACATTTGTGTGCTTGAGGCTCTTGACTGTCCTGGAGCTTCTCTTCCTAGTGTTGCCAAGCAATTTGGGATTTTGAAATCCCAGACCAGTAGGATAAGTCAAAACCAAGCCATGATTACAGCTGACTGGCAAACTAATGCAAACCCCCAGCACAAAAAGAAGCATAATGGTAAAAAAAAGCAATGCTGAGGATGTGCTGTTCCTATGGTTCCAGCAAGCAATCTCTAAGGGAGCATGACCCATGTTAAAATGCAAGACCCATGAGCTTGCTGTGCAGATGGGGCACCCTACATTTGAATCCACCGAGGAATGGTAATGCCATTGGAAGACACAGCACAACATCATTTTTAGGATCTACGACATCAGTGCAACAAACATTTTGTCAACCGACGTTACAGCAAAACTTTTATGTCGATTGTATTTGTGGTTGGCATAAAGGTGGCCACTGCCTCTCATGTTTTCTCCAGGGAGCTTCACCCCCTACAACCCCCAGAAAACAATGCCGGGGTCTGGCATTGACACTACAGCAACCTGGTGCTGTTGTTGCTGTATGCCGATTGCTGTTGACTTGTCGCTGTGGGGGTTGTATGCCATTTTTAAAAGGAGCACGGGGAAAAGGCTGATGTGGACACAGTAACTGCCCAATATTGGATCAATGACATTCTGCTGGCTATGGTTTCTGGCTATAGCCCTGATGACATATTCAATGATAATGAGACTGGGCTATTTTACTGTGGCCACCCAGACTGTGGACATGCCCCTTGCAATCTTGAGCTTGTGGGGGGTAAGAAAGACAAAGACCAAGGGTCAGTTTTGGTCTGTGCTAATTTGACAGGCACATAGAAAAAAAATGCTTGTGATAGGCAAAGCAAACATCCTAGATGTCTCCATAAAGATATAAACACACTCTCTGTCATGATGTTCTCCAACTGACATTCATGACCTTAGATCAGTTTGCAAACTTTGTTAACATGGCTGCAGAAGAGCCAATTGAAGGAGAGCTGAGTAATAAGGATGTGGTCTCAGTAATAAAAAAGCTTTAACTGGAGGATGACCCTGCCACAGACACAGATGACTAGACCCCAGAGACACATCTAAAAGATGGCACAGTGTCAGCTACTGAAGCACTGCAGGGTCTGAACATAGCTATGAGGTGGTGTCAGCAGCGTGGGCTAGTCTCAAGGTGGGACAGGATTGCAGACCTGGAGAAAGCAATACACTCCACAGCTGTCAATGAGAATTGTCAGAGCAAACTCACAGATTGTTTTGCAAAGTAACCTTTTTTGTTGCACTCTTGTTGTTGTGTTTTAGTTTTTCAGGCTTTTCTGGATGAAGATTGTCATTTAATAGATTCTATGCCGATTCTGAGTAACTTAGATATTCCTTCTCAGTCTCCTCTCACTACAACATTTCGATGTTGCCACCAACACTAACTCCACTTTCACCCACTTAATTCATTTTAATGTACTAAACAAATAACCCCAACAGCTTAATCTGGTTAAATTTCAGTTGGTTACCATCTGTATCTTCCCCCCTACCCAGGGACGAGGATGAAAATAAGCCGAATTGTCTAGCCCTTATCAGGATGTTTTGGATTCCACTGAGGCATCCATATTAAGTGATGTCTAATGTACCTATACTTTTTTTTCCATTTTGGATTACCCTTTTCTCCAGTTTTGAGAAATGACATGTCCCCCGCTATTTTAAGTGTGCTATAGTATTTTATCTTTAGATGTTAAATAATTAATGGTAAGCATCCTTAAATATGTCTGCTACAAGGTTTTCATCAATATTCTCAACTGTATTTGAGCACTCATTGTTTAACATCCCTTTACCTGTGGTTAAGATGAATTAGCAGGCAACAGCCAATACTGTCTGCTCTTATAAGACACTGGAGTCACCAGGCTAACTTCAAGACACAAAACCTCAGCTCTAGCATGCTGAACAACAAATGAAATTTGGCACTATGTATACATGGATTTGGAAACAAGAACAGCAAGGATCATCACTTGGGATGCAAAGGCATGTGTAATGAAGTATATGAAAAACATTTTTTAACATAACTTGTGCTTTAAGAAGAGCCATTGCCCTTAGACTCCAGTAACCTGAAGTCATACTCCTTTGTGTGTGACATCATAATCATTTCAATGACAACAAATTGTGATGTCACATGCAGAGGCTTCTGACTTGAGGCTTGCAATAAGCAGCAGACATGAATTAATTCAGTTGGCTTAATGGTGCAACTAGCATCGCACTGCCATGTGGGACACCCAGAGTCAATGCTTGAATTTGGCCATTATACCTGAGCCAGTGGAGCTCTGAGCAGCTTGCAGACATGGCACACTTGACCTTGGTGGTATGTCTGCTTGCTCTTCAAGTACTTCATGTGATCTACTTCAGGAGTGGCCATGATATCTGACATGATTTTATTAAAATGTCAGCTCTAACAGTCCAGTATGTCAGAGCCACACATATGATATAGAAAGGGGGGGTCTTTCAGAGGAGACTCTCCTGGGCATGAATACTAGCTGCATGTTCCTTTGCTCATACCTCTTAATCAAGTGTAGGAATTAAAGTCCCAAAAAATGGCTATCACTGGTAGAGTGCTGGGCAAGAGGGTTGGTCATTGAATCGTGTGAGGATTAAGAGTAAATTAAAAATGAAAACATCCACTCTAACTAGCAAAAACTAACAAAGATATTTTTTTCATGCAAATGTCCCTAATAATAAAGAAATACAGATATAAGATTCATTATTTTTTGCGTTTCAAGGTTTTCCCTGAGGCACTGATAGCTTTTCAAGGCACATATATGAACTTAAAGCTATAAAACATGACAATTGTACAGGTGACTTACTCAAATTACTTTCTATGTAACCCTGAGCAACAAGAATGACCTCTCCATCATTCTTGTTGCTCAGGGTTACATAGAAAGCTAATATTCTTCAGGTGAAGCTACCTCTGGCTAGAAGCTGCAATACTAAACATAGGATTTGCAAGAAAGCAAGTCGTGCTCACAACAGAGGGAGATGAACCTTACAATTGTCTTTGGTTTGTAGCAGATATTCTGCAAGTGGAGGCTACTTCTAACTGAAAGGTGAAATAAGGAACTTAGAATTATCAGGAAAGACAGTCTTTCGAGCAACAGAGGGAGGTGGATCTTGCTTTACTTTTGTTACAATTGTCAAGATTTTCAGTGCAGGAAGAGTTTAAACCCTGAGGGACAGGATACTGTTTACTCTGTCTGCCCTGGTGCACAGCTGACTTATTTTGGGGCTGACTGCTTTCAGAGCACAAATCACCAGGCTGTTTTGGGTCTGGGGAGGTTTACCTGTGTCTGACTTGGATGTCTGGATTTTTCTCTGTTTGATTAGCAGGGTATTTTCTCTGTCAAATTGTTGTGTAGGGCATCTTGCTGACAGGAAGGCACTCATCGCAGCGGTGGGTCAGAGCTTTTAGCTGATTGTTTCATGAGGGCACAATTTAGGCCCAACCCCTGCCCACCCCTCACCCCACCCACCCCTGGAAATAGTTATTTTATACCTGGTATTCTGACATCATTTCCTCAAGAGTGCAAGGTATATCATTGTCATATCCTCTCTAGCACACACTGCACTGACAATATACACATACACATTGTATAATATATATATTTCTATATAACAAACCAATCACACACACACACATACACACACACACAAAAATAGATAAACATGTGGGGAGTAGTGCAATGTAATGGCTGTGGGGCAGCAGTCATCCAGGAGTCTTTCTGGAGGCAGAGATGCTGCCCTATTTACAGACAACTCTCTGCCCTGAGGGAGGAAGTTGCCCGTCTTCAAGCCACACTGGACAGTAGTAAGGGAACCTTCCCCCAGGCCACACTGGACAGTAGGAAGGGAACCTCCCCCATCTAGGGAGCACCAGAGCCACCACCACCTCAGAGGTTGTGAAGAAAGCACAGCAGTTGGACCACAGTGGGCTCAGGGAGGGTGAGGATGGTGGAACAGAGGCACACCCAGTCAGTTCCACTCCACAATCCATACACCATTCTGGGGGAGCATAGCTCCTCTATGGATGCACCCACAGAGGAGACTAAGGAGGCTGAGGACAACTGTCACAAGTGAGGCCCACAGGAATGAGGCAGAGGACACCACAGGGCAAGGAAGCAGCTCCTGGTGGGGAACTCATTTATTAGGGGGATAGAACTGGGGGGAGCAGGGAAAACTGAAGTAAGGTGCCTGCCTGGTGCCATGGCTTGGAGGAACAGGAAGTGCATCCTCAGGATCATGAGAACGGCTGCACGGGAGTCTGAGCTGGACATCATTGTCCACCTAGGGACAAATGACTTGGCTCATCATGAGATTAGAGCAGTGCAGGAGGACTTTGTAGAGTTGGGGAGGAGCCTAAGACAAGTAGCACACACAGTATCCTTCTCAGAGGTGCTGCCTGTCACTGGCATGGGTGAGGTGAGGGTACTTTGCACCATACAGTTTAATGAATGGTTGAAAAATTGGTGTGGAGCACAGGGGTTTGGCTTCACTGGGGACTGGGGTTAAACCTGGAGGAACACCAGCCTATACTGGCAGGATGGTCTGCATCTGTCCAGGAAGGGAACAAGTCTTTTGAGCAATCGGTTTAAATGCTTCATTGGCAAGCTTTTAAACTAGTCAAGGGGGGATGCACTGATAAGCAGCAGGAAAATCCCAGCCTCTCCCTACAAAACAGGGTACTAAATGAGAAAAATACCGAGGTAGAAAGGTCAGTGGGGGATGCTGCAACAGAAGGTAAAGCCATCAAAACATGGAGAGCAATGAGTACCAATGCCAGTAGTCTGGGTAACAAGCTTCCTGAATTAGTGGCCTTGATGGAGGAGGAACATCTGGATATCATGGCAGTCACAGAAACATGGTACACACAAAAATATGACTGGGATGTAAACATACCAGGATACACTATCTAAGGGAGGGTAAAAGAGGAGGAGGAGTAGCTCTTTACATAAGGGAAGGAATCAAAGCAACAGAACAAAGGGTAAACAGGGAGGAGAAGAAGCACTGTGGGTCAATTTGGAGGCAGGCAATGACACCACAATCCACACAGGGGTTGTATACAGACCCTCCCCCTCTCAGGGGGAGGAAATGGACAAGGAAATGATAGAAAGTATACTTAGAATGGCAGAAAAAGGGGATATATTGCTAATCGGTGATCTGAATATGCCAGATGTTAACTGGAGTGCAGTTGCAGCAGCCACTTCGACGAGTGGGGTTATTCTAGATGCCCTACAGGGGGCATGCCTTAGACAATTAGTATTGGAACCCACTCGAGAGGGAGCAATCATAGACCTGGTTCTGTCAAATGGAGATGGAGAGAGGATCACAGATGTAGAAGTGGGTAGCCATCTGGGAACTAGTGACCATCGAACAGTATGGTTCACAATAAACACAGCAATAGAGTCAAGCCATACAAAGGCAAAAGTACTGGACTTTAGGAGGGCTGACTTTGCCAAAATGGGTGAGTGCCTAAGGAATGCACTAGCAAATGGGCAGGAAGGAGGGGTGGAAGAACAATGGGGAATAATAAAAACTGCCATCACAGAGGTAACAAGCCTTTGTGTGAAGCAAATAAACAAAACAAAACAATATAAGAAACCACTATGGTTCTCAAAGGAAGTGGCAGTGAAGGTTCAAGAGAAAAAGAAAGCATTCAGAAAGTACAAGGAGTCACAGAAGGAGCAGGACAGAGAACTGTATCAGTTAAAGCAAAAGGAAGCTGGGAAGGCAGTCAGAACAGCAAAGGCCCAAACCAAGGAAAAGATAGCCAACTCAATTAAAAGGGGATAAAACCTTTATAGGTACATCAGGGGCGAAGGAAGACCAAGGAGGGATAGTGAGGCTTAATAAAGGGAGGGGGTGGAGAGGTGGCTGTGAAAAGGCAGAGATACTAAACAAATATTTTTGCTCAGTATTTACAAATGAAGAGGGAGGTACCTAAACAAACAATAGAAACACTCTGGATACAGAAGTTGATACCGGCCATTTACAGAAGAAAGGGTTCTGAAAGAACTTTTAAAACTGAAGGTGGACAAAGCAATGGGGCCTGATGGAATTCATCCCAGAATTTAAAGAACTAAGGGTAGAACTAGTGACACCACTGACTACCCTCTTTAACAAATCATGGGAGGATGGGTGGTACCCGAGGACTGGAGGAGGGCAGATGTGATCTCGCTTCACAAAAGTGGGAGCAAGGCAGAAGCAGGAAACTACAGACCTGTTAGTTTAACCTCAGTGACAGGAAAATGATGAAATCACTTCTGAAGGAAAGAACTGTCGAGTATCTAGAGGCCAGAGGGGCACGGGACCCAAGGCAGCATGGATTCACAGCAGGAAGGTCATGCCAGATGAATCTGATAGATTTCTTTGACTGGGTGACCAAAGTAGTAGATCAGGGAGGGGCTGTGGACATGGCCTACCTAGACTTTAGGAAGGCATTTGACACAGTCCCACACAAAACATTAATATACAAGTTGGCCAGCCTGGGAGTGGGTCCCAAGATGACAACCTAGGTAAAGAATTGGCTGGAGAATAGGACACAGAGAGTAATAGTAAATGGATTCCACTCTGAAGAAAGGGGGGTTACTAGTGGGGTACTGCAGGGTTCAGTACTAGGACCGGTCCTCTTCAATGTCTTTATAAATGACATTGCGGAGGGACTGGAAGGAAAAGTATGTCTCTTTGCAGACGATTACAAAGATCTGCAACAGAGTTGATGCACAAGGTGGAGTGGAAAGGATGAGAAGGGACTTGGCAAGGTTAGAGGAATGGTCAAATGTATGGCAGCTTAGATTCAATGCTAATACGTGCAAGGCAATGCACCTAGGAAACAAAAACCCAGGGGAAGAGTACACAATGGGGGGTGGGATACTAACAACAACAAAAATGGAAAGAGACCTGGGAGTAGTCATATCAGATGACCTAAAGGTGGGCAAGCAGTGTGAGAGGGCAGCAAGGAGGGCTGGGGGGATACTGGGATGCATAGGGACAGGCATCACCAGTAGAAAACAGGAAGTTATTATCTCTCTGTACAGACAGCTGGTGAGACCCCATCTGGAGTACTGCGTGCAGTTCTGGAGACCCAATCTCCGCATAGACATAGACAGGATGGAAGCTGTCCAGAGGAGGGCAACTAAAATGGTGCAGGGTCTGCACCGGAAGACATATGAAGAGAGACTTAAGGAGTGTAACATGTATAGCCTCGAGGAAAGGAGGGAGAGAGGGGACATGATAGAAACTTTCAAGTACCTCAAGGGAATCAACAAAGTCCAAGAGGGTAGCATCTTTCAAAAAAAGAGGTGTGCAAGAATAAGGAGGCACAATTTGAAGATGGGGGGGAGGCGGCTCAGAGGTAATTTAAGGAAGTATGTTTTCACAGAGAGGGCTGTGGATGCATGGAACGGCCTTCCAGAGGAGGTTGTGGAGTCAAAAACAATGGTGGAATTCAAGCATGCATGGGACAGTCATAAGGCAATTCTAGGGGGTGGGGGTAGGAAGAAGTAGGTTGCTGGTTAACTAGGATCTGCAGCTCATCCATTAGGTAGAGAAATGGGCAGACTGGGTGGACCAAGCGGTCCTTATCTGCCATCAAATTCTATGTTTCTATGTTTCTATCCACTTGTTCTCCCGATTGTGTAACTGGACAGAAACAGGCCCAAACTGAAAACACTGTGCTGCCTCGCAGCTGGGTAATTCAGGTTAAATACACTGTAAAAATAAAGAAGTACTTCACCTTTGTGGACTTGTTATTACATTTGTGGCTTTGATATTACCTTTTTGACTTTGTTGGATGTTTTGTACTGTATCCTCACAGGCACTTTCTGATTTAGTAAATAAATTCGAAGTGTTTCATTAGAAAATGGTGCGTGTGCCGCTTTTTAATTTTTTCTTGGCTTTGTTACTGGACTTTTTTTAAGGCAGTCCCCAGATGTGTGGGGCTTATCTTAGGCTCTTCGGAGTCAGCCATCCACTGGCACTGCTCCCTCCATTTCCACAGGACTAGCATTGGGACCACAGACTGATTGAAGAAGAGAGCCAGGATTTTTAAGTGTCTGGCATTATTCAGCAAGGAGCTCCTGGCCAAAAACAAGTTTTAATTTCTACACTGCTGCTACTCCCTGCCATCCATGGAAGAATGTAATCATGTTAAAAACTGGGGATTCTCACTAGTGAACTACCTGTTCTCCTATCTGCAACCCACCAAATCAGAACACCAACACAGTCATGCAAACACCAAAGGGGGGCCACAAATAATGTTTTAAGGGTGAGAGGCCTTTATAAAAAAAGGTCTATGTGCTGAGAACTCAAACAAACTACAAACAAAAAATGTTTCTATCTTTGGTGCCCCTGACCACCAAGATCCATGGCCATGGAGTCAGGGATCAGCACAACAGCCAATCAGGCTTGGGAGTCTGCAGAGGGAGCCAAAAAGGGCTCATGGGGCACTGGAGGACTAATTAATTCACCTGGGAATGAAACTGCCAATAGTTCGTTGAATAACAGCCAGACAGACCCTCCCCAGTGATGACAGAAGCAACCAGTGGGAAGGCAGGATTCCCTAGTGAACAGCAGAGTCTGTTCCAGACGATTTCAGTCTGCATTAGATACAGCTTAGAAGCAGACATACTGCCTGATTGTGCCAGTGTTGGTCGCCTGCCTGGGGCTTCCACGGACTGCAGACAGGTAGTGAGTGCCAGTCTTGAACAGCCAAGAAGACAATAGCTAAGAGACACTGAAAGAAGTGCAGATTTGTTGAATGCATCAAGGTGGGATGGGGGTTCCACCCATTGAGAGAGACGGTTTTAGTGCGCCCAGTCACCATGGTGCCAAGTCGGGATATCACTGACCTCTGTTTTTGTGGGGGACCATGCCCCCACACACCCATAACCCCGCGTCCTAAAGATTCTAACTCTGAAGGGGGAGTGGACCTCAGGAAGGGGTGTGCATATCCCAAAATCGGCACCTGATGTGCTGGCTCACAAATGCCAGTGCTCTAATGGCTGGAAGGGGGAAGAGGTTAGCACTAGACTAGCTGGGAGAATTTATGTATTTCAACAGGGATTAGGATGGGTGTGAGTTACCACAGGACCACCATGGAAAATTCATGTATTTCAATGAGGACCAGGATGTGTGGGTCTTACCAGTGGACTAACATGGAGAATTCATCTGTTCCTCTGGGGGATTGAGGTGGAAGGGGGAGCACTAGACTACCAGAGAGCAGTTATGTATTTCAATAGAGACAATGTAAGTGGTGGACCAGTAGATTAGCAAGCTTTCTATGTTTGGAATAGGGATCAGGTTAGGATAGGGGCAATGGGCAAAGCTCTGCAAAATGCCTCCATGCATACAAACGTGCATAGATATTGCACAATGCTTCTACTGGCCACATAATGACATACAAATGCCCCTCAGCACCTTTCATTCCATATATGGTCATAAGAATGCCAGACACTGAATATGGTACCCAGGAGCAAAGGCACTAATCCATTTGGGTTATGCTATCCACCTTTGCTCTTAGGTTTCAGTTGCCAGCAGAGAACTGTGAAGCACTGTACATATGCACTCCGCACAGTTCTACCAAGGCTCAATATTCATACAGGAAGCATACACCTAACAGAATGCACTGCCTGTAAGAGTATGTCTCCTTTATGGCATCACACTATATTGTGTGCTGTGTGAATGGCCACATTTGAATAAAGCGGCTTCTGTTTCCACCTGTCACCTGGTGTGTAGTTTAGAGACTTTGGCTCTATTTGATGTGGGGCTTTAAAATGGTTCTCAATCACAAAGTTTTGATTAAAACCCCAAAAAACAAATTTATTGACCAAATTTCAGGTAAATATTGTATTTGTTTTTATTCAGTACTGTCACCCCCTTTTTGGGCTACAATTATATGGGCAGGTTTGTGTACAGGTGCCAACCACAAAGAAAGTGTTTATTCTTTAATCTGTGTGTGTAGGTTAGAGACTTCCTGGTATATCACTGGCTGAGTAATGGTAGTAGCTGATCTGTATCCTTTTCATCGTATTAGCATGATCAGTCATTTTTTTTCTTTTGTTGTAGTACTTCATTTTTGTAAGTGAATAATAGCCCCTATTTGTTTTTTTATGAGTTCTGTTTCTTGTGCACAGCCTTTTCAAAATAATTTTCTGGACTTCCTTACTGGGTTTATTAAGACTAATGCTGGATCACTGCTGAAAGCCAACTAATTGTTGACCTGTAGTTTATTAGTGCAGTGAGTTATTCAAGAAGCATGAGAGAAGAGCTTATTTTCTCTGTTTGACCATTATCCTATTTGTAATGACTGATTGCTCCAGCCTTTTCCAACAAGATCCTGCTTCTCATTTTTATTATATGATCAAGTAAAAAGGAACCTGTGTCCCTTGACAGTCTGACAGTATTTCCTGCATGATGCAGTTTGGGTCTTGAACTGTCATATTTGGACAAATATTTAAGTAATAATCTCTGCTGTGATGCAGAAGAATAGGAAGATTAGAACTGTGAGCAATGACAAGACTATGTGGGTTGTAAGGATTTACCAATGACAGTAGGAGGTTAAAGCCCACGTTTACAGTGCGAATATTTTCCTATAGTTGCTGCTAATCCTAAAGCCCTCGCATTCTGCCTTTTCACCTCTTGAATGCTGTATTAGCTGTATGCAATTATGTGTGAGCACAGTAAGGCTGTGGTATCACTTCTTTAATATCTGTGCATATTTGGAGCACTGCAGTTGGTCTAAGCAGCAAACTATCAATACTTGAATGATGACTCATTCGCTACATAAAGAAACATTTGTAAATTAGCATAACTAAACATATAAATGATACGTTGTAACCTGTAATTACAACTGCATAAACCCACACAGTAAAATGTAGGCAGCATAGGCAGCAACACAAGCCTTTGTGCCAGTTTCACTGCTCCTGCAGTTGCCCTTTTCATCCTTTAAATATTCATCTTTATTAGGGATGGCAGAACTTTTTCTAAAAATAAAATCTACAAGAAACAGTAGACCTTGACCAGTTCTAAAATTTGAGAACCAAAAATGCATCTCTCCAAAAATCAGTAACGGTGAATTGAACTGCAAATTGACCATTAGTTTGTAATTAGCATATCATTAATATGCAAATGGAGGTAGCTGACTAGGTTCAAAATCAAAAACCTTTTAGGATTTTGCTTGGGCTCTGAGTAGAACCTGTTGCAAACAGAACCCCAAAAGATTTTCTCATCCTTAATCTTTACAGATAGGGTTGTCTTTATGGTACTGAGCAGTAGGGGGCCACTGACAACTCAGGTTCTTGCACCATTTCCAGAAAGTCAGGGTAGATTAGTAAGGGAGGACTGAGTCTCTGATTGGGCACTCTGCTCATTGATGGGAGTGGGATTGTTCATCCTGCTACTGGGCTACCTCCTATTGTATTACTAGGCTGGATGCAGTAAGCACAGCTGCTTCTGCCAAAGAAGATGAGGTTGTGATGACAAGGGGGATGTCAGCTTATTAGAGGAGTGAGTTGATGTCACTCCTCAAGATAAAAGCTGGCTGGTCACCACACTGGATGACATCTATCTCACCCCATCCATGCCTGTGGGGTTCACGTTTAACAGTGCCCTCCTCAATGCCCCATGTCACTCCAGGTCATAAAACACATTTTCATCCTCCCCTCTGATTTGTTGTGCAAGGAGCCCTCTCCCCTTGGGACCTGCTGATAGACTTGCTTAAGACATGGTATCTCAGGCAAGAAGTGAGGCTGGAAAGGCCCAAAGGAGGAATGTGGGAGAAGCCAGATGGGAGCAAAAATATCTCTATAGTATAAGCCCCTCATTGTTGGGGCTTACTACATTTAACATAAAGTAGCAGGGTCAGTTTGGGTACCAGAACCCATAGTTAAAGGCAGGGTCCCGGCACCAGGATATAAATGTCACCACATGGAAGGAATCAGGGTCTTTTGTTTTTGAGGAGTCTGGAGAGTGGAGGTGTGAGAGATCGGAGGGTCAGAGCCATGGCCCGGGCTCTGGGATGGGGCGATGGCCACCCTGGCCCCATTGCAGTGCTGAACACCTGGTTGAAATGTGTCTGAGGGGCTTAGAGACCTGGGTGTTCTCCACACCCTGTAGGAGGTTTTGGGGCCAAAGTACTGCCGTGTAGGAGAGGAGCCAAACCCTGGAATGGAAGGTCCCATGCTGTGATCCTCAGCACTGGGCCAGGCCAGGCAGTGGGAGCTATAGTATCTTGTGAGACTGGTGGCTGTCATGGATGGCTGTGGCCCAGAGAGTGAGAGGCCGGGCCATGAGGATGTGGGTGTGGCAGATCTAGGATCTTGAGCCCTGTTTCCATGACCACCAAAGGAAAGTCATCTTTCAGAAAGGTTTAGAGCCCATGTTCAGCCCCGTGGAGCTGCAGAGAGTGATGTGGGCACTGGCCACAGAGGTTCCTTCATTGGGTCTGTGGTGCAGCTGCCTGCATCAGGCATGCAGTGTCTGCAAGGGTGGGGCTTGGAGATTTGAAGCTGCATTTTTGGACCAAGGAGCTGTGTCTCCTGAAATAGCCTTTCACAGAGTATAGCCAAAGTCTGAGACCCCACAGCTGAGTTGATGGGGGGGGGGTGCAGAATGACATTTAAGTTGTTCCATAGAAACAAAGCTGCTGCCATCACCAATAAAATCTGGAGCTAGTATCGACTACATTTCAGAGGGACCTAAGTTCAGGACTGTGATGCCCCCAAAGAGATGCACCGTGGCTGTGGTCGTTCATCTGAAGTGCCATAATCAATTGTGCCCCCATGCTCCATGGAGCTGAAAATCCATTGTGGCTTCAGCCTTCATGAACCTTGTGTGTTGGGAACTGAAAATACACCCAGACCTGTTTTACAGTTTTCATCCATTTGGACAGCTGAATTTATATTTTTAATGCTAAGCCATGAACTGTTATTCTTCCTATTTGTCTAATTAAGATTTTTCCCCCTTGAAGGACTGCCATGTTGCACTTCTTGCTACCCTTCTTGCACCCTGATGGAGCAGTTCCATCACCTAGTGGACTCCTGGATCTCAGGTACATTTTAATATTATCAGTATGGTTCTGGATTGTGTTTCTGTCTGTAAGGTGCCCCCTTCCCCACAAACTGCACCATCTAAATACTTCTAGACAGGGAAGGGGGGGCTTACAATAGATGAGAACAACTGATGGAGCCATCATGGGTTTTACCTTTTATAAAATGGGTAGGAAATGTCCTATGTCCTGATTGATCGAGAAGGTTCAGAACCCAGGTCCGTACCAGGCAACAACCACCAGTCCAGGAACCATTCCAGCAACATAGATGCAGCATACCAAGGTATTTCTGCTGCCTAGAAAATTGTTAAAAAGGTTTTTTGGCAGACATGTTTGCAAGATAAAAAACCTACACCCCTTACTTATCATAACTTGAAAAATAGCATTAACTAACATGTTTTAATAAACCACCTACCCCAACTCTCATACCAAATATTTAAAATAAACATTCAAATTCATCCACTCACAATTTTTCTCTTTTTTTTCTCCCTAGATTTACAGGCCTATGAACCCTGTCACTGTATTATTCTTCTCACTAGCTATGTAAGGCCACCACAAGACCCGTGCTCTTCTATGCCCCCTTCCAACTAAGCTATCATCAAAATTGGTACTCTCATTGATCCACTTCTCATGTAACACCCCTTCCTTCCCCTCAAATATTCACTACCATAAACAGAGCATTTTTTTACAGAAGGCACATCCTTCTCTCCAGCCCCCCACCTATCAAGAATCGTAGTTTGTTTGTTTTTCAGATCACAGCTGCAGACAGAAATAACATTTCTTTTCCTCACTGCCAATCTCACAACCACAATCAGGAGCACACAGCATGTCTGAGTTGTCATTTTGGTCCTACGATCAGGAGCACATACAACTCCCAGCTAACATGTATCTCACTCCTCCCCCCCCCCACAGATCAACACAACTATTATGCCAAGACTCATCTGGCTCCTCTGATAAGGAATACACCCTTTGATCTACCATCTCCATTATGCAATGGTGATTACATACCTTACAGTGACTCAGCCTGCTAATCTTAGCCTGCAACATACTATTCCTAAACCCTGCTTGAAGAACAATAAAAAAATAGACTAGCTACACTACTAAAACAGGCCACGTTCCACTGCCAAGCCATCATAGTGCCTTAATAAACACAGGTATCTGTAGGGGCAATTTTGCACTCATATGAACATTTTTTTTTTATTTAAATAACTATTTCTAAAATTGTGTAATCTTTTTATTTATATTTATTAGAAGTACCTATTTCATAAATTTATTTATTTAGTTTTTATTGACCGGGTAAGTGCATTAGCCAAAAAATGACAATTTTCAGGCACAACCCGGGAGAGTACAAGAGATTACATACAAGAAACATTTCAGAAGTGCATTACAATAATACATACAGCTTAGTTTATAACCATTTAAACAAGGATACAACAGCATATCAATAACAGAAACAACAGCGAGCAGTACATACGATCAATAACAAAAGCATACACAACATAGTATAGGAGATAGAGTCAATGAACAAATATTAGAATGGGTCACAGCACCAGCAAACAAAGTGCATGTGCATGTGTCAACACATATAGGATACAACTTAGCTCAGTGTGACACCTACGAATTTCAAAAGAGGAAATAGCAGGAGGAGGGCAACTCTGAAATAAAGTAGAGTAAAAAAGGGGAGGGGGAAATTATAGAGGATAAGTATATGAGGAGGGGTGGAGGGAGGTCAAGACAAAGTCAAAAAGGGGACAAGGGCAGGGGTAAGATAAGAGGAAAGTGGAGAAGGGAAGGGGGTGAGAGGGTAGTTGTAAGGAGCAGGAGAGTTTTGAGAATTACAGATATCAGGGCAAGGGTATGGTGGACCCCCAGACAAGTCAAGTAGGGTTAAAGCAAGTACAGGGTTCAGCCATTGATAGATATCTTTGAAGCTCACTTTTGAAATGACAGTGAGATACAGATAGCCTTAGATGTAAGGGAAGAGCATTACAAAGCAGAGGAGAAGCATATTTAAATGCCCCAGTGCCTTTAGAATTATGACACCTAGGTACCCTTAGTAATGATTTGTCATCTGATTGCAGTCCACAAGGAGGAGGAGAGGGGAATTAGCAGTGTCGCAAGTGAGGTAGGGGTTTGAAGCCTGCTAATGGAGTCAGACAGAGAGCCAAGATAGCATTGTCTGGATGCAGAGGGAGCGAGCCAACCAAGGTCACTATAGAGTTGACAGCGATGCTTAAGTCGAGGGGATGATGATGCATAGCGACAGACATTGTTGTAAGTGACGTCCCATTTCTGAAGTGATGATTTTTGGGCAGCCGCAAGGATAGGAACACAATATGTTAGGGTGGGGAGCAGGATCCCCCTGGCAATGTCCAGCTTAGCAGATGGTGTTAACATGTAGCTAGTTTTGTAGGCAACACCCAGCCTACTACTAACTGTTTTGCAGGTTGACTGAATGTGGAGACTGAGATCAAGTGATTGGTCAAGCATGACATCAAGATAATTAAAGGATGTGACAGATTCTAGTTTAGTCACCTCAAGGTCATAGACCATCAGGGGTGATGGACATGCCCTTAGTTTAGGGGCAGAGCCTAGGAGCATAGTTTTTGTTTTTTTGGACATTTAGAACCAATTTATGGTTGCACAGCCAGTTTTGAATGTTCCCAAAATCAGTGGAAAGTGACACATTGAGGCGATCAGCATTTGCAGCACTGGTGTAGATGACAAGATCAACAGCATAGAGAAGAGATGAGCAGGTTGTAATGACATCTGGAATATTGCTGATAAAGAGTGAGAATAAAAGTGGCCCCAGAATGGTCCCCTGGGGAACACCAATGTTGATTGTAGTACTGTTAGATATTGTGGAGTTGAATTTCACTGTTTGGGTCCTGACAGATACATAGCTGCTAAACCAGCTCACAACAGGAATCAAGAATCCCAGGTTTTGTAGGGTAGACAGGAGCAAGGGGTGTTCAACCAGATCAAAGGCCTTGGTGAGGTCAATGAAGACAGCCCCTTTAAGCCGTCCAGAGTCCATGTTAGAGAGTATATCCAAAGTGAGTTTTATCAGAGCTGTTGACGTACTATGATTTTTTCCTGAAACCATGCTGAGCATCAGAGAGAAGATTTGAAGTTGCCAGGAAGTCATGTGTTTGGGCGCCGACAAGCTTCTCAAGTATTTTACTCAGGGCCAAGAGAATTGCTACCGGCCTGTAATTTGTAATATCCTTCTCATCCCCCTTTTTAAATATAGGAGTAATCCTAGCAATTTTCCAAAGATCTGGAACAACACCACAGGAAAGGGATAACGTGTAAATGTTTGCCAGTGGAGAGGCAATGATAGGAGCTCCCAGTTTCAGCAGGTGGGGTTCAAGGGAGTCAGACCCTGGGCTAGTGTTGTCAGAGATTGATCTCAGTTGATTAAGAACCTGCAATCTGGTTATTGCTTTATAGTAAAAAAGCAGAGTCAGAGGAGACCCTTTCGAAGGTGAAATGGGGTCCACTAGATTGCTACAGACAGAGGACTGAGAGGGGGGAGGGAAGGAAGAAGTGTATAATGAGAGATCAGAGAACATCCTATTGAAAGCATTCACAATCGTATTAGAGTTGTAGCAGTGAGTTCCACTGAGAATCATTTCTGATGGGGTAGTAGATTGTGATGCACTAAGAAAAGTCTTTACATGGACCCAGAATTTCCAAGGGTCACAGGCCGAGCTAGATAACAGGTTCTGGCAGTACTTACTTTTGGCTTGTCTTATTCGTTTTTCGCAGGAATTTCTGTGAGCTCTATATGTATTAAGATCAGAAAGCAAGCCAGTCTGTTTATAGTGCTTCCTCAGCTTATCTCTGAGTTGCAGATCATCAAGCAGGTCCATGTGGAGCCACTTAGTTTACTTACCTCTGACCCTCCTAGAAACTTTCAGGGTGTGCTTCAACTGAACTGCACTAAATTTACTAAGACAAATATGTAGGGCATCCTCAATTCTTCATGCTTGATAGACCTCAGACCAGTCAATGTTGGAAACATCATAAAGGAATGCATTTTCATCCATGGTTGCAAAATTTGTGAAGATGATGAAACGAGGTGGAGGAGCTAGTGGGGCACCCGAGGTCCAGATACAAAAAATCAGAGACTGATCAGTTATTGCATCTGCCAGGATTCCCGATGTGGTCACATGCTCCAGGCAATTTGTAAGTAACCAGTCAATAAGGGTGCCTGGTTTAGGTGGAGTTGGTGTTCGCGTATACTCAGTTATCAGCTGGTATAGGTTATAGCTGTGCACTAGTGACATCAAAGAGCTTTGAGTAGGTCCTAGCCAGTTTAGGTTTAGATCCCTCAGGATTATAGCCTTGTTTAGATTGACAGCCTGTGATGCTTGGTCAAGGAGGGCCTGGAGTCCTGCCAAACCCCCAGAGGGAGGGTTATATGAGCAGATAATATATAATTTATTTGCACCAAGTGAAACTATAGCATGAATGGATTCACACAGGGTAGGTGAGGGCTTGGTAGGGGCAACTGTAATGCTAAGGTGGTTCCTGTGGTAGAGAGCCACACCCCTGCCACGCTTCACCCCCGGTCTGTCTCCACGGATCAAGGAGTAATTAGCTATTGAGCAGACAGAGTGAAAGATTCGAGGTTTCAGCCAAATTTCAGTAAGACAGAGTATGTCTGGGTCACAGACTTTGATCCACTCTTCCAGTTCATCCATGTGGCACGTTAGACTCCTAACATTCATATCTGCAATGAAGAGTCCTTTATTAGTTATCCCAGATAGGTCAGTATCAGAGAAGTGGGTGGGGGGGACCTGGATTAAGTTCCACATCGCCTGATAGAAGAAGCACTAGGATTGGTAGGAAAAAGAGCCTTACAGAGTAGTATGTAAGGGGCAAGGAATGCTTCCCCTTCCACTTACAAAGGCCAAAATGCACATAGTATGTACATCCTTTTTTGTAGAAAAAGTATGGTCAAGTATATTCAGGCCAGTATTTCAAAATTAAAAGGTTAGAGAACCTAAAGTCCCTAAGTCCAAGAGAATTACAATTCTGGTTGCATGGTAAAGAAATAAATAATTAATTTACACAGAGTAGTAATAAGAAAGAGAGGGTGACCCCTACCATATGGTAGCGGAGCATTATGTTGTCACTGGGGGATCGGGCAAGGCCACTAACTGGTGGCATAGTTAGCACACTACACTGTGTATTGCAAAGGGATATCAAGATATACAGTAGTCTGGTTGAACAAATTCCCTGTTTGATCTACAGTGTAGGTGAGTACCTATGCTAGCCACTAAGGAACCAACCATCCCAATTTTATTACAGTACAGCTATAGATGGGAAGAATGAAGCAGAGTAGTCATAAGGGTTGGGAAGACGTTTCGTTTAAAAATAGAGTAAATAAAGCTAGTTTAGGAACATTGCTAGAAAAATGATATTCAAAAAATATGAAACTGAGGCAGTCGGTTAGGGAACACCACTAGACAAAAGCTGCCCAAAAATATGAGACTCAAGCAGCTCAGGCAAGTGTAAAGGACTGCGTTGTCAAAGTCTAACAGTGAGTATAGATTAGAACACACCCCTAGTGGCTACACAGTATAAGGAGCCAATGAAAAATCAGACAGTCATCTGACTAAGAAAGTCCTATATAAGAAAGGTCCACCCACGATGGGTGAGCTGGGGCCGGGTGGGGAGCCGGCGTAAAGCACTGCTGGGAAGAATGGCTCAGAAGAGCAGCATAAAAGTTTCAGCGCCTGCCACATGTCTCCTCTACCAGATCAGCTGGACCACAGCAAAAAGCACAGGGCACTGTTCCAGCACAGAGGTCTGAAGCCCCGTTGGGCTTAAGGAGACCTGAGGGGAGAGGAAGGGAGAATGGTTTAAGTAAGAGCAAGTGGGGGTTGGGGGGTTTCAGTAGACAAAGAAACTGGGTGGGCAGAGAGATTAAGGGAGGAGAAGGCAGAGGGGGAGTGGGACAGTGAAACAAGCTTGCAGCAGCTAACTACTTTAAAGCTGTACCAAAAACAATTCCTTAAGGCTCTAAAGTTAGGAACAGGTCAATATATTTACAGCTGTATGCAAACTTAACATAAAGCCATAAAGCACATTAGTTAACTTAACCCAAAGAGGAGCTGAAATCACAGTAGTAGCAAATTGACTTTGTGTTCCTTAGCTAGGCACCAGAAAAGGCACAAAGAAACCAGGGATTTCAAAGGACAAACAATTCCTACTGAGTAGTGGCCTAAATATGGAGTCCACAATAACAGAGGAGCAAAAACCTAAAATGGGCGCACTACTTGAACTGTAGCCCACAGCTCAGGCCAAGCGGTACTGAAGACTGCAGCCAAGAAAGTTCAAGGGACTCACACCAATCCATGCTGCTCACAGGAATAGGTTTCCTCCAATCACAGGCAGGGTGCTCCTTTTAAAATTCCAGGATGTTTTGAGCACCAAAAGACATACCTTGCAACTTTTAAGCTTACTGGCCCAATGCTCCAGTAAGCAACCGGGCTGCTGGTCCACACACTGGGCTCAGAACTTCAAGTTCGCAGATGGTTCCTTCCACAAGGGATGGCTCGGAGGAGTGGCGTAAAAGTTTCAGCAACTGCCACATGTCTCCACTACCAGATCAGTGGGACCATGGCAAAAGATACAGGGCACTGTTCCAGTACAGCGGTCTGAAGCTCTGGTGGGCAATAAGATACTCCTGGCCAGTGGTTGTCATGGTATAAACACACTTCCAAGTACCTCTGCCCTCACAATACACCTGGGTGGGGGGACTGTGGAGCCTGAGCAAAATGGATGCCTAAAGGTATAGCTCTGCCTCACTGTCTCCACTTATATTAGAAATCTGAGAGAAAAATCAAAATAAAGCACATTTTTTTTTGTGAGAGGCTGAGAAA
The DNA here is from genome assembly GCA_016271365.2 of Neoceratodus forsteri. Taxonomy (NCBI): domain Eukaryota; kingdom Metazoa; phylum Chordata; order Ceratodontiformes; family Ceratodontidae; genus Neoceratodus; species Neoceratodus forsteri. The sequence goes on along the minus strand of CM028136.1, from coordinate 431,862,824 downwards.
GGAAGACTTAAGCAATAACATGGGCAACCCTCATAAAGATAGAGCAACAGGGGACAGAGCTAAACAAAAAACAAATCCTGCTACTCTAGCCACGAGGGCTATACAAGACTGGGACACAATACAGGATGATGCTCCTGTAGAAGAAACTTTACAAATGTTGGGAGTAAAACTAAATAGGCTGATAGCATCAATGACTGGATTGTCAAATAAATTCGATACCCTAACAAACAGAGTAGCTACTGTTGAGTCATCGGTGGAATCGATCACTCTAGCCTCCCATGAAGCCACTAAAAGGGTAGATGCAGCAAATGGGTGCAGTATCACAGATTATTAAAGAAAATACTCACCTTAGAAGTAGATTGGAGACTTTGGAGAACCAAGCTCGCGCACAGAACCTGCGGATTCTAGGGATGGCAAAAGAAGCCAAAGGTGATCACTTGTTGCTATTTGTCCAAGAATGGCTGATGCAGCAATTAGACGAAGAGATAGCCCCCATGGTGAAGTGCTTCTAAAAGGCCTACTGAGTTGTGGCGAGAGGCAGACCCGATGACCCAGAAGCCCCAAGAACTGTGGTGGTCATTACTGACGGAGTGGGATCCAGAGATTGCCTCCTTACTATGGCCAGGCAAAAGAAAACATTACTTCATGAAGGACAGCAGATAAGGTTGTTTCCCGATTTGGGTTTTGAGATGCGCCAAAAGCGCAAGAAATTTGATGGCACCAGAGCATTGTTGAGAGAGTCGGGGATCCCACATGGCCTTGTCTTCCCAGCCCGACTCCGGATATTTCATAGAGGTCAAGTCTATGTTTTTTCAGACCCAGCTGAAGCCATGAATTGGTGTAGAAGTACTGCCAGAAGATTGCAAATTGCCTCACCAGTAGAATCTTCCTTGGAGGAAGAACACACCTGAAAAGAACTGTGAAGAACTTTATTTGAATGGTATAATATTATGACTGGGGAGTGAAATGAATAGCTCATTAAAAATTGTCTAGTTAATGTTAGCTTGTTTCTGTTATTATAAGCTATAGTAAGGGATATAATTGGAGACTACAGTGGAAACACTGGAATTGTTTGTTTGCTGCAATTTTCTCTACTTTATTAAGAGGACATGCTTAGTTAAACCACCAGTTTGAAACTTTATTCAGTTGACTGTTACTAGTAACTCATAGGCTCAGTTTAAGGAATTGAAATTTAAAAGCGCTTTTCTAAGTGAGAAAGGGAATTTACTCGATGGCTTAAAACAACCAACTTATTGAATTATGTCATACGGCTTAAGTATAGCCACACCTACATTTAAAGTGAGCTTTGGGGAGAAGATGCTATCATTATCTTCATCTGGGATAGCACATTTAGTGCATATACTTTGGAAAAGCATGGTGAACTTTCCCTGTTCCCCTTTGAAGGGAAGGGACTCAGAGACTCAAGACTTTGATTTACTATATAATACTATGCAGCTCCTGGGCTCATTACACAGTCTAAAATGTTTAAATTTATATCTTTGAATATTATAAGGAACCCCTCCAATGGCGTATCGTACTACTGTGGATGGATATATTAAATGTGTTATGAGGAGTGGCGCCCTCCCGGTTTTAAAATATAAAAATGTAATATCCACTGTAAGTGAATGAAACTGTGTGTTTTTGTCATAACAATAAACATAAAGTATTAAAAAAAAATACACCTGTGTGGGTGTTTATCTCTTACCAGCCACCTCCTCACTGTGTCTTGTTGCTTATATCGCTCATTCTTGCCAGGGCATTCTTGGTGATCCTTTAGAAAAGAATCTTAGCAACACCACCACCACAAAGTTGCTTTTACTGTGCATGTGGACCACTCAATCTCTGGGTATAGTAAATTCCTGAGCAGCTTTAGCCATTTAATAAGCTTCTATGGACATGAAAGAAATGTCTACTGTCCAGTTTGTAATAATTGGTTGTCACTTTTGAGAAAACTCTGGCAAACATAATTCACCTTATATTTTACAGCTTGCTTTGCATTTTTCTTCCCTCTGTTCTACGTTACTATGTACTTACTGTATTTACATCACAACAGAATCCCGATCCCCTATAGTTTATCTGCTTCTGCTGCTTAATCCTTTGCTGAAGTAAATTATCCTCTGTTAGTGACATCACACTTTGTTGTTGTGGACCAAATGATGATGTTACAAACATAAGATTATGACTTCAGCAGGTCCTCCAGACATTTGTCCCCTGGAGGGAGTCCACCACGCTGGCCAGCTTAACATCATCAGTACATTTATGCAGTCTGCTGGAGTCCCCAGCTTGAAGATCATTGATGAAAATGTTGAACAGTAAAGGCACCAGCACTGATCCTTGTGGGATGCTGCTCAGCACTGCTCTAGATTCAGTGCAGTACCCATCAGCCGCAATCCTCTTCTTCCTGTCACCAAGCCAGTTAGCAATCCTTCATGTGTATGCCTCATACATAACACACTAGTGCACTTTACCCAAACTCTTGTAATGTACAACAGTGTCAGAACATTACTGAAGTCCCGATAGACTATATATATATAGCCCTGCCCCTGTCCACCCCCAGAAAGAAGGGGATCATGTTGGTTTTGCATGATCTTCCCTTCACAAAGCTATGCTAAGACTTGATATGGTCCTGGGTTTCATCTAATATTCCTTTATTCTGTCCTTGACAATGGATTCCAGGACTCCAGGGAACAAGGATCTAAATTTCATGTGAATAAATCAAGTAATGAACCAAGGAAAGAGAAATGCAGAAAATCTATAATCTAAAAGTAAAACTGTCTCTATACAGTATATAATGTTTTTATTAAGGTGACAAATTCCCTTGAAGTAAACAAACATGGGCCCTGCATTCAAATGCTCAGCATGGCAGTAACAGGAGTAGCACTGGGCTAAGTGGCTATAGCACAGTAAAGAGCCAGGGAGCATGGCTGCTGTTATAGTTAAAGGTACACATAGCATATCACTAAGTGTTTAGTGTGGTCACATTAAATACACCACTGTGCACATGTGCATGAGGTGAACCACTTGCACAGAGGGAGCAGTGGTATAGTGACCAGATATTGAAATAACTAATGGCTACTTTGGTAATATTATTTACCACTCACAAAACCCAACCATTGCTGGGTCCAGTGTTAGAAAGGACTCGGGCACTGGATGTCTCAACACCTGCTCTGCTGGTAATCTGGACTCAGAAACAGATGTGGATCACTTGGGGGCTAGCCAAGGGAGGGAGGGAGGATTGAGTGTACCAAGGACAGCTCCCGTCTCTTGGGGAGTGGGGTACTTGCTTCCCACTAAGTGGCTGCCACCTGGAGGATCTGGGTGGCAGCACTGAATGTCAGAAAATAGTCTCCAACAACTTGACACCACAAAGTATCTCCATGGAGGCAAAGCCTGCAACATGTCATTGCAGATGCCATGGGACTGGGGCAAAAACAGAGGAAAGTCCTTGTCCATGATCATATGAAGGCATTGTCTCCCACAGGCCTCACACCAGTAGCAGGGAATATCCAGATGGGGGCCAGTCAGCAGTTGAGGCAGACAAAATATTATTAAAAAAAACTAGCATTGACAACAAGCACTGTGGTCCTAAGCCCCTGGCAGCACTGATGCCTGATGAGACTCAAAAATATTAAAAACAAAACATCCCTCTCCCCTTCCCTGGCTGCCATTAATAATCTCTGGCAGTCTAATGGTACCCCTTCCCTCACCTTATCTTCAACCGCCATGTTAAATCTAACCTGATGTCCAGTTGTCCCCCTTCCCTCACCTGATCCCTGTTGGCATGTTAGAAAACCTCATTGTTGTTTGGTGATACCTGTCCCCTCCCAGTAGCCCTTCTGCCCTGCTTCTCCCCAATGCTACCCCCTCTGCCCCCCAGACAACAACAACCAGCACTTATCCCGTGCTCACATCCCTAGCCAATAACTGTTTGCCCATTGCATGTTCTGTATTGCTATACAAAGCAGTATGTTGATACAATGCTTGTGACTGAAAATGAACTAAGTCTGCATAAAGTGGCACTGCACATGCATACAAATGCACCACAATTTCAGCAAAGGCAAAACTTTTTTCACCAACCTTGGGTAAGAGTCCCCCCCCTCCATGGCCACATTAGCGGTGACACGTAATTGCCATTGAAAAATTGTTCTCAGTTACCAGGTGACAAACAGACAGCAAAGTTTCAATGGTATCCCCTGTATACAAGAATCTTGTATTTTATTCTCCCCTAAACATTTATGTGGGACCATAAGTGATTATTTTAACAAAATCTGCCAACACCACAAATCCACTATGGTCTCAATTATTTAGTTTTCCAACTGCATTTGCATATAACCTTCAGCATAGCAAGACCACATGCTCTTGGCTAACCACGCAATATCCCTTCACCCCTATTCTCTGGGGTTCTTCTCCTCTAGCCAACTTATGAGGCTGGTGCTATCTTGCCTAAACATCCCTGGTTCTTCTACACAAGGGTTGCTTGTTTCTCTGTTGTCAAGTCAATACCTCTGGTTTGCTACCACAAGAAGAATTTTCAGATCTCTTATCCTACCTTTATCACCAGATCATAAAAAAGCTTGGACCTGAATCTCTGGACCCACAATGTCCACTTCTCCCTTCAGTTCTCTCAGCATTCTTTCCATGAAATCACTGATACCGTACTCTACTTCTATCTTACCCCTAACCGCTATGGGGAGTGCTATCACATCCTAAGCTACCATGTGTAACACCACCATGTGAAACACCACCATATGCAACACCACCATATGTAGCACCATCATGTGTAACACCACCATATGTATCACCACCATGTGTAACACCACCATGTGTAACACCATGTGTAGCACCACCATGTGTAGCACCACCATATGTAACACCATGTGTATCACCACCATGTGTAACACCACCATGTGTAGCACCACTATATGTAAGACCACCATGTGTAGCACCACCATATGTAACACCACCATGTGTAACACCAGCATATGTAACACCACCATATGTAACACCACCATGTGTAGCACCACCATCTGCAGCACCACCATAAGTAACACCACTATGTGTAGCACCAACATGTGTAGTAGCACCATATGTAACACCACCATGTGTAGCACCACCATATGTAAGACCAGCATATGTAACACCACCATATGTAACACCACCATGTGTAGCACCACCATGTGCAGCAGCACCATGTGTAACACCACCATGTGTAGCACCACCATATGTAAGACCACCATGCGTAACACCACCATGTGTAGCACCACCATATGTAACACCACCATGTGTAACACCAGCATATGTAACACCACCATATGTAACACCACCATGTATAGCACCACTATGTGCAGCACCACCATATGTAACACCATCATAAGTAACACCATTATGTGTAGCACCACCATGTGTAGCAGCACCATATGTAACACCACTATGTGTAGCACCACCATGTTAGCAGGGTCATGTAGACTGTGGTGGCTAGGCTGATTGAGAGCACTCAAAGATGGAACCAAATCAGGCAGTTTTCTAGAGTTCAAATCATGTGAAGAAATAACTGTAGGATTCATTCCCGGGTAAACATAGAATTTTGTCCACCAAAGAAAAATCCAGTGTTTTGTGTCACCTGCCACTTCATCAGGGAATGGTGGTAAACTGTATATATGCAAACATAAAAAAACAAATACAAATGTACAGCCAAAGCCTTAAACACTACTGAGCATCAGAAACATAACATCTAGTCATGTTTACAACCCATTTAACCATATGTAAATAAATTCCACACAAGCACAAGCCTCACGGTGAAAACTATACCAAGATCCATTCTGCATGCTTGTGAGGCTGTACAAATGTTCAATGTAATAAACACCAACCATCTGTCACTATAAAGATTACATTTGAAGATGTTATTTATATAATAGGTTAGATATTAATTATATAAGAGAATAAATACAACTTGTATTTTATGCCATGTTTAAAGAAACAAAATTGTAAAGCACATCCACTTATAAGCTTGTTCTCAATTAAATATATTACTCTAACTGTAGTTCCTCCTACTTATACACATATTTACTTCTTTTTCTGTTTACTACATTGTAGTGGAAAGAAGTACTTTGGAACCTGAAACTTTACATTATATGATGGCTTGGAGTCCCTATACTGACATCAGTATGTAAAATGCAGTATGAGAGGATGTAAATTTCTTTGAAAATGTTTTACTGGGTAAACCATACAGGGAAAAGCAGCCTCATTTACAGATGTGACCTGGAGGAGTGGGAAGGGGGCATAAGAGAGGGGAACGGGAACAGGACTATCAATAAAACAAAAATAAAATGCTAACAATGCAAACATACAATATTATTTACCATACTTTCAATGCACACATAGGTTTGGCAGCAGTTGGTATGCTCACTATACAATACAAGGCAGGCTTCAGTTTCATAGTAGAAATACATGGCAGTCAGGCTGGGCACTAACAAGTGGACATAGAGTGCTGTTTTAATTTTTGATTTACTGGCAAAAACTGAGTGGGAGCAAGTAATTCCAGAAAGTTACATTTTCCATACTTTGGGCAGCTTCCAGTTTTTTTTTTTTGGGGTGGGGGGTATCCAGCCTTTTTATTTATATCCAAACACAACAGGTAGACAGGGTTCATGACTGAAGAGAATCAGCCACCAAGGTGGGGGAGGGAGCTTGCTAGACCAGAATATGACTCCAAGCAAGACAGTGTGATAAGAATATCTAGAGTCCAGATTGGACCAGCCTAGAGTGAATGACAGTGATAGGTAAGAGCCAGGTACACATGTAGTGCCCCAGAGTTCCTGGTGCCCTCCAAAAATGGGCATCCAGGTGCTCTGGGGGATGGATAGGATAGGACTCCTCGTTAGGTGCCCTGGGTTAAATTAAGTAACCCCCACAAATGGAAGCCCCAGTTGGGTTTATGTTTTAAATAAAAAAATATTACTGTTTGATCATTTTCCCTGCCTGCTGCAGTCCTGACAGAATCCTTCCCCCCACCGTTACCTCATGTAAGGCACCTGCTGTCATGGGTCCCAGTCATGATGGCAAGCAGACAGGGATGGGCTTGCAAGGATTGCCCCAGTTCGAAAAGCAACCACCATTCACCAAGATTCTGATTCCATTAGGGAAAGGAGAAAAGGAGAGCAGCATCAAGTGAGAGGAGGTGTGGTAGGCCAGCTGGGGATCAGCAAGGGGAGGGACTTACCTGTTGTCCTTTGGTCCCTCCTGATGTCCCTGCTGGTCCTGCTAGTGGTCCCTCCCTCTCCTGGCCATCCGGAGATGTCCCCTGGTCCTGTGGGTGTGGCAAAGTTCTGTTGGGAGAGGTGGCAGTAGTCAAAGTCAGCCCCTTCAGTTCTAGCAAGGCCAGCAGCAGTCCTGTCAGGAGGGGCAGCGGATCCAGGCTGTCCCCTCCATTGTCCAACTGAAAAGTGGTTCCATTGGAAGAGGTGACAGGTCCAGGCTGCCCCCTTCAGTCCTCAGATATGGCAAATTCCATTGGGAGGAGCAGTGACAACAGTAAATAGCTGACCCTTCCACCAGTAATCACAGCAGCAGAAGGTCCTCAGGAAGGGGCACTGGCAGAGTGTAAGGCTGGGCCCTCCATCAGCAGCCCTGCAGTATCCATGGAGGTTAATGAGAGGAGGTGGGTCCAGGCCTCTCCATGCAGCCTATCAATGATCCTGGCCCAGAGAATTCAAGTGGGCCACAGGGTGAGTGACTGCAGCACTGCAGTCATGTGCTGGCCACCGGAAAAATAAAAGTCTGTTGTTTTTTTAATAAATAAAAAACTATCAGTGCTTTCAGGCACCAACAAGTAGCAACTGTTTGGGCAGATTAAGGCCCCAGAACTGGACCGCCCATGGGGTGGAGTGAAAGGAAGCTCTGTAGAGCTGAATGACTGTAGAGGAAGGCTAGGCCCCAGCAATGGATCTCCCACAGGGCAGAGCTGACAACAAGGCTCCGTAGAGCCTAGGGAATGTGGTGGTGGGCGATGCCCCAGTAAGAACTACCCATGGGGTGGAGAGTGAAGAAGGGCTTCCTTGAACCAAGTGATTGTGGGGCAGGCAAGCCCCACCTCTGGACCACCCATGGGGTGGAGCTACAAAAGAGAGCCCCATCAACAGAAAGAGAAGGGGACAGAAACTTTAATTAAGCAAATGACAACCGGATTTAAAAGGGCAATTTCAGGCTCTAGTGGTTCTAAAGGGACAACAACAGGCCCACCAGCTAAAGGGGCCAGCAGATCAGGCCCACAATTTAAAAAGGGGCAGAAACTGTAAATGCCCTAAGACTGAATTGCAAGTGACAGATCAAGTGCAAGGCTCCTTTGAGCCAGGAACTGTAAAAATTAAACTGTATATTGAATGCAACTCTATGATGCTGATTCGACAACACTGTTGTCGACTGGCATCTCATCAACAGGATTTATGTCGACTGCAAGTTGGTTGACATAAACCCATTTGTCTCCAGTCCTATTTTTCAGCTGGGAGCTTCACCTCCGAACCCCCGCACTTAGGATTCTCAACTCCAGTTGAAGTTCATTCAGGAAGGGGGTGCAGGACCAGGAGACAGTGTGCCCCTGTGTCAGGTGCACCAACACAGCCAGCTGTTGGCAACCTGGCAATTTTGTCGACGGGTTGGTAAGTCACTGTGTTGGTGTCACTGTCGAGGGGGGCATACCCTTGAATGTGGATTATTGCCTGATGGTAGATTAAAAGTGGCTTGCATCCAAGACCAGGTTTAAAGGGGTAACACACCCTCGGGAATGAACTATTGTAATTAAATGTACATAAATGCTTTACCCACAAGGTGCAGGCCTGCTCATTGCCATGGGTTGGCTGGTTGTTGGGGCCTTGGTAAAGAAGAAAATGATTTGAGGAAGCAATTAAATATCTTTTACATTCTCTTGCTCGGTTTCCAGGAACCAGGTCCCAGGTACTCATGGTTTTGCAGAACTCAAACACTCCTGGGATGAATGCCTCCAGCCATCCTGGATTGCAGAGCTCTGTGCAGCAATGGGCAGATGGAATCTTGCTTGAGGATCTTGCAGCTTGTCTCCTTAATTGTGGGTTTGGCCGCTTGTCACATTCAGCCACTTCTGGCCCATTGCAGAGTTCTGTGGCAGGACACACAAGCCTCAGAAGGCCCAGACCTGGGAGTGGCTCCACAGGTCAGCTACCAACTAGGATCACAGGTGACCTTGCACCCAAGCATGCACCAGTGACCTCCTGAGATGTGAGCCCCACTCAGAAGAGGTTAGCTGATTCCCTTCCTGGCTCTGGGTGAGAACTCCCAAAACGGTGGGGGTCCTCTGCAGTCCCTGCACTGAGTTTGATACCAATGGAAATCACAGGCAGTTGCTCAAGCAAAGTCCAGTGCCAGATAGCAGTGGGTGCTAGCCCTAGATTGGATGAAGCACAGATGCAAACCACAGGGTGATCCCAATACAGCAGACCCCTGCACACCAGTTCACACTTTCCAGTTAGAAACTGTCCACAATACTTTCTTCAGCTGCAACTGGGACACAGCTGTCAGCCACTTCAACCAGTTCACTCAGGAAAAGTATAACCCCGGTTAGCACCCTGACGTCCAGAGCCACTTTGCCTCATCAAAATCACAATCACAGTCCCACACAGGTAAAGCAAATCCTCAGCAGCAACTGTGGCACTCAAATAATTAGCACAGTCCTCTCAGCCCAATTCAGCCCACCAGTGCAGTGCTTCTGCAGTACTTAGCTTCTCCAATTTAATCAAACAGCTCACAGTACCTGGGGAATCAAAATATCAGTTCAGTCCCTCGTTCTCATTCCTTTGTTGATCCTCCCCTGAACACAGCAATCTCCACTAGTGCCCTGGGAAAGGCCTCCCTAGTCCAGATCCACTCTCACAGGAGACCTCTGACTCACCCAGAGCCCAGGAACAGAATGAAGAAATCCCCAAAAGTCCATTGAGTTTCACTCAAGAATCCAAGGTTCTGATTGGCTGATTGAGCCTATCAATTGTCCATAACCATAGAGACCAATATTTACTGAGGGCTTATTAGGGCATGGTTTAGGCACCTGAATTAGTCCCCTCCTTCTCCCAGAGGTCCCTTTGACACAGTTTTAGGTGCCTAAATAGATGATTGGCTGCTGTTTGGGGTCATAGTGTCATCAATATGTCAGCCCCCATTCAGTTCTATGTAGTCCAACACAATTCCCCACTTTCTGATGTCTGGTCCAGCCAAGGCAAGTACTCTTGTTTTATAATAGTCCTACCATATTGTAGCCCCAACTGACCCCTGTAAAATAAGCCCACTCTTCATTGGTTGGATGCAGTACTTCTGTTGTCGCTGCCACCGAAACCCTGTCTCCCCAGGCAGCAACTCGTTAATATGCATGAGAGCTCATGAATTATTTATGAGCCCTCACTAGTGCCCCTGGTACAATCTTTATTTTAAAGAAGAAACTAAAGTTTCTCTTGTGCCTCATCCAGATCTCCGGTCCCCGCTAAACTCAGAAAGGGGCACCGGGACCACAAAAAAAACTCCCCAGTTGACCGCAAGTCTGCCGGTCGGTACAACAAAGCACATTCCGTGCATGCTCGATTGCCCGCCTGCTTGGTAACTAAAGAGACAGGCGATGGATCACATCTTAAGATTTTAAGTCCTAAATGGGCAAAACATTAAAAATGGGCTGTCCGGGGACAATGGGGAGCAACTGCAACCTTGTGCTGTGGCGGTGGACAAACAGAGGCACCAGCAGGCAATCAGGAGGAGACGGGGAAACCGGGGAACAACTTAGATAAGGCCCAAAGGGGGGTTACATTATCAATGTTGCAGCCTAAAATATCACAGTGGTCTACCACATGATCAGTGGACTGGAAACATTACTGCTTCCAAACCACATAAGTATTACAGTACCTCTTCACCCACTTCATTTACCAAACCAAGCACCTACTTTACTATGCCTTAGTATGCAAATCAGCTTACTGCACCCACCCTTTCCTTCATATGTACTAACGCGGGTAACCTGAGCACCCTAAGTGCTGAAAAAATAAAGATTAAAACAAGGTTAGTCCTGGTGGATTACTAGGCCTTAATGTTATAGTTTGTAATGCCTTTCACACCACATCCTATTTTAGTGCATAGATACCATACATCAAATATTCATAATGGGTAGCTTCATTCATGTTGTGAAAAAAAACAGCAACACTTAGTTGCTGAAGGAAACCATTCACTTGCCTACCTTTTCTACTAGTGTGGTGTTCTGAGGGTGCATAGACCACTAAGCCACAAGAGCACTGTCTGAAAGCACTTTTCACTGACTTCGTGGCTTCATCTGGGGTTGCAGAGTGATGCTATCTCTACGCATAAAAGATTTTTTCTAAATAATACCAAGTAGCAAGTTAAAATTGAGTTGTAGAACAGATATGGATGTGAATTCCCCAAGTTACTGTATGTGACAACACTGTCAAAGATAACGAGTTTTGGTCAGAGCCAAAACAGATGCATTTAATAGTGATGCTGCAGTGTGGAAATATTGATGAGGCATTGAGAAGCAGTAAATGAAATGTAAATTGTCAAGGTTACTTTATTACTGATAGGGAAAGAGAAAAAAAAAGGTAGGGGAAAATGATGGAAGAAACTATGCAATCCATATGGTGTAGCAGGAAATTGTACAGAAAGTGCAGGCATTCATGGTGCCTGTTGTATGACATGGAGTGTCTGTGGTATATACAATAGTTCAAAAATAGTTAATAGTATATGTGGTGATGCAGCAGTCAGTCTTCAGTGTAGAGAATAAGTTGAGTCTGTCAGTAATTTAATTTTCTTCTCTTTGTTTTCAGAGGTTTAGTAGAAGTAGTTGGTGAAGTTCGTGTACTGTGGTCCGTGTCTGAGAAGTAGTCGCTGTGAAGCTGAGAAATGTCCTGATATAGAAGGTGGTTAATTGAAATGATGTTTGTTCGTTGCACAGTGACAGAGCAAGCAATTGGTATAGTGTCGAGAATGGAAGTTTCTAAGTTGTTGGTTTGTGTGTTGAGGACGATACGTAGTAAGTTTGGTTTGTTTGTCATCGATACTAGTTTTTCTTGACAAAAGCATGTGATCTGAAGTTGTTGTGCATTAATGTGTTCCAGGCCAACCATGTGGATTGTTTTTTCCTCTGTGGATGCCTCTGTAATCTGTAAGAAAAGAAGGCAGGAAGGATTGTAAGAACAGATGAATGGGAGAATGCTTCTAATGCTGAAAGTCTTATGAGGTACAGTACCTAAATGTCTAATATCCCTTTTGTGTTCTTTGTTGAACTGTAAAGGAAAAGCAGTAATAGCAATGATTACATTGGTCAGAAAGCTATTCATTGTGAGGCAGTGGCTAGATAAGGGAGTACCATTGTAGAAGGAACAGGTGGAAGACGTAGCATTTTTAGATGGTGGCAAGGAAAGCGTTGGATAATGAACAGTAATATGCAGTAACACAGGCTAGTAAAGCATGTCAGATTTTGAGACAGTTGATGTGTTTCATTGTTTTTTTGGTGGAAACTGATATACTGTTCAGACACAAAATTCATATAATATAAAAGTGCATTTGGCCAAATGTCACCTTTTGGTTTGATGTTTAATAGCCCCTACAGCAGGCCAGTTTCTTGTTACAATGTCTTGTCACAGGAGAGAAAAAACACTTCAGGCAGGATTCAAAGTACTATACAATATACTATAGAAAGTTACATGTTTAAACACACACACACACACACACACACACACCAAGCAGAACATGAAAAGGTTGATCCCGTAGGTGCAAATCAGATGGGAATAGTAAGTGATTGTGAGATAAAAATAGAGAGAGGGAGAGAGAGAGAGTCAGACAGACAGATATACAGTAGAGACAGATAGAGAGACATACAGTATAGTAGGTGTACCTGTGGTGGGAGTGAATGACTTGGTAAGCAAGTAATGGCATTGAGATTGTATAGCTGTTGTCTTATGATGGTGTGGCAAAGCTGAGGATGAAGTAGGTGATTGGCAATAGTCAGTTGTAGTGTGTTGAAATGCAATGGGAGTTATTGTGCATGTAGGGGAAATGCAAGTGATTGGATTAGAATGGATGTGAGTTGTACGGAATGTAAATGTAGGCATTAGCTGATGAATAGGAATGTGGTTGGATTAGTTTTGCAGGGTGTTCAAGAGTAAGTGTAGCAGATGGAAGTCATGATGTAAGGGAAGAGGTGGGAAGTAATGGGTTGCAAAGTAAGCAATGGTTTTGAAGCAGTGCAAAGGAGAGTGGGTGAGAGTGAAAGAGGAATGCGATTGTACAGGAGCTTGCAACTGATTAATGCATCGTTGATTCCATTGTCAATGGAGTCTGAATGTGAATGAAGTGGCCATGTAAATAATGTAATGGAGAGGCAGAGCGTGTGAGATAGATATAGATAGATAGACGTAGAGTGTGAGAGTGACAGAGAAACAGAGACAGTAACAAAGAGAGGCAGGGAAGAAGTCAGATAGATAGATATCTACATATGTAGTGTGGTGTTGAGTATGAGCAGTGTAATTGTGGTGCAAAGGAAATAGTGAGAGGTACCTGAACAATAGTACCAGCAATTGTACAGAGTGATTGTAGTGGAAGTTTTTTTGTGTCAGAGATAGTGATCACAGGGAGTAGAGGTGGACCAAGAAGCATGTCAGCCTTCCGTAGTATGTCTTCTGGGATGTGTGGTGGCTTAATTTTTGAACATTTAGTAAGTCTATTGATTAATATTGTTCCGTTCTGTAGAATAACATTCCAGAGAAGATATGCTGAATGGGGTTGAATGGTTTCATAGTTTTCAGTGACATAGGAACATGCTCGTATAACATTGGTATTTTCAGCTAGTACAAGGTGATATAATTTCTTCTGTTGTTGTTGATTGGTTGTATAGTTTGTAATAGTGCTTTTCTTCACTGTGCAGCAGTTGAAGGCAATTTGTTTGCTGTTGTCTGAATTCTTCATGGTGACGAGGTCATTAATGATGTACATGTGGAAAGAAAAGAAGATACCAGTAATATAAAGCTCATAATTGAAGCCACAAAGGTTTGTGATCACTGTAGTAAGATTCCAAGGTGCTGTAGTGTGGAATGTCAATTGATGTGTAAATGTGATCTAAGGTAGATTTGCAATCAGTTGTGTAGGTAGTTGTAAGCTGTGTGCAGTTAAGTGTTTGCATATAGGTGGTTAGAGCTGTGTGTGAGGCACTATCTGTGGTGAGGTCAATGCTGAAATCACCAATGATAATGTAGTGGGTGGTTGATATGTCATGTAAAGTAGATGTTAGTAAAGTAAAGAGATGAGAAATTGGGATATGTGGTGATTTGTATAGTGCTATTATAGTAGGTGCTAGTAAATGTGTGCATAGTGTGAAGTAAGCAATGTCAGTGGAGTTCTTTGTTTTGAAATGAGTATTTGATATTGTGTTTGTTTTGTAGTAGAGAACAAGGCCGTGTTGAGTAGTGGCATTGAAATTGTCATGGAACAGTGTTCTGTGCATGGGAAGGGTATAGTTAGTAGGCAAGTAGGGTGATGTAAAATTCAGTTCAGCTATACAGATAATGTCTGCAGTGCGGAAGTTAGTATCAGCAGACATGGAACAAAAATGTACCTGTAATGATTGTATGTTATGACAGATCATAATAATGGTGTTTTGCAAAGGGATGAGTAGGGGTATGTTTGGGTGTAATGTTTTGTGTGTGCGTAGATGTTGCATTTCTTGTGTGACTTTGTTATTTACAGAAATATTGTGTGCATTAAAGCTATGACTGTAGATATTGTTAGTAGCATGGCTTAGTGCTACATAGTGAAGGTGATCTATTTTTGCATTATTGAAATGGATATGCATACATTGTAGTGTGTCTCCCTGAGTGCAATGAATAGTGCGTGCAGAGGCTTGTCTTAATGGAAACTGTTTTTGTATAATAGTGAAATGAGCTTTACCATATTGAAATTGCTTTGATATGGGAAGAATTGGTGTCCAGTTTTGCAATGTATGACTGTGGTATAGATGATGAGTTTGTCGTTGAATAATGCCTATTTTTGGTGAATCGAATAGTATCCAGATAATTTGGGGAGTGTTGTTGAAGTCTGTGTCTATGTGTTGTACAGTGCCAGAAGCACCATTAGATAGTCCATCTTCAACATTGATATTTGAAGTCAGATCATAGCAGAGGGTAGTTGCAATGTAGAGGGTGTGGTACAGTCCCATAGTTTTAGCCGGGTTTTTTGGTAAAGTGGATATCATTTTGTCTTTAGTGGTGGCTGCTAGAGAACCAGTCATTGTGTCCTGGGCATAGTTAATGAAAGGCTTATTAGTTTTTCTATAGAAGGTGAAGATAAGATCATTGATGTGATTGACTTCTGCATTTGTGGACATGATATGTGGCAATGTTTCAAAGGGAAATGGTGGAGCGACTTGACGAGAAGAGACAATGGAGATGTCATGTGGTATGTGATGTCCTTCTCTAAGGCAATTTAGTAGTTCTGAAAAGTAGGCATCTCCCTTTTGGCACATTATTGTTTTGAGTTCAAAGAGTGAAAAATGATTGTGCTATAGATTGCTTGCTAAGGGTCCATAGTCATGTTTTAGGTCTTCAAATATGTAGCTGTCAAAGACAGGCTTTAGTTGAAACAAGTCACCTATGGCAATGATCGATATTCCACCAAAGGGTAGGGTGTTGCCATTTATGTCTTGTAGATGATTGTTAATGTAGTTTAATAGGTTATTTCCAACCGTTGAGATGTCATCAATGAAACAAATTTTTAGATGTATGAGTTTGCATTGTAATGTATGTCTGTTTTCAGAAGTTAAAGGCTTGTAAGCTTGTTTTTGAGATGCTGGTATGGTGAATTAACTGTGTAGAGTATGACCATTGATGTTAGATGCTGCTTTTCCAGTGGGTGCTGCCATGGCTAGGTAGCATGTGCCTGGGTTTTGTCCTGGCTGTTTTTTGAAGTAGCACAGGAGGGTTTGGTATAGGGCAGTAGTGACATAGCTTTTGCAAACACCAGCTCCCCCCAAGCAGAAAGTGTAGCAAGGTTTTTCAGAGGTTTTGAAGTGATGTAGGTGATGGTAAATCAATTGTAATTGTTCTGAGTTTATGTTGTGCATAATGTTGTAGTAGTGTTGGTCTTCAATGAAGTGCTGTATCAGTGTATATTGTTGGTTTATGGGAGGCAAATCAATGGCAAGGGATAAGTCATAGGTGGCATGAAGTGGTGGTAGAGGTGTCTGTGGCATGTTGTAAGGATTAGCAGGGGATTGAAGGTCTTCACAGAGATTGTAGAGGTCTTCAGTCACAGTTTGTTCAATCACTGTGATATCAATGTTTTGATTGTATGTTTTATGATGGTTATCTACAGTGGTTTGTAAGGCTTTGTAGGTGTCATAGTAGGTGTTGTGTTTTAGTATGTGTTTTTCAGTGTGCCATGGGTGGAAAAGGAAAAGTAGTTCACGGTAGTAGTTTTCTGGGTCAGTGGTTTCATTGAAATGACATTATCAGTGAATTTCTTTTTCTGTTGAAGGTGTTGGACTGATTGTCTGTTTGTAGGTGTGGAGTGGTGTTAGAGTCATCTTCACTATGAATTTCAGGTAATAGTCCATCAGAGTCATGTAGTTGAGAAGGTTGTTTGTGGTGTGGATTGTCATGGCATGCTGCAAAGTCAGCCAAAGTGCATGACTCCAAGAAGTGTGCTCATTGTTGGTAGCGTAATATGGTGTTGTTGCATTCTATGTGAATGTTGTTATCATTAAGTTTGTTAATTGTGTCTAAGTCTTTTATTAGTAGTGTTCTTGTTTCTGCTGTGTGTGTGTCAATAAATTTAAAGTCACGAGAAGCACGACGTAATGGTATTTGAAGTACTAGATATGCAGCTTCTTGTGCACTGATTTCAGTACTGTTTAAGAATTTGTTGCCTATGTGATGCAGTTTATGTTTAATGTTTGGATTAGTTTTAGCATCTTGTGCTGCCTGATGTAGCAATTGGCTCATGCCACTTTGCCGTTTTGAGATGTAGGATGCTACATACATGGCACATGCATACGGATCTAGTATGTATTGAAGGTCCATATTTGCTCTCCATGCTGCAAGTAGTATGGGATTGTAGTTATTTATGTTGGTTTCACGAGTTAATCTTGTGAGGAAAATCGTAGGGCATTGTATTGTGGATCGAACTGTAGTGATGTAGTCATCTAGTGTTAAACCGATATGTTGGAGGAAATCCTGGACTGTAGAAATATTTGTTGTTGAGATAGTTTTCAGGGTATTGTGAATAGTAGCAATTTTTTTTGCAGTGTTTGAAGTGGTGGGATTTTATCAGGCAGGAGTGGGGATAAAATGGCAGTGGTAATCATGGGGTAACATGGGAAATGAAAGCAACAATTTTTTTTTCCTTTAATACGACATGTGCGTGAGTGGGAATGTGTTTGTAATGGTATGAGGTCTTTTAAATGTTCCCCCTGTGTGGCACTGCAGAAGATATGACTGTTAATGTCACAGTCATTGTCAACAGTGTATTTGGGTGAATTTTCTATCCATAGTACAGCATGAATGTGCGGGGAACCGCAATGTTGGAATTCGATGCAATAGAAGTAGTCGACAAGTTTTCCAATAGGATGTAGTTTGTTTTGTAGAACAGTGTGGAAAAGTTGATTAACTTGGTAATCAAACTGACATGCACAAGTGACTGGATCTGACTGTATTAGTCTACATTTATGTTCCCATGTTAGCTGTGTGAGTTCTTCATCTGTGTATGCTTTTGAGTCAATAATATGTCCTAGAATTTTAAGTAAGTGAAGCCATTTTGTTTCTGCTGCAGATAGTGACAAGAAGAATGTTGGTAAGCTCAGTTGTCGAATCATGGCAAATGAATCTTTTTTGGCCTGTTCCCAGTAGGGTGGTGAGCCACGAATAGTTTTTAAGATATGGTAGCCCTCATTGTATTGTAACATGGTTTCCAGGCCACCAAATTTTAAGTACCCAGCAGCGATGTGTCTGCCATTTTTTTGTCATTTTCATAAGGAAATGTTTACTTTGCCTTGGATTTATCGGATTTGTAATTTAAGTTTGTAAAATAAATTTGGTATTGATTTAGCTACTCTTCAGTCTGCAGAGCATAGTTCAGCTTTACAAATGTCACTATAATGTACTGGAGTAGGACAGCTGAGGTTGTTATGCCATCTTTGTCCTGCATATATAATGGGGAAAGCTAAGAATTCGGAGTCTTTGTCTTCATAGAGTCCTCGTGGTGTATTGTTTTCAGCTGGTGCTAAGGATAGTATATTGTGTGAGTGTTCCGTTACAGTCATAGTATGTAGAAGTGTATCTTGGTGTCCCACAACTGGTTCTTCATTGTCAGAGTTACTATCATTGGATTGTTTAGAGAACTCATTCAGGTGATCTAGTGATTGGGTTTCGGGGTTGGAGGAGTTGTTGGTACCATGTGAATGGGCTGTGGTGGTACTCTGATATTGCCAGTGGGGATCATATGTGATGCCATATTCTTGGAAAAGTGTACTGTTTGTAGCAAGCCATTGTGCTGTAAGTAGTACCTTATTTGGCCGTATGTTTTGGAAATAGGTGAAATTGTTGTAGGACAATTTACATTTTAGTTTTACAGGGATGGCAGCAGTATCAGATAGCTGATGTGGAAGGACAGTACAGGTTTGTGTAACATTTGCTGGAACATTAACAACTGCACCCTTAAGGGAAAGCTGTTTTCCTTGAGGAAGGGATGTAATTTGCATGAATGGTATTCGGGGCGATACTAAATGTTCCTCTAATTCATAATGTGTTAATTGGGAGGGTAGTGGTGGAAAGGTCATGTGGTTTTTGATGGAAAGTGGCAGGATTTTTCCTAGTAAAATGTATTTTTTACAGCTATGGCATATGTATGTTGAAGTGTTGGTGTGTTCATTACAGGCAATAAATGTAGTGTTATTTGCCAGTTGGTCAGTTACAGTAGTAACAGAAGGTGGATGCCATAGCTGATTACATATGGTACAGTAGTGTTGTGGTCCAATACATACTGTGGCATGGAATGCAGAAATCATGGAATGTATTTTGTGTGTGTATGTTTGTGTGGAGAGTGGAACTGTTTGTGCAGGTAAAGGAGTAATATTGGTGAGAGTGAGAGTTGCTGTTGTGCCTGATGTATGTGATAAGTTGTCATATGTGTTATGTCTGGTACGTTTAAGGGGTGGAATTGCAGTGGTACATGAAGTGGATGAGTCATGAAGAAGGATTTCGTATGGCTGTATGTTATTAGAATGTGTTCTGGAAGTTGGTGCTGGATGGCTGGGTAATTTTTTAAAGTAGCCTTGTGTAATGAGCTTGATGACAAGTGGTGTAGTGTTGTATGTCACTGATGGGTTTTTATGGCATGTATAATAGCAGTTGTAAAGTTTTGGAATACTGATAAAGTGTGGAAGGTGTGAAGAGATGCACTATAAGTAATATTGGTATTGTAGAGAGAAGAGGAATGGAAACAGAAGTAGGTGGTGTGTGAGAAGAAGCAGGAGTAGGCAGTAGCTGTGTTAAATAGACATGGTAGGTTCGTAGCAATGGTGTTCTGTATGGCAAGGTGTGTGGTGGTTGGACTGGTCTGGTCCACTGTTATTGAGGAGATGGGGTGGTAATGTATGGAGAAGTAGTTGCTGGTTAGAGAAAGGTATGTAGGTAGGTTTTGCAGCGTAATAGGTTGTCTTGGGATGACCTTTGCAATAGTGGTGTGTATGTTGGTAGCAAGGAGCTGTACATTGTGCAAATCATGAGATGTCCCAGAGTGAAGTGGAGACCTGAATTGATATATAATGGCAGATATGCAGGATAGAATGTCAGAATGTGGAAGAAATGTATGGGGTACAGAAAGAGTGGTAGTGTATTGTATAACAGTGTGTTGTGTGGAGTGGGAATGAGTTAGTATGGGATGTGTTTGTGTGTTGTTGTGGTTATATTGTAGTGGTGTAGCAGTTGTAGGGTGACTGTTATGAACAGGTGAAATAAATGGTGTATGATGGGGTGGTGTGCAGTTGAATGAGTGAGAGGGAGTATAAGAAGTAGATGAAATGGTAGGTGGTATAGTGTGTGATGGAGTTGTAGTAGACTGTGCTGGTGCTGTGAGATCTGAAGGAGGGAAGGGGAAGGTTGGATGGTATGGTAAGTGATGCCACTGGAGACGGGAAGCTGTAAGAGTTGTGACTGTAAAGGTGGTGTGTGTAGCTCCTGAGATGTAGTGAAACGTGAAGGTTGGTGTGAGAGGTGTAATGGTGTCTGAGATGCTGGTAGGGTGAGGGTGAAAAGCTTATCAGGCATAATGGGGTCACACATGGTGGATTGTGGAGGTGTTGTAGCAGTTGATATGGGAGAGTATTAGAAAATGAAGCATGTGGTAATGTGTCTAGCAATGGATTGTGTTGGTGTGGTTGGTGGGTGTCTTGCTGAGTAAAATGGAAGCAGAGATTGTGTAATGTAGTGTGTAGGTGCTTGGAAGTGGTGTGTATGTCTTCTATGTTAACAGGCTATGTGTGAATTGGTGTTAGTGTGTAAGTAATGTAATATACTGTAACTAGCTGGAGGAATGCACTGATAGTTCAGCTCTTCTTCAATGGTAGTACCTGTTGAGAAAAAAAATATGAATGTAAATGTAGGTATTGTTCTGTAGCAACATATTACAGATAAAGTAATATATATAGAATGTTTAGTCATGAGAGAGGAAGGAGTAGTGTAACATGCGGAACAGCCAGGGTTGGATAGTAGTGGAGCAGCAGCATCTAGTGACGGTGGATTATTTGTGAAAGAAGTAGTGATTGAGGGAAAAGTACTGGCAAAGTGGTTTGACAATGTGTGCTGCATGTAATGTTAGTAAAGAAAAACAGGTGGTGTATGCAAGTAATAGGAGAGCAGCAGATGGTTGCGAAATAGGAAGTGACATGTTGAAGTAAGACCTCAGGTGATAATGTCATAGTTACCATAGGGTATGCTGTACCATGGGATGAATCTGTGTTTGAAGAAGTGGTGTAGATTGTATAGATTTGGCTGCATTGCACAGTGGGGCTTCAACTGGAGGGTTGGAGGGCTATAGTGGTGTGATGGAGAGGAGGTGTGCAGGAGGTGAAATGGGATTGTACTGGATAGGGTAAAATGCATGATTGGGAAGTAGTGAAAGTAGCAAAGGGGTGAGGTAGTGAGTAGGAGATGTGAAGATCCTGTCCACTGAAAAAGCAGGGTAGTTAGTGAGGTAAATATTGAGACAGAGCAGTCAGAAGACAGTAAGGCAGTTGTAATAGGAGAGAAAGGCAAAGAGGAAAAGTACAAGTATTAGGCAGAAAGAAAGAAAGTCACAAAGAAATGGAGGCTAATGAGTAACTGTGGTTATAGTCTAGGCGAAGAAGTGTTCAAAATGGTGGGCTTGAAAGAAGTGGGAGATTTGGATATTGTGGGAGTCAGGGAAAGATGGTACAGAGAGAAGCAGTACTGGGACCTGAATATAGCAGGGTTCACAATGCACAGGAGGGACAGGCTGGGAAGAAGAGAAGGAGGAATAGCTGTGTATGTAAGGGAAGAAATGAAGGGAGTAGAAGTCAAGGGTTAACAGGGAGGAGAGGAGGCAATGTGGCTGTCCCTGGAGATGGGGAATGACAACACAATCTACACAGGGCTTGTATATAGACTACTGTGTCAGGGGATGAAATAGATCAGCAAATGAGACAAGGTATCCTTAGGATGGCAGAGAAAGGGAAGATATTGCTGATGGAGGACTAGAATATAGAAGATGTTAAGTGTTACACCTTTGCTACAGCCACAATGTAGACCAGGTGCAGTAGTGATGGGCCGGGGGGGCATGTGGCAGACAGCTGTGAAGCAGGTGGTGTGGAAAAACAATGAGAAAACAGCAAAATCACCAAGAGAGAGATTAGAAGTGGTTGTGTGAATCAAATAAGGAATTGAAAATGGGTAAAAAACCCATAGTGCTTCTCAGAAGTAGTGGAGGGGAAAGTTAGGGAGACAAAGACAGTATTGTGGAAGTATAAGGAAGTACAGAAGGAGTAGGTCAGTGGCAGGGAAGTATAGACCTGTGAGTTTGTCCTCAATGGTAGGGGAAAGCATGTAATGCATTGTGAAGGAAAGAACTGTTGAGTACCTAGAGGGCATTGGGACACAGGAGTCAAGGCAGCAGGGATTCTCAGCAGAATAGTCATGTCAGAGAAATGAAATACATGTCATTGAGTAGGTGACAAAAGTAGTAGACCACAGATGGGATGTGGACATGGACTGTGTAGAGTTTAGGAAGGAATTTGGGAAGGTATCATCAATTGGGCCCTCTTTCACTGTGCAGTATGTGAAGTGATGTACAAGGACTTTAGTGAATCTAGAGTTAGGAACATAGAGGCTGGGCTGTGTAATAGTAGTATGAAGATGTAGAAAGGGTTCAGAGTTAGTAATGGTGGAAGTTGGGTCTCAGAATCACAGCCAGGTATATAACTGTAATTGTAGAATCATGTGTACATGGAGGAAGGTAATGCAGTAACAAAAAACAGATGTTAAATATCGGTAGCATGTAAGAGTCACAGTTCAGAGAGAGAAAAATGGCTGTCAAAAGGCTGTATGAAATTGCAGGGCTCTGTGGTGTAGCTATAGAACAGAGATAAGAAGGAAAGTAACAAACATTTTCCACAGTCCCAGGAAGACAGTTTTATGAGGATTTATGTCTTTGCACAGAGACAGTATGAAATGGACCTAGGAATGCATGGCTATGATCAGATAAGGAGCGAGGGACTGGTACCTGGAGTAGTCGTTGAAGATGAGAAAAATAAGTGAGAAACATGTCCTGCACTGAACAGAAAAATAAGAAGTTTTATTGATAGTGTAAAGATGCAATGTAGTGGCAGTATGGGAATTGAACAGGTATTGGGCAACAGTATGATAAATAAGGTTACAGAGTGTCATAGTTGCAGAAGACAGTGTTTCAAATGTATGAATATAATATATGTGATATCATGTTCATATTAGAGAAGTAGAGAAATGTATTGTGTGATGAGAGCGCACATCTTAGGAAGTGAAACAAGATGAATAGTACAGTAGTAGTTTGTTGCTATTGAGAGAAAAACAGTGTAAAGGTTGATAGTGAAGTAAGTGTTGTGACAGTGATTGATGTAGTTAAGAAAAGAAGAATGGATCATGTGTGTGTACAAAAAGTAATGGTTTATGGACATTAGGAATTGATTGGTCTTAGAGGAAAGAGGGCCTACTTCTATAACCAGAAGTATAAGTACTGGCTATAGCCTAGGAAGTAAGGGTCATAACTTGGAGTGCTTGTTGGCAGATGCATCTATTTGTCCATTAGTGAGGAGGTATGGTTGTTCTAGTGAGCTGCAAGCACCCTTTGTCTTCCTCATGGTAGGAACAGTAATATGTTACTGGTACCATTGAGAATGTGGAGTTTAAAAGTAGTGGCACACAAATGTGATATGAAGAAGGAAGACATATAGAAGCACTGCTGAACCCTTTATGTTTCCCATGTGACAATACAAGTAGACCACTGCAGAGTGTGGGTGTCTGAGGTTGTAATGTGTGGCTAGTTGAGTGGAACCACATGGTCGTGTTCTTCAGTGCCCTGTGTGGCATGTAGTAATACCTCATAGACCCATGGTGAATGATATATTAATCCTTACCTGTGAGCAAGATGCGACATGCAGAAGGAGTACTTAGTTAAGATATGGAATAGTATTAATGTGTAAATGGAGAAAGTGCAGTATGTGTGGCAAAGGAGTAACTTGTTGTATGCAACACAGATAAGTTAACATTGTAATGTAGGTTTTTCAGATGGAATGAAATGACAGTGATGCTATACTTACTTCTCAGTTGGTAGCTTAATGTGGTGAGTTGCAGCAGTGATGGAAGCAAGCAAAATCTGTGTGACAAGAAATATAATGTCAATGTTTTGTATGTTTTTGTATTATATATGGTGCTGTAATTATGTTGTGACTGGGCACCAGTGAAAATGGGTGCTTTATGCTCACTGGCCATAGAGTATAAAAATAAAAAAAAGTACCAAAACAAGAATGTTAGGAAACAATGATTGATAGCTGTAGGAGCAAATACCCTCCGCATGGGAAATGTGTCTTATAATGCGCAACAGTCAAGGTGCAGATATGAAGCATTTCAGAGAAACAGTGATGCTGCCAGTGTATAAAAGTAAGTGAAAATGAGTACACAATATGACATGTTCACATCTGATTGAATTCTCTATTGAGGTATTGTTAGAGTCACAGTATATAAACGGTAATGATGTATGTTTGTCATTTATGTGACTGTAACCCCTATGTCCCTTTGTGACTGAGACTGAAAATGTTATGTAATGCTATAATTGGCAAAGAAAGGCAAAGACAACCTAACTGTAGGGGGAGGCAGTGGCATAAAAACTGTATGCAAAGACGATGTGCTGAACAGCACAGAGTGTTTAGAATTTGATATGGAAGCTGGAGAGTGTGCCAAGCATCAGGCGCAATGTTATTTTCTGAGGAATAGAATTAGGGTGGAAAACATAGTGTTTCACTGTAAGTAACCCATGTCTGTAGACATGGGAACGTCTGTAGTATATAGCAGTTGGTTACAAAATTGTCAGTAGCTGTTAAGAAAATAATGGCTGTTTTAAAATCTCTGTAATGCTGAAAGAGTGACATGCATATGTGGACATTTTTTTTTATTGTCTTCTCAGGTTAAGTAACCCACGTCTAGAAACATGGCTCCTTTTGTGATATATGACAAGAGTTCTGTACAGTGTGATGGCATTGAAAAGGTTGGCATTTATATGTGCAGACAAAAGGTTTGTTGTTTTGTGTTATGTGTAATAATTAACCCATGCCTGGAGATGACGCTGGAATCTGTAATACATGGAACTGCTTGTGTACAATGTCATGAACTGCAACAGTTAACCGTGTATACAGTATATGCAGACAAAAGCTATAATGTTTGTGTTAATTTTCATTTAATTTATCAATTGTTTGAGATGTGGCCCCATATGCAATAAATGGCAGTGCTTTATGTTGTGGCAGCTGAAACTTATGGATTGCAGGATGTCATCATGAGTCGCAGAAGCAGAAGTCAGTGTTTGTTCACTTTGTCTGCCATTCAGCCTATGTTTGACATGTGTACAAGCTGGCATGGTATTTAATTGTTTGCCTGTAGTGTGTGATGTCCTTTCTATGTAGTGTGTTATTTACAGGGGGCCCCATTACTGCTTGACTCACTCTTTAGCTACCTCCCACAAGTCTTGCTGTACTGCTTTGGCTATAGCAGTAAGGTACTCCTCTTGCTATCGCTACCTTTTTTTGGGATGTGTTTTACCTAGCAGGATCACCCTTTACAGCATGGCTTGCAAGAGTATTTGTATTTTGAAACTGTCACATCACCATTTCTCAGCCATTTGCTAAATTATTAGTTACGTGTTTGTGGCTCATTGCCTGATACCTTTGCGTTTTGCAGGATGAAACTGTTCCATCGTTGCATCACCAGTTGTCAAAAAGGTCTTTTATGCAGCCCAGAGAAAGAGTGAAAAAGAGAAGGAGAGAAAGAGAACAACAGAAAATCATCTTGTCAGTACAGATGACACAAGGCTGTGACACACAGGTGTCAAGCAGCAGAGGAGGACATGGTTTTTATCTGTGTGGCCCATAAAGCGGGCTTTTCACATACTAAACAAGCATTTGTCAATGCCGAATGTTTGCTTGCTGGCATTGGCAGTGGTAGTGTAGAAGTTACAGAGCTGTGTAATAGGAATGGCAGTGAAGTACTGAACTGAAGCCAACCCCACCACCACCCTGCAGAGAGTGACAGGCATTGGGGTGTGCCTTTGGGTCGTCAGGCATAACGGCCACGCCATTTCAACACACCCCACCCTGCAGACACTGACAAGTGTCACGGTGTTCCTTGGGGTCTTTGTCCCTATCGCATACCCATTCCATTAGGAAATACGGTGAGATGGTGCGATATAGAGAATGGGGTGAACTTTGGGGTCAAGAGTCCAAGGCATACCTCAATGCCTCTCACTGGCTGCAGGGTGTGGAATGGTATGAGCATTACAGGCAAGAATCCCAAGTCACACCCCTGATGCCTGTCATTCTCTACAGGGTTGGGCATTATGGTTGGAAACCCTAATACCTCAGGCATTCATTGGTATTTTCACTCCAAATGTTCAACATGGTTTTTTTGTGACCCCACCTCATGAACAGGGGGAATATCAGTTTGTTAGCCGAAAGTTTCTTATGCACAGCGACTACGGCATTTAGCACCACAGGTGCAAAAACATTCCGAACAGGATGTAAAAAATGACATCTGTACTGTTCATGGGGAGGTGTAAAAAATGGCAATGTTGCAAATCTGCAGTAAAAATATTTAAAAAAATGGTGAAGTCACAAGCATACATAGAAACTGTGCAACGCACACCCGAAATATAATTAGGTTGGGGATTTTTTTACAGCAGATTGTCAACTCAGGCATTTTGGTGCCTCCGATCATGAACAGTGTCACTGTGATTTTCTTTATCTGTCCCGAACAATGATTTCCCACAGCGACCATGCATCTCTGCGCGGAAAGTGTGAAAACACACTTCAGCCATGTTGTGAAAAATGACAGCTGTACTGTAAATAAGGAAGTGTGGAAAAATACCACTGGTGAAAATCTGGACTTAAAATATTACAAAGTCATGAACTTCACGGTGCATGGAAACTGCGCATGTACTCACTCGTAACACAGTCATTTATGGACTTTTGTCACCAAATTTTCAACATAGCCATTTTAAGACCTCTGCTCATGAACAGTGTAACTGTGATTTTCTTAATCTGTCCCAAACATTGCTTTTGCCACAATAGCACCATTGTGCGCTACATGTGCGAAAACACATTTTGGGTGGCATATAATTGAGCTGTACTGTTCATAAGGAAGTGTAATAAAATGGCAATGTTGAAAATCTGGAGTGAAAATATTAAATTCGCAAACTTCTGAGCATGCATAGGAACTGCACAACGCCGCTCGTAAAACAGTCATTTTAGAATTTTCACTGGAATTTTTCAACATAGCCATTTAAGACCTCTGCTCATGAACAGTGTCACTGTGGTTTCTTAATTTGTCCAGTACATTGATTTCGCACACCGACTGCGCCATTGTGCATTACATGGGCAGAAACACATTTTGGGTGAGCTGCGAAAAATGACAGGTGTACTGCTCATAAGAATGTGTGGTAAAATGGCAATGTTGAAAATCTGGAGTGAAAATATTGAAAATTCACGAACTTCAAGCGTCGCGTAGGAACCGCAATTCATCGCTAGAACAATCGTTTGGAATTTTTCCACCAAATTTTCAAAATAGGCTTCTTGAGAGCCCACCTTATGAACACTGGCAGTGTTGTTTCATTAATTGGTCCCGAAAGGTGATTTCGCGCAGTGACTGTGAAATCACCTTTTGTGCCCGAATAACACCATGACAGTGACAGCATTCATGAGAAGGGGTCCCAAAAACCCCATGTTGAAAATTTGGTGCAAAAATTCCAAAAAATGCCTGAGATATGCAACAAAGTTGAAAAAACCCTGTCTATCCCATTATACAGCTTCGGCGTTTCCTCAGTTCATGATCGAAGCTTTGAAGAGTGAGCGTGTTCAGTCCACGAAGATCGTTCTGTAGGTCCGAGATAGTATGGGGTGAGGGAGGTGTGGAGAGGCAGGGTGCGCAGTGGGTGGAGTGCGGGTTGTGGGAAGGGGGCCAGGAGACTCGTGGGACCGTTTTAATTTACAGGTTTTTTTTTTAAATTGA